>BQMF02000259.1:0-630683 GCA_027922465.2 Turritopsis dohrnii | reverse complement strand
TCATTAAGTACTTTCAATATCGAGTCAATTAATATTGGTTTAACCTTTTCAAAAAAAGCATCGACATTATCCCTCTCTCGTGAGGTGTTCGTTTCTCTCACACCACTAATCCTATATCTCCTATATGCATTATCAAACGCTGTTTCAACAGGAACAAACGCTTTTTCATCCTCTCGCTGATTGATAACCTCATCTTCATCATTCTTTCTCTTATAGAGATTGAGAATCTTCTTCTTCATCTCTCTGAAAGCGCTACTCACTTTCTCACGAATAGGTTTAGGTGTGTGATTTACTAACCACTCCTTCACCTCATCCAACTTTACTTTTCACCTGAGGTCTATTTTTTGCCATTTCTTGCTGTTCAAACAAATCCATATCTTGTTGGGTAGGAATAATTGTAACAGGTCTTGGTGGTGGAAACAGGTCGGTTAAAACCTAGTAGGTCTTGGTAGTGGAACAGGTCGGACAGGTGTGTTTGCTAATAATTCGATCAACTCATCTTTTCTGAGTTTTGAGTAGCCATGTAGACCGCGTTCTCTCGCGATAGCTTTTAATTGAACAACAGTATTTCGTGAAGTCATGTTGTGATATACAAATGTGTTTAGCTTCCTTTAAGGTAGTTTAGAAATTTCCAATTTTTCAGACTATATAGTTAACATTTGTTACTCGATTTTAAGTAACAAAAAACACAGCCTCTACAAGGTTGAACGAGCCAATTTTTTTTGTTTCCGAACCATCTTTTTCTGCTCATTATTATGCTCTCGATATCTGAGATATTTTTCTTCGTTGTTATTTATCCAGTTTGAATAGCGTGTATAAAATGCTTGTTTCGTATCAGGATCGAGAGTATAAGATGGATCCTTATCATTTTTTTCAAGTACATCAATCATTTTAGCTTTATTCATTTGCTTAACATATTTTATTTTTCGTGATGCACATAATTTTACTAACATATCATAAGTCATTGATTGGTAATCTGATACTCCATTATCGTAATATGATTCTGTTTTGTCGGTCATGTTTATTCTTTATATAAAGATAATAAAAAACTTTTAAGCCACTTTGATGTCATTTTTTAACAAAATGAGCTAAAATAAAACGTTGTTTATAAATAAATAAAAAATGTCAGACATTAAACTTCAAGAGATTTATTATCAACCTCAAAACTTATGGAAAGGACAAAAGGCCGTTCGCAATCTAAGAGGATTCGACTTCAAACCGAAGGTAATTAAGAAATGGTTATCAAAACAAGCTTTGTGGCAAGTACATTTACCAGCACCGAAACATGTTGAACGTCCACATTATGAGGTAACTAAACCGAATGAGATTCATCAATTTGATATATTGTATATGCCTAGTGATATGCTATATGGTAATAAATACAAGTACATCTTATCCGGTATCGATGTTGCTTCACGTTACAAAGTAGCCCGACCTTTGAAGACTAAGAAAGCCAAAGAGGTTGCCGATATGATAAGAGATATCTATAGAGTTGGACCCTTAAACTATCCAAAAGTATTTCAATGTGATAACGGTTCAGAATTCAAAGCCGATGTGACAAAGCTGTTGGAGAAGAATAACGTTGAAATTAAAAGAGTAACTACTAAATATAAGCATACCCATACAGCGTTTGTCGAGGCGTTGAACAAGATACTTGCTGAAAATTTATTCAAAATACAAGATGCTCAAGAACTGAACGATTCGGAAAAGGTATCATCTACGTGGGTCAAATATTTGTATAAACTTGTGGATAGATTAAACGATACGAAGACGCAGATGATCGGTATGAAACCGAAAGATGCCATCAAATTGAAAGAGGTGCCTCTCGCTAAACGAGAGAGCTATCCACCTGAAGTACAGCTACCTCAAGATGGTTTGTATAGATATCTATTGCAACCGGGTGAAGAGCACAACGATCATCGAAAAAGAGCAACAGATAGGATATGGTCAAAGAAGACATATAGATTGAGTGAGGTAATAGAGCAACCTGGTAACCGTGTAATGTATTACCTTCAAGATGGACCTGAACGAGCTTTTGTGAAAGAAGAGCTGATATTAATACCTGAAGATACAGAGCTACCTCCTGATTATGTGCAAGGTTGGTGAATCGTACATCTCATACAAAAAGTATCTTTACTAGAAACAAGTAAAGATGAGTCGACGAGATTTTATCTAGCGCCATATAACGTCATAATCAAAGAATTGTCTTTCTGAATTCTTTTGAGATTGTTTGAGACCTTTCGGTCTGACAAAGGCCTCTCTAGAGCTCCAACCATAATCATTTAATTCAATGAAAAGTCTTTCAGGCAACCACACCTTATATATATTTCCTGCTCCGTCTTTCAACTCTGCATACATAGCTTTTGTAGAAAAAAATTTAACATGATAAATCACGTTTTCAGGTAGCTCTCGCCACTTTATGATCTCTGCCATTTGTTCCTTGTTTTGCTTGTTGATTGTTTGTTCGAATGTATCAACTGTTGGAAAATCCATTGTCTATATATAGTTGTGATCATATCTCTTTATATCAGTTTTATCACTTTTCAAATTGAGGAACACATAACCACACATCCTAGTAACCATTTTCGTTTATGGACTTTTTCAAGTTTTGGAGTTCTACCATCAAACTTTTTTGAAATTGATTTTGAGCTTCGGTACCCATCTTTCTATCTGTAGAACTGAGTCCTTCTAAAGCTTTGTAATATGTTCCCTGCAAAACCTGGAATTCTTTGTAATTGATCCTTCCATCAGTCAGCGCCTGTGAGATACTTGTTTCGAAGACAGAAATTGAGGATGTAACAATATCATATAATTTTATCACTTTTTCTACTTTCTTTTGATATCTTTTGATGACAGCTGTGGTAAGTCCGGTACAGATAGAGCCGGCTAGGGCTACACCACCTAATCCTGCAGAAATAGGTATTCCGATAATCGTAGCCCCTGTTGCAATTGAACCGATGCCAGAGCCAATGGTTATAGCGCTTGAGCTAGCATTTACTAGCATCGATCGTTCTATCGCCTTGTTGTATCTCTTGAGCTTGATGCTAAACTTGTTCTTAAGTTTTATCAACTCTTCAAATTCTGAATTTATTACGCTTGCGTTAAACTTTTCCTGCTCATTCAAATCCTCAGGAGCAGTGGGTAGTTTTGGATAAATTTTAAAATTCATATTTAGAGGTTTGTTATAACATAATATAATAATAAATTATCCTCTAAATAAATAAAATGGCGGACATTGACATTGACCCCTTTGGAGAACATGGGATGACGACAGATGAGACAACGGATGAGACGTTTCCTCTCATACCGACCGATGATCGTACGGGTGTACAGATAGATACATCAGGTGATCATGAAACATCATTCGGTGGTCACAGTCTGCATACTAGAGTTTTGAAAGAACTAGTTGAAGGGCTGTATGATAGATTATCCGAAAAATTCCAGCCAAAACCTGAGGTGTTATATACCGATCAGTTTGAAATTAGAGATGGTGAATTATACTACAAAGACAGTAACAAACCATTGACAAACAATGGAAGACTAAGGACTACCGGTACTATAGTTGACATATTGGGTAAGAACAGGTTACGTAGTTTAGGGTATGATATACCTAAGAGCAAATTTTCAGCCAGACAGGCAGCTGTACTTAATAAAATAGCAGAAGAGCTTCCTTCGACATCTAAAATCACAACAGCAACCGATGTAGAGTTGGAAGATATGTCTGGTGATGTGGTGAACAGTACGGAAGATTTAATTTCAACGCTTAGACAACAATCGGTCGATCATGAAATGACTCAGACCGGTGATCTATTTGAATATCCTGTGCGTGAGCTGTTAGGATTGGATAAAGCGCTGAGAAACATACGAGGAGGTCTTCAGGAAGAGGTTGCGAAAAAGGTTCGAATAGAACAGCATATCGATAAGGAGAAAAACAAGTTGGAAGAAATGGAAAATGATGCAACATACACAGATGAACAACGAAAAGAGGTCGAAGATCGAATGGATGGATTACGTGAAGAGTTGAAAGCTAGGAAAGAGAACATTGATATTCTCAAAGGTAAATTAAACAGTCAAGTTACGAGCATCAAAGAAACCATTGCTAAAGTCCTCGACAAAGATACCTCATTAGGTGAAAGGATACGAACACTATTCCGCGAACAAGGTATCACAATCGTTAGCATTCTGACAGCGTTTGGTATGGCTATCGGTGTCCTTGTGGAAGCTTTGTTACCGAGAGGGTCAGCAGCTGGAAGCTCTTCACAAAATCCTGACAAAGGTGGTGATAAAAAGGACGGTGGAAAGGAATGGATAAAAAATAAACTCAAGGCGTTAGCATCACTTCTAGGTAGATTGGCGTCTAAAGCGGCAGAGGCTTTACCGGGAATAATTGGGTCTATCGTATCGTGGATACTCACTAGAGCAAAAGAAGTTGTAGGTTGGTTGAGTCAAAATTTATGGGCTCTGATTGTAGGGGTTGGATGGATGATCTATACGTACCTCGTGACTAGACGGTAACCATCTGAGTGTGTATATATGTTACACGTATCGTGTAACATAATTTTTGTACTCAAATTGAATATACATTTTATCTTTCAAAATACCACACAATTCCACCAATACCGAGCATACTCAGAGCTATAAAAGCCAATTCTCTTTCATGTTGATCATGACTCGGTGTATAAAAGTCGCTCAATACAGGCTCTCGTGGTAGCGGTTCAAGATGATTACTAAACACCCTATTGTACTCTCTCATTGCATCATTTAGCTCTACGAATTTTGAATCAGCCTTCTTTTCGAGCATGAGCTGCTTATTGATGAAATCGATCCTTTCCTGTCGTTTTTGCTGCCATTCAATCTGTGCTTTTTGTAATTTTTCTATGGCCAAATCATGACGTTTTCTTTCCTTATCGATTCTGTCTTTGGATAAACTTGAAAACAGATAGCTTGATCCTGTGAAAGCCAAAGCGTTAGCCAAAGCTCCACCCAACATCATTGCGATAGAAGCCATATTTAGATATTGATATTTTCAGGCAAAATCTTTTGTTTGATTAAGTAGTCCTTTGTCACTTCACTAGCGGCGATAATGGCAACTAGTTTTCCCGTATCTTCCAAGTCGAACTTTTGAATAGAGGGAGGTGTCATTTTTAACACCTTTTTTCCTAGCATAGAGTAGCCGATAGCGAAAACGCAGACGACTGATGCATGATATAAATCGTTGACAATACTTTTCTTGTCCATGTTTGTTATATATACATTTTTTTTCTTTTTATTCCATTTCATGTTTATTGATTTTCACTGGTATTTTAGATTTTTGTGGAAGGGGGGTGGATGGTGACCCACGGGGTAATATTTGCTCTCTCTTTTTATACACAAAATAAAATAAGCAAATCCACCAACTAAACCGAGAGCTATTATTCCACCTACACCATAGGTGTAGTTCATGGGTTGTTCATTTGGTTTGGTGAGAGAGTCATCGGGCTTCTTCACTTCTTTTTGAGGTGACACTTGTTTTAATTGTTCTCGTTTTTTACGGTTGTATTCCGCCAACTTCTTACCCGCTTCAACCTTTTTTGGGTTCTTCGTTGTCACTTGAATGGGATTCTGTTCTTCTGACATTTTTATTATCTACTGTATTTATATTATCATCGGATTTATTTAAATTCCTTTCATTGATATAATGCCTCCCGGTAATAAGTCCAACACTGAGTGGTGCTAATAATGAGCCGAATTTATAATATAAGTCACATGTAAATCTTTGAAGGGCAGAGTTTAAGAAGGGGTCATTTTCCAGGTCATTGCTCAGCGCTTCTTGATTGTTTATTCCTAACGTTGCACAAGCCCCTATGGAATAAATACGTATCAGTGATTTCCCCAAGGATTTTACCATTTGACCTGATAGTTTAGCCTCGTAGATACTAAAAAGTTTTTCTACCTCTTCATCTTTGAGTTTGTTAATTTGCTCTTCCGTGTACATTTTCCCTAAGTATAGCTTGCTATTTCCAGTTAAGACACACTCGAGTAATTTTTGTCTTTTACCATCTGAAGGTGGAAATTCACCCGGAACATCATAACTCTGGTTGATTAAATTATCGATCGCTGTTTCCACCATTTTTATTAGAGAGAGGTATTTTTTTAACACAAAATAAAAGTAAAATAGCAAGATCACCAATATGCTTAATAACACGAAGTTGACATATTCTATCATTTTGTTGTGTTTGTTATAATTTTCTTATACTCTCTTATAAGTTTGTTGAAATTTGCTGTATAAGAGTTTGCTATCCTCTTATAATTATGTTGAAATTTGTTGTATAAGAGTTTGCTGTCCTCTTATAATTTTGTTGAAATTTGTTGTATAAGAGTTTGCTGTCCTCTTATAATTTTGTTGAAATTTGTTGTATAAGAGTTTGCTGTCCTCTTATAAGTTTGTTGAAATTTGCTGTATAAGAGTTTGCTATCTTCTTATAAGTTTGTTGAAATTTGTTGTATAAGAGTTTGCTGTCCTCTTATAATTTTGTAAGACAAAATAATTATAAGAGGATGATGATGTTTAATAATATATTCTAACATTGTTAAATAAATAAACATTGTTTACTTAAACAATTATGTCTGATGATGAATCCTCAGATGATGATATTATATTTTCCCATCAAGATATAAAAAGGGTTACTTTTAATGATAAAGTAATGGTCCATTATATCTATGCTTGTGAATCTCGTAGAAGTAACTGGATAGAGGCTGCTGTTGACAGAGTACGCTTTGAATCGAGGATTAAACATATTGGTAAAATTCTAGAACCTGTATTGAGACGTAAATTATTCTCTTATAGTAGTGTTATAGTAGTCTTATAACAGTCTTACAGTTTTTGTTACAAGAGTCTTGTAACAAATATATCAATCTGTTTAACAAATCACGTGCGTTCTTGGGTGTTCCATCCTCATGACTAGGCACGTGTGTTTACCTTCTTTCAGTTTTTCCTTGACATTTTTCAATTCTTCTCGCGTCTCAATGACATCGTTCTCTTTATGAATGGTGGCTAGATCGTTTCTATCTTTTGGATACCACACATATAACATTTTAGCTTGCCGTCGTAAATCTTTAGGTATAGCCGTGTATGATTGTGTAAGTAACCATAGTGAATGGTTTCGATGACGACCACTAATTGCCAACTCGAGCAAAGAATTTCTCTTTTTGTCCAATTTTTCATCAGCTATGATGTCGTCAATGAGGAATAAGGTTTTGTATCCAGCACAGAAAAAGTCCATTTTCTTAATCCATTCATACAAAGATCCTTCCGGCTCAATTAAAATCACATAGCTGTCATTCCAGAACCACTTCCGATCTCTGTAAGTCTGATTCCACCTTAAGGTGGGACATATAATCACGATGAAATCAAAGTGATCAAAGTATTCATTTTCTAATAATTTTATGACACGATCCGTTTTGCCGCACGATGTTGGTCCAACGAATAATGCTGTGTGAGGTTCTTTCATGTAAAGTGTGTTCATTTTACTAATATAATGTAGACATAAATTGACCGTTTTGTATGTTTAATTGAGCATCCATTATTAGATATATATATGCGTTTAAGTTTCCTGCAGTTTCAGCAGTCTTTTCAATCTGTAAAGTGATGCCTTCACTCGCATTTTCAATCCTTCGACCGGTCCCATGCAAGGCATTCTCATCAATTGTTCTGAAATCTAACCATAGAGCATACTTGTTTGTCAAGTAATCAGAGACTTTTACATCGTGTAATCCTAAGCGCTTTCGGTTTTCGCCGACGCTATTATCTTTTGGTTTTCCTTCAGCAAAATACTTGCAAATCTCATTGTATTGTTCAAACGGCTGCATCCCTTGAGCAAAAAGTTGGTTAGGCTTACCCTCGACGATGACAGATACCTTTTCGATCTTTGGATTGTAGAATTTGCAGGTTTCTCGTTTGTAGGATTTTTCTTCTTCAAATAGAACTAAAATACCCTTCAAAGATTTGGCAGGTGTGTTGAATGACCAATTCCATGTTGTGTCTGACTTGTTTACTCTAATTTGTCTGTGCCGCAAAACCCTATCATAGAGCAAAGCCATGTTTTGATATTCAGAAGCGATTTGTCTAGCCAACGTGGGTTGTGTCACAAGCTCATATTCAAGTGAGATGTTGGATATTTTGTATTTACCGTCTGGGTTACGTTTTTGACCTGCGGCAGTATCTGGAGGGTCAGAATAGATAACTCGGTTATAGTCGTTAAATGTGATCTCGTAGCAAAGTCTATTCCCTAAACCCGCTTGATAATATGGGATAGTACTATCTAGCATCTCAAAGTCGAGTGGAATGACAAACTTGTTTTTATAGGTGTCAGCAATGGCTTTGTCTTCCACATCATCGTCCTTTTTATCTGAAGCACCAATCCTTAATTTCATACAATTCTCTGTACACCCATCGTCGATGATGATACCCTGTCTTATCGCGTTTCTCTTTTCAAACTTGGTTAACCATAAATCTCTGTAACACCCAAAAAGATCAAAGTCATCGATGCTCAATATCTCGTTACCTTCGAACTTGACAGCCAACTTCTTAACGATAGCTCTTCCAATGTTACTGACCAATGTTCTTTTTGAGTCAGCTTTCGATTCGAGTTCAATATCAAAACTTAGATTCGTTGTTCCTGGGATAATGACATCATCACTTCCTAAATTTGGAAACCTAACCAATAATAGCTGATTTTGATCGATCTCACTCGGATTGTGTGTGACAATTACTTTTTGACGAGAACCTTTTACACCGCGGGCAGTTCTAAGTGAACGTTCTGGATTTAACCTCTTTCCGTATTCCATTGTTAATTATGATATATAATTAATTATTACTTTTTATCTCGTTTTAGCGGATGTGCAAAACAACGGTTGTACCCAGATCTTCACTTAGTATACCCCCATGCTGATCTGTGAGTTTCAACGTGAGAGACTGAAATACACCATTTTTTAGTTTTTTGTAATGGGGATTTTTAGGCTCAGTATGTGTAAAGCCACTATAATTAGGGATGGGAACAGTTAGTAGAATATCACTTAGCTTTCCATCCTCAAGATTTTGAGTGTTGTCGAGTTCAGAGAGATGTAAATTCATTTTGGTTATTTTAGCTAGCGTATTTGTTCTGATTATTTGAGGGTATTTACCTAATGGTTTAAGTTCTATATCGCCTTCTAAAAAGGTGCCTGCTAAAAACGCGTTCAATTCTCTACCAGTGAATTTTCGTTTTGGTATCGACTTTTCAACTTTCCCATCGTCAGACGTTTTCAATGTTATCGGTGTTGTGATTTGATAGGTGAAGGTGTCTCCAAATATCTCACATAATGCGATCTCTTTCGAACCGTCCATATTTCGAATGGGGTAAGGTAGATATATGGTCTTCTCACCCCTTACGAGATTTGCTGTGATATACATTTTCTTGTATTAAATAGAAGATAACATTATTAAATAATAATGGAGAATATTTTTAAATATGTTCCCAACGCGCTTTATAAACCAAATGGAGGGCAATACCTTCAGATATTGAATGCTAAAGATTTATACAAACAAACAATTATCGTCTCTGAGAGCGGTTCTTTCCCCGCAACTTTTCCAAATATATTTACTAATTACGAAATGGATGAAAATGATCAACGTATGAAAATTTGGCAGGAACAACCATTTAAATTATGGCAAACACAAATCAACTTTGTCACTTGGTGTGCTTCAAGCGCTTGTGGAGTCAGTTCTGAACACCTGAAAGAAGGTCGCTCTACTCCTATGATTAGAGCAGTATATCGTTTTCACGTCTATTATCATATTAGACGAATCATTAAGCGTCTGCAGACACCTCTACCTTTTGAAGATAGTTTCAACCAATACGATAATCCTTATAACAAAGAAGAGTTTTTAAAAATCTGTAGTGAATATGGTGTCGATTCTGATCCTAAGAAATACAAAGGGCAATATTTTTACAGCTCGTATCAAAAAAGACGTAGAGACTATCCAACGCCAGGTCTGAGTTATTTCACAGACGACTCCATGACACGATGGATTATAGAAAAATCTAAAGGCTTTACAAAAACAGGTCTTGTAAAAATTTCAGAGAGTGTTAGAGCATATGCTTATCTTGTTCTTAGTTCGCAAGCCTCAGCTCGTTCTTCTATTTTAGGTAATAATTCAAGTGCTTTGACAGCTCAAAGAGTTTTTATGAACAACTTTGAAGACATTGTTAACCGCAGAGTTGATATTCAAGATGACATTAAACGTTATCAAGATACTTTAAATTACGCTTCAAGCAAAGTTGATTATTCAGTTGGACAAGGTATTTACATGTTACCTAGTGACATGAATCTAAACATCAAGTCGGGAGTGTCTGGTTATAATAATAAAATTCTCATATCTAATGACAACTTGAGCCTTGGTAGAAACAAAATGATTAATGTTATGCAAGAGCATCATATTTTACCCAAAGTGACTAGCTCTCCAACACAAAAGAAAGTTCACAAAAGAGTAGTGAGTCAAACAGATTCACTCCCATCTCATGAAGAAGAGAAAATAGCTTTGGTTTTAGCGATTACCACGATGTTTAGTATATGGTATTATTATTATTATTGAAAACAAAACTCTATTTTAGAGAACCCTTAGGTTTTTGTACCGACAGCCACATGTCATAGTAGTTTAGGTTCATGCTAACACCTTCAAGCCCTGACGTTTATATCCCGACAGCCACATGTGATAGTAGTTTAGCTTCATCCTAACACCTTCAAGCCCTGACGTTTATATCCCGACAGCCACATGTCATAGTAGTTTAGGTTCATGCTAACACCTTCAAGCCCTGACGTTTATGTTGAATTTCGATCGATTTGACGGTAACCTGAATGTCTCTGTGGACCAGTGAAACCTGACAGTGATTAATCACCCAGACCGAAGTCTACCCAAACCGCGATATATCCAACGCAACTGCGGGGAAGTGCGCACTCATGCAAGTTTTTCAACCAGGACATGAGAGACCGAGTGGGGTTCGAACACACGACCTTGTTGTTACAAGTTAGCGTTCTTATCCACTAGACTACTCTGATCTGTATGCCATATGTATTATTAGCTCATTTATATTATAAAAATGAAACTACTACAAACTGCTTTTTACTACATTTTTATGATATTGTTTACATTTATGAGTAATTTGTGGTTATAATAATAGAAACTGTTATTTGAGAATTTTGTTATGTAATCAAAATAACACGTTTCATAACTCGTATCGCGTTATGAAAACAAAGATCTTATATGGTATTAGCTATAGTAGGGAAATTCCCGAAATCATATGTTTTACGATGACGTCATAGTTTTGCCCTATAATCGGCACTTTCCTATCTCTTCGTTAAATCTGGATTTTCCATGTTGACGATTTTCCGGCATAAACTGTTGACAACAATTACGTTAGAGGCAATGAATTGAGTGTTGACCAAATTAAAGATATCATCTTTGCTTTGAACATTTCTGATGGTAATGTTATTCACAGCGCAACGTGACTTGGTCACTTTAAAAATAATTCTACAATGAACATTACTGACCTTGATTTCTCGAATTTCAACAAACTGGATATTTTCCAAGAGGAAAAGAGATGTTGCCGTGTACGCATTCAAGTAATGAGTTATAGTGATTCGATTGAGCAGTGCAGTTCTGACGTTGCTTATCAGTACAGCAAACGACTTTCTCATCGGAACTGTCGCACTGAACTGACAATGGTCTACAGTCAGTGAATTTACTCCACTCACATTGATTCTTGAGTCCTTTAGGAAAACTGAATGATGTATATTCAAGTGTACGCATGTAGATGGAATTTTATAAAACAGCTGTATACCACTAGAAACAAAAGTCGAATTAAGCACGGAAATATTAACTGTTGAAGACGGGCTGCCAAATGAACCAGTTGCATTTTTTTGATGACCAGTCAAACTAATGGCGACATTGTCCCGATCGACTGAATATTTGCTGCTACAGTTATCGATTTTTAAATCTATATTCTGATGTTTACCATCACGAATCATAAGTAAACCAACATCGACGACGTCAATATCACTGATAGACAGACTGACGTTTCTCATGTCGTCTTGCACTTTGAATAAAGGAAATGTCCTGTTACCCGTCACTGATGGCCGACAGCCGTTTGTTGTCGAACCTTTGATTGTCAAAGCCGCTACAGAAAGGACAATGGTTCCGTTAACAACAAATTCATCGCAAGCGTCATTCAACAACACCATTGTGTCATGAGCTTCGAACTTCTGATGGTAGGTGTAATGAATGGATTGGCAAGGGTGCGTTAGGCTTCCACAACTTCTGTCATCGATACCACTAACTGCAATATAGTAAACATGACAGTCGCAGGCTAAAAGAAGAGAGAGAATGAATTTGAATTACCTAATCTTCGAGTTATCAAGATACTTTTGTCAAAAGACAACTACTTCAAGGAGTTTGGGTAAACAGTTCGAGTAACTGATGATAATTTGGGCAGGTTCGAAGGCTGTAGTTATGGATAGTCTATTGTAATTAAATCTGACAATATAGTTGACAGTCATAGAGAGTAATCTTATAAAATTGTTATAAAATAACACAGTCAAAACCTCTTTTTTCTACTGTAAGGGTTAAAGTGTAGTCATCATAATCCAACGTCTTTTTCCTAAGTAGCTTTCATTTCCCTGTCTCTGTTTGTTAGTCCACAATTCTCCCTGTAAAGTATATGGGCGCAAAGTCATTTGCACCCATATTTAACGCCTTCCCCGATAACTTTCAATTTAGAGTACAACATCAGAAACTTTCAAGTGCAATTTCAATGTCATTTCAATTTTTGAATGATCAATGATCAGTGTTCAGTGTTTTAGTGCATTATGGGAATAAATGTGTTTACTGTACTTTTATGGAAGCCATTAAAGTGCTGAAAAAGTTAACTGATACATATAGATACTTAAGGAGCAGAAACCTTCGAAGGCAAAAACTTTCGCGTGTCAAAAAAAACGCGAAATTTATGGAGTAGACTTTCGCGTTTCGCAGATTTTGGAACAAATTTCGCGGAAAAATCTTTTGCGAATCGAAGACAAAGTTTATTTTCGCTTGAAATACTTTCGCGAATGAGCAAAAAAGCCGGTTTTTTTTAAATTTTATAATAGACCTTTCCCGAGTTTATTTTTTATCACACTCCGCCTCGTTTTCAATTGCGTTACTATGACAACCGAATCTCTTGTGCTCAATCATTAACACTATCACAATTATTACACTTATTGCACATTACTGAAATGAGTCCTGTGACATATCGTTACCATATTAACCATTGCGAAAACGAGGCGGAGCTTGATAAAAAATAAACTCGGGAAATGTCTATTTTTCTTTTTTTGTTTTAAAAAAAAGTGAAAAACTATAACTAAATTTCTTCGACTTCCCACTCAAAATCGGTTTCTCCATCTTCACCAATGTACCGCTGAATTTTGCCGAAAATTGCTTGGACGTTTTTCGCGTGTAAAAACTTTCGCTTTTTTGATATATCTATCAATTCGCGTGATAAAACTTTCAAGTTTTGCTGTTTTGAAAAGGCATAAACTTTGAAAAAAGGGCCATAAACGCCAAAGCAATAGCTTTACGTTTATTACTAACAACTGTGATGAAAAAAGTAGGAAGCAGAGACTGACTGTATTCAGATGACTTCGTAACAAAATTAAATTATTAATAAATTGCGCTCGCCAAAAACTGCCTTATTGTTGTTTGACGAAGGTATTCAAAAATATACAAGCAATATTTCATTGTTTGTTAATTTTGTAAAATAAAGTAACCCAGCGGGCACACGACGTCTTTCAGACGTCTCATTTTTATCGTAAAATGGTCGTTTGGTTTTGAGATCGTTTTGCGACGTCGTGGGGACGTCTGAAAATTGACGTCCCAATTGGGATCTTTTTACGATCAAATAACGAACTGGAAAAAAGTTTGAAATTTCATTCTGCTGTTACTAAACAGTATAATTTGAGTAACAATAACATACTTCATATGGAATTTACATTCGTACCGATTCTTTTACTTGGTCGTGTGAGGGGTGATTTCACGACATATTTGGGACGTCTCTATACAGACTAAATTACGACCGATCAGTCGACAAAGATTCATCGAATATGTTTTACTACAGTTGAATGATTTTAAGAATTTAAAATATAGTTATCACAATAAGAAACAATACAAAGTCATTAAATGTAATAAAATATTCTGACATAAACATAAAGTTGAACAAAACGCAAAGGGTTTTTTTTAAAAAAAAAAAATCCCTGTGACAGTAGCATTTTCTTTCCATAAGGCGCTTCTCTAATGGATTGCTTTAATAAAAAACAATAAAACCGTGCAATCAACGATTTCTTAATGGTCATTAACAAGGTGCTAACTGACCATTAAGAATCATCGCTCTGATGAACACGAGAAATTTGTTTTTTCTTCTTCACTGGTATTTTTTTACGTTGCAATTTTTATATCGTTGGAAGGCTTATAAAATTTCACGTCTGATGGTGTAAAAATTTTTGAAAAATGTTTTACATGTAAAAAGTAAGCTAACCTCAAACTCGGAGTCCCGCTTTTTGTGCATCGCACTGTAGACCAGTCACAAATACATAAGACAAAGAGAAATTCCCAGGTTATAAAATTCACGTGTGATATATTGAAAGTTTTAAAAGCATGATACAGTGTGTATCAAAAAGACTTATCCAAGAACTTTCAAAGCTTATTTTTCAGCGAATAGTTGTGATATGATTTAACTTTTTATATGAAACGAAAGCGCTGGTTGAGATGTATCCGAAAATATAATTTTTTTCCTCAATAAATTTTTAAATCGGGAGTTATTGAAGAAACAAACTTTTTCTCTTCTCATTATTTTGTTAAAGATTAATTAAGTCACTACATAATAGAAAGTGTTTTTGAAAACAATGACAATGTTACAACGTTTTTATGGACAAATTAACAAAATAAAGTTAGATCTACACTTTAAGATTGAAATCTCGCTCTAACCATTGCGTAGTGTCAAAAACAAACTTGTTCTTAAGGCAAATGCAGTCTTTTTTATAAGAACAGTTTTATAAGAACAACGAGGCTTTAACTGTCCAAAAAAAATAATAAACACAATGTGAAAAAATAAAAGTAAGTTCTAATGGCCTTCAACATGCTGTCCTCCTAACTGGATACATTTTGCAGCTCTTGTGTCCATTTCTCAAATTGCATTTCTTGTGATTTCTGGATGCTGTCGCAACCAGTTGAAAGCGTTAAGAATGCGCCTTCTCAAATCAGCAATACTGGCTGGAGGAGTCACAAAAACTTTTTGCTTAATACAGCCCCAGAGAAAGAAGTCGCACGGTGTTAAATCCGGAGACCGTGCAGGCCATTCAATGTTATGGCCTAGTGCAGCAACGCGGGCTCCAAAAACTTCATTGATCCGTCGCCTAACATTCCTGGTTCTGTGGGGTGTTGCGCCGTCCTGAAACCACCACAGACCATGATGGCATTCTGTATTTGTAAGAGATTGTAGTTTTGTGCTAGATTTGGAAGCACAAAGTTATTTATCATGTCTAGATAAGTTCGGCCATTTACGTTTCCTTGAAAGAAATAAGGCCCGATTACTGTATTGTTTCCACAAAGCCCTGCCCATACGTTCAATTTTTGACGATTGCTGTTTTTTTCGAAATAAAAATCCGGAGGTTGCCCTTTTGGTGCATACATCCGGACGTTTTGGGTGGAAACTGACCCTGACCCATTCATGTCAAATGAGCACTCGTCGCCTATCACGATATTATGAACAAACCGTGGATTGTGGAAGGAATTACAAAACCAGCGACAGAAGTGTAAGCGACGAGCAAGGTCCCCTGGTTTCAGCTCATGTCGGACAAAAATTCTGTATGGGTGCCAGCTCAAATCTAACCGCACTATCCGGTTGAATGTGGCACTGGGCAGACCAAGAGTATTATTACGGCAAGAAACTCTTCCGTTATTCGCAACCAACTGTCTTACAGCAGCAACATTTGGAACGGATCTTCCTGTTCTGTGTCTTCCACAACGTTCTTTATGAATATTTCTTACCGTCCCTTCTCTCTTGAATTTTCTAACATTCCATTGTATTGTTTTCCTGTGTGGAACTGGTCTTTGAGGAAACCTTTGCTGGAATTCTTGAGCCACTAGATCGTAATTTCTTTCCAATTCTTACCTCATTAACCCAAACCCTAACATACACTACACAAGAAAAACAACAAATTTCGGAGCATTTTGGTATATTCTGGTAACAGCATATCGCGCGGCAGAGCCGTACATGGAAGTCCACATTAGTGTGTACAAAGGAATAACCTTCCATGTCGAGACTACACCGAACAAAGGTAACTGATAGAATCTGGGCTAAAAAACCCTGGACCCTGATATTGCCAAAGAAGAGTCGCAGGGAAAAACCGTGATCCTATAGATAACTTTGATTGGATGAAGACCGGCTTCAACTTACTGCACCTTAACATCGATTTTCTTCCTCTCCGATTGATGTCCGATAGACCAATTCGATGTGACATAAAATAAAAAGAATAAAATAATGAGCTAAATTTACAGAACACTTGCCGCATACGATATGACAAAACCGAGAGCGATACTACATCGTTCTTCCCTTTTATACGCATGCTAAACGCATGCGCTAACATATATAGCAAACTAGATATCGTCCAGAACTGTGAAAGAAACTGCATTTCCGCCTTATCTGTGAAACGGCGGAAATATCGCTTCTTGTTTCCAAAAAACGGGTAACCAGAAATGTTCTCTGTTCAACAGTTAAATGAACCATCTTTCATATGCATACACTTCACTGCGTGTGTCTACACTTTTAACTCTGAGCAATCTTTTTTCACACATTTTTTATGCAAGTTATTCGGGGAATTTAACTCCCAAAAATATCGTTATTAAATCAAAGGGTTTCGCTTGCTAAAACAACAGGCAATTATGTAATTAAAACTTGATTTAATTGATCTTTAAGGATTTAATGAGGAAGATAAATGTTTTCTTCTTCAATAACTCTTGTTTTGAAGATTTATTTGGAAAAAAAGTTATATCTTCGGATACATCTCAACCAGCGCTTTCGTTTCATATAAAAAGTTAAATCATATCACAACTATTCGCTGAAAAATAAGCTTTGAAAGTTCTTGGATAAGTCTTTTTGATACACACTGTATGACTTTCTTGTAAGAAAAGGTTAATACTGTTAATAATGATACATGTAACATAAGTTTAGATAAAAAGAGGTAAAGATAAAACTTAGAAGAGTTAATTAAACATGGCGTCTTGTCAAAGTTAAACTGAGAAAATGGAAATGGAAAACACCTTATAAACACCTTGTTCAATGAAATTAACGGTGAGTTTCAGTTTCCTAAATCCATTCGGCGAGTATATTTATACATATTTATACATTCTTGCTGAGCTTAGTTTCAGTTCTCCATCATCACAAAAACACTGAAGATGATATAAAAAGAAAACTTCTGTTGATGCTCAAAGATCTCCTGATCGAAAAAGAGGTTGGCGAAATTTCCAAAAGGCTTACCAAAGGGAGTTTTAAATGTGGAAATGCATGTGAATTTCATAACTGATAACAAATTAGCTAGTATATGTTGAATTGTAAGTTATTGCGTTATAAATTTTTAAAGAGAATTAAAAAGGAGACATCTTGAATTTGTATGTTTTGTTGTTTTGATGATCCCAACATAGTTGACCTATGATCTCACAAAAAGGACGTCGTTGCGATGTCGTTGGGATGTCGTCAAGACGTCTCAGTGAAGATGTGACTGGAACGTCTTTTTAGATTCCCACTTCGCGACCATTGAACAACATCTTTGGGACGTCTTAGAAAGACATCTCTACGACGACTTTACGAAGATGAACGAATAAATTCCATAATCTTGCGACATCGTTACGATGTAGTTAATTGATTAACATTATAAAAGCATTCAATTCAGTTTTTTAATAGCTATTGGCATATTTGACAATTATGAATGCCATAGATGCATCAAAAAATACTAAAAAGCTGAGGAAAATGTTGATGAGTCACTTTTAAAAATTAAAAAACTTTTTAAGTTACCCATCATCATCATCATTAAATAGCATGCACAGTGTAGGTTTAATGTGTTTATTCCCAATCTTCATCTATCATAGACTAGATGATGGAAATATGGAGCGTATGTTTACGTACCAGTGATTTTATAAATCGTCAAAAACTCACTGCGATGAAGAGGATTTTTATTGAAACAGTGTGTGTACTTCTATAGAAATGCACTCTTTCGCAGTGATTTCTCATCAAATAGACCTTTCTAGAATATCTGTTTAAACGATGCATTGTGGCCGAGTTGTCGTGTCTAATCTCGCTTTTAATATTTCAACTGCTTCTAACTATCGGAATGGGAATTGGAAATAATAGTGACTATATCATTAAGTTATAAAGTAATGAAATCAGTGGAACAATGAATCGCATAAAAACGAGGTTAGATATGAAACTCAGTCACAGTTTAGAGTTTAAACTGAAGTTCGGGAAAGGTCTATTTGCCTACTGGGCTGGTATATGTTAAGAAACAAACTGCATGTTACCAAGAGACTTTAAGATAAACTTAAATCCACGCTTACAGGTGTATTTGATTATCCTATCAAGTAGGACCACACAACAAACAGGTTTTCAACAATTTTGCGAAATAGCGGTTGCAACGTTACTTACATTTTAAGACTGTTGTCATGACAATTAAGAAAGTGATCAGATGCCCAAACAAGCCTTGAAACATTTTGCAACCTTTACTGTGAAGTTGTTAACTGACGTTGGTCCTCATTCGTTGAAATATGAAAATAGATTAGCAATCTTGAGCACTAGACCCTTTTATTGTTCTTTTTAATTTCAATACTGCCTTCCTGAAACAGCAGTTTCAATTGTGATGACAGGAAGTTCCTTTGTACATTGTTGTGAATTTTGTTAGTATTTGTGAAAAGGTATTATTTTTTATTGTAGGTCTGTCATTACTATGGTAACTATCAAATTAAAGCGTTCAACTTGAAGAAGCAGAAATTTGAATCTTTCCAAAATCTTGCCAAAAGTTTGATAAATGCTAATTAGGGCAGATTGGAATTTTTAGGCAAAGAGTTATTTCCTCCAAGCATTTGCACCAAATAAAATTTTGACATAACATCAAACTTCTTACCATCGACACGACAATGTGTATATGAACAATGGAGCATGACACACATATCGGAGAAAGAAAATTCTCCATCGTATACCATACATAACACCATTACACTAGGTAAATGAACTTGCTTTCGCCATTTATCCCAGCTTACTTCAATACTGGAATGTTCTTTTCTAAATTAACCATTTAATAGGTATCGAAAAACACTTTTTTCGATCATGATCACTGACAATATTCAGATAAATAAGATTAAGCTTTCCCCATTTTATGCTAAAAAATACCGCGTTTTTCATTCTTTGTTCTGCGATTAGAATATATAATACCTGCGTGTTTCTTAACAGTTAAGGGATATTATTCTGATGAAATATCTTTAAGATGAGCAATTTTATTATGTTAGTTTTAGGCTTTCCTTCCACAAAAAAAAACATGGATAATGATATGTTGATAATCATGCATATGTTGATAATCATGCATAGCTCACTTGGTAAGACGGTGGGCTTGTAATACAAGGGTGATAGTTGGTAGTGGTTCAAATCTCGGCACTGTAAAATAATGCCAATGTGATATGAACACTTATAGAAAGTTAATGTATGCAGCAGAAGGCTGTATGAAATTGCGAATGTAATGAACGAGTGCCAAAAATTACTTAAGACCACAATCACCTATCAGTCTAGTATGTGCAAGTTCTCTGCCTTAAAATCTGAGGTATACATTCCTGGTGGAGGCCCACATCAGTGTGTTCACTGCAAAATTCTAGCCTCGGTAAAATAAATTCAAAAAAAAAAAAAAAACAAAAAAAAACAGGACATTAATAATTATAATAGATCTACCCCACAAACAAGGCGATGTTTGTTAAGTCAAACCAGGGATATGTTAACATATCCCTGGTCAAACCTGAGAAAGCACGTAATGTTTGTAAGCTATTTATTGTAGTCAAGGATATTGAAATTTAATAAAATCGAAAATCGCTTTCCCATAATAAACAGTTACGTACAAAATCTTACGTCCCTGAGAATTCGCGAAATGGTCGCAAAGTGGGAATCTCAAAAGACGTCCCAACCACATCTTTACTGAGACGTCTCGATGACATCCCAATAACATCGTAACAACGTCGCAGGATTGTGAAATTTATTCCTTCGTCGTTGTAAAGTTGTCGTAGAGACGTCATTCCATGACATCCCAAAGACGTCGCTCAATGGTCGCGAAGTGGGATCCTCAGAAGACGTCCCAATCACAACTTCACTGAGACGTCTCGACGACAGGATATCGCAACGACTTCAATCTCTGGCCGTAACGACATCGTGGAGACGTCCGATTAACAACCTCTCTTTCTGGGATCATCCCAGTCGGCAAAAATCGCGAAAAAGTCACTATGACGGAGAGAATTTTAATTGAAATTGTGTGCATATTTATATAAAAGTGCACTCCTTCGCAGAGATTTTTTAACAAATGTGCCGGCTAGGATAGGCCATCTATGTTGTGATCATCAAAACAACAAAACATACAAATTCAATAGACGTCTTTTTTTTAATTCTTTTTAAAAGTTTACAAAGCAACAATTTACAGTTCAACATATACTAGCTAATTTGTCGTCAAGTTATAAAAGTTTGAATCACATGTATTTCCACATTTAAAACTCCCTTTGGCAAGCCTTTTTGAAATTTCGCCAACCTCATTATCGATCAGGAGATCTTTGAGCATCAACGGAAGTTTTTTAAATCATCTACATTGCTTTTCTGATGCTGGAATGCTGAAACTAAGTTCAACAAGAATGTATAAATATGTATAAATATACCAGCCGAATGGATTCAGAAAACAGAAACTCACCGTTAATTTCATCGAACAGGATCGTATCTTTTCAAGGTGTTTTTCCATTTACGCCATGTTTAATTAATTCTATTAAGTTTTATCTTAACCTCTTTTTATCGAAACTTATGTTACATGTATCATTAAACAGTATTAACCTTTTCTTACAAGAAAGTCTTTGCTTTTGAAACTTTCTATATCACACGTGAATTTTATAACCCGGGAATTTCTCTTTGTCTTACGTATTTGTGATTGGTCTATTTTAAATTCTTTAAATCAGTCAACTGTAGTAAAACATATTTGATGAATCTTTGTTGACTAATCGCTTTTGAAAATTTATAATTCTTTCGAAGGTCGTAATTTAATCTGTGTATAGACGTCCCAAAAACGTCGTGAAAGCATCCCTCACACGACCAAGAAAAAGAATCGGTACGAATGTAAATTCCATATGGAGTATGTTGTTGTTACTCAAAGTTTACTGTTTAATGACTGCAGAATGAAATTTGAAAATTTTCGTCAGATTGCAATTTGATCGTAAAAGGATCCCAATTGCGACGTCCCATTTTCAGGCGTCCCTACGACGTCGCAAGATGATCCTAAATTAATAATTGTTTCGAAGGTCGTTATTTAATCTGTATAAAGACGTCCCAGAAACCTCGTAAAATCATCCCTCACACGACCAATAAACAGACTTCGATACGAATATAAATTCTTTTTCAAAGACTCGTCTCCAGGAATTTTCTTCCTGGGTTATAATGGGCATCTACTTGAGAGCACGTGCACAAAAATTGAGCTAATTTACATCATTATTTGGCAAGTTAGAGACGAAATAAGACATGAGCAAAATTCCTCATATTATACACTATTTGCATAATGCACTGCAAGTGGGTGGCTCACTTACTAGATCAAAGTCAAACGTAATTTTCTGACAAAATTGGTATACTTCTTATTCCGAATTAAGCCCTTTTAGAAAATGAAAAAGGACTATTAAAAATGAAAATAAAATAGTTGATGTCAGCAAAAAATTGGGAGAAATCTGCATCTTCGTCGTCAGAGTTCACTGCTTACGTTACATTTTCGCAATTTCCGTGACACTTACAAATGTCAGTACACTCTAAACCAAAAATGTCACTATTTCGAGGATCGATTCTGAGGCAGGTAAGTTTTCCAACCAAACAATTTCTAGAAAACCATCTGTTGATTTCCAACCATTATTAATTGGCGATGGAATGTCAGGGTGCACATCTAATGCCTTTTTTCCAAATCAGAGATTGATAATTTGTACGTTTGACGTGTTGAGCTAGATCGTCTTTTGTGGGTGGTAATTGATGAGGCTCTGGAACCTTTTCGTGAAACTTTAGGTAACAGACAGTATTGATGTCGCTCTCGTTCCCAATACCACAGAGACTACAAAAAAGTTTTTCGATATGTTTCAATGCTTCCTCATTTACTATAATATCTTCACCCAGTGTTGCAATAGCAGCAAGATACTCATCATTTTGTGAAGCCTTCCTAAGCCACGCTTTTTTACCAATTCCTTTAACAAAGCTTACAGAATCGCATCCCAAGAGTGTATGTAAAGAGGGAAGACATTTTACAAAATGTTCTTGGAGTGTATTCTTTCCAATGTTGAATATTCTTGAATGTGAACCATTACCTGTTCGTAGAATAACTCGACACGTGGAAAACTGACTGTAGTGGCAAGCTAAATTTGCAACATCACTGTCAACGGTAAAGATGCCAACGTTTTCTCACCCGATATATTCTGCATACTTGGCTATGAGAAAAACCTTTGTATCAGCTTCTTCTTCACATCAACCCTTCGTTGTCGCACGTCAACACAAATAATCGATCTTTGTTTGTAAAGTTCAACAACCTAAAAAAAATAACATCTATAAAATAACAAAATATAATTTAAGGGACCTGGAAACACAAAATAATATAAATTCAATTCATACAATATAAAAATAATTACCTATTTTTGAGCTTTTCTTAATAATCCCTGTTGGTTTTCCAATCATTTAGCAAAAAGTCAATTATTTCTTTCTTGATTTCTTTTTGATTTCTTTGGAAACGTTTGTTTACATCGAGAAGCAGTTATTCGAATGGTCCCACAATTTGCACGTCTGTTTCTTTCACATTACTTGATTGAATTTGAACTGAAGCAGAATGGCCTGAATAATAAGGTATCCACGAACACGCAATAAGGAACTAACCTTCAACGTTCAGGGAGGTCACTTCCATCCATTTTAACAGACAAGTGATCGACAACGTATTTAAGATTAAAAAAAGTGTTAAAGGATTAAAGGAAACACGCCAGTCACTGCCCTATTCCAGAATGGCAGATAGATCATGCTCTAGCTAACCAGCTGTTTCAGTCTTATTAAAGAGATGAGGTTTAGCATTATAGCACTCATCTATGAAAGTGTCATCAGCAAAAGAATCGACATTACAGAGCAGACGTGAAGGATCAAGAAGGTCATGGTTCAAAATTAAGAAATGAATAGGTCTAAGGACAGAGCCTTGGTGGGAAACACCAGCATTAATTGAGAAGGCAGAAGAGGCTTGACCATCCAAGAATACTTTATCATTGAACAGGTAATGTTCGATTTAGATTTCTGAAAGCCATGTTGTGTTGATTGGTTTTCAATGAAAGTCGTGTTGTGTTGATTGGTTTTCAATATGGTGATGCGATTGATTTTGATTTTGTTGAATGAATCATCCAGATGTCTTTGTTTGTGAAAAGGGAAAAAAGTCAGAGAGCATTGGTGACAGATCAAATACGTGATGGTTTGTTGCCTTTTTGTTGTTTTTGATTGAGTACATTTTAGATGTGTGAATTGTTGAGTATTGGTAGCGTTTAGTATTGCTATTGATTTGATATTCAAATCTTTCGCTTTTGCAATGGCAATTGTCATCCTTCTTGCAGTTGATAGGTATCACAAAGAAAATAATAGCTCTCCTTTCCTTAATCCAGGCTAAATAAATATATAAAAATAAACGTCTTCTTTGTGATCGTGTTGTAAGTCTCCCTTTTAATATATATTCTATATATTCTATATATTCTATTCTATTCTATAATCAATCGTCGTAATCGCCAATCGTCAGATCTGAACAATCTCAAGTATCTCTAAATACTAATTTCAAAATTGCTTCAAACACACTTCATTCCCTTCTTAAGTTTAAACTTCTTTGTAAAATTTAAAGCACGTGACATCAGGATCTTATAAAGCAATTAATTTGACTTAAACTTCAATAGATTTTACATACAATAGAGCGACTACGACGATAAAACATCAATTTCATTTCATAAAATCTCCGCCCGATCTAATACTGGTGTAACGCCCTTTCAGGCCTTGAGTCTGAAAGTCATTATCTAAAGCCTCTTCGCCAATTCATGCCAAAACAAGATGGACGAAATGTAAGTATAAAAAACAATTTTGTGGTTTTAAATCTTTAATTATCTCTCCTTTCACTCAGTGATTGATAAGAGATATTTGTAATTCGATTCCTATATGACTACAAGTTAAAGTGTCATCATTATTTTAAGTTGTAATGAGGTTTAAACGTTTGTATCCTAGACCTGATCTCGAAGGTGATACACACGAGGTTGATGATCCAGATACCGAGGTGCAGCCCGGTGATGGAGAAAATACTGAACCACCTGCCAAAAGAGCAAGGTTTGAGTTAGGAGAGGAGGCCCAAGAAACCACTTGGGAACTTCCAGAAGGATTATTAAACTACATCCATAAATATATGAAAATCCATGTTTCGGATAAAGACATAAAAGACAATGTGCTGTTGGATCACCCAGTGCCAACAAACATTAAGCCTGTACCAGATCTGGATTCGTACATAAAGATCCTCTTGCAAGACAATAAACGTTACTCAACACTAAAAACTGAGAGATTATTAAAAACTATTCACGAAAAAATGCATGTAGTACTGGGTCCATTATGCAAAGTATGGACGCTAGTGGATGAGGAAAAAGAGTCTAACCCAGAAGCTGAAGCTGTCCAAGATCTTGCAACTTGGTTTGAGCAATCAATGCTGCTGCTTTCACAACTTTTCAATACAATTGGTTATTATAGGAGAGAAAATATTCTTTCCACATTAATTGAATCCTCTTCAAGAGTGAAAGAAATTCTGAAGAAGGAAAAAGATCTGGATGCTTCAACCAATGAATTTTTGTTTGGAGAATCTTTCGAATCGAAACTGCTGAAAGATTCCAAGGCACTCAAAAAATCGGAATCGGTGTTTACTGGGTTGAAAGTTTCGAAACAGTCATCAAGTGGTGCTGGTAGTGGCAGTTACCATAACAACCAATCTGGGCAGCCCTTTCGAAAAGGCCCCTTGTTTCAAAGAGGCAAGGGGCATTTCTTCAACAAGATCAACCATAACAGAGGTAAGATCTTCTCTAGTAAATATTCCTGTCTGTGTAAAGTCAATGCCTCTCCAAAATGTGCACCCATTAATAAAAAATCTGTTTCCTCAGAAGCTTATACAGGACTTACTACCAGCAGGAAGGCTGAAGTTCTACCTAAAAAATTGGAAAGTGTTAACTCAAGATCCTCAAATCTTAAGTTTTGTCCAAGGCTATCAAGTTCCGTTTATAACAACACCTTATCAGTCTCACACCCCAAAACCTCCACGGTTAACTGTGGAGGAGCAGAGGATAATAGATCAGGAAGTAGAGGGAATGTTATCCAAAGGAGCAATCTCTTTAGTAACCTGGCCAAACCAAAATCATTACTTAAGTTCGATCTTTGTAGTACCCAAGAAGGATTCAGGATACAGACCTGTAATAAATCTGATGAGTCTAAATTCCAACATTCCTTACGAGCACTTCAAAAGTCTATCCCTTCTGAAAGAACTGATGATAGAAGGATATCTCATGTGCAAAATCGATCTAAAAGATGCATATTTTTCTGTCCCCCTGCATCAAAAATCACAAAAGTATGTGAGCTTTCAATGGAGAAAGAAGATCTATCAATTTCTTTGCCTCTGTTTCGGCCTAGGGCCAGCTCCCAGGATATTTACCAAGCTAATGAAGGTTCCGATTGCCTTGTTAAGACGACTAAATGTCCGCTTAATAGTTTTTTTGGACGACATTCTGATTCTAGCTCAATCTCGACAGGAGTTGGTGATGGCTCGGGACACTTTGATATTTGTTCTGCAACACCTAGGTTTTTCAATAAATTTTCAGAAATCAATAGTGGATCCAACTCATGTACTTCAATTTCTGGGTGTGGAAGTAGATTCGGTAAAAATGGTTTTGAGTCTTCCTCAGGAAAAAGTGGACAAAATTGTGGGACAATTTCAAAGTCTTCTTTCTGCCCAAAGAGTGTCTGTGAGGGACCTGATGAAAGTGATAGGGCGTCTTTCCTCATCAGCCATAGCTGTTCTCCCAGCACCCCTGCAATACAGAGCTATTCAGAGACAACAAATTCAGGAGTTATCGCTCAGTCAAAATTACGACTCACTAATGACCTTAACAAGAGAGGTCAGGGAGGAACTCAATTGGTGGTGTCAAAACCTTCAATTATCAAATGGTCGGTCTCTTGTATACCATCCACCACAGTTAATAATAAACTCGGATGCTTCTATGCAGGGATGGGGAGCATACTGCAAAGGCAAAAGGACTTGGGGTCAATGGTCAGCATGGGAAAAGGATCTCCACATCAACGAATTGGAGTTGAAGGCAGCCATGCTAGCAATAAGATCGTTTCACCGTCAATTCCCCGAATCAATGTCTATTCACATTCGAATGGACAACATAGTGGCTCTAACTTATTTAAAAAAAATGGGGGGTACTCGAAACAAGATCCTAACATCCTTAAGCAAGGCAATTTGGAGCTATCTCCTAGACCACCAGATCACGATTACTGTCGAGTATCTCCCAGGTTCAATGTGGAAGCAGACACAATGTCACGGAATGTGAAGGACACCAGCGA
The DNA here is from genome assembly GCA_027922465.2 of Turritopsis dohrnii. Classification (NCBI taxonomy): domain Eukaryota; kingdom Metazoa; phylum Cnidaria; class Hydrozoa; order Anthoathecata; family Oceaniidae; genus Turritopsis; species Turritopsis dohrnii. The sequence goes on along the minus strand of BQMF02000259.1, from coordinate 603,720 downwards.
GTGGATGTTAAACCCCGCAATATTTCAAGATTTGTGCAGGAAAAGAGGGACTCCGTGCACGGATCTGTTTGCTTCCAGGTTGACCCATCAAGTTCCCCTGTACTATTCATGGAAAATAGATCCGTACAGCAGGGGACAGGATGCATTTCAGGCACGTTGGACATCTCTACGGGGTTATGCTTTCCCGCCATTTTGTCTGATCGGAAAAGTCTTGTGGAAAGTAAAGTCAGAAAGAGCAACATTATTATTGATTACCCCGGCTTGGCAAACCCAAGCTTGGTATCCTCAGCTACTTCAACTATCGGTTCAAAAACCACTACTTCTGTCCCACAGGAGGGATCTATTATCAAATCCTCAGGGAGAGTATCATCCACTCTTACTAAATCGAAGTCTTCAACTAGTGGCTTGGACAGTTTCAGGTGTAAGTTACAAGCAGAGGGAATTTCAGAAAAGGCTTCCAATCTTATCTCTGCAGCAAGAAGAGAAGGAACAATTTCTCATTACCAATCGGCCTGGAATAAGTGGAATAGCTGGTGTTGTAGCAGACAGGCTGATCCCTTTCGATGTCCTGTGAATATAGTAATCGAATTTTTATCTGATTCTTTTGATGAAGGTCTTGAGTACAACACAATTGCAGGTTACAGGTCAGCAATTTCAGCCTATCATGAACCTATTAACGGGGTTGCAGTAGGAAAACACCCTCTTATTTCTCACCTTATGTCAGGTATTCACAACAAAAGGTTTCCACAGCCAAAATATTTGTTTATTTGGGGTGTTAAGAAAGTAGTAGAGTATTTGTCATCGTTAAATTCAACTGAAATCTCTGATAAGCTTCTAACATTAAAACTGACTATGTTGTTAGCTTTAACTTCAGCTGCTAGAGCACACGAGATAACTTATCTTGATTCTTCACTTTTAGTTAGACACCATTCAGGTTACACGTTCCATTTTGGGAGGCCTACAAAAGTGGCCAAAAAAGGAAAAGTTCGACCTCCAATAAAATTTTCGCATTTTAAAAAGGATTTAAATCTATGTGTTTGTCATAATATAGATTTGTATAAAGAGAAGCAGTTCCTGGAGAAATGGGCAAGGTCAACTTTTGTTAAGTTATGTAGACCCTCATAAACCTGTTCAATCTTCCACCATATCTAGGTGGATTGTTAATGTCCTTTCTTTAGCAGGTATAGATACTAAAACATTTAGGGGACATTCCACTAGATCTGCGTCTTCCTCAAAAGCTTCTGCTCAGGGGGTTCCACTCAAAGAGATTCTTAAACGAGGTCACTGGTCTAATGTCACTATTTTTGAGAATACATACAGGAGAAATGTGGACTCGGAATTATCTGATTTTGAATCCAAGATTTTAAGTACGCTTTAAAGAGAGGCTTTAGATAATGACTTTCAGACTCAAGGCCTGAAAGGGCGTTACACCAGTATTAGATCGGGCGGAGATTTTATGAAATGAAATTGAGGATTGTGCAAGGGCGCGAAGCGCCCGCAGTGCAATCCCGATTTTATGAATAAAATCGAAGCCAACGATCTAATACTGCCCTCCCTCCGTACCCTTGCATCACCTCAAAATTTGTCTGTTTTAATTTTAGGTCAGAGCAGTTACCATGGATTTTACAGAGGTCGAGGCAGTCGAGGTCGTGGACGTGGAACTGCTTAATAGATTTTATTTGCCTATATGTTATTTTGTTACAATATGTTAGTTTTTTTCACATTTTGTACTTGCTTCTGGTTATAAAGAAAACTTTATGTTCATAAAAAACGTTTCCTGATTTTCCGTTTGTTGGTCATAAATTGGCTACAACTCGATTTCATTTTATTAAAAGAAAAAAAAAAAAAAAAATTAATAAAAATTAATATAAATAGATCGTTGAAATGAATAAAATCGAGCTTTAAATTTACTTTATACCAATGACTTCCAGACTCAAGGCGTGAAAGGGCGTTACACCAGTATTAGATCGTTGGCTTCGATTTTATTCATAAAATCGGGATTGCACTGCGGGCGCTTCGCGCCCTTGCACAATCCTCAATTTTTTTTTATATTTTGTCGTCGTAAACGCCAGGCGTTTATGACGATTACGACGATTACAAAAGTGTTCACATTATATGATTACGACGATTACACTAAATTTTAATCGTCGTATCGTCGTTGTTGAGTGAGAGTGCCGTAAATTGTTGACATAGTTACCATTTTCATTTATTTTCGGCAAACGTGTGAATTACAATTTCCAAAATGGCTGAAGAAGGAAATCAGAAAAATCATGTGGAGCATGTTGTTGATAATAATAAAGAGGAAAAAGATGACGAATCATCGTTATTCCAGGTTTAATAACCTAATACTATTTAGTGCTATCTTAGCTATCATTGTTATAAATATGCAGTAATTTTCAGCCAAGTTTCAATGGTTTTACATTGGATTCCTGCATCCAAAAAATGTTATTTTCAATCTTCTATAAAGAGTTCAAAAAAGTTGTATCATCTCATGTCATCATTTTATGTTTAAAAGTGACCTTACCATGAAAAACATGTATATATTCAGTAAAATATATCCTCAAAGTATTAATAAAACACACCCTTATAAGTCCACACTTCTTTCTCATCATACAAACTGTTCTATTGAGTGTCTTTTCAATGAATTGTTCCACTAAATGGCCATACCTCAAAATATCATTTTGGATGCAGGACTCCTTTTTTATATTTTTTTGCGTAAAATCTTGGGTAAGATATATACATAAGAAATCATAAAATTATATATTACCATTAAAACCCCCTAATATTATTAATATTATTAGCTAAATAAAAATGCATGAAAACACATTAAAATAACGAATTTGTAATCACCTTGAAAAATGGTAATGGTTGTCACCATTAGCATTCAGTTGAAGCATCAGAGAGTTTTCAACCCTCATTCTCCTTTGTTGTAAAAAATTTAATAATCCTAAATTATACTTTCCAACTTATAAGACTTCCAACAGATAAAAGATTGTAAATACAGTTAGGACCACTCGACCAGAATTCGTCGCTAAAATAAACGTGATTTATTATAAAGAATTATATATAATTTTATTTTACTCTCCCATTTGAATATATCCGATTGAATGATGACGATCTAGCATAGCAACCGCATAGAAACATAGCTCTAGGGAAAATTTGACACGGTAATTTTTTTTATTTTTGGGGTGGTGAAACTTTATGCAAAAACAAAACTTTTAACAGTGTCAAATTTTCCCTTTCGGCTTAGTTCTTCAGAAAATGAAGAAAGAAGAAAACAAACAATTTCTACACCTTCGGAGGAGTACCGCTTTTCTAGCGATACATTAGCATCAGTTTCAATAATGGTCGTAAAATTAAAGTGCGCTATTGTGCGGCGTATTGACAAATCGACAAATCATTAACATAATACCAAACATTGCAATTATAAGTTTTCAGGAAGCATTCGGAATGAATAATTCAAATGAACCAATGGTTATTTCATGCACCAGAACATGTATGTGACAATTCGAAGGAAAATCACTACAAGCGATAATAGCGCTTTATATGAAGTGCTAATAGCGATAAAAGAACAATGGGTTTTAGCGCTAATCTGTTCTTATTTGTAGTAACAATGTTAGTGATAAATTTAGCGCTTGTAGTTTTATCATTATCACTATTAGCGCTTATAAATATCGCTCTTTACGAAAAAGTGCTAAATTTTAGAGATAAGTATTTGATTTATCACTAAATTCTTCGCATAATAATGCCAGTTCAATTTAATTATGTGAAACTGACAGAATAGCGAATGAGATAAAAGTGAAATCGTTAATATCCTAAGGGCACAGATTACCGTTATTATCGTTAAAAAGTTTTGTTCAAGTCGTTTGTTTATACATTTCACATACGTATGTGTTGTTTTATGAAGTTCTAAAATAACCGTGATTTAATTATTATTTCGCCAAATAGCAATAATACAAGAAAACAAACTCGCTTGTCATGATAAACTCTGATTCATTCAATTAAACAGACAAGCGGACCTATTTTTCTAGAAATAAAAAGTTTCCGAAAAGCATTTTATTTCATTTGCTATTCCGGTATATACCTTCAGCACAAATCTGAAAAGCCAATTTAAAATGCGGTGTTATTCGATTTGGTGATGTATTTTTTAAATTGAACTTTATTAGGTGGTTTTTATATTCAGTTGGAGATTAAAGATAATATTCAGTTGGAGATTAAAGATACAGAAGTTAATTCGAAAGCAACCACAAGTAGAAACCATATGCGATAATTCTTTTTGTCTAAGTTGTTTGATTGTCATTCTATAAGCTCTTGGGAGAAATCTTTTACATTATTAAAGACTCATTACATTAAAAAGTTTTTTCGATAGCAAAACCTTTATTATTATTCTTTCGAAAGACATTTCACTTGCACTGGGTGGAGAGTACCCTTAATTAAATTGACAAATGAAAACATTTTAACGTCGGCTTGACGAGTTGCAAAAGTTTTCTTTTGAAATACTCACCTTCTTTTTAATAAGATAATACCTGTTTCCTTCAGTTTTCCATGAAGTTTATGTGAAAGATTGTCTGAAAGTTGTGTTTACACAAGTAAACTTCAAAACCATAATTGAAAAACGTAAAAAAAGCACAGAAAGATGAATAATAATTATGATGAATATATTAGCAACAAATTAATTATGCGAGAATAATTAAACAAAAAAGCGCTTTTAGTGCTTATATTTATCGCTAAGTTCGTCAATGTTAGCGATAAATTTAGCGCTACTTCTCAATGCAAGCGCTATTATCGCTTGTAGTGATTTTCCTTCAAATCGTCACATATATTTCATAATTATACACTCAGTCCTCCCCTTAGCTTAAACTTAGTGTTCTAGAAATGTTCTAGAAGGTCAACTAAATCCGAGGGTAGTGCGATCGCGATCACAGTTACGCCACTGCCTACTTATTTTGGGGATCTGGAAACAAAGTTATTCAATCTGAAAACAAAAATAACACAAAAAGTCACGAGCACCCTTCAGGTTCACTTTTCCGGAAACGAAAAAAATGGCTGCAAATCCTTGAAATGTTTTTTGTGAAAATATTTAAAAGTCGCCAGCATATAAAGTCGTGAATCCTAAAATAGCAAAATGTTGTGTACACAAAATGTTGCAAAAGTTGTGATAATTTTTGTGCTCCCTTTGATACTACGATGAACTTCGTCTGTATCTCGAGCTTCATAGAAAAAACACAAGTAATTTGTTCTGGACAATTTATCAACATGAATGTACAAAGTCAAGAGTCCTAAGTTACAAATTAAATCAGATTGATAATTATTTCCTTCACGATTTTACAATACATTTCTCAATCTTGTATTCTCAAATCAGAAGAAAAAGTTGTGAATGCACTTCGTCGGGTGGCTGTCATAAAGTAGTATGAAACGCTTTTTATCGCAAGTTTTGGTCGAGTGGTCCTAACTGAAATAAACTTTGTTATGCATTTATAATTGATTGTGCGTTAAAACTACTTTATATATGGAGAGGGAATATTTATAATCTTCAGTTGTTTTTAAAAATGCAGGCCAAAACATTTCATTTTTTTCTGAAAATTTAATTTTTTATTAGAAGGCGTTGATCAGTCCTGTCAACTAAAACAGTTAAATTCATTAAATGATTACATGAAATTATCATGATTGATTCCGTTTAGGAGATTGGCAGAGATGTACAATGTTTGTCAGACCACAACAAGATGACTAGACGAAGGACTTTAGAAAAACTTTATAAGCAAATATTGCAAAAATCGTCAGACAAAGAAAGCTTTGAAAAAGCATTTAGTTATGTTTACAAGCCATGTTTGAAATTGTTCAATGATCCAATAGATCGAACTAGAGAACTTGCTGTAAAGTTAATCATTGAGTAAGGATACCACTATTTCCAAACTGCCTCTTAAATAATGTGATAATCAATGATTTGGGTACAATATCATATATTTTCAGATGTTGTGCACTAACTGATGATTCTAGTAAATACCTTCCTTATGTTGTTCCAACTATACATCAAAGACTTGCTAATGATGATACTAATGAGCCAACTGAAGAAATTAGGTTATTGTTGATTGAAGGTTTATCAAAACTTACAGATTCCACAAAAAATATTGGTATATATATTAATGAATTAACACAGATTTTGCAAAGAACAATAGTTGATCCCTTTGCTGAGGTTAGAAAGGTAAGATTAATTGTTGACTGGTAAAGGTCAATTAAATAAACAGTGTTCGGCATAAACGAACAAAATTTTATCATCTCCTATTTCAGGCAAGTTGTATCTGTGTTTGTAAACTAGCAAGTGTGTCTCCAGAGCGCTTTTATCAACAAGGAGAATCTTTAATTCCGGCATTATTAAAGTCATTATCACATCAACACAATAAAGTACGAGCAGCTGTGCTGAAGGTAATAATATTTATTAAAAAAAGTAAACAGTAAATTCAATTACAAACTTCCTGATCATTTGGAAGAATGTGACATTTAATTTAAAGTTTTTGTGACTGCTTTTTGACAACTGACTTGATAACCGAAGTGAGCTATTTATAGTAAAACATAAACTAAGCAAAAATTGTAGCTGCAAATCAAAACAAACATAAGTTCCATCAGGAACAGGTTTGTTTATAGTTTTGTTTATAATGTTGTGATGAATATATATTAAAGTCCATGAAATTTTCCAATTGAATCTCCTAATAAATTGAAATCCTCTTTCTTCAAACAAAGGCATAAATAGTTATCCTTTTTTTGAGCAGCAGCAGTAATGGTTTGTAGTGATATTTTTGGTTTTTTGGTTAATAGTTAATAAAACAGTGATTTTTGAACAGGCTGGCGAAGATGTTGACAAATTTACAAAGAAAAAATTTGTAAATTGTGTGCAAAAGATAATACATTATTCGATATTTTCTAGACTATAGGTGTTGTTGTCCTGGCTACTAGTGGCAAGGCAATTGATGATGTATTTACTCATATAGCACAACGTACCTTCGACCATTCAGGGCCAGTAAGGATGATGGTAACTGAAGTAGCAGGAAGATGGTTGCTAGAGTTGCGAGACAGGTCAGTTGGAAAATACAAACTGATGTACACCTAAGTTTTGGACAAATTTTTATTTTTATGTTTTTTTTGTAAATTTAGATATTCATTCTTTCATAAACTTCTCCCTCTTCTACTGTCTGGATTAGAGGATGAGCTGCCGGAAATATCATTAAAAAGTTTAGATTATTTTGACAAGGTATAGAATCTAAGCTTGTTTTATTGCGTTTTCTTGACATGTCTTTATGACATGCACAGGAATTGTTGCACTGGGTATCATCAGATGACATTATTGGAGATCTTGTTTCATAACAAAGTCATGTTTGTCTTATAAAGGTGTCACAACATCTGTTTCATTGTACTACTCATCATCATCGGTTTAAATTGTTATCGGTATATAGGTGTTGTCCTCACATATAAGTACCACCTTAACCTTCATCTTTGCTTCATTTTCGTTACAAAATAAAGTATACACACTCAGTCATTTTTTTTACCCAACTGGCAATAATTGTCTTTATCACATTGTCGTGGTTGTTTAAACAGGCTGGCAAACAGTATGAAGAAGAAAATGAAGATGAATTTAAAGAGAAAAACTTGTACATTGTGGGTGAAAAGTTTGATTACTTATTAGGTAAGGTATTTTAGTTTTCCAAGCTGTCATTGTTGCTTCCTTGACCACTTGTTGTGTTTTTCAAAGAGGAAAGAGATTTTAAGATGATATCTTTGTGATTCATTTCAAGAAAGAAAAGAAAAAATCTGTTGATAAAATCATTTCTTAATTTGTCATAAGTTTGACGCTTTTTTTTGTTTCAGGTGGAGGCAGGTGTTCTATTGGTTGTAGGGTTTTAGTACAGAGAAACTTTTCTAAAATTTTGCCAGCAATTGTGCATGATATTACTGATTGGAATGTTTCAACAAGAATCAAGGTAAAAGCATGTCCCATCAACTCTTTTTCTTTGCTATCTTCTATTATCTTTCTAATGATCATATTATGTAAAGTTTGTTAGTTCATATTTAATTATAGCATTTGTGACACTCCATGGGGTTTTATCATAAAACAATTATGAATGTGCTAACATTAAAATGGATGAAAGAAATACAATAAAATTTGTTTGTTAAAGTAATGTAATTTAAAAAAAGAACTAGAGGCCTCATTAGCTTTAGCCTAATTTTCAAGATATCTGAATGACTATCCATTCTTTTCTTGTTGCTTATGCGAGAACAGGTCTTCACAATTCGCAAAATATAACTTGTGGTTTACATGGAGAATAATTTGATAGCAGTGATAAAAGTGAACCAAAAAATTATATTGCCCTCAACACTATTAAATCTTTTACAACCAAATGTTTTAAAATAGGTTAAACTTGTTTAAAAACTGAAGACCTCGTCTACTTATGATCAAATCTGCAAAAGTGACTGCCACATTTAACATTAGGACCTTGCTCTTTGTGCAAACCTTCCAAATATTTCCAGAAATGTGAATTTGGTAACATATTTAAGTAAACATTACATGAAATTGTTCATAATTTGGATTAGTAGGAGCAGAAGAAATTTGGACAATTCAAACTTGAGCATTTCAAAGATTTTAATCCATGACAGTTAACAAGATGTTACAAGAAGAGAGTGTTGGCAATTAAAACATAAAAGAAAAACGTTCAAATAATCCCATTGATAACGTAAATTGAATTCACAAATTATGTTAATGCGCCTCTCTACAAGTTACGAATACCCTCTAGATTTGCCACTGTCTGTCTGCATGTTACCACTTAATCTTTTCATGGAGTTTATGAATAACATAAATGTGCACGAAAAGACAAATTACACTACAAGACTTTGTTAGAATCTGTATTACAAATCTCTCATCAAACACGATATCTTGTGTCCTACAACATATTACAATCCAAATTTTCACAAGGCTTTAGTGATCTCAAATATGTAGGTTATATATATTGGTTGGATTCTAATCATCATCCAAAGTTTGTTTTCCTGACATATGTATCACAAACTAAATCATTTTGCCCCCATCGATTTTCAGTGGTTTTCAGTGGAACAAATCTTGATTATTTTGAACAATGTCATCTTTTCCAATGTGAATTTAACACTAATCAGTCCCACACAGTGATAACTTGACAGAGCATTGTACAGTGACTAATAATTTGATACAGTCTGGAATTCACCAAATAACTTTCTTCTTTAATTTATTAACTTAATCTGAACCACTTTGCAATTCACTATGATGAATAACAGTTTTATTAGACATATCATTCACCTTGCCCATGATGTTTATACTTTCAGTTTGTATCAGTGTGTAGTGTAGACAGATGGGTCAATTCTCTCCACAAGTTAAGTAATTTGTGCTTTATGACAATTTCATTTGTTTAGTTTTTTCAACATCTTCAACTTTCAGTGTAATATTTATTAAATAAAACGAAAATGTTTCATGCATTTATTGATAAGACATACCAGTAATGTTGATACATACATTTCTGCTTTGATATTGAAAGATTTTTTCACAGCACAGTTTTGTTCAAATCAAATCTTCATCTGTTTTTTTCATGAATTTTTCACAAAGTCAGCTAAAAATCAATATTTCTTCTATATTGAATGTTCTTAAGATAATATTTCGATTACAATATTAAATAAAGACAGGAAAGAAGTCTTAAAATTCTTCTTCAAAGTTTCTACGAAGCAACTTCTTCAAAATCGGTTGGAAAACGTTTCAGGTGCTCTCTGTGCATATTTTACGGACTTGATAATAGAAATTTTAAATTGGATTCAATTGGGAAGTTTTAAATATAAAACGGATAAAATAACTAAGTATTTCAAAAGTATAAAAAAGTTAACATTTTTGTGAATTAATGTTGAAAGTGGCTTCTTTGTATTACATTTAGCATAGAGTTTTGAGTCTGCCATTTATTATTCTGAATAAACAAACAATCCGATATCTGAACAGACTTTCCGAAAACGGCAAAAAAGTGTTACATAGACAGATAGATAGATAGAATGTGTAAACCAAACAATTTCCTACGCTTAAAAGCACGGAAATTGAATTAAGTTTTATAACTTTATAACCTTTTATGGAATGTTGTTAAAATCCCCTGGAGTCAAGCACTCAACCTGATAAAAGTCCCTTTGAGTCCAATAAAAGTCCTATAGTATTGTTTTAATTCTATTCTTAGTCAGCATCGCTTCTTTATACTCTTGTATATCATTGTGAAGATCAAGTTACGATGCATATGGAGCTATTATCTCAAGGGATATACAGGGCTGCCCAGGATGAAGAGAAGAAAGTTGTTGCAGAGGTTTGCCTAATTTCTTTCCTTTGTATAGCAATGCTATAACGGTGGATTCCTACTATCATGTTTCCATGTGACACTTGTTTTTCACCATGTGTCGATACTCCATAAAGTGTGTGTCAGTCCATTTGATCACCACCTCATTCGCTTCTGCTTATAAGTCAACTATTCAGCAAACAGTTTTTGTGAATGGAACCTAAAAGATCTAAAATTTCCAGATTTTTGTATATACGTAATTTCTTAGCATACTGATACTTTCTTCTTCTGTTTCCAGGTAATACGAGTCGCTGGTTTGATTGGTATGTTTGTTGAGCCATCAGTTTATTGTAAACTAATTCTACCCCACCTTGAAAATGTTGCCACGAATTCGTCAGCGTTATCTGGTGGTCTGGCAATATTAGCAGCTTATATACAAAATTCAGAGTACGAAGCATTGGCTCCTGAGATTCCGGTACATTAATATTCAATAATCTTTTTGATTGCAAGTCGATCATTTTTAGCTTTGAAATATAAAGCTTTGAACATGATTCATTATGTTGTTGTAGAAGATATGCAAGACTCTGGATCTGCCAAACCTATCGTGTTGTATCGATGCTGACTGCCAGTTTCATTTATACAGATGTGTTCAGGAACTCATCCATCAGTTAGAAATTAAAAAATCAGAGGTTCATGGCACCCTTTTCAAAATCCTTGTAAACATTCTCTCTCTTGCTGTTACTCAGGATATTCAACAGAAGGTATGTAGCCTTTTCTCTGTAACTCTTACATGCTTCTATTGAGAATTCCTTATATTGTGTTGATATTTTCAAATTTTAATTAAAAATTACGTTGTAATCAGTGTACTGCATTTTAGCCTTGACAAACCCAAACACTTTATGATTCAATGTTTTCAGGAAAGAATTAAGTAATGCTAAACAAGAACAATTCTACTGAAATCTCACTATGTTTTTATACTCTTGTGATTACAGAATGAAAAATGAACAGGTCCATAGTGACAGATCAAAATCTTCGTCATTAAGTAACTTCTAAAGCTTTGTTGTTTTTAAGTCAAAAAGCATGTTGTGTTCATTCACCATTATTTATGGAATTTGAAGGAATTGCAAGCTCAGCATCTGCTTAGGATTTTCTTGACTGTGAAGTCACTTCCAGCCTTGATATTCTGTTACAGTATATTTTTAAATCTTAAAAAACGTATGTCTCTGTTAATTTGGTTTTGGTTTTGGAAACGATAATAGCCTGATGGCACTGTAAAATGCTAAATGCAATATCAAAATTACAGAATAATAAGTAATATATATGCGGCGAAAAGGTATATAATGAGATTGTGCATGATCTGATGGAATGAACTTGAAAAATTTCCAAAAATAAATAGGTAGGGTGGGTTGAATAAGAACGTCTTTGGTGGAAGTTTTCATGAAAAAAAATAATCGTCCCGGGACCTCTATTCCGGACTCGAGAGTAAATACTATGTAATAAAACATGTTTAATATAAAGTGTAATATGTTTAAAACATCTATCAGTCTAGTACGTACAAGTTCTCTGCCCTAAAATCTGAGGTATACATACATCCAAGTCTCCGTCTTCCTCTTCATATCATAGGTATATGACTTGCTCGACACAATGAGTCGATTTCTATATGTCAATGACAGTAATTCCGACCGTTATTACTTATTCGATTGCTATGGAAACAACATTCTAGAAAGTCTTCTGGTATGTCGTTGAAAATCTTAATAAAACCTGAGTGCATGTGTTAATATGTGTTCTTAATTAAAATCATACATACTCAATATCATTTCAATGATTACTTTAGCTTTGTTAATATATTGATAGCCTTCTGCAAAGTTCTGGACAAGCCAGTCGCCCGAATGCTCTCTCTTTATGTCACTTCTTTCCGAATCGGGACGATGTGTGTCTTCTTTACTTCCATCAGCTGTTCCGATATTTATTCATTGTTGCGACACTACAAAAGACTCTGAAATGAGGCAGAAGTAAGTGGTAACGTCTTTTAAAGTCCTTTCTCTTTTTGTCACTAATAAGAAAGTATGCTCATTCTGCAATAGAATGTTCATGATGATGTCACAGGTGGTTATGACGTCATGTGTTGAAGAAGAAGTCATACAAAAGTACAGACAGTATGTGATAAAAATTGTCAAGGAAGCAATATTGCCCAATTGTGTCTGGCAGGCAGGCAGGTATCAGCTGCATAATTTATTTTCAATATTCATTTATTTAAAATTTAAAAACATGATATATAAAAATACATGACTTTAAGTTTCATGCAATCATCAGACGTATAAAATCTAAAGTGTACAATTTATTTTCATTTATTTTTGCAATTTTTGTCATCACGTGATCCTAGATTGTTTGGTGACTCCATGATATAAGACTCCATGATGTAAATAAATTTTTGATATAAAGGCCCCATTACACGAAAGAATAATCATGAAGAATAAGACGATATTTTGTTATTTTTTTCTTATTCTTTCAAAATCTACACGTAGGAATTTACTAAGAATAACACGTTTGAATAATTCAGTGTTGATTATTCTTTTATAATTCTTGAAAAAAATACACGAGAGAATTTCAAAGAATATTAAAAAAATCAAATCAAATATCAAAACAAAAAGAGCGCGCAGTACGTTATGTGTTTACAAGAGTTGAGTTTGCAATGATGTATGAAGAAGAAGAAGAAGAAGAAGCAATAATTGCCACTTGCGCTACTATTACTTTGGCTTAACACTTAGTGATGACTTGGATAATCGCGTTGGAACAACTTTTCTTGCTCAATTGTTGCCCCGTTGTTGCTTGCCATGAATCCATTTTTTAAATAAAACCATGAGTCTGCCTAAAATTTCTCCTCAGCAGTCACATAAATCACTACTTTTTCTTCGTTTTTCGTTTACATCTCTTTAAATTCCCTTTTAATTTCAAAACACAATTAACTCACATGCTTTCCTATTGTTTCAATATTCTTCTCGTGGTGAATTCATTTGAATCAGTTCAAATGAATTCGCGATGTGAAGAATATTGAAACAAAGAAAGTGGAAACCCCCAAGTTTTATTCCTATATAAAAATACACGAAAGAATTTTAAAAAATCTTTTAAAAATAACAGGTGCGCTCAAAATATCGCCTTATTCTTCGTGATTATTCTTTCGTGTAATGGGGCCTTAAAAGGTCTCACAAAAATGGTGTTCGAGGCATTTATTTTTGTGAATGAAAATCTTTTATTAAGAACAATGATTATGGACATCGTTTTTGTTTTGATTTAATTTTGTGGTTTACGACCGAGCCATTTGATTTGCTCTGCTCACTTCTGTATGATTCGGCCGATCTTCCGATCATTTCTCTTAGAACCGCTGCTGCCATTCGTTCTACAGCAGTATCGCTGTTGTGGGCGTTGCTACAGGCAACAATCATTGCAGATGATCAGTTTCAAGAAATCTACAAGGAAATCCAAACACATGTAAGCGCTTTTGGAATTCAAGAAAAACATTTCCTTGCTAAGTGGAAAAATATTTTTCTGTGACATCTGTTTCACAAATTAGCTTCACAGACTGGTTTTTTCGATTTGATACGACATGATGCCGACTTCGGTTCCACAAACGGAAACATCTCGGATATCGGGATGAAAAGTACATTGTAAAAACAAAAGTGAAAATAGTCTGGCCGAGTTGTCCCGGAACCTTGGCAGACTGTTTGTAGGGTTTTGACATGTTATTTATTATGTTGATTGTAAATGAACTTTCTTTCAGCTTGTAGCCTGTTTGGATGATTTCAATGAAACAACACGTTCGGTTACCGTTAAAGTTTTACTGAAGATGTTACAAGTCTGCACGAAATCTATGACAGGTACATATTTGAAAAAATGTCTTTTTCTGAAATGAATTGATGCGAAAAAATCTGGTCGTCTCTTTCAGTTGGTTGGTGTACCAAATTTCAGTCATTGATAGTTCACAGCCAGCACTTTTTTTGCGTGTTGTCTCGTTCATTCAAACATAACTTAGAGACTTTCGAATAAAAAGTTTTGCGATCACGAATGTCATGTTATTAGGCTCTTACAACTTGAATCATCGCATATCACTTTGTTTTGTTTTGTTTCATTCTAGTTGAACAGCTGCATGTCTTATACCCTGACCTGTTGAAACGAATGGATGATAGTTCGAATGAGATTCGAATTCTCACATGCAAAGTATTTTCCGCTTATTTCCAGTGAGTTTCGATACTGTTGTGTTGTGGGCGTTATATATTTTAATAGGGGCGTGGACGCCAAAGAGCGCCCTAAATGGGTTTTGCGAATTAGAAACATAGAAGCATAAACTTTTGTGATCATAGTTTGAAAGTTTTGGAAAATCTCTTAAATGATTGGTAGATGTCTCGCTCTTTCAAACTTTATTTGTATTGTTTTGACCGTGGAAATGAAAGGACCAACGAGGCCTCGTCAGATCTGGAGTGTTTACTTTCTGGTCTGTCAGTATTCGAACTGTTGTTGTGTCGCTGTTGAACTTTTTAAGATATTTTAGTGCTTTGCCAGATGATTATAATCGAGATTTCTACCGAGAACATATCAAGTACATCTACAAATCTTTGTTAATTCATCTTGATGACCCAAACGAAAATATTCAAGTGAGTTGATCTACGACTGCTGTTGTTGTTGTTGTTGTTGTTATTATTGTTGTTTTTGTGCAGCTGATTAATGTTAACGTCTTTTTTTTCGTCTTTCTTCAGACGGCCGTTTTATCGTGCTTAAGCGACGGTGCTCGTATACACCCCGCATTGATGTCAAATGAGATTGACGAAGTAATGTTGAAACATCGCTCCAAACAGTATGTAATTTCTATTCACAACACGTTATATTTTCGGTAGTGTATCGGTGCATTCAGACATTTTCCCCGGTTTTTTTGCTGTGTTTGGCAAGCCTTTTGAGTTAAATTTTTATGTCAGCCAATTTTTTCATAACTGGGATGATAACTTTTTTCTTTTCCTTACTTTTTTTCATTAGACTTTGTGAAGAACTGAAGAAAATCTGTTTGGGACAAAAATAAATATGTATTCGCGTCAACTCAGTCGTTCCTTGGAGCCAAGCGACCTTTTCTTAAAAGATTGTTTGATGTATTTATCAGTTGGAATTTATTTATTTTCAAAAAAAGTACGCCCTCGTTAACTAGGGCTCTGAAGGGATTAATGGAATTTGTTACCACTTAAAGGATGTCTTCCGTAAGCCAATCTGTCTGAGAGGGCTGGAATTTCAAGGCTACATCTTCTGATTCAGTCAACCTGGTCCCCTGGGCTTCCTGCCTCATCAACAGCTCTAGGGCATAAAGTCCACTAAACAAGCGAATACTGTATAATATATTTTTTTAAATGGTTAGAAAGTTTAAACCGAAAAATTTGGTCTCGATAATACCAAAGATTATCAAGTATTTGTAATTGTATATTACTAATTATCGAAACCATCAAAAGTGTCTTGCCCTATTTTTCCGTAGGATTTGAACATTTTAAATTAGTAGGTGATTGGGAAATCTTTTGTACAAGCATATCCATTTAAGGGTTATGATGCCCTGGGATGTAGTTGCGTTGCGTCCTGTGATGTTTATCAAGTCAAAAAGTCACTGAGACGAAGAGAAATTTTATTGAAATAGTGGTGCGTATATTTCTATCGAAATACGCACCTTCGTAGAGATTTTTTCAATACATTTCTACACCGTAAGTTTCATGTGAAGTTTGGCTTTTACGTGAAGTTCTTCCAGCACCAAATTTCGAGTGTTCAAATCGTCTGGTCCTGTTTTTTATTTGACTCATCGGGATTCAAGTGACCAAATAATACACCAATTCGACACGACGTTCTACCATTTTTAATTTCTGCGCGGTCAGACATCTGGGAACTAAGAGTTTTGGCTAGAAAAACTTCAGTTGCTGTTAAGACGCTTTAAAGTAGAAATATATATGCCTAGTCGGTATCAATTACTATCAATAAGCATTATGGAAGGATAAAATTGTGCGGTAAACAGTTGTGACGACACATCAAGAATTGAAAATGGACAGCTGAATCTTGTCCCATTCATGAAGGGAAAACAGTAAAAGGAATGTAGGTGTTTGTAAGAAGCACAATACAAACTTTGTTTCCCCAGTGTTTTGAGGAATGGTGAAGCTAGAAGGAGATGGAGACAAGCTTTAAAGCGAATATACAAGTATAGATCAGCTTGGAAACCTTTCAAGTGATCTGTTTGCTCTAGGCATATTGTTGATATCATCATCAAAATGGTATCCCACCACAGCTAACTACTCTGATCCTACTGAGAAAAAGACAAGGAGAACTTCAAAGTCTAGTTTCCTGCTTGCTGTTAGGTGACTGGTCCAGCTATCAACAAAACAGATATGACTACACATATCAAAAACACATTATTTTGGCTGAATACATGAAAAACAGTTGTGTATGGACACACTTGTGAATAAAAGTGTTGTTTTTCTCCCCTGCCCTCTTTGCTAATTTCCAAATCATTACTTGTTATGTCAGAAAAACTCCGGATTTTTTAAAAACTCCCAGACATTTTGATGCAATCAGATTTAAATTAAATCTAACTACAATCCCTCACAAAAATTATTGAGACACCCCAGTTGGAAACTCTGAAAATCATATGTCAAGGCCCCCCTCCCCCAGAATTTAATGTTTATATAGATTACATGTGAATTTCAGAAGACTAAGAATTATTCCTTTAACCAATCAAACTCAAGTGTGAAAAGAAATTGCCAATCATTTTGAGAGAAACCGAAAGCTCGTACAAACAAAATATGAGATAGGATTTGAAAAATTTTAGAGAGAAAAATGGTTAGACCTTTTTTAAAAAAGGTAAAAGAATATTTATCTAAAAATGTATGTATGTTTTCGTTATGATAGGCCTAAGACCTCAAGGGATGGGAAAGAAATAAAAAACAAAGAAGTAAGGGTGCCAAGCCTTGTGTCAAAATAATGTATTTTTTTATAAATTTGTGGCTATAAAAATAGCCATTTTTCTTGTTGAAACTTGGATTTCTAGTTGTTCAAAATATGCTTTAAATATATACTGTTGTTGTTAGCAGAGAAACAAATTTTAACCAAATACCACATCTTGCCGTCAAAATCTATATGATCGATAACATAACTGTGAGGTATCCATAATATCATAAAATAAGAATATTTCAACTCTGCAGTAGCTATCTGAACAAGACATAGTGTGTGTATCGATGACTTTTACTCAACACAAGCTTGTCGTCTTCTCTCTATAAGTATGGCAGCTTTGCTTCAGGATCATCAGAAGATAAGTGATTGATAGAGTAATTACCCTAGTTTATGATATGTATCATGAATATTCTGAGATTTTCTCCAGTCAACTTTCAAGATTCAGAACTTACTGGTAATGTCTACCCTATCGGTCTAATTTTCGCTGGTACTAATTTTCGCGGTATTTTTTTCCCCAAAAAAATTGTATTTCGCGGGTACCTTATCGGTCAAAAATACGTCGGTAGAAAAATTCTTATAGTGTTTTTTTTAATCTTCCAAATTTAAAAAATTAAAAGCGAAAAGGGACTGTTAATTAAAATAAATCTTTTATTTTTCCTTTCACATTTAAAATGTTACAATATAACTATACTACTCAAATACGTCCAGTAGTAATAATGTCATCATCATCACAAACAGTTCCCAGCCGGCACATTCGTTAAAAAACCTCTGCGAAGGTTGTATTTCTATAGAAATATACACACAATTTCAATAAAAATGCTCTTCCTCGCAGTGACCTTTTGGTGATTTTGCCCACTGGGTTGTATGTAAAATCGTGTCATGTTCCAAAACCAAAACCGCTGTGAAAGCCCTGCTCACGAAAAACCTCTAAATGTTGAATGAAGAACTGTTGAAAAAATTGATGAATTCGAAGATGAAAAAAAAAGCATCTTGTTAGTAGCTTTGCATTTTTTGAATTTAACCGGTATTTCTTGTTACAAGTGTCGAAAATTCCAAAAAACATCCGGAGTCATAATTTTATTCAGTTTTTCTTGCGGGTATTATTTTTCGCGGTTTCAATAAAATTGAATATTTCGCGGGTACATATTTTCTGTTTTATCTGTTGTTGACGTAAGCCGTTGATTGATTCGTTGATTGATTCGTTGATTGATCCATTGATCGTCGCTATGTTTTCTATCTAAGAGAATTAGATCCAGACCTCTAAAAATTGACGCGGAAAAACTCGTGCCGGATTGGTGTATGTTGGGGTAATACGTGTTAGTTACATGAATTCAGATGTTTCAGATTTGGCAGCAAATCGCTTTGCTAAACACCACTCCCAGTAGGCAAAATTGTCAAAAGTCACTGTAATAAAGAGCATTTAGTATTCTGAACTCCGTATTTTATTTTAGTTTTCGTTTTTTATACTTGAATTTTAAGTTTTAGATTAAAAATATAAAACAAACTCGTGATGTTATTGTGATTCGTGTTGGAATCCATCAACTAGTACGATCACGAGATAACTTGGAGCATACGAGCAACGAATCAGTAATACAAGGTTTCGCTCCTTCATAGTATGAAAGGAAGGTAACCGCTCGTTCGCTGGTTCGGAGTTTTCCTTCGAACTGGGTTTGTGTAACTAATATAACGAGCGGTTACCTTCCTTTCATACTATGAAGGAGCGAAACCTTGTATCACTAATAGTGTATATACTTCAACAAAAGTCCTTTTGAGACGCTGAAAATATCAAATTCTGCTATCGAAAGATTACTAGTAAAAACGCTTTTGGAAGACATAAAGAGGCAGTTTTGAAAGTTTACATAGCCATTTTAAATTCTGTTTGCACAGTAGTTTCGATGACGATTTTATTTCATCAATAACGATTAAGTTTTACATTCGATCTTATCATATGGTAATGATTATTTGACATATAAGTAATTGAATATTAAATATCCACTACCAGCAGTAAGAAGCTAGATGAACACAGAAAAGATAAGAATATACAGAAAAAGAACAGGCACAAAAGAACAAAATCAATTTCAAACACATTGCATTATCAAGAACCTTGGGAAAACTTTATTCCATGCGGAAAATCATCGTGACAAATGATTTTTGACATGTAATCACTATTTAAGTTGTAATCTATTGGCATTAACTTAATGTTTCTAATTAGCAAAACTGTTGTTGAATGTTTTCGTATCACTATAAAAAATCAATAAAAACTGATACTTTTTACCGATACTGTTAAACAAATAACAGGGAATTCAAAGACACTGTTAGCTAGGGTCATGCGTTTTATCAAAGAGGTTCTTTTAATGACATGCTGCATTACACTTGCTGTGAGTTTTACGTTCGGAATATTTTCAAACACATGGGTTACAATTGAAAACGAAACTAAAGATGGCGACGTTTTTAAAATACACAAAGGACTATGGAGATATTGTAACGAAGATCATCAATGTATTAGTTTAAACCATGAATTAAAACGGGAAGACATGGTGTTGCATCGTTCAACAAATCTACCAAGCAGTCAAAGCTTTGTGAGAGTCCTTCTTGTCATTGCAAATTTACTCTGTTATGTCGTTGTTATTCTCATGACGCTGGTGGTGTTGAAGTTTTCGGAGAAACATGTGAAAATATGCTGCTATGTATCGTCCTGTTCCCTTCTTATCGCCAGTGCGCTATCTATTACTGCATTGGTTATGTATACGGTTCAGGAGGGTGCTGACAAAATCGCGAGTATTGAATATGAGAAGCTCGCTTACCATGTTGGTATACGTAACAGCGAAATGCATTATGGTTGGGGTTATGCGCTATGTTGGGCTAGCAGTTTTTTCGCGGGTCTTTTGTCTTTCATTCCGCTATCGAGTATCAACTGGATTAAAAATCGAAGAATTACGAGCGATTTTATCAGGTTGCAAACTTTAACGTGAAAAATTACAAAGCAACCGTTGTATTTAAGACTCTGTGAATTAAATATATAAGTTACATGTTCAGTAGTAAATGTCTGTTTAAACTGATCTTCCATCTTTTCATTTTAAGAAAAAAACGCTTAAACCCCTATGTAACATTTTTGTCAATTTTATGATCAAATGATGATTAAAATATTACTCCGTTAGTTCTCACGGCTGGCCAAAATGTGTAAATTAGCCGTAACGTCATAAAATCTTTAACGAATTGAGTGTATACTTTGTGATATTTTCTTGTAATCATCATTTTTAGCACGAGGAGAACATCAACTATCGAAGAAATTGTTCAATTTTAAGGGAAATAAACCAGCAATATCAATGGCGCTGTTTTCAACATTTGCTTTGTAAAAGGAGACACGTTGGTTTTGTTGGCATAGATAACAATGAACGATTAAATTTCAACTTTAATGGAATATGGAGTTTGTTTGGAGACAAATTCATAGGAATCGTGTTATGTTTACTCGAAACTATATTTGCGACAAAATAATTTGCTCATTAATCCCAAACAGAAATAATGATGTTTTGATTACAAATCTACTAATCAGAACATCTACAGGTGTTCTGATGCTTTAAATTTAAATTGTACACCAAAAATTCAAGTTTCAGCGTCATTAATCATTGATGACCGCGTGGACTTTTTGATGTACAATTTAAATTTAAAGCAAAGTTTTCAAGAATTTTTAACGTGTAAACCCCCCTTTAGAGACTTATAGAAATGAAAAATGAAAACATAGGGTCCAAATCTTTGTTATCAATGTATGGCTTCATGTAGGAAGACTTTCATTTATGTTATTAAAAATCTTTTATGTCCACATATATTTTATAAATTGATAACGATACTCGTCTCCCATTTCACTGGATTGGTGTCAGGAAAATTCTCCCATACAACCCCTACCTGGAAAACTGGGCCCCGGATGATGGGGGAATGTTTACTGGGAGGCAATAATCCGAGTTTTGGATTACAGCTGCGGGATTATACGACACTTTACCCTTACAAAAAAATAAAAAAATAAAGAATTGTTTCCAGATATCTTTTGTGCAGACGCACATCTTTCCTCTCAACTTTCACACCTTACCACCTAATGCCCATAATTAACGGTGTGTAACTTCTTTATATTTCCATTGTTAAGAATAGATGGTTGCTGTAAAAATAGCTTCTTACTTGAGTACGGCCTTATTCAGAACCTGGGGAGTTTCAGGGAAGAAACTCAGTTGCACTAGATCTCTCTCACTAGAGAGAATGACAGTGTAACACATTAAAACGGTAGTTCAAAAGTCTTGAAGCGAAAGTTGAAATTTCAAGTGACGCTAGGCGAGGTTTGTAATATACTGCACACAAACTCTTTCAATTCAAATATGCTTCAAAACTCTTTGTTAAAGCAGGCACGAGCCTGCTATATCCAAACCATGATCTTATATCATTAAATTATCAGGACACAAACAGTTCTACTCTACAGAAAATGACTAGAATGCTACCTGTTTATAAATCGGGACCAGCAGATGTGTCTGAGAACTATTTGCCAGCATCAATTACACCGGCAATATCGAAGGATATGGAAATGTAGTTTGTGTACAGGTATTGGATTGTTTTGGAACAGATATCCAAGTATCAGTATCGAACAAAACCATCAACGGATTTAAATCAGTCGTAGAGAAGTCAAGGAAGAAAAATGATTTCGTGTCGTATTTCCTGATTTATTGATAAGATTAGCGATAAAGGCGGATTTACACATAGCGAATGTTTCGTGCGAAACGAACTTTTAGCGGCGAAAAAATCGCCTCATCTTGATTTACACAAACAAAACTTTGTTGCTCGAATTACTGTTTTCATGGCTAGTTGTAAATAATAAATTTAGGAAACTGTTACTTGCTGAATTATTACTAAATTAATTATTACTGAATCAACATTTTGTGTGTACTTTGATTGGTTTTCTATCACAAGCGAATATTTGACAAGCGAAAAAGTTGAACTCATTCCTACTCTGTAGACGGCTAAAAATTCGATGAAACGAAGTTTCATTGCGCAATCGGCTTTTCCGAAACAATGGTCCACGAGCGAAAAATTCGCTGTGTGTAAACCCGACTTAATCGAAATTTCCAAAACAATGGTCCACGAGTGAAAAATTAGCTTCGCGCGAAAAATTCGATGTGGCCTGTTACACGAAAAAAATCAATACTTGTGAGAATTTTTTTAAAACTGTTCAATTAAAAAGTTAAAGCCTATTGTTGTAAAAGAAACATCATTATTTTACACGCTTATTTCAAGCGTTGATGTGAAGTTTCTAATGACTTTTTAGGGAAAAATTCACGAACAACTCTACTAAGTTATGATTCCCTACAAATCTTTAGAAAATAGTTTCGTGTAAACGAAACATAATTTTTTCGAATCTCGCTAATTCTACTTTGTTAACCAATCAATCAATTGTTTGTGCTAAAAATTATAAGACCTAAATCCAACTAATATTTCCCCTCAAAATACTGAATAGTTTTTTTTGCAGAACAGATCAACGAATTATAAAACCCATGGAATGACCGCCCGGCCAACTCGGGTTCAAAACGCTGAAACCATGTCTGATGTCGCGATTTTCAAAATGGCCGATGCATTCGCAAAAATTTAGAGTTTCCTAAAAAAGATAATATGACCTTAATTATGAGATAAGGCCATATTCTGATTTGGCTGTTGTAGATTTTCACATTCACATGCATAAACTTATCTAATGTTATCTTAAATGTGAGCTGAACCGCAGAGATGGTTAGTAAAATAAATTTTTCCTGGAAAGAACCAAACATCAAAATAATAAAAAAATTGAAGCATCGAAAAGCTTGATATTCCAACCATGTTTTTAATACCCGGAAGATGAAAAGAAGAAAACATTATGCAAAACTATATAAAAAAGCCATATAAAAGCCAGATATATAAAAGCCAGTAATTATAATTGGTTTATATAGTATCCCGCGTAAAACTTTTTACCGGTTATAACCAATGTGAAACAAATAGCAATTTAGCAACTTTAGTGTAAAAAAAATGGTAATAGCTATATAACACAGAACTGTTTACCCAGACATAAAACACTAAACATTGAATAACATTACAAAATGCTAATTGAAAACAAATTGATGCCTTCCAACTGTTTCTTTTGTGCCAAAGTTACATGGGACTGCAATCATTAGGAAATTCAATTATGCATTTACCGTATTTCCTCTAATAATATTTCATTTTGAAATAAACGCCGCCCTCTAATGAACGCCGCCCTCTATTAAACGCCGCATCCAAAAAATGGAATTTGCAATAAACGCCACGGTGTTTATTAGAGGAAATACGGTATGCTATAAATAATAACTAGAAACACAAATTTACCCAGAAGATAAAAAGTAACAAATAAAAACATAATGCCAAGCTTATGTACCCAGGCATAGTACGTAAACGATCATAACACAAAATAATACATAAGTATGATAAAATATAAACTGAAGAAAAATCCATCCAATAATGCTTCTTTTTGTTGTCTGTTTCATTGTACAATAATAACTAATGTACTTCTTAAATACCTTATAGAACATCAGACAACATCAGATATTTGCCAGCCTCGCAAAACATCTGAACACTTCAGATAACATCATGTTGCACAGAAGTTGTCACGATGTTGTCTGGTGCAGATAACATACATTTTCGTGCAGTGATAGTTGCTTCGACAAGCCTTAAGAGAATTATAGGCTTTCGGTTTATGGCATAGTAAAATCTCGTAGGCTTCTCCCATCGGCTATTCCGACAATCTTTCCTCATAAAGCAGCATCAAATAAAAACGGTACGCCTACAGTATCTGTGAAAAGAAGCAAGAAAAAGAGCAAGCAGAGGTAACATTTTTAAAAATTATTTAAAAATTATTTCAACAAGGCATTCTGATTTACTTATTCAGAAAGAGGAAAAGAAAATCAGTTTCATTCATATGCTACACTCCCATTTACTGCTGCAATTTTCTCTTATTGTCATATCCCCTTACTAAACAGATTCTCTCAACATCACTGGCTGGGGCGGATACCAGAAAATACGAAACATTTTGAAATCTGTAGCAGTGAATTGAACATTGACGAATACAACAGGAGGCGTGGTCTCACGTGTATTGGTACTCAGACCACCAAAACTTCATTCGTGTACACCAAGGATGACACTACATCCACATTGACACAACAAAGCTCATTTTAAATGTCAGGCAAATATCAAAATTAAACCGAAATTACGATCGAAGGGAAATCAATTTCCATCACCAAAGAGAAAAACGAGAAGCTATTTGCCAACACAAACCCAGCAATCAAGTTCAGGCAACGATGGTGATGTGGAATCCACTGATGAAGAAGAAATTATCAATGAGATTACAATCAGCAATGAAGTCGATGATGTCATGACGAGGGATTGGGATGTGATCGATGCCGAAACAACTGTAGTATCGCTGGTCATAGAAGGGGGAAGTGTAGCAGATGTAAATAATCAACTTGTACATAAAGAATCTTCCAATCATGTAAATACGGAAATAATAAAAAAATGTGAATACGGAATTAAATGACATTGATGTATATACCGAAATTATAAAGTATTCTGATGAAACTAGTGAGGAAATTGAAAGTGGAAGCGAATACCAACCATCAACTCAAGATGAATCCAGTCAGCTTTCTGACAAACATTCTTTAGGTGATGACGTCATATATAGAACAGAGAGAACATGTTTGGTATATGAAAGTAATTTGTATCATTTGTTGCGATATTTTCCACAGTGTAGAAGTCCTGTTGATCAGTCATTGATTGAAGAGGTAAAACAAACAGGATGCCAGCTTCATTTACGAATTAATTGTTTCAACAATTGTTCTATGTATTGGTTCTATATGTTGGTTCGTTAAATGGTTAAATGGAAATTTGTTCTTGACCAGTGGAATTTCCTTCTCTGGAATCCCGTTTGCCAAATTCCAAAGATTTGCATCCCTCATCAATCTGAAGTTTATATCCGATAGTGTGTTTTACTCGCTTCGTCGTGATTACGTTACGTTTGTAGTACGCAAACCTTGGAGAATGGAACGAAAACATAGTGTTACAACAGCTGAAAAGTCAAAGCTTGATTGTTCTTGTTGGCGATGGGAGATGTGATAGCCCTGGACGCAATGCCAAATATTGCACATACACATTCATGGATGCAAATTCTGGTAAGGTAGTGGACACCATAGTAGTTCCTGTAACAGAAGTTGCTAGTTCGAATGCTATAAAGAAGGAAGGTTTTATTCGTTTGTGGAGTGTAAGTGTGGGTGTTATTTCAACTGATAAGCACTTGCAAATTAGGCGGTTAATGAGAGTGGATCTATGCTTCAATCGCATCTCACATCAGCTAAAAGCATGTAGCTAAAAATATTTGCAAAAAACTTAAGAAGGCCTCCAAAATAAAATCCCGCGACCAATTGCTGCAGTGGATTCCAGCGATTGCGAATCATTTCTGGTGGAGTGTCATGAGGTGCGAAAAAAACCCAACCATTTTATATGAAAAGTTTTCGTCAATCATCTACCATACTGAATATAGACACGAATGGCCTGGTTGCAAATATTTCAAAAAATGTGCGCACGGTCCATTGTCAAAAACTCTTTAAAAAAGGAAAATGAGGAAGAATCACCCACCCCCTAGCTTGACGTAATTATTGAATGGCCCCTTAGGGGACGAAACTAATAAAATATTCACATTTAAACGATAATTTATTTTGTTCTCCTTAAGTAATCGTTTACGAAGTCCAACCTCTCGCATGAATTCCGAAAGTGCTTACCACTATACAGTGTGTTTCAAAAAATTGGAAACAAAAAATATTATGGAAAATTAATGAGTTTTCCTAAACTTATTTTTTCGATTTCCTCTTCTTCTTCTTTTTCATTCCCTGCAAAAAATATATCATTAGAAAGACAAAAAGATAAGTGAAAACAAAATTATGAAAATTTTAAAATTGTAAAAAGCTTTTCGGCTTACGCCATCATCAGTTAGATTTATAACACAAAAAGATAAGTATTCCATTGATATAAAATTTATGTGAATAAATTAGATATTTACTTTAAAAACTGCGGTAATATTTTTTGTTTCCAAATTTTGAAATACACTGTACATAGGCGCCGGCGTCGTATAAACTGCTAATTTCAAATTGAATGGACAGATTTATTTATCTCCATTCTTTCCAATATCAATCATCTACTCGTTCCAAATTTATTTCTTATTGTTCTTATGAAGGATCCTCACTGCTGACATCCACACATTGTGTCTCAAAATGTATTATCCACAAACTTTCAATGCGTTTTTTTCAAAAATTATTCGTCAAATCTTTGCGATTTACGTACCATATGAAAGCTCTTTTCAAGCTCTTTCTGAAAATGTAAAATTTGAAGCAAAATGATAAAGTTATTGAGGAAAATATCATGGCTTCAGATCATTAATTTATTAAAGATTAATTAGCGCTTGTAACAATGTAACATCTTTACAAACACAATCAGATGAGTATAAACATAATGTCTGTCATTAGAAATTCTTAAGCTTCAAATTTTATAACCGAGCAAGTTGATAAGATTAAAGTTTTGGGAATTAAATGCGCGGATTTTTGCTTAACAAGTTCACAGATTTTATGATCAGAACAAAAGAAAATTGTTTTATTAAAATGTCATTAAGGAACTGTTAATTGATCTTTAAGAAATCATGATCCAAATCTGTGTGTTTTTCTTCAGTAACTTTCCGAAGAATAATCATTTTTTGAACATTTGATGTCAATCGAAAATGCTGGAAAAAAGCTTTCTCGTGATATAAATTTCGTAATATTTTGACGAATAATTTTTGAAAAAATGCATTGAAAGTTTGTGGATAAAACGTTCTGAGACACACTGTATATCAACAGTTAATTCAATTTCTGCGTTCTTAAGCGTAGGAAGTTGTTTGGTTTACACATCCTATCTATCTATCTGTCTCTGTAACAGTTTTTTTGCCGTTTTCTGAAAGTCCGTTCGGATTTCGGATTGTTTGTTTATTCAGAATAGTTGATGAAAGACCCAAAACTCTATGCAAAATGTAATACAAAAAGTCCACTTTCAATATTAATTCATAAAAATATTAACATTTTTTATACTTTTGCTATACTTTTAGAAGTTATTTTAGCCGTTTTATGTTGAAAAGTTCCCAATTCAATTATCTTTAAAATTTCTTTAAAAAGTCAGTAAAATATGCACACCGAGCACGTGAAACGTTCTCGAACCGATTTGGTTTACGTTTTAAGGAAGTTGTATGGATTTAGAAGAAGCTTTGAAGAAAAATTTTAAGACTTTATCTACTATTGCAATCGAAATAGAACATTCCTTATGGAGGAAATATTGATGTTTCGCTGACTCTGGGAAAAATTCTTGAAAAAGAAGGTGAAGGTTTGATAGTAAACGAAACTTTGCTGTTAAAAAACTTTCAATATCACAGCAGAAATGTATGTAGTATCAACATTAGTGGTGAATACGTCTTATCAATAAATGCATAAAATACTTTTCTGGTTCCGAAACGTCATAGTGAATTGAAAAGCAGTTGAAATTAAGTTTAATAAATTAAAGAAGGGAGTAATTTGGGGAATTCCACACTGTATCAAATAACTGTACAATGGTCGGACAAGTTATCACTGTGTGGAACTGATTAGCTTTAAATTCACATTTAAAAGATTTTAAGATTACATTGTTCAAAATAATCCTGCAAATCGCTCAATGGAGGCACAATGATTTAGTTTGGATATATGTCAGGAAAACAAACTTTTTATGATGATTAGAACCCAACCAATTATATACATACAATGAAATCACTAAAGCCTTGTGAAAATTTGGAGTGTCATATGTTCAAGGACACAATACCTTAAGGGGATTTTTTTGCGTGGATTAAGTTTTGCGACTTTTGCGAATTTTAGTCAAATCCGCAAAAATAAATCCACGCAAAATTTCATGATTTTATTTGCTCATTTTTTGGCTCTGTGTACCTTTCGTATATTAACTACTTCCTTGTACTTATCAAGCACCCATTGGTTTTGCAATGTGGTAGCCATGGAAATGATGATTTTCGCTGCTACTTTTAAGCTATATTATAAAATACACGCATTGCACTTTGTGCCCAGTCGCAATTTTCCATGAGAAGCTCTGACTCAAAAAATTAATCCACGCAAAACGCTCTCAAATCTTGGCTCGTAAAAATTAGTCCACGCAAAAAAACCCGTTTAAGGTATATCATGTTCGAAAAGAACATTTTTCATACAGATCCTAACAAAGTTTTATTGTGTCATTTGCCTTTTCATGGATTAAAATCTTTGAAATGCCCAAGTTTCTCCTGCTCCTATTAATGCAAGTTACTAACAATTTCATGTAACGTTTACTTAAATATATCACCAAATTCACATTTCTGGCAAAATTTGGAAGATGTGCACGAAGAACAATTGTAAAGTCCTGATATTAAATTTGGTCATAAGTAGCCGAGGTCTTCAGTTTTTAAACAAGTTTGGTTGTAAGGCTACCGACTGGTAGCCTTGTGGTAGAGTGCTCGCTTCCTGTTCGGGAGGTCGCGGGTTCAATCCCCGACCGAGTCATGCCAGCGACTATAACAGTGTGAATCACTCCTCTCTGCTTAGCACTCAGCAAGAGAGTAGGAATGATGTCTAGGGTGGTTGTCTAGTTGAGCGGTTTCTGTCATTACAGCTTCCGTAGCCCAAATGGGGGCTTTAAATGCTCTAGGACCTCCTTCGCAGGACCCTCATTGATAACAGTACCTTAAGGAACTGAAGAGGCTATCCTGGGTAAACATTCGTAAATAAATAAATAAATAAAATAAATAAAGCTTTAATAGTTTAATAGTGTTGTGAAAGTCTTCAATCCCATACAGCCTCTTTTCAAATGATTTTGGTTAACTTCTATCGAATATCATTTTATTCTCCATGTGAACCGAAGTCATATTTTGGGAATTGTGATAGACCTGTTCTCACGTAAGCAACAAGAACAGAATGGATAGTCATTCGGATATCTTGAAAATTAGCCTAAAGCAATTTCCTCTAGGCCTGATGCGGAAATTGTTCAAGCCATGAGGCTTCCAGTTATCTTTAAAGCTGTTTCGAACTTTAATAATGTTTTCCGCGGACAGAAACGGAACGGACAAATGTCAGAAAAAGAACGTAATTACATTGTTCGTTAATTATTCGTTAATTGTTAATTGTTTCGTTAATTGTTCGTTATTAAACATTCATGATGGCGGCGAGTACGGTCACGATAACCCTAAGACTTGCTGTTTCGATATGTTTGGCTTTATGTATCAAGAAAGCTAGTTTTGTTAATGCAGATTCTGTTTGTTATTCGTTTCATGGAGAAACTGTTGATAATATTTATAGTAATCATTTGATTTCATCGCTTTGGGTATATAATAAAGGATTTGT
Source organism: Turritopsis dohrnii (assembly GCA_027922465.2). NCBI lineage: Eukaryota > Metazoa > Cnidaria > Hydrozoa > Anthoathecata > Oceaniidae > Turritopsis > Turritopsis dohrnii. The sequence goes on along the minus strand of BQMF02000259.1, from coordinate 573,980 downwards.
TCCTTTCCACCAAAAGCAGTGACACTAATTCTGTTGATTTTGTCTGGAGATATAGAGTTATGCCCAGGACCAAAAAGCGTAGTTATAAAAGAGCTTCGAAATCTTGCATTACGCCGAGGAATCAAAATTATACATCAAAACATACGAGGTTTGTTGGGAAAAAAAGATATCCTTGGTGAACTTTTGAACACATATAATATTGATGTATCCTGCTTGAATGAAACTTTCACAACAACAGACACTCCATTGTCATTTCTACAAATTCCGGGGTACACATATGAACAAAAATACAGAGGTTCAGGTGCAGGAGGAGGCGTGGGTATCTATATCAAACAAGGAATCTCTTACACGAGAAGAAAAGATTTGAAAAATCCCGAAATAGAGTGTTTATGGATTGAAATTTCTCCACCACAAACTAAAAGCTTCCTTGTAGGGTCCTTATACCGACCCCCCCTCCCAACCCCCGATGAATCAAAACATTTACACAGAAACTTTGATATACAGTGTGTTTCATAGTGTTGCAAACGGAAAATTTAAAGCTGTTTTTTTAAATGAATATACCGTATTTCGAAATAATTTTTACACCGTTGGAAAGCCATTTTCAAGTTCTTTCGGATAGTATGTTTTTGTGAAAAATATAAAAGTGGTTTTTGAAAAAATAAGGAAAAATATAATTAAATTTTTAATGGTCGATTAACACGTAGTTTAATTACATCGTCCTTATTGTTTCAAAGCGCTAAATCCATACAAATTTTTATTAATTTTATTTTTTGCACTGAGACCCTCAAATTCATATTTAAAAGCATAAAAGTTAAACGTTTTTGTGAACACACAGCTTAAATTTGTTTATTGTTTTCCAAATTGCTGTTATTGTTTCAAAAAATCTTTCCTTTTCATTCATATCTTAATCGACCATTTAAAATTTAATTACATTTTTCCAAGACATTTTCCTTATTTTTTCAAAAACGACTGTTTCATTTTCCACAAAAATATACTAACCGAAACAAGTAGAAAATGGCTATCCAATGGTATAAAAATTATTTCGAAATTCGGTATATTCATTTAAAAAAGCAGCTTTAAAATTTCCATTTCCAACATTACGAAACACACTGTATTAATTGATGAAATGCTTTCAAAAATAGCTCTGCTTGAAAAACAGGTAATTATCCTGGGAGATACAAACTGTAATTATCTCGTTAAAAATGATCATAAAGAACTGAAACGTATCTTTGAGTTGCATGGATATTAACAGTTCATTAAATCTGCAACACGAATTACCGATCGTTCGCAAACGCTAACTGATGTAATCTACGCGAATAAACCAATTAATATCAACAATGAAGGTACCATCCCTACAGACCTCAGTGATCACGAAATGATTGGTTTTGTACGGAAAATAAATCAACTAAAATTTCATTCAAAAACCATAAAATGTAAAAATTACAGAAATTATGATGCTGCCACTGTTATCAACGAGCTACAAAACGTTAATTGGCAACTGTTTTATCAATGTGATGATCCTGAGACTTTATGGAACTTTATGAAATCAACGCTTATAAATATTTTAGATCGGCATGCTCCTTTCATTGAGAAAAAAGTCAAAGGAAAACCCTGCGAATGGTTAGACAGATCCTTAAAAACAAAAATGAATAAGCAAGATATACTCCTCCGCAAGGCTCGTAAATCTAAGAAAGCTGAGGACTGGACTCTATACTGTACTATGATAAACTCTATTAACAACCTGATAAAGTCCGCTAAACGTAATTTCCATAGAGTTACTTTTCGATAGAAACTCAAAAAATTCTGACAAATTCTGGAAGTCACTCAAACGAATTTTTCCAACGAAGGATGTCTCAAGCTCCTCTGAGTCTTTCGTTATTGATGGCATAAGAACTACCGAAAAGCCTACAATTGCCAAACACTTCTGTGAGTACTTTTCTACGATTGCTCAGTCAGTCGGAAACCATTTCTCCTTTAATTACGAACTATATATGGAGTGACGCAACTAAGGACAAGTATTCGAATTTTCCAAAGTTTGTTTTTAAGAAAGTATCTGTGAGTCTGGTTGATCGGCACCTGAAAAACCTGAAACGCAAAAAAGCAACCGGATTAGATAACATACCTGCAAGATATTTGATAGATATCAGAGATGTCATCAAAAGACCACTAACACATCTTATAAACTCATCACTTTCTTCTGGCATGGTACCTAGTGACTTTAAAATTGCTCGCATATCACCGATATTCAAATCTGGAGACTCGAACAAAGTCGAAAACTACCGTCCAATATCAATCCTGCCAGTTATATCCAAGATATTGGAAAAATGTGTCCACTCTCAGTTGATCACATACCTTGAGTCAAATAAACTGCTTTCATTGTATTAGTTTGGCTTCAGACCAACTCGTTCCACCGAACACCCTGCAGTATTACTTGTCGACCACATCAGAAAAGCTATGGATGACGGTGAATTGACGGGCGTGGTTTACATCGATTTATGTAAGGTGTTCGACACTGTTAGCCATGGTTCACTCATCTCCAAACTCAATCAGTATGGTATCAGAGACACCCCAAATGAATGGTTTACCAATTACCTGTTGGGGAGAATGCAGTACGTGGAATCCACGAATGTGTTAAGAACTGTAAAATACTAACATACGCTGACGACACAGTGATATTTGTCTCATCAAAGCAAAAAGAACAAATGGAGCATTACCTGAATGAAGATCTTTCCTACATCTCCAGTTGGCTGAATCGAAACCAATTAATCCCAAATGTCAAAAAAGGGAAAACAGAATGTATGTTGTTTGGGACACGTCAAAAACTGAAAAACAACAATTTCAATCATGTATCCTTTCACAACAAAAGTGTCACTGAAACCAAAGAGTACAAATACCTGGATATTGTCCTGGACCAGACTCTGCTACTAACAAGTCACTTTGAAAAATCTTACAAAAAGGCATCCAGCCGATTAAGACTCATGTCAAGATTTCGACCACTCCTTACCACCAAGGCAGCGTTGACGCTATATGTATCTCTGGTGGTACCGATATTAACATACTGTCCTTCGGTCTGTTTTTCGCTCACTGACACTCAAAAACGTAAATTGGCTTCAATAGACGAAAGAGCGTGCAGAATAATCTCCACACGTACTACCCATCTTGCTCCCACTCCCATCGAAACATTGAAGTTGAAAATGACGGCGGTATTTGTCCACCGGTGTATTCATGATGACGTAAATGAAAATTTCAGAAATTATTTTGAACTGTTTGAATCAAATCGCACAACTCATGACACTGGTACTTTATTACGTTTACCAAAAGTAAGACTTGAGGCTGCTCGGAAATCTTTTTATTTTCTAGGAGCTAAAATTTATAATGAGCTGTCGTTGAATTTCAGAAAAGAGCACGGTATTAAGAATTTTAAGTCACTATGTGATCGTAGTGACTCGTTAGGCCGATTTTAATAACCAAATTTAAAGTATTCCATATAATAGCGCCCACCCTATCTCTGGCTTTCCTGCTGGCTCTATTTCGTATGCAATGCTTTAATTTCTTTTTATCTTTATTATTCCTTTAAACAAATAAACATATTCCACCTTTTATATATATTACATCTATTTTTCATTTTTTGTTTTGAATACTATGCAGGACAAACATTGATAACAGTATTTTGTATATTGTAAATATTGTACATATTACTGAAGTTTTTATCCTGGGTAAATATTCAATAATAATAACAATAATAATTCATTTGTTCTTTTCCGTTCATGTTCGTGGAACGATCAGAAAAAGTTCAAAAGAGTTCAACTATTTCTGTTTGTTCTGAGCAGAAAAGAAAAAGCAGAAAATGAACCAATCAGATTTTAGTATTTTAGTTCCTTTCCGTTCCTGCCCACGGAAAACTTTCGAGAAGTGAAAACCGGCCTTTAACTATCTCGTTCCAACATAGTAACATGGTTACAAGGAAATACTTTCTAAAAATAAAAGCCATTAGTTTTGTCACTTAGCAGCAAATGAACCACTAATACAATGCTATACTATCTTCACATTACAAATTTATCCCTGATTATTTCATTTAAACACGTGCTAAATTACTAATATGACGATAGCTCTGCTCAAAATTGGTCAAAATTGAAAAACAATGAAATTAGTTTTTTTGACTGGTGCGTTTGAGGAAGTATAAATTTGGTACTGAATGCATCACTTGCCATCAATTTATCAAATCTAATTTAGTCATCAAGAAATGTGGATAATCATTCTTCGTAGAAACAGTGTTTTTGGTTATTTCTCTTAATATCATTCTTCGATATAAATTAAGTGATTACAATTAAATTGAGCTAGAAATGATTCAGCGCATATGGTGATTAGACGTACCCCAATATTTAGTCAAAACGTGGCTCGTGGTTTATCGATGTGTATAAAAGGCAAGCTGGCTCTTCGAAACATTTCACTTGTAGTTTTCTGGAGGTATAACAATTCAAAAGGACATTGTAAAAATATAATCAAGCAGCTTGGAGAATTCGAAAGTCATGAGAATCTGGATTGTCTTTTTATTCCTCTTTGTAGGAATTGCCTTTGGTAAGTCTCACCTTGTTTCTATATGATTTTGCTCCCTTTATTTAAGTATCAATGAGAAATATGTTATGTTTGTGTTTGTTTCTATTTTTCAGGGAAACCAATAGCTGATGAGGAAACAGAAGTTATTTCTGAATCAGGTGCGTATCTTACATTTCGTTTATTGACGTTTCCCCCCATTTTTGACCAATTTAATAATATGACCAACATCAATATATCGATACGCATTTATGCATGCCATTATTCATTAAACTTACAAAACGCATATATTTTGGGGTTTTTTTATTAGAACCTTCCGATCAAACAACTGTAATTAACGAAGATGCTGCCAACGCAGATGAAAGTCAAAGAATAGAAGAAGATGCAAGTGAAGAACCAATCGAAAATGATGATTCAGTAAAAGACAATGATGTTAAAGATATTGATGACGAAAACGATGTAGAAGATCCAAAACATAATCGAAAAATCCTCTATGGTCTTCATCAATACAAATACAAAAAACACCGACCCAACAAACATCAGAAAGTCTACAAACCCTACGGTCCACACAGACCACATCGTCCTAGCAGATATTACAATGTCTACAAGTACAAACGACCGCAAAAAATATACCGACCTAACAAGTATCCCAAAGTCTACAGACCCCATGGAGTTTACAGGCCATATCCACCAAAACGTCTTTATTCTAACAAACATGACGAGGAAGAAGAAAACGATGAAGAAGATGCTAAAAACATATACCGACCACGCCATTTATACCGACCACGTAAACATTACAAAATCTACCGACCCAACAAATATCACAACGTCTACAGACCACATCGTCCTAACAGATATTACAATATCTACAAGCACAAACGACCAGACAAGGCATACCGACCTAACAAGTATCCCAAAATCTACAGACCCCAAGGAGTCTACAGGTCATATCCACCAAAACGTCTTTATTCCAACAAATATGACGAGGAAGAAGAAAACGATGAAGAAGATGCTAAAAACATATACCGATCACGCCATTTATACCGACCACGTAAACATTACAAAATTTATCGACCCAACAAATATCACAACGTCTACAGACCACATCGTCTTAACACATATTACAATTTCTACAAGCACAAACCACCACACAAGGTATACCGACCTAACAAGTATCCCAAAGTCTACAGACCCCATGGAGTTTACAGTCCATATCCTCCAAAACGTCTTTATTCCAACAAACATGACGAGGAAGAAGAAAACGATGAAGAAGATGCTAAAAACATATACCGACCACGCCATTTATACCGACCACGTAAACATTACAAAATCTACCGACCCAACAAGTACCACAACGTCTACAGACCACATCGTCCTAACAGATATTACAATGTCTACAAGCACAAACCACCACACAAGGTATACCAACCTAACAAGTATCCCAAAATCTACAGGCCCTATGGAGTTTACAATCCTTACTGATCTCACTGATGAATTATTTATAAAAACAGTAAATTTGTTTGTAATTATTTCTTAAGCAAAATATGAGCATTTGAAAAGCAATTTCTAGCGCAGTTTTTGTTTCATAGGTATTTCCTTAAACGAAGCAGTACTTTTTACACGCTCCTTCAATCAGATGAAATTGCATACAATTTAACTTTTCATAAAATCTTATTTTTTCCAAATATAAACAAGAGGCCATGACGCCTGAAGGACAGCGCTTTCGCAAAAGTTGAAAAATGTTTGACTGTGAAGCAGAATGGAAAAATCGTTATTTTCCTCCAGAAAGGTCAAAATAGGAATTTATGATTGATAACTGAAGTAAAAGTGATAAAGACATTCAATGATAAAAACCAAACAGGTGTGTCCATGCACCAGTACCATTGTAACAAAAGTTAATTCAATAAAATACTTATCTAGAAATTATAGGTACAAAGCATATATCAAACACTTATCAATGCCCCTCCTCTGGGTGAATTTCTGAGTGAATTTTCCATCCTTTCTACAATTTCGCTTATTATTTCTTAAAGAAGTAAGTCTACTGTCATGATTTCTGTATTTGATGAATGTCTATTATCGTAGTCACGGTTTTGCTTCTTTTGCGCATTTTTAATGTTTTTCGAAGCTTCATCACCTATCGAGTCCCGTATTGCTGCTGCAGACCTTAATAAAGGCATAAAAAACGTCAGTATCAAATGGTTCGTCAAGTCGGTGTTCATTCTCTTTCACAAGGTTGTGTTTTACATCAATCGGCAGAGTTGGTTCACGGTTGTAAAGTAACATGAAAAGCGAATACTTCGTGGATGTGTGACGACTTACACGATAATCGAAAAGAACACCCTCTATTATGCTTGGCCACATTTCCATATTGTCTTCGAGAACTTTGACTAGAGAGTTTTTAGATGTTCGATTGTGTCTCTCAACTAATCCCTTGGCTTGAGGGTGGTATGCTGATATCACTCTTTGCTCGACACCAGTCAACCTGTGAAGCTTCGTAGAAACTTCATTGACGAATTCTCTTCCTTGATCGTCAATCTGAACCTGAAAGCAACCATGGTGACACATTACTTCATATAAGAATTGAGTTGGTGCTTTTCGATCCTTGGTGGCCTTAATCTCCGAACACTTCGAAAAATAGTCAAATAAAACAATAACGTGGTGGTACCCATCGACGTCTGGCAGGTTGCAAATATCAACGCCTACTTGCTATAACACTTCAGATGGGACTGGTATCGGTTTCAGCTCATCTTTTGGAGATTTTAAATCACCATGTTTTTGGCATTGTTCACATGTTCGTATATAATCCGCGACATCAGCTGAGATGTTATACCAAAAAAATCTAGCAGAGATTTTTCATAATTAGTGTTCTTTCCTCTATGGGTAGATGAAGGTCTGGCATGCTCGGAATCCCCAATACCTCTGTAAACATCACGTACAATGACAAGTTGACACAAACGATCTTTAATGACGAGTTTGTTTTCTTTAAATAGATGAGAATCTTTCATCGAAAATGTTTTTGCAGCCCGTCTAAAGTCAGACTTTGATCCAAAGTTGTTTTATCTATGCTGTCAGGATACTTCTTATTTCTGATAAAATTCTCTCAATTTCTTACAAACTGAAATGATTGCGACTTCTTTTCACCTGTTTCACCTCCATCTTTGGATTTGAATTTCTCCTTCTTTGATTTTTGCATGTATTATAAATTCACAGCTCACAACTTCAACTTACTAGCAAAACATTTGAATGTCAACACATCACGTTCGAAAGTCACTAAGATGGCGGAGTGAGTTGTGAGGACCAAGTGTTTTTGCAATGGAAGGACTTCTTTTTCAATTACAGTTTAACCCATGTAATTCGAACTCCTATAATCCGAAACTCATGTAATTCGAACAAATTTTGAATCCCCTTGGACATTCGAATTACATGAGTTAAACTGTAGTGAAGTCATTTTTTCCCGGGAATTTAGGACTTTTCTGGCTTTGAAAATGATTTTAATTTCGAGTCTTAATTTCCCGCTTTGATCTAAATTTCCCGGGAAATTACGACTCTCAGTGCCGTAGACACGAAATAAATATTAGAAGGCCCATATTTTTAGTATCTAAGGAGGCCCTTCCATGCTTAGGTCCGAGGGCGAGGAAAATATTTGGATTTTTAGCTCTCTAGATTGGCTAAAACTGCCTTTCCGAAAATCAATATTAAACAATAAGAAATCTATACTTGCGTGAAATATTAGTGTATTTTCAAACAAAAAGACTATCGTTTCGAGTTCAAAGGAAGTACACGAAAAAAGTATTACGAAATATATGGAAAAAAGTACTAAATGAAATGTTTTACGCATTAAAGTGTCCGAAAATGTTTATTCTTGTTTTGCATTTGTCAATGAATTCATATAAAAATACAACATTAGAAATCCTTTAAAATTACTTTTATTGCCTAGCTATATCATTTAGCTTTCAGTCACAAGTTACTTTGTTGAGCTCTCAATTTTTGGCCTGGCTCACCGGTTGCTACGGCACTGGAATCTTGAAGTCATAATATCCCGGGAAACCAGGACTTTGGAGTCCTAATTTCCCAGCGTCTTAATTTACCTTACACTAGTACTACCATATATAATATATAATATAATATAATATGCTGACTTGTCCATTGATCAATATCAATGAATATCAAGACGACACTTACATATGACCTATCTTGTTGATGACTGTCGCTGACCATGCAGTATAGCAACACGTGGTCGCATATATGCAAAGAGGACTGGTAATTAATACAACAATATCTATATTCGATGTAAGGATCACTTAAGCCTCAATCTTTAAAACAAGCTTTGTCCTTAGACCACCGTTTTTGGCATGTTTTCTATTGAGAGCATCACTGATGAGTCGCCGAAGAACATTTTTCGGTAATTCATTGATTGCATTTATCACGAATTTTTAGTTTTTCAATTCTGTTAAATTAGCAATTTTAGGAAGCGGTAAGGTAAATAAACAGCCGTCTCATTACTAGTGGCAATTAAAACAAGTCTCTCTCCAACGATACTTTTACCAGCAAAATCTGGAGAATGTTGGTATTCTTATTTGTCATGTTAGTTTTGGTAAGCCTTGGAAATATTTTGATCCATTAATTTCCACATCAAGATTCCAGTTTTTTTGCTGGCGGTCACTGACACTTCAAACAAAGGAAGTCAACTTTCTATGGACTTACGAAAGGCCACATGATATGCAGTTTCTCCATACCTTTAGCTTTAATATGACTATCTGCAACACATTCTAAAAAACTTTTTGTGGTGAAGTGAAGTGGTGGTAAGCTTGTTGGTGAGATCTTGTTTGTTGATAAGATGACTTACAACTTTTAAGAACAAGGAGAGAGAATGAAAAGAATTATTAGATGCAACGATATGAAGTGCTGTGGTTCCATAGTTGTCGGTTTCTTCTATCTCCGCTTCTTTATCGAGCAATTAACGAACAATTGAACTACTGTTGCTGTAAAGTGTAGCCTCCATTAAAAGTGTCAATCCGTCAAATCTCCTCATTTTCACAAACGATGGATCCACTGTCATCAGGTGGTCGATGGATGAAACTTTATAACGTTTGACTTCGTAGACTTAATCGCCTAAGGAGATTTCATTATTACCTTATAACGACTATAACAACGAACAGCCTTTACATTTTCGGGGGAAAATGACAAACCTTTACATGTTATTTGTACGGTGAGAACATCGTGGATAAAATTTTTTATTTAAACTATTTGACCAACAATGTATTATTGGTAGAAACATCGTGGCATGGAAAATACATTCAATAGTTAACCAACGATTTAAAATTTTGACAATATATTTCGATAACTATGTATCATTTTCAAGTCTAAAATATAAAAGTAAAAGAAAGATAAAATATCTTAAAATATCTAACATTTTCCATGAAAGATTTTCATCTATTTAAAGAGAACAAACTCGTCATTAAAGATCGTTTGCGTTTACTTGAGACTGTACATGATGTTTACAGAGGTTTTGGGGATTCCGAGCATGCCAGAGCTCTATCTGCCCATAGTGGAAAGAACACTACTTATGAAAAAAATACTGCTAGATTTTTTTGGTATAACATCTCAGCTGATGTCGCGGATTATATACGAACATGTGAACAATGCCAAAAACATGGTGATTTAAAATCTCCAAAAACTGAGCTGAAACCGATGCCAGTCCCATCTGAAGTGTTATAGCAAGTAGGCGTTGATATTTGCAACCTACCAGACGTCGATGGGTACCACCACGTTATTGTTTTATTTGACTATTTTTCGAAGTGTTCGGAGATTAAGGCCACCAAGGATCGAAAAGCACCAACTCAATTCTTATATGAAGTAATGTGTCACCATGGTTGCTTTCAGGTTCAGATTGACGATCAAGGAAGAGAATTCGTCAATGAAGTTTCTACGAAGCTTCACAGGTTGACTGGTGTCGAGCAAAGAGTGACATCAGCATACCACCCTCAAGCATAGGGATTAGTTGAGAGACAAAATCGAACAATTAAAAACTCTCTAGTCAAATTTCTCGAACACAATATTGAAATGTGGTCAAACATATTAGAGGGTGTTCATTTCGCTCATCGTGTAAGTCGTCACACATCCACGAAGAATTTGCCTATCATGTTACTTTACAACCGTGAACCAACTCTGCCGATTGATGTAAAACATAACCTTGTGAAAGAGAATGAAACCCGACTTGATGAACCGTTTGATACTGACGTTTTTGATGCCGTTCTAAGGTCTGCAACAGCCTCGATAGCTGATGAAGATTCGAAAAACATTAAAAATGGACAAAAGAAGCAAAAACGTGACTACGATAATAGACATTCATCAAAACAGAAATCATGACAGTAGCCTTAGTTCTTTAAGAAATAATAAGCGAAACGATAGAAAGGGCTGGAAAATTCAACCAGAAATGGATTGGTCCATACACTGTAAATAACATATCCGAAGAAGGAACAGTAGCTTTAAAAAATTCTTCAGGTTATCTTCTCAAAACCAAATACAACGCGAGCCAGTTAAAACCATATTACGAATCAGAAAGCGATTCAGCTAATAAAGATGCTTCAAATTTTTGGGATGTCGCTCCTGACGAAATTGTCGAAATGATTCTACAATCACTGACAAAATATGTTGGCCAAAGCTAAATTTTCAAAGGAAATGCACATTAAGACCCCTCCACCGCCCCCCAACAATCAATGTTGTTTCATCAGTTTTTTCCCATCCTACATAGATTTGTGAGGGAGGTGGGCACTGTACAAACTTTGCAACTGCAGCTTTGGCCATAATTTCTGTCACTGGTTGTAGATTTGATAAAAATGACCGAGCTACTGATTGCACTCTAATATTCAAGGTCCAAAAAAAAAAGTCTTCATAGCCTTCAAAACTTTTATTTTAATAATTCACGGTTCTTAATTTACCCCGACACCGGCAACGAAAGAATACCTTCGAAGTATACTTTCGACGTTCCCACCTGTTTCTCATCGATGAAGCTACACACACTTTTCATGCTGTAAACAGACTACTCAGGAATATTTGCGATGCACTTTTTGGTGGCAAGGATCTTTTGTGAAATGGAGATTTTTGTCAGTGTTTTCTGGTTGTGAAGAAGGCAAAGCCAAACGACGTTATTGAAGTTTGCTTGAACAGTATGCGTGTGTGTGCGTGTTCCATGTGTTTTCCAGTTCCAGTGCTTTGTTTTAATTCTTCTTTTCTTGCTGTCTTTGTCTTCTGTGTCCCTAGTATTTAAGTTTCCAGCGGTTCCCTCTCGCGTTTTCTCCAATAATTATTCTGTAAGTTAGGGGCTGTTTATATGGAAGCCGAGCCAGCCCGTTTGCGGGGCTAGCCCGTTAACCGAGATCACGACTTCATGGTAATTTAAAAGTAACTAACCGCCATGATCAGCCTGCGTTGAATCCATCAAAAATAAAACTAAAGAATTAGCAATGATAAGCGTGCCCATGTTTTAGAGCTCGAAAAACTGATCAAAAAATGTATGGGATCGTTTCGCTACGACCAACCGTTACAGAGATATCCTTGATCAAATATTTTGATGACGTCACAGACCCGTCCCCCCCAAAAAAATAAACCCAAATTTTTCATCACCCCATCGCCTGTATCGCGGACCCAAAAAAACGTCAGTTATCCCTATTGGTTACGGAGATAATTTTCCCTAAACGTCGCGTTCTATTTGGGTCTCAATGGAATGGCTTCACACTGACGTAGCGTAAAAAATAACAAATGTTTTCTCTCGCAGCTCTCCTGCCATTTTGCGTGACAGACAAACAAACAAACAAACAAACAGACAGACAGAGAGTCGGCTATTAATATATAGACTAGCAGCCAAGGCGGCGTCGCTCGCCGCCCATGTTCAGCCTGGTTTGACTTCACGAAAAATAAAATTAAGGAATTGGCAACCGAAAGTGTTCCCATGTTGTAGAGCTCGAAAAACAGATCAAAAAAATGTATGGGATCGTTCCGCTACGACCAACCGTTACGGAGATATCATCGTTCAAAGATTTCGATGACGTCACAGACCCGTCCCCCCAAAAAATTAGACCCAAATTTTTCGTCACCCCATTGCCTGTATCGCGGACCCAAAAAAACGTCAGTTATCCCTATGGCTATCGAGATCATTTTCCCTAAACGTCGCATTCGATTAGGGTCTCAATACAATGGTTTCACACTGACGTCGCGCACAAGAAGAGAAATAATTTATGTGTCATCTTACATTATTGACTCTCTTTCGCAGTTCACATCTACCATTTTGCGTGACTTACAAACAAACAAACAAACAGACAGACGGAGAGTCGGCTATTAATATATAGACTAGCCGCCAAGGCGGCGTCGCTCGCCGCCCAGGTTCAGCCTGCGTTGTGTCACCTCCCAAAGAGTTCACGAAAAATGGAATTAAGGAATTGACAATGGAAAGTGTTACCATCTTGTAGAGCTCAAAATTCTGAGCAAGAAAATGTATAGAATCATATGGCTATGACGCACCGTTTCGAGATATCGTCGATCAAAACTTTTGATGACGTCATAGAGCCCCGCCCCAAAAAATTAGACCCAAATTTTTCGTCACCCCATGGCCAATATCGCGGACCCCAAAAAACGTCAGTTATCCCTATTGGTTACGGAGATAATTTTCCCTAAACGTCGCATTCGATTAGGGTCTCAATACAATTTTTCTTTTTTTTTTTTTGTTGCGTTTTGATCTGTTGTTCTGTAAAATATAATACAAAGCGTCAATTTACATATACAAAAAATTTTGGACAAGAAATAAACTCGATTGACTCGATTTGTACTTGAAGCTTCGATTTAGATTCTTGAATCTGTATTTCTGTCGGAGATTTCTTTCAATTCTCCAATCGGAACGTAGTTCGGTCTTGATCGTGAACCACGGATGCACACAGTAGCAGTTCTTATTAAACTGAACATGGTTTTCCGCTTCACCCATGCTGCAGTGTCACTAAAATTTACGTTATGTTTATCAGCAATTAGCTCAGCTAAACGGCTGAAGAATTGTTTGGTTTCTTTACTCATTCCACCATTGGACGAGAATATCAAGGAGGTAAACGTGCCTAGTTCTTTGTTTTGAACTTTCTCGTTATATAGCTTCTTCTTGAGCTTTTCCATCGATCTGAATAAAGTTTGAAGCGATTGGTTTCGATAGCTTGGAGCGAAGGGATAGAAAACCCTGACATCAACAAATGCCCGTTGCATGCGTTGCCAAAAGCCTCAATACAATGGTTTCAAACTGACGTCGCACAAAATAAAATAAAGTAATTCTCTCACAACTCAATCTACCATTTTGCGTGACAGACAGACTGAGAATCGGCTATTAATATATAGACTAGCCGCCAAGGCGGCGTCGCTCGCCGCCCATGCTCAGCCAGCGTTGACTTCACGAAAAATAAAATTAAGGAATTGGCCACTGAAAGTGTAATTATGTTGTAGAGCTCGAAAAGTTGATCAAGAAAATGTATGGGATCGTTCCTTTACGACCAACCGTTACGGAGATATCCTTGATCAAATATTTTGATGACGTCACAGACCCGTCCCCCCAAAAAAATTAGACCCACATTTTTTATCACCCCATCGCCTGTATCGCAGATCCCAAAAAACGTCAGTTATCCCCATTGGTTACCGAGATAATTTTCCCTAAACGTCGCGTTCTATTTGGGTCTCAATACAATGGTTTCACACTGACGTAAAAAATAAGAAATGATTTCTCTCACAGCTCACCTACCATTTTGCGTGACTTACAAACAAACAAACAAACGAACAATATGAGGGGGGTTTCGTGTCATAATGCCGTAGCAGGATGTCGTCGTCGCAGAGTACGGCGACCTTCGAGTGTCGCAGTCGCACGTTACGCCGACTCTCGAGTGTCGCAGTCGCATAAGATGTCGTTGCAGAAGTCACCGTCGTAGCCTCCCTTTGATTGTCTGGTCCTTATTTTACATGGCCTTCTCACGGTAGTTTGTCGTCGCACTTGTAGTTCGTCGTCGCATTTGTAGTTCGTCGTCGCATTTGTAGTTCGTCGTCGCACTTGTAGTTCGTCGTCGCACTTGTAGTTCGTCGTGGCTCTTGTAGTTCGTCGTAGCCTCGTATGTGGCAGACTCGTTTTCAAAAAAGACTCCGATTTATTCCGATTTATTCGGCTATTTTACCCGAGATCCCAGCAAGCGGGCTGGAAACAATCTCATATAAACAGTCACAGGAGCGCCATCCCGGCAAACGGGCTAGCCTCGTTACAAACACACAGATTTTGATTGGCTTGAAATTCGCTAATCTTTCTTGCTTAAATTTTCCCCTTTGATTTGCATGTAAAAGAGGTCAGTCCATTTGCAGGGCCAGCCCGCTTCAATCATAGAAATACGAAAAGAGATAGAATAACATCTGTTAATTTATGCATGTTTTTCTATTGAAAAAGTTATTGTTCTTTTAAACAATGATTTTCAATCCGCGTGTACTCGATCCAGTGTCTTTTCAGATGTTTTGCCGCGCGGTCTGATGCCGACAATTCATGCAAAAGTTCCGACAATTTCAAGCCAAAAACGACAGCTGTTCCGTTGCTTAACCCTATATGGATAAGATACCTCCATATATGGGCATATTTTGAGAAACTTTTGCAAAAAACCGCTTCTTCTTTTGACTTGTCGTTCGAGAGATATCGAAGGAAGTTTCAGAAGCCATTTTGTGAAGTAAAGTTTATGCCATTATTTGAAATGGTTTGTTTCGATATTTGTAGATCCGTTTGCTTAACGTTTGAAATAGTATGTGTAGAGGAGGTGTGTGGGAGTGAATTGTGAAATTTTCAAGGCTTCTTTTCAAGGATTGCCAGTAAGAAGTCTCTTTTTGTGTTGATGTTTTTATGGCAGCCATGTCTATTGTCGTGTTTTCGGTGCAACCGTTATCTTCACGAGAAAACTTTTCAGTAATGTAACGATGATAAAAAGCTTTATGTTTACAGTGGCCAAAAGAAACTGAATCACTTTATTTTTAACTTGTGGGATATTTTCTTCCAGCTGTTAAAAAACTATGGAACATCATGTTAAAAAACTTTCCAGTTTATGCAGGATTTTTGGTTTGGAGTTGTGTCAATCCAAAATTATGTATTGACTACAGTGATGTTTTGAAAAATGTTTATGGAATTATTTTGTGAAAGGATGAAAAAGAGGTGAGTGTCTTCATAAAATATGTATATAATAATTATATTTCTATGTTGCAGTTTTAATTTTTTTTGTCAAACATATGGATGTTCATTGTTACCTGAGGATATTTTCTGGAAACATTTTACAGTGTTTTTCGTTCATTATGTTATATTTCATTTTATTTTTCTCATATATAGATGCATCCACAGATGTTATGCGTAAAATGTAAATTAACTTCTGAAGTAAAATTTTCAGTTCACAAGGAGTATATGCACAAGAAAGTCAGAAATCTGTGATTCTTATATTATCATCGAGGAGGAAATGGTTGAAGAAGTAATCGTTTCTAAATGTGAATTGCTGATGTAGAGAAAGAATGCAGTCTTGGAAGAATAAGGCGCGCTATCGCGCTCGCGCACCTCCATACGCTCCTAGAAAGACTATGGAGCGCTTCTTCTCGCGCGCCTGAACATCTGTTACGTTTTTTCCCAGCAGGCAAAAACCTGTTCAAAGTCAGCAAAATAACGTTCATTCAAACGTTCTAATGTTAATTTTTACTGACTTTGAGCATGTTTTTGCCAGTTTGCTTGATTATTTTAAAACTCAATCCACATAATTTCTTCGCAAGAAAAAGTTTCTTTGTATATATGTAAATTGGGCTTTCGAAAGTACGCCACCAGTTCTTTATGTAAAAACATAAAACGCAGGAAATGTCTGTGTAGAGAAAATGTT
Organism: Turritopsis dohrnii; assembly: GCA_027922465.2. Taxonomy (NCBI): domain Eukaryota; kingdom Metazoa; phylum Cnidaria; class Hydrozoa; order Anthoathecata; family Oceaniidae; genus Turritopsis; species Turritopsis dohrnii. The sequence continues at coordinate 557,520 of BQMF02000259.1, read as the reverse complement.
GACTAAGCCGATAGCCTTTGGGAATACCATCGTGACTGACGTCTGAAAATGTTCATTCATTTTTTCTAAAGTTATTGAAGAAACTTTTTTGCGTTGTGCAAATCAAAGCAAACTAACTTGCAAACGTTTTAATGTGGTCAGTGAACAAATAAATAAAAGTTGTTCAGGTGTTTACTTCATCATGTTGTATTTTTATCTTCAACGATATGTTTTACAATAAAACATCTGGAAAAATCTTTTCTTTTCCAACGACAGACACAACCTTATGAATAATTAATGAGCTTCCTATCAATACAAACAACGTATCACTGACATAACTTTTCATAATTGCCCCCGCAGCGAGCGTAAGCGAGCAAGGAGGCATAGTAGTTTCACGAGATAGGCGAATGTCAGTTTCCGATTTTGTTCATCATCATCATCTTCATCCTCCAACTTTCGTGTTGACGTTACACGGTGGAATACAATTATAAGCTGACTTTGCTTTTTTTCCGTTTCAAAGCATGGTACTGTAAGTGGGAGAGACAGAATGTTTTTTCGTATCTCTTTCCTAATTTATTATTGTATTATACTATGTTATTTAGGAAGATCGTATGCTAAAATTGCTTAGACATTTTTGGTGTTACTTTTGTGTTGTTTTAGTGAAGTGAACGACAAGGATTTTGAAGCACAGCTTGAAATCTGAAATTTTGCCAACCATCATTTTATTTTTGTATATATATATGTTTTAGCTCTAAATATTTCATTCAATAAACTTTGTTCAACGCAGTAATTTTTGGCAAAGATTTTAATTGGATTTCTGTGTATGCAAGAAAGCTATATTACAAATTGTCTTTCTTCGTGTTTTTCTATTTTAACTGTCCACCTCGCGCCAAACCTAATCATACTAGTGTGTGATCATGATCAGTAAAAGCTTTTTACATTTTCTTGTTTTTTTTTTATAATCATTGGCTACTTTTTGTTTTGAATCAAAGTTTAAAACGCAGATTTCTAATGGATTTTTTGCTTTGATTTTTTTTTTAAAAAGTTTGTTTTTTTTCTTTTGGCTCTTACAGAATTTCTTTAACAAATCTTGTTTTGATTATAAAATACGTATCCATGGTTTCAGTTCACACATTTCTTTTGTTTGTAGCAAATTACACTTTTTGAAAGGTATATTAGCATCAATAAAAAAAAAGTTATCCTAAAGAAAGTTTAACTCAATTACAACGTAAGTGAAAAACCGTGAAGACCATCCGTCAAGGAGTTTTCAAATCTGATCTCCCATTTCGAAATGATCATGCTCGCAATTCTTCTTGTTTTTATTGTGTTTAGTTTATACAATGTTAACAAAAGTTTAAATGTATATATTTGTTTCTGTGTAAAGACTTGCAAAAACATTCATCTGAATTTTTTTGAGTTTTCGGACAAAAATTTGTTTTTGTTTCCGTTGTATAGCTTGCAATGTATAGCTTGCTGTGTGTACACATTGGAATGCTTGAGCGCGGGGGCATTTTTTAGCTAAAGCTACATGCTAGTATAAGTTTTGATATACAAGCGTCTGTTTAAATTATCGCGAATTTACTAACGACGAAATTGGTAGTATTTTATCATCATTATCACGCGTGATTGTACTCCTTGAATAAACGAAAACGATGCTAGCATTCTCACTGTTTAAATGGCGCGTGATGGTGTGCAGAATAGGTGCGCAACGCGACTAGAACAGGTTGAGGAGCGCTGTTTTTAAAAAATTTGCTGGCGCGTTTATAGCGCGCCAAGAAGGCCCTACGTGCTTCTTTGTTAACGCATTTACTAAAAACTATACTTCCAAGACTGAGAATGCTGAGGAGGGAACTGCTGAGGAAGTAACAATCTCTGAAGATACACTTGTTGATCCAGATGTATGAAATTATAATGAAAATTCCTCATTTGTTTCGTTTTAAGAAGTGACAACAACTAATGGAGAAAACTTGCACCTGGACACTATCGACCAAGTTTTTATCGCCAACTTGATCTAGAATTGTCGAAAAACTTTCAGGATTGTTGAAATCTCAAATTGTAAATACTGAGTTCAGTTTTTACTTTATAATAAATAGTGAAACTTTTTGTAGATATACTGAAAGCTGGCTATAATTTTTATGTAACCTGGTAACAAGATTTGGAATTAAAATACATATATTTTGAAATATTTTTTTATGGTGTCATTATACATAATTGAAACAGTATTTTAGTCCTTGTAAACCCCATCATGACTGATTTTTCCTAACTGCTAAAGCTACACATGATAGCACAGGTCTATTTCATTTTCCCAAGCGGACCCATATTTCCACAGAATTACCTGTAGGGTGCTTTCCTATAATTATTGCCATTGAAATACCACTCCTAAGATCTTATGTAAAAGCTTTCACTTTGATATTGAGAAGCAATAATGTTTGACACATCTCTGTTCTATTTTCTAACAAAATTACTTTGTTTATGCACATAAATAACTTTCTTTGAAAAAACAGCTGCAAAAATGAATTTTAATAAATAAAAGAACCGAAAAACGCATTCTGTCACATCGCTAATTTTGTTTTTATTTTGTGTTATGATCACGTGATCATAATATTTACAATTTCATCCGTCAATAGACTCTTTAATTGTCGGTAAAAAGAAGTTTACGACTATCAGAAGACATATCTCGAAAGCACAACTTCTATTGTTTGCCGTTATTGAGACGCATGGCGTTTAAATGTTGCAAACAAAAGAATTTAAAAGTCGGCGCGAACATTTGAAATAAATTAGAGTTGCACAACTATACGGCCACCTGCATTGTACACGCGGATATAACAAAAGATTCGAGGTCGATGTTATTCTATCTCTTTTCGTATTTCTATGCTTCAATCAAACAGACCTCGGCTTCCATATAAACAGCTCCTTAGCGAGATTATCAGTTAGCCCATTCTTTTCATTTTGCTCCTTTCTCTGATTTGTTTGACAAAATAAACACAACAAATGCAAAGGGAGCATCAATTCCTTTGATAAAGATGCTCTTAATATTGCATGGAGAAAAACCTCATATGCTGACAACGAGATTCCAAATTCCTCCTTAAATAACTAAATATGAAAAACTCTCTAGAGCCATGGATCACTCCTGGATTCCAATACAAAATAACTTACTGATGAAATATATTAATTGTAAATATGAAGAAACGGAGAAATATTGCAAAAATTTTAATCTAAAAACTTGATGGTTACACTTTTTCAAAATATTACTATTAAAATCACTTCAAAAACATTTCAGCCTGGTTTTCACTGATCGTTTTAACGCTTTTAAACATACCGTATTCTCTCTAAATTTTTTTTGGAAATTAGGGGGGCGCTATTTGGAGAGGGGCACTTATAAACAATTTTTGAAATGATCATGCTAGCTGTGAACGAGGCATTGCTTTTTATCATAAAAGAATAAAAACAACTGTATTTTCATGGCAACGAAATAAGATTTTGTACTTATAACTTGCATTTAGACATCACAAAAATATAGTTTTCCATTTCTATTACAAATTAGAGAGGGGCGCTTATTGGGGAGGGGCGCTAATTAGATAGAATACGGTAGTCACAAGACTATGTGACTATACTTAAAATAATCATTTAAAAAACAAAAAAAGCTTTAAAAAACATTATTCCCATACATCAATAATAATCATTTCGAAGCAAAATCCAACTCAACTTAATAGTTTGGAAAAGAACATGTTTTTATATTACGGGGAATAACCATGTACATCTCGTGGAGCCGAAATAAATGATTATTATTGTTATTATTATTAACCTTATCGAATAGGCGTTATGAAATAGCAAATCATTTTAACTACTCTTTTAAGTAGCTACTCACAGCAGATGTGGAAAGCGATCTAAATGGACAATCACATAACAATTCATTAATCTGGATATTTTTGCAATGTTTTAGTTCACAAATACTTTTATCAATTGAATCATCATCAAAATTGCCTGCTTTTTATGAAGTTACTTTGGTACTTTGACTGATTTATCGTCAATGTCAATAATGGAGATGATCAGTGAGTGTGCTTTAGAATGAACTCGACGCTCTGCTATTCTTCGCCTGTCTTCTTCCATTGATTTTTCTTCAATTCTTGAAGGACAAAAATCTGATGGTTCACTCACTGATAATTCTTTCAAACTCGTACATCTCCTCAATTCATCTGGTATAAGCAAGTTCTTTAATTTTCTGAAGCTTGATGATTTTTTCAACGTCTTTGTATCTGTGAGGTTTTCAGCGCTCACAGTTCTGTCCGTCCACGATAATGGAGATAGATTTCTGTTCATTTTTGGTAATGACTGATTTCCTTAATCAGAACTGATCTAAAAATACATTACACTCGTGTAGTATAAATGCATAATATTACTATTATTGTGCGTCTTAACAAAGAATTTCAGAAGTATTCTTTTTTATTACATTTGTATTGTATTACATTAAAGTTGTTTTATCAAAATGTTCTGAATTGAAACAAAAATTTAAACGCTCCCTGCGGTATCTTAAATAATATAATTTTTTTAGCGATGCAATAGAAATTTAATGTCAAGTTATCGAATTCTCGTTAAGCCTGGTTCAGACCTGGCAACTACGACAATAAAAATTCAATGTAATCGTCATAAAAGTCTAATGTGAACACTCATCGTAAATGCCTGACGATTACGGCGACAAAATATCAAAATATTTTAACATTTTATCGCCGTAGTCGCTCTATAATGTTTAAAAATCTATTGAATTTTACGTCAGTTCTGTTGTTTTAAAATCGTGAGGACACGTGCTTCAAATTTTTCAAAAAAGTTAAATCTTAAAAAGAGAAAAAAGTATCGTATGTTTGAAAGAATTTTGAAATTAATATTTTAAAATACTCGAGAGTGTTTGCGCCTGACAATTGGCGATGACGACCATTGATTTTTATTTAATCGTCGTAAATGTTGTAATCGTCAGATCTGAACCAGGCTTTAGTGTTCACGAAATGATTTTTTTTTAAATCAATGTGGTGTCTCAGCGCAACGATAAAATTAATAAAACATTTCTTTGAACTTACCTTATTCCAAGAAACTAACACGCAATGATTTTAACCAGAAAGATATTAGCACGGAGGAAATTACTTTACATTTTCAATGAAATTAACGCCATTTCGACAAGTGCATTTCAACTTGTATGAAGTTAACGCAAATCTAAGTGACAGTTATGTAAATTTAATAAGGGGGAAGAACACAAGAATATTAGTTTATGACATGGCAATAGTTTTTCTTTTTGTAACACATCAGCAGTTAAAGTGCAACGAGCGAGGAAATTATTTAAAAAACAATTTTGACTCGCACGCTTCTGTAAAATGTTTTAACATGTGAAAATATCGGAAAAGTATATACATAAAATTAACGTCTTATCATATTTGTTCATATTGAAATAATTTTAAAGAAAATGATGCTATATGAAATCAACGCGAATTTTTAAAACGCGTTATTTCGTTAATTTCTTAGAATAAGGTAGCGCTCTGAAACAATAAGCCCGATTCAGACCTGACAACTAGGACCATTAGGACGATTAAAAAAAATAATAATCGTAATCGTCAATCACCAGGTATGAACACTCTCGAGTAATTCAAAATACTAATTTCCAAATTCTTTTAAACACATGATACTTTCTCTCCCTTGTCAAGTTTATTTTTTTATATTTTGTCGTCGTTATCGTCAAGCATTTCCGACAATTAGACGATTACGACGATTAAAAAAAAGTTAATCGTTGCAATCGCCGTAATCGCCAGGTCTGAACCTGACTTCATGAAATACTTGAGAGTGTTCACACCTGGCGGTTACGATGACTAATTCTTTTTAATATTAAGGATAGTCTCTAACGTATTTGCTCAAAAAATAGCAAAAACATTTTTTTAGCGTTTCCTATGTAATTTTTATCATAGATTAAGATTCTGGAGTCAAAAATTTAAATTTAGAAACACTTTTTCCAAAAAACGCGTTTTTGTGTTCTACTCAACATTTTTTAAATAAATATCTTTTGTTCAAAACATGTGATCTTTTGCGAACATTTGATATGTTGCTAATCTTTATTCGTATCTTTCTTTCAGTCATGCGTCATTCGCTAATTTCTATTCAGATATTATGTAAACACGTTTGAAAAAACTTAAATCGTCGATATCTCGACAATGATTTTTTCGCTGTTATCCTGACTTTGCCGAGCTCCAAGTCCCCTACACATCAATCGATGTCGACGGAAGGACGTTGATTCGAACCAATAGGATCTTAGGAAAAAACCTTTGCCTTACTTTGGTCTAATTTTTAGTAACAGCTGAGAAATTTATGAATAATAAGCGAGATAGACCATGCGTAAATATGGGCGTAAGTATATGAACAATAATTTCTCAATTACGTCAGGCCGCATTGTAATTGTAATTTTATGAATATAAAACTGGAATACGATTTAATATTGGTTAATCGAGTCCATTCCCGCACATAATGGAACCCCAAAGTGAAGAGAATATTAGAACCGGACGGAACCACCTATAAAACTCTTTTAAAATAATCAACCCTTTATATAAGAAACCAAACATGGGTATATATCTTCTGTTACATACTGGCGTATTCTACATAATTTCACAAACTATGGGGAACAAAGTAAAGAAAGTAAGCAACAAATTAAACTCAAAATCTTTATTTCAGATCACATCAAACTACATAAAATTTCTTTACCGCTTGTTATTGTAGTTATTGTAGTTGTTGCGATTACCTAAAAGGTAAATGGAAAGTAATGACAAGGGCGTTCTTGAAGGAGCACAGGGCTGGAGGGTGGGACAATATTAAATGGTATTCCAATTGTATATTCATAAAATTCCAAGTACAATGCGGCTGCTACGCGTCCTGACGTAATTGAGAAATTATCCTCATCCTCAGTTCAAAGCGTTCTAGTGTCTTTTCAAAATCTTACCCTGATACACCTATGCCTTATTAACAATTGGCTTGTGATAATGTTTCTGCCAAGTAGTTTCTCCTGACCAATGTCCTCTTTGAAGAATTTCCTGCAAAGATAGCCCCATAACTTGTGCCTTAGAGGTCGATGCAGAACGACACGAGTGTGCTGTAAAAACACTCGTATCTACACCTGAGCTTTTAAGAACAGATTTTACCCATCTAGCTATAGTGGAAAGTGTTACTTCTCTGTGAGGCTTAATTGAGCTTAATAGTAATTGGTGCTTGTTATCTCCCCGCCATACTTTTGATATCTGCAAATAATGAGTCAAAAATGAAACCACGCATAGATTTCTGTTCCCTGAAAACTCATAAAATTCTATTTGTGGCGGACTTTCCCCTTTTTTTCTAACTTTGGTGGTCTCTGCAATATTGAATATATATGAGGTACCCGTATATATCATATAACGTATATCCAGGTATTTTAGTTCAGAGCTTCTGGAAGCTGAACATAATGCTAGTAGCATGGTAAGTTTAGAAACCAAAACCTGATCTGATAGCTCTGAGGCTTTGGGAAGAGAGTCCAAGTACTTCAAGACCTGTTGGACATCCCAAATGAACACAAATCGTGGCCGTGAAGGTCTTTCATTAAACACACCAGTGGTTAATGCACAAACACGAGGATGTTTCCCAACTGCAAAGCCATCAACAGGTTCATGATAAGCTGAATTAGCTGACCTGTGAGCATTTATAGAGCTATACTCGTATCCCTGTTCATAGAGAAAAGCAAGAAAATCTAAAACATAATTCAAAGTACACTTAGTGGGATCAACTTGTTGTTTGTCACACCAGCTAACCCACTTTCTCCAGGATGATTCGTAATTAATATTTGTACCTTTTCTTCTGGCACCTGTGATAAGTCTTGCAGTCCTTTCTGATATGCCTTCACCTGCCAGTATTTTCCCGAAATTTTCCAGGCCACTAATTTCAGTGTATGGTTTCTTATTAAAGGATGAGGGACACCTTGGGGATTTATCAGTAAATACTGACTCTGTGGCAACAGAATTGGATCCGCAATTACCATTTGCAGAAGTTGACTGTACCACGATTGTGTTTGCCAAGCTGGTGTTATTAACACCATGCACACTTTTTCCCTCTTTGCTTTCATTAAGACCCTGCCTATTACTGAAAATGGAGGGAAAGCGTATGGGTAGTAATTTTTCCACTCCTGTTGGAGAGCATCTACTGCTCTGCATCCTGGGTATGGTTTCCACGACATGTATTCTGGCAACTGATGGAACAGTCCAGAAGCAAATAGTCTGCCCCATTTTTGACAAATTTTCTGGAATACATGCGGAGACAGCCGCCATTCGCTGGAGTCTACAAAATTCTTGGACATCCAATCGGCTCTTACATTGAGTTCCCCAGGAAGGTATTCTGCAGTAACTGTGATCTTCTGAGATAAAAGGTGTGTCCACAAGTCTTTTGAAAGCTGAATTAGTTGGACATTTTTTGTTCCCCCCATCTTGACTAAGTATGCAAGGGCTGTCATGTTGTTCACTTGGAAATGAATGTGTTGCAATTTCCACATTTTCGTGTAAGTGAGCGTTGCCAGATACACCGCCTTTAATTCCAATACATTTATGTGTAACTGGGTTTCCTCTTTGGACCATTGGGCCCCTCTTGGAACTCCTCTGCAAAAGGCCCCCCAACTTAGTTTCGACGCATCGGATTGGAGTATGACTTGATTTTGTGATTTCAAAAGAGATTTGCCCCTGTTCAGGGTTAGATTGTTTATCCACCATTGCAATTCCAGCAATGCTTCTTGAGTAAGTGTGGCATATGTTTTGTAATTGCCCTGTGACCTTAAGGCTGTTATTAGATTTTGTTGTAGGTATCATATCTGCAGGTTTGCAGGGACTACTGCTTGTGATGTCGATGATAACTTGCCTATTAGACTGCTTAAGTCCCAGATTGTCATTGTTGGATTGTCTATGACCTGTTGGCAATTTCCCTGTAACTTTAACACTTTTTCTTGGGTTAAGGTGATAATCATACTCTGGGAGTTTATTAGTATTCCCAAAAAGGCTATTTCCTGAACTGGCTCTAGCACAGACTTGGGGATATTGACTACAAAACTAATGTGTCCCGGGCCATGAGCATTTCCTGTAATTTCTGACTCATTAGAAGCATGTCGTCTAGGTAAATTATTATTCGTACTAGTAATAACATGGTTTCGAGGGTGATTTGGGATTAACAGCCCCGAGGTTCATTGAAAAAATTTCAAAATAGACCGAACACAGTGATATGGTTGATTACATTTAGCTTAGACTTGTAAGGGGAGATTACAAAAACCAGGGTGATTACAAAAATCAGGGTTATTACAGATTAATCGCTCCGCTCTCCCCTTACAAGTCTAAGCTAAATGTAATCAACCATATAATTATGATGTTTATCCTTCTCAGTATAGCAATTGGAATTTTCATTAACTTTGTGAATATTCTTGGGGTTGGCCCCAGTCCAAAGCACAGGCACAGAAATTCGTAAAGGGTCCCCTGCCATTGGAAACGTACATACTTTTGTGACTTTGGGTGAAGAGGAACACAAAAGTAGGCATCTTTCAAATCGATCTTGCACATATAATCGTTTTCCTGCAACATTTTCTTGATAAGATGCACCCCTTCCATCTTGAAGTGTTGGTAAGGCACAAATGCGTTCAAATTTTGTAAATTTATGACTGGTCTGTTTCCCCCATCCTTTTTCCCAACCAAGAAAATGTTGCTCAGAAATTCTCCCTTCACATGAAAAGCTTTTCGGATGACCCCCTTCATCAAAATTGCTCCAATTTGTTTCTCTTCCCTTTTTTTCATTTTTATTGGCTGGGGGAGTTTTGCCTGACTTGGTTCTGTCATGAAGGGAATCTGCAACCCTGACACAATGTTTAAAATTTCCGTGTCGTTTGTGAGGGTCTCCCAGTTCTTCCGGAAGTATTTCAACCTTCCTGCTAAGGGGAAATTGCCTATGCATTGACCTTGGAATAGATTTCGAACTAATGTATGTACATGTTGCAGATTCTCCTCCTTTATTAATTCTGGGAAATTTGGTTTGTTTGCTCTCAATGGAGCTTCGTTGATGAAGGTTTCCTTCCCTTGCAATAACAATTTTGTTCTTACCACCGATTCGTGGAAAACTTGTCTGAAATCTTCTGTTTGTGTTGTATTGCCCTCCATTTCTTTTTGCCTCGAATGGAGGGCCTTTTCGACAGGGCGGTTTATTGTTGCTTCTAGAGAATGATACGCCAGAACTTCCTTGTCGTTGTTTACGATCAACATGGAAAACCTCTCTTGATTTTTTCTTCACTTTTGCTGTGTCGATAATACTCTGTTGAAATTTAGCTCCAAATAGCTGATCATTCTTATTAGTGATTTCCTCTAACAATCCACTTTGTTCACGAAGCATTGATTTTGCCTTCTTTTTGTCTGAAGTTATAGCTGTCAACACATTTGGGCGTCTTTGGTAGGTAATGGAGTTAAACGCTTGCCCTACCATCATTATACTTTGTTGTATAACCTTCGACATGTCCTCCAAAGATACATGTTGTTCCTCAGGAGGTTCATTCAAAGTTGCCTCAATGGAATACCAAGCTCGACATAATGGACCAAAAATATTAGTCACCTTCTGCTGAACATTTTGCAATCCATCATCAAGATTGAGTTCAATTTTGCGTCTATTTTCCTGCAATGTTTCTTGGAAAAACTCATCAAGTTTTTTAGGCTTCATCACATTAGAAGGCACACTGTCCTTTACATCTTTGTCAGGCACAAACTTGCCCATATACTTGTTAAGATAATCTGCAAGTTCTGTTGGTAAATCGTAATCATTCAGACGCTCTTCACACAACGCTTCAAATCCTGGTCGTTTGAAATTTTAAGATGTTTTCATATCTGCATCTTCCATTAAGAGACGTTTCTCCCCGACAACCAGCTCATCGGCAGAATTTTCTGGCTCAGAGGCCACTTCATTATCCACTACAACTATTTGTTGTTTCTCATTTACTTTATCCGCCATGATGTCAATGATGTTGTCAGATATTTTTAACTCTCTTCTGAGGAAACTCTAGTCAACCGGCGCGTGCGAGAACTAATCGATAAGAGGATGAACGGAACGCGGGGTTCCATTATGAAGGGGATGGGCTCGATTAACCAATATTAAATCGTATGAAAATTTTATATGAAATAAAATGAAACGATGATTGTGAAAGATCTATTGGTTTTGATGAAAAAGTGAGGCAAAGTTTTGTTAGCGATATGTTGGGGTTCACGTAGATATAACTTTCACAGGAAACGGATGAGGCAGAGGGGACTTGGAGCTCGAATAGCGCGGGAAAAGTCAAATTCGTTCAATAATTTTTTCTTTTTTGGAGTTTATTTTTTATTAAAATTAATGTGATAGATCGATGGAGAATTTATTTACCTTTCAGAAAATGTATACCCTTATAGGGGAAAAATGAAAGTATCTGAGATATTTCATAAAAACTGAACATTTGTTTAGCGGTTAGAGACTATCCTTAAATAATAATTCTCGTTAAGCCTGGTTCAGACCTGGCAATTACGACGATTAAAATTCAGTGTAATCGTCAATTGTCGTAATCGTCTAATGTGAACACTTTTGTAATCGTCGTAATCATCGTAAACGCCTGACGATTACGACGACAAAATATCAAAACATTTTAATATTATACTAGCCGCCAAGGCGGCGTCGCTCGCCGCCCATGTTAAGCCTGCGTTGTGTCACCTCCCAGAGAGTTCACAGAAAATGGAATTAAGGAATTGACAATGGAAAGTGCTACCATCTTGTCGAGCTCGAAATTCTGAGCAAGAAAAAGTATAGGATCATATGTCTATGAGGCACCGTTACGGAGATATCTTCGATCCAAGATTTTGATGACGCCACACACCCGTCCCCTAAAAAAATTAGACCCATATTTTTCGTCACCTCATTGCCTGTATCGCGGACCCCATAAAACATCAGTTATCTCTATTGGTTACCGAGATAATCTTCCCTAAACGTTGCGTTCGATTTGGGTCTCAATACAATGGTTTCACGCTGACGTCGCACAAAATAAAATAAAACAATTTCTCTCACAGCTCACCTACCATTTTGCGTGACAGACAAACAAACAAACAGACAGACAGAGAATCGGCTATTAATATATAGATCGTGTAAGATAACTGTTTTTATTTTTTAAAACTATTAGTCCTGAAAGTAACAAGCCTCATCACTCTTGAGTAATCCTCTCTACGGTTGTATCGAGCACTCTACTGAACAAGAGATACCGAAAAGAAGATGTATACCGTAGGATGCCGGTTGTAGCATGTATCATTAGCTATTAGCTATATAAAATCTAAGTAAACTTGGGAAGGTATCATTTTAAAATTATGACCTAAACACAAAGATTTCACCGATACCATTAAACTACTGATAACTTTTGGGGGAAAAAAGATTTAAACTATTTCAATTTATGTATTCTATTAAAAGGGAACATCAGAAATTTTAAAAAGCCCATATATATCGTTTATAAAAATCATATCTCGTTTACGTCTTTTTAAAAATCTCTTTTTTTTTTCTTCTACAAAACGACACACTTGCAGCTGTCTTCTATATATTAATAGCCGATTCTCTGTTTGTTTGTCTGTTTGTTTGTCTGTCACGCAAAATGGTAGATGGAGTTGTGAGCGAAATTATTTCTTTTTTTGTGTGCGACGTGAGTTCGAAGCAAATACATTGCAACCCCAATCGAACGTGACTTTTTTTGGCTGATGAACTAATAGGAATAACGTTTTGTTTTTATCATTATTGTTAGTTTTATATTCCACGTTGACTTGGCTTTGAAAACAATACATCAACTAAATACAAACTAACTGAAACTAACTGATTAAACGTTTTGGACATAAAGCAGTGGCAAAACGTGCGGTTTACCAGTGTATCCTAACGTATCCTTGCCTGACTGTCTGAGACGGGTGAACATTTTTTCGAGCAATCAAAATGTTTAAAAACCGATAGGTAAAAAAAGAGTATATGATACAAAATATTTTTTTTTGCTTTTGTCATAATAGTTGTCTTAATTTGTTTTAATCGATTTCTTTTAATCTATTTTAATCAGATCGAACGTTTTTTTTTATTCACTTTATTCATTTAGCACGTGCCTTTTTTTCTCTCCTCCCGTGTGATCTTTTTAAGAAGAGAAACCATTTCCCCCTTACGTTTGATAGCACCCATGTTAGAGCGCGTAACTTTTTTAAAACAAAAGCTAATAAAAAGTTGAAGTTTTCTCTCTCTACGTTTTGAGTGTATTGTTACACTGCTAAAAGATTGGTTTTACGAGAGGTTGTGACTTCGAATATGCTTCTGGTTGAACACAAGTTTTACGAGCCGTTTATAAGGAAATTTGACGTTTATTGATACAGTGATACAGAGCAGGTGGACATGGGCGGCGAGCGACGCCGCCTTGGCGGCTAGTCCTTTGAAATTTTGACGTCACTGGCTCAAAGTAAATTTTTGATAATAGACCATAGTCACTCTTTCTTGTGACTATGAATAGACTTTTAACGAAAAACGCGATGAAAAAGGAGAGTTTTAGTTTTGTTAGAAGAGAGTTTTGTTAGATATCTCGTTAGAAATCATGATTGGGTGTAGTGCTGTTGGTTGTACAAGCAATTCAAATGATAAAAATATTAGTTTTCATCGTTTACCAAACGAAACAAAAAATAACGAACTTCGTAAAAGATGGCTGGCAAAAATACGAAGAGAGGATATAAAACCTGGCCAAAAATTTATGCTGTGCAGTAAGCATTTTATCCCTGAAGATTTTAAACTCTCTTCGTTCCGATAGGTGTGGATAAAAGCATAGAAGGAACAGCATCTTCTTTTAACTTGTGCTTCTGTTTTCCTCCAAGAAGATCAAACTGAAAAGAGAAAACAAATTTTAAAACACATTCTACAACACATTCCTTTCAATGTCGTCGATAAAGAGGTTACAAAGTCAAAACCACTCAAAGTGAAATTTACGAAACCAAAAAAGAAAAAGGAAAGACGTTGGTACTAATACAAATGCATCCTTTCAGCCGTTATCAATAGTCTCAATGGAGGAAATGACACCCTTATCAAGAGAAAATATCGAAGAACATAACGAAGAAAGTGACAGTGAAGATGATCTTAAGGCATTCTTTCAATTTTCTGACGACGAACTCCAAAACGGCAATGAAACAAGTCTGCCATCAATTGTGAAACCGTTGCTTTGTGACGAAAAATTTATTGTGTCCCTTTCATCATTAAAAGAACTCCTAATGTTTTGTACGAAATACCATAATAGGGCTCACATTACAAATATGGTTAAAAAGGGAACAATGTTGACTGTTTCGCTGTTATGTGAAGATAATGAGAGGAAAAGTTTGGTTAAAAAAAGATTCTCCAGCATATAAAAGCTTTGGATCGTAACTACAAACAAATCGCTCCTGTCATCATTGCAATATTTGACTTCATTCAATCACACAGGGACATTGGAAGTTTATCATTCCTTATATAATAAATGCTGCCCAAAAAGACTTCATTTTTCTTACGAAGGAATGATTTCACGATCACAACTAGCAGTCATCGACTTCAATTCAGGCGCCAATCGAAATCAAGCGACAACCAAGGAGAACGAACTGCGCCACAAATTACCATACACAAAAGTTACCAAGTCTTGGGTGGTGAAGAAGATCATGGAGAAAAAGGAACGCCCATACCTACAAGATATCATGGATAAAATGGAGTATCAAAAAAAAAGAAGCCATGGAACCTATGCGCACACGATTCGAAATTAAACAAGATTCGCAAAAATGCGACTATATATTTCCCCAAAGTTGCAAACATTTTATCAATTATTATGTGTACATTGATAACCATGAGAAAAAATGTATGATTAAATAGGTACAGTATAACTACCATCAACCTGATACTAAGATTGAATTTAATACCACAGAAAAACTTACTTTGAACTTATTATGAAATGAAGTTGTTCACGGTCAAATGATAAGGTTTCTCTTAAAATTTTTTGCCGTGGAGTTAAAAAGTGACTGAGAAGTTACTATGGACACGTAGCTAAAAATTATAAGACCTAAATGCGACTAATATTTCTCCTTAAACAACTGCATATCAACAACTCCATCAATGTGTAAGACAATTTCATCATGTATGATCTTTATTGTTGCAGAAGCTTGACAAGTTTCCTATCCTTTATACCATAAAATAAGGGTAAACAATGTAACTTAACAGAACACTTGCCTTTTGTAACTCGGACAAAACTATCTTACAAACATTATACAATCAAATTTGTATACAGGTTTTCTGTACAAAAGAAAAGAAAATTGTTAAACCTAATTTTGATACCACGGTATACTTTCGGGTAGACATATATACCGTATTCTCTCTAACTAGCGCCCCTCTCCAGTAAGCGCCCCTCTCTAATAAGCATCCCTTTTAGTCAAAAATATTTTTATAAGCGCCCCTCTCCCGGGCGCTTGTAGAGTGACTAGACAGAAATTAGACTAGACTCAGAAATTTATAAGCGCCCGGGTGGTAATTAGAACTTTTGAACAAAAAGCGAAAATTCTGTAATAGAAACAGAAGACTAAATGTCTAAATTTAAGTTATAAGTAAAAAATCTTATTTCGTTGCCATGAAAATATATACAGTTGTTACAATTGCAAATGCCTCGTTCACAGCTAGCATGACCATTTCAAAATGTTTTTATAAGCTTCCTCTCCAATTAGCACCCCTCTCTAATAAGTGCCCCCCCCCCCCTCTCTAATTCCCCCCCCCCCCCCCCCCCCCCCCCCCCTAATTTCCAAAAAAAAAATTATAAGCGCCCACACTTATTACAGAGAATACGGTAAGCAAATAACCATCAAAAGCAATCAAAATCTCTAGTAACAAATATTACGTGTAACATTTCAAATTAGGACAGAATAGTTCAAGTATATATTCAGAATAAACATCTCTCTTCAAAAAAATATGTTCACCTCATTGTTTATTTTGTGCTAAAAATGACCATATATAAATCCCAAATGGAAAAAAAACTACATATCCATAACCAAATCACTACATAGCTCAAAGTAGAAGTTCGTGTTCCAGCTTGACTTAATTTACAGACTGTCATTTGTATTGTGTTTTGATTTACGTTCGTTGTTCATACAGGAAAATTGACAGTATATTAAATTTTGCAAAATAAAATATATGATATATATATACAATATCAAAACAGTATACGTGACCATGGAATTCATCCATAGCAAACTACGTTTCTGTTGTTGGATTAAATGACTATCCAAGGAAGCACACTCGACCAGATTCTGTCAAGTTATTATGTGTCTCAATCCTGTGTTTTAAAATATTATACGCAATTAGTTTCTGAGTTCTAATTGCATATACAACATCACGTTTGTACTTGCAGTTTTTGTGATGTAATCTATAAATCAAAGAAACTGATTGAACTGGATGTGCTCCATATAAAAAGGATTTCCTTTAATTAATGGCTGTACATCATGTGCTTTCAGTGTTGTTCAGTTTGGGCCACATTTATCCAGGATGTAACATAAAAATAAATCTTCAGCGTGGCTTTTAATAGTGAATTTTCACCCTTTCACTGAAATCACAGCTTCAATGGTTTACTGTTCCAAGCATTTAATAACCAGTCACCATAACATTGTTGTCAACAAAAACAAAACATCATCATTACATCAATTTTTTCTGGTTTTTACACGTTCATTCAAAAGTTTTTACAAAGCTTTTTAAGACAACACTGAACTAAAACGATCCATTTCCATCATTTAACGTTTCATCTATTATTGAATCATTTTAAAAGCTAGCAGCAAAAAAAACAAAAATCTTCCACTGTTCATCTGCTCTGCACTGACTGAAAAAAATGGCGTGCTGTAGACTAGCCTCTGTTCTTATCTACTTTGGCTAGGCGAAAATTCAATACTGAACCGCGACTATAAAAGTGAACGGAGAAGATGAAGAAGGAAAATGCCGGTTTTAACATATATTTCGCCCTATGGGGAAATATATAACAATATTATCTATTATATCATTAATTATTATATAGAAAATTACATCAACATCTACATCAAATATAGTACACTTCAAATTATCATGTTAGTCTTTACAGTTACGTCCCTCATCCTGTTTGCTTTCTATGTACGGCACGTATCTAGCATCTTTCGACGGAAATTTGTCTCGTATAGCCTATATTGTGTAGGATGGAATGACCTTTCGATTTCCTTTCCCTAGGTAGTTGTGTATCCACCATGTGTACTGCTTGTAGCCAGCAAAACGCAACGAATTATTACTAGAATCGAGATTATCACCTCTCAAATCGTTTAACGCTGATAGAACGTTCCTGACAGCAAAGTGTTTGAAAATCACCAGTTTCCGTAATACATTCGCATCCTAAAAATGAATATTAGACGTTTATTTTGATTACAGTGTTAGCTTTTGTATGTAATGATTTTTTATATTATACATTGATTGTGAAAGAAACCAATTAGGAAATTCTAACCTTAAAACTTCTCATCAGGAATTTCATTTGTATCTCGAAAAGACTCTCTTTTCAAATGTTTCCATTATCTGACATTTTCCACATACGCACCAATTTGTATTTCCTATTCGTGACGTTTCTTGTACTATTTCCTCTGTTAATTCTGGAGAGATTGAGGGAGAAAGAGAGGGAGATGGGGAACGACTAAGTGCACGTGTAGGCTCATGATCATAGGGCTTGAGTGTAGAAAATTCAGGAATCTCCATATCAGAACCATCTTCCGAATCATTGTCACTTGAAGAAATTTTGTGATGAAGAAGGAGCGGACGAATCCATTGAATATTGAAGTTCTCAACATTTACAGCTACTTCTTGTGAAACTTCTTCAGAAAATTCGACACTTCTTTCTATTTAATCATTTTAAAAAATAAACAACTTTTTTTGCAAGCTTGAGCCAGTAAAGCTAAGGGGACACGAGCAAAATTTTTCGTGCGATTGCAAGACATTTGTTGCTCGTGTCCCCATAGTATATTTGTTTGTTGCTGCAACAAATTTCACCCATAAAAATGTTGCAGCAACAAAAAAAAAAAAATCAAATGTTTGATATTTTTTTTTGTTGCTGCAACAAATTTTTCATGTTGCAAATGCGTTTTGTAAAATGTTGCTAGTGTCCCCACATTTGCAACATGCTTTTATACAAAACTTTTGTTTTAATCCAATGACATTCGTTTATTTTTGCTGACATGTCAAAACAAGTTTGCTTCGGTAATCATAGCAACATGGCTTCCGACGAGAGCACGCAGTATTTTGTTGCAAGAAATTCAATCTCCAGCGGCAGTTATTATGTTATGTTAACTAAACTACTGGAAGAGCCTTTTAGCTTCTTTAAACTCAATCAAGCTTTAGGATGGATTACATACTATGGACGTACAAAGGACCGAAACTGCTTGTTTTAGCTTCTGTTGGTGTCATTGGAAACATTGTTGCAGTTTTAGTCTGGCAACGTTATATCTAAAAGGAATCGATTATATCGACCGGTATTTTTCGTTGTGATCCTAGTTCTGGAAATAATGGTCCTTCTCTTTGTGTCTGTGAATGATTTCAGTTTATACACTTGGGTTAACAAAACCACGGGCTTACAATACATTGGCGAACCGTTTCGTTCTTTCTTTTTAAATTCTGTAACGGTGGTATTGACTTTTCTATCTGTACAACGTGTTGAGATGTCTTTGCGTCTCGTCCAAAAATTCAAAAGCAATATACGAAGAGAAACCAATGTGGTACTTGTTGTAACTTTGATTTGGATGGACTCCCTATCCAATCCCTTGTTCTTCAAGAACAAAGTAATTGCAGCAAAAGATGGGTATAAGACCTCTTTCACCAACGGATACACCAAAAATCACATTTTCACCATACGTTGCATGATGGGTGTGGCAGTCCCTTGCGTTGTTATTGCTATTTCATATACATTGTTATGCATCAAGAAGATTTCGCAAGTGAAGATTGAAAAACCGAATCGCTCGAGAGAAGTCGAGAAGAAAAGCCGTATCATTTCTCGTGTCTTGTTATTGGTTACGCTTTCAACATTATTCTTTAAAGGAATTCGATGTACGTTGGGCTGTCTTAAGTTTGCTGCATCATTTGACGAAGAAACAAAATCTATTATTCGATTTTGGCAAACGGTACCAATTATTATCGAGTCGTCCATGCATACTACTCTACAGTATACCCAGCTGTGAATTTCGAAAGGAAATGAAAGCGGGAATTTGCAAAATAAATTTGTAGATCAACGCTTTCACCAGTATCTGAAACTATAATGTTAATTAATTGGTACTGCGGAACTAGTAAGGATAATGATATGCTGGAAAGTACAATCTGAACATTCGCAATATCAATGGATGGTATTAAAACCTCATGGTTAAATGCATTCTCTCATTATTTTGCGTTAAAATGGATCTACTTTTTTCTGTATTATTAAGGGGATCGTTTTTGATTTTTTGTTTTTAGTTTTTTGAATTTACAACTCATCTCCATTATTCAATTGTCGTTGTTTATGTCTTCAAAACATCAGGAGGTTGGGGAAACTTTTCCTTGAACTATATATTATTGAAAGGATATTACGGAATGACGAATATTTTTTATTTTTTATGAAAACTATTACTAGTTTTTCATTTCGTTAATATTGCTATTTTGACTCAAATAGAGTATAGATGCCATGTTGTTTTAAATAAACAAAAAACAAAAACAAACAAATAAAAAAAGTTATCCAGGATGACCTTTTCGTTTCTTTAAAACACTGTTATCAATAAAGATTAAATTTGTTTTTCTTTTGATCTTTTGATCGCAGAGAAATACTTTCTCCAAACATATATTCTTGAAAGATGTTCTTGAACGATGCATATATTATTTATATATTATTTTTCCGTTTCATTAGAATATTATAAATTGGATAATATCTGGGAATATCGCTTCGTTTCTCACTTTTTTCAAATTACTAACGTAATTAAGTAAGATAAAAAACTTAGTGAAAATCTTTCCCCTCAGCTAGAGTTTTCTTTCATAACTGACGCAACTGTCATCATTGTGCAGCTTAAAAAGGAGGTAAGCAGCCAATCACAGTAAAATATATGAACCGAAATGGTGTCTGACGATGAGTGCCCACTTTAAAGGTGAAATTACTGAATATGTGCCCCGTCGAATAAGCACCCATACATCATACACACGCCCATACGAAATAATTGCAAGATGATTCAGCAAGAAAGTAAATATCACAGTTCTACCTTTTCATTTTTTCTCCTTTTCTCATCATAATAACATGGGAGTTATGATAGATATATATACTCTTTCCGTTCAAGATTCGGTGATTTAAAAAACATTTCATTTTGTTATTACTATTATTACTATCTACTCCTCTGCAATGATTTTCAACAAATTCGCCCGATGGGATCATATTCGTGAAACAAATTCGCCCGATGGGATCATATTCGTGAAACTAATTATGCTCACACTGTTTTACAAATACGAAATAATGAAATACCTGATGGAATACCTCATGGATTCTTTTGACACCGGATGTTTTGGGCGTCTACGCCCAAACTCTTACAGTTAAAAATCTAATGTCTGAGGTTATAAAGTTGTGCCATGAAAATTAACGCCACTTCAGGGCGGCTTAGGAAGAGCCAGCAAGAAAATCAAGTAGCTTCTAATTTGGATTCCTATTTTTTAAAAAAAGTTTTTTTGTACCCTAGGAAGTTAATCTAATATCACTGGGGTAACTGCAATTTGAAACCGTTTTCGACGTAGATCGAAATGATAGGTTGCATTGTAAAGTTGGATGTAAGGTATATTACCGACTTCGAACCCAGGATTTCTTACTTTTTCAATAAACCCTGGGTTCGAGGTTGATGTATTGCCATGTTTGTTGATATTTAGTCATCGAATAAATCTTTGTTTTCCTTGTCGTTTGATTGATCAGATTCATCACACGAATCGCCACAACGTGATAGGCTACTTTGCACCACGAATGCGCCCCGTCTGTTTCGTCGCGCCACACACTTCTTATTCATTTTTGAAATTTTTCTATTCTTCTTCCACGTTTCTATCTTCTGGTGTAGAGACCTGGGTCTCATCTTGTATTTTTCAAGCATCACTGAACTGATAAAATCAAGATCGTTATGAGGTAGTATTGTTTTAACCTTGAGATCACGTGGTGTCTCGTTTGTTATAGAGTTCTTTGTCTTTCTTTCTGGAAACTGTTCTGTCTTTTCGTTTATTTTCTCTTCGCTATCCGTGTCATCCGTCAAATACGTTGATTGAGTAGTTTCTCTGAAACATTTTCTCTTGTTGTCCCTTGAAAAAGAGCAATGTAGAGCAGCAGGCTGTCTTCCTTTAACAGAATCTAAGTTCACGGAAGATTTATCCTCATCTATGATTTGACTGCACGTAATATCGATACCATTTCGTCTGTTAGTTTCGGTGGTTAAAACATTTGCTTGTTTTAGTCGTATTGCAAAGTTATTGTTACGTGTTAACGATCGCTTTACGCGTTCCTGAGACGATAGACTAAGTGGTTGGCTCAACAAAGCACGTAGATTACCTTTAAGTAACGTCCTATTTTTCTTGGGTAATTTAAGGCGGGCTCTTACGTGTGCATAATATAACCCAAAATTGCTACCAATCACTGATATTGGTAAGGCTACGATGATTAAACCGCATATGGAGCATACTGAACCGATGATTTGACCTGGCCATGTTTGTGGAGTCAAGTCACCATAACCAACGGTTGTCATGGTGACAATACACCACCAAAACGTCCTCGGTACGGAATCGAATGACGTTTTCGAGTTGTAAGCAATCTCAACTGCATATACCAAGCTTGAAAATATCACGACTGGAATCAAGAGAATGAGTAACAGCAGCGTAAGTTCGTACGAACTAGCCTTTAGCGAGTGAACAAGGACTTGTAATCCATATGAAAGCGTGAAAAACTTGAAGACTCTTAAAATACGTATACTGACGAAATTCTTCAACCACTCGTTGTGAAAAATCAAAACAGCATAGGATGGGAGAACGGAAAGAATATCAATCCAGTTGTTGTAGTTTTTTATAAAATCAATCCTATCCGGTGTGACAATGATTCTTGCTAGCACCTCTAACGTAAAAAAGCTCAAACAGACGTAATCAACGACAGGTAGATAGGCATTGGATTTCAATATAGGAAGTGTGCCCAAGCAATACGACGACATTGACAAAATGATCATTGCGCATGACAAGAATGAGAAACGCTAAAAATAATAAAAACATAACGGTGGCTGTCGTTTGGACATGTTCTGAAACTGAACCAAAATACAAAGGAATTCATTTGACACTATTTCTATTACAAATATCATCGATTGTAAAGGGCCACCAAAACAGTAAATTAAAATTTTAACCTGTGGGTGTGTCAGTCGACAGGAAAAGTTTCGTTAAATATATATGTAAAAAAGAAGCTTACGTTCCCTATGTTTTCAATATATCATTAATAATTACTAAGTTTTGAAACGACCATAATACCTTAGCTAACGTGGATGAATGCGGGTTTTCCAGGATATCCCAAACCTGATCAAAATCGACTTGGCAACATCCTCGGTGTTTTTGGATGCAATAAGAATATGTCGATATTTTTCTGTCGGTTGGACAAAGATCTTCGAAGCCTGGCCCTTTGAAATTCCGAAGATTCTCCTAAAATGAGTATAAGTCAGGATTGGTCAGTTCTAAGGTACATACTTTCACTAGAATATTTTCATTGGTCCCTTCAGTATACAAAATTGCCTCATTAGTCAACTCGCCGACATAGAAAAGACATTTTCGGAAATTACGTTATTGCCTCACTTTCAAGCTTTGCAATAATAACATCTGCCATCTTTATTTAACAAAGATTTTTCACGTATCTTTATGTATGTCAGCAATTAGAGACAATGGAAGTGAGGCTCTGCTGTTGTGGTGCAACTTCAAAAAAAATTCAAATGATTTACCTCAGCATCTCTATGTCTTGTGAAACTCTCCCAGCAGCACGGCTCCATCTGTTTTTCATCGATCCCCCAGAACTGCAGTTCCTCTTCAAAAGCCGGTCCGCATATATCTGTCGGTGTATGTAATTTACCGGTTCTGTAGAAATTTAAGATGTGAACAAAAGCTCCAGGGTGACGGTCAAAAAAAAACTCTTTAGTATGGTCCGGCTCAGTATTCTCAATCAACCAAGCTAAACGAGTGTCCGGTATGTTTTGTAAGGTCGTTAAATAAGTTTCGAATCTGACGCCACCGACGTTTAAGATCAACCGGTCTGCCGAATCGTCGTCGGAATATTCGCTGTAGGTTTCCATTATCGTCAAACAGGTCTGTCAGACGACTTTCCAGGGCATTATCTATAGATCCAGATCTTTATAGTCACCAGTTGTTGTTGTTGTTATTGTTGTTGTTGACAAACACAAAATAATACAACGTAAACATGTAGGGAAGGTTTGAATTGGTTCATAAAACCACATTTCAAAATATGAATTTTTGAACTAAACATTTCTCCCTTTTTCTATAAGTCTATTCGATTGTAAAACAGATTTTTAAAATACAAAGGTATTATTATTTAAACGCTTCTTGAGAGAATCCCTGAAGTTTCCTTTAAAAAGTAGACAGGATAAATGTAAATGGTTAATCATTCAAGATTTCTTAGTTTTATTTCCATTCGTATTTTCTTTTATGATTTGTTTGCCAAAGCAGAGTTTTTTTGTGAATAAGCTGTTTTACGGCCTTATTATTTTCTCATATCTCCTGAAATATCCAATGGGAGAGTATAAGTAACTGAGATTATAAGTGTTTTAAAAATCTTCCTGGGCTTGTTCAAAGACTGCCGTGTAGTCACTGATTAACTTTTAACTTACCTGCAGAGAAGGGCGTAAATAAACGAATATGTTACCTGCAGAGAAGGGCGTAAATAAACGTGTATGTTTCTGAAACAAAATTGGAAATACTTCTAAATATCTCTGAAATAGACCTCTACCTTTACCGAATTTCTTCCTTGCTGCGGTCAATCTACTATGTATGGCGTGCTTAATATTTCAATTTTATATATTGACAAGGGTCTATTACGAAACTGGTTGATCAATTGTGTCAAATATTAAGTTTCTCAAAACTGTTGAACTTTTTCAAATTTTGAAGGTAGAAACGTTATGAGATGATTATGATAAAATATTATCTGCACCACCTGTTTAAAGACAATGAACTGATCATGTATGAACTTGCTTTCCTCCTCAAAAAAAACCCCATCACAAATGATGTCTACCATTATTGACAAAGGCTGATGGAGACGAAGGATACCTTCACAAATGAATAATCAGGGAGATTTATAAAATCGACGGTCCTGTTACACGATAAAAATCAATCACTTGTGAGTACTGTTCAATTAAAAAGTTACTTCAGAGATTTAAAGCCTTTTCTTGTATCAAAAGAAACATCACTACTTTACACGCTTAATTCAAGTGTTGATGTGAAGTTTCTAATGACTTTGTAGGGAAAACAAACAACTCTACTAAGTTGTATAATAATTCCCCACAAATCTATAGAAAAATAGTTTCAAGTAAACGAAACATGATTCTTCCGAATCCCGCTAATATTAGATACTAGAACTAACCACAATCAACTTCGAACAATTAAAACCTTGGAGAGATCAATCTTGATTGGAGAGATCAATCTTGATTGGAGAGTCAATCTTATATTTCCACTTCGCTCCATATCCACCTTATCGACGATAAAAAGGTCCGGTTTAAATTTAGGTAGAGCAAACTAAAAAATTGGGTGGAAATTTGGTCAATTTTCCTGATTACTCACTTTACCCCCCCGAGACAAATTTTTCGATTTAATTAATATCTCGCGACCAAATATTTTGCGTTTAGTAACTTTTCCCAAATAAGATTCGAAGTGAACATCACACTCGCCCATTTTGATGCAATAAATCCTTAACCATCTGATTGTTCTACGTCTGTCTTTTAAGTTTCTTCACTGTGCGAAGAAAATCTTTACTTTTGAGCAAAATCCAAACAACCTCAACGCTTGACGTTCCCAGCAGACAACGCCCGTTGTTCACACCAAGTGACGAGCTGGAAAGAAATTATTGGCTCATAAAAGAAATCGATACCAATTCACTGTTCAATGTGTAGCGAAATTTTCTTTTCTCTACTTGAAAAAAATTGCACGAGGGAATTTAAGTAAATTATTTTCAAAATAGACTGACAAAGAACAAGTAAAATTATCCAAAACGTCATTATAATTTGTACACGCACATAAATTAATTGAATACAATATACAACAAATTTTAAGAAGAAGCGTCAGGGAAGGGTTCTTCATTAGCAGTATCGCGGAAAACGGATTGTATATCCTAGAAAAAAAAAGTTCACACATTTCTCTTCTTTAATCCAATTAAAAGAAAAAAACATTTGAGGCACGAACACTTAGTTCGCTTGAGGAAAATTTGCTTGCTAGTAAATTTCCTGCCACTACATCTTTTCGCGCACTGGAAATAGGAAATTTCCACTTACAAAACTTCACGAGAAAAATTTTTGCCGAGAAAAATTTGTCGAGAAAAATTTCCCTATGTTAATTTCCACTATTTGGGATCTGAAAAATATTTCTCAAAGAAATTTGTTACAGCATATGCCTTTGGATTTTTATGAGAAATTGGACTTCTTGATTTTTAACGAGATTCTCAGAGTTTCTCAACGAGTTTGTTAACGAGTTTCTCAACGGACTTCACCCTAAAGTGTACATCCGGATTTTCATGAGAACTGGACCTCTTGGTTTTTAACGATATTCAACGAGTTTGCTAGCGAGTTTCTCAACAAGTTGACAAGATTTTGCTTTCTAATCGCGGCTTCTTATATTTGAAGGTTCGAAGATTTCTTTAAGAAAGTTTCTCAGAAATGTCAGAACACTTTAAACTCCTTAAAAAATCATTTTGAGATTTAAGGTACCTGGCTATTACTTTCTGGTCTATTCTGGAAGCAGCACAAACTACTTCCAGTGAAGTGAAAGAGAGGGAGGAAGATAGGTCAAAAGCTGATGGCGCTACCACTCAAAAATGGGCGGCTACTAACCTTAACACCATACTTGGTACAGCCATCAATCAAATCTCGCAACACTGGATGCTCATACAGAAGTCTTAACGAAACCACGTCAAATTCGGAGAAATCTAATTCCTTGTAAATGCCGACAAGGAGTTCCTGAAAGGGTAGTTTTTTAAAACATTTTATAAGCAATGTAGCTTTCTAGTTCCTGATGGTTACGTCACTTGAGTCATACACTAACTAAGAAACACTCTCTAGCGTAGGATTCAGTTGGCTATGCATCAAAATTTTGTTAAAACTCCTTGAAAAACGTCTCCTTGAAAACTGTCATCAAAAAGTATTGTGTAAATGAGGCCATACACAGTCTTGGACACCATTATGATGAAGGAGGTAGCGACAAGGCCTGCCACATCATCCTTCAAGACTTCGATCTTGCTTTAAATTGAGGGGATAAGTTGATCGTTTTGCATTGTCATATAGGTATTGGTTATTGATATGGTCAGCTGTCGAATCAAAATCACGGTATACGAGAGTTTGCTTACTTTTGTTAACGATTTTGTTGAATGACTTTGAAAACTGAAGCGATGGTCTGCGCCATGGACGCTTTCACCATGATTAAAAAGCTGCAAGGAAAAAAAAACAAAGAAAATCAAATTAACCGCCTTTTCATAAATATAATAACAGGCGCGACCGTCTAAAAATCACCTACTCGTAACCAATGAGAAATGCCAACAGCGAGATCGCTTTCACTCAGTGTCTGCTAAAACAAAAAACATACAAATAAGTACAAATAAATAACCATATTTCCTCAAACAATGCAAAAGAGACAATCATTCACATAAAATTACATTGGTAACAAAACACACACCATATCTTGAGTATCTTGTATTTCTTCTTTCACCTCTTCTCCCTTCTCTTCTATATTTTCACCTTCCTCATTCTCTGTCTCTTCTTCCACGTTATTTTCCAGGGATTTGAGTGAAAAATCCTCTGGTAAAGGCTGGCCACACAATAAACTCAATGCGGTACAAAGACCGATTAATGGGTCCTCGTTGCTTACGAAATACAACAGCTAAATCATGAAAAGACAAGCAGTCGAAGTAAACAATAAACTCGCGAAATGTTTAGAGAGTTCATTTAGATTGAAGATACGTTTATATAGAACGTTCGCTTATGTAGAAAATTCATCAATATAGAAAATTTATTCGTACCATTTCTTTGTAATCTAACAGTTCTCCGCCATCCACTCTGCTCGAAAACATCCTACAGAAAATCTAAATGACACCGTATAAACACCTTTATAAACGAAGCGTGTATTCACGATGAACTCAAGACCAGTGTCGTCAGGATTTTGCTAAACATGTTCCCTGCAGACTATGTTTTATGCTCACAAGATTAACCGAGGCTAGCTGAATAAGGTAGCCATTCATAACGATATGGGACTAACAGTAGACACTTCATGTGGTTTAGATGGAAATTTGAGAAAATGGAATGTAAACGCCTTCAAGAAGTTCACCTTTTTTAAGTTTCCCAATCGGTCATATGACTGGTCATCAAGGTCATTGGCATCTAACCAAATACGAGTCTGAAAGAGAACATACCAAACACGTCATTTGTGCTTAATATAGCATTGACACCAAAAAAAGCGCCTCTATTCTTTTGATTCTATTGTTGGTACTTGATAATCTATTTATGAACAAAATAAACACTCGTGATTAAGCGATCAACGCCTTAACGAATGTGGATTGATTTGATTGATCAGTTAGAGATGGGCGTAAAATCTCCTTCAAACCAAACAAACAGGTGTCAATCAAAAGTGAACCTCATGTGTAGGTCGCATAGATGGTAAACAATTTCCAATTTTTTTTCAAAATTATCCAGCCTCATTTTCGTTGGATTACTTTTGCTTCAAAATTTTATCATTATGCAGGACAGTTGGTGGAGATATCGACTCGAGGAAGCTTTCCGGTCTCAATCTGTCTTTTAAAAACTTGTTCAAACTGGTTTTTATACCTGTTCAAAGTCGTCCTTCGTGATATAGCCTGAATCTGTACAATCGATACAAACATATTTGTTCATGGCGTCAAACAGATCGGAGGGCGTTGGGATAGGATAAGGGGCGGCCAACAAAAGTAAAAACATCTTCCAGTTGATATAGTCGTCATGGAAACCAATCAAAGAACTGATCTTCTCTAACTAAATGAAAATGATGAACAAGATCGAAGCAGCAGGAAGGAGGTCCAAAATCACTGAAGACTAGAAAGCTTGAAAAAAACGTTCGACATATAGGGAGGAGGGTCAATATCAATATGATGTCAATATTTCAACAACTACCACAGAGAGCTCTAAATCAAATACATGCGTTTTACACATGCGCAGGAGAGCTTCAACTTAAATACTACTACAAAGAGGGAGGAGTGCAGCGGCAGAAGAACTAAGAACTAAGAATTTCAGAAGACATTCATTTTTTTGCAAATGCTTGCGGATCAACTTTTCTGCATCAATCAAAAGCTTTCTAACTCCAGGAGCACATAGATAGCCATCATAACATACTACCTGTTCAGAAGTTACGCTCAACCATTTTTCAGGCAAAGCTTCGAGACCAACCTATAGCATAAAAAAATCATGAATCAAATAATTTTAAAAAATAAATAAATTTGTGTTTTTTTCGGATGGTATTAAGATGGTCAGTAATTTACTAAGTGGTAGTTTGAAAAATCTTTATAAGCTTACAGTAGCCGCAGGGATATCTGACATGATATTAACGAATGATTTGATATTTAACAGACCAGATGGAGCAATCTCTAGAAACTGAAACAGAGAATTTTCACAAAAAGACGGGGTGCGAAAAATCACTGCGAAGGAGTATATTTCTATAAAAATTCACTAGTCCAATGAAAAATCCTCGCCACCACAGTGACTTTTCAACGATTTGGCCCACTGAAATGTTTACCGAAGCTTCGTTTAGACAACGTGTTATAACCTACCCAACAAGTATGGTCTCGTTGTAAAGATTTTAAAGTCTGTTCAAAAAATATGTGCACTAATTTCAGTTACCATGTGGAAACCAGATTTAGCAAATTACATAAATTCCCTTGAGCCTGGTTTTTATATAAAAGCTGAAATCAGTGCATATAATTTATGAACAGACTTTAATTGCTTAGAATTATCCCACTGTGCAATGGACATAATAACTGAATACCGTATTCTCTCTAATAAGCGCCCGGGTGCTTATAAGGGTTTTTTTTGGAAATTAAAGGGCGTTAAATGGAGAGGGGCGTTTTTAAAAAAAAAAAAAAAAAAAAAAATATAGTCTTCCGTTTTTATTACAGAATTTTCACTTTTTGTTGAAAGTTATAATTACCGCCCGGGCGCTTATGAACTTCTGATTTAATGTTAACTCACTCTAATAAGCGCTCGGGCGCTTATTGGAGAGGGCACTTATAAAAGTATTTTTAAATAGAAGGGGGCGCTTATTAGAGAGGGGCGCTTATTGGAGAGGGGAGCTAATTAGAGAGAATACGGTATTACCGTCTATGCTGAAATTCAAACTGGAATTTTCAGTTTCATTTGAAACTGAATATGAATCTTTGTTTATCAAGTTTCATCTCGTTGCCATGCGTTTGGCAGTAGAATAATAAAAAGAAATCAAAAAAAACAAAACCGCCTTGCACTTGGACGATGTTGTTATAACACACTTCAATCGAAGCTTGTTCTTTTATACTTTCCTATGACTTGATTGAAATTTCAAATTAAAAAGTTAAAAAGAAACAAACAAGATTACCAATTTTAAACGTTACCTGAAAGAATCGTCAAAAAAGTGACGAAGAGCACTTTCATCGAAACAGTGTGTATATTTCTATAGAAATGTACTCCTTCACAGTGATTTTTAAGCAAATTATACTTTAATAAACAATTATACTTAAACCACTTGTTCACTATCCATGCTAAATACAGCATTACCTACTTTAGGTGGTTGGAATCAGTAAATGGAGTAACAAGTGCATGTGTAAACAAGGCCTGCACCGTAAGATTACACACATAATCCCTGTTCACACTTGATAAAAACGTACATGTTTACACAGAGCGTTTAGCTGTACGCAAGTGAAGACATCAGCTAGGGCGTCTTCTCTTGGCGGTAGTGTGGGTTGTGGCGGTGGCGTTTTGAACACATGTAAATCCTGCAATAAAGCAATAAATTGATAATACTTAATGGGTAATTATCAAGGGAATGTTCTGGTTTTGAAACAAGGTACAAAAATAGCAGACAAACTCTCAAGCTGAAAGCGAACCGCATTTCCATGCCTATTTGATTATATTATAATTTACACTATATATCTTACTTCGTCAATAAAAAACTCTTTATCTTCCAACACTGAAGCATCTTGCAATAATGTTTCATTCTCGATTGCTCCACGCATCATCTCCATCATATTGTCAATACTAAGTCGTAAATAAAAGATTTATCTCCATCGTATTGCTGATACTAAGTCGTGAATAAAAGATTTATCTCCATCATATTGTCGACACTAAGTCGTAAATAAAAAATTTATCTCTATCATTATTGACGATAATAATCCGTAAATGAAAGACTTATAAATGCAGATAAATTGAGGCTCTTCAAACTTCATATTCATAGCTTTCCACTTTCGCACAGGGTTTCTAAATAAACACTAGGACACTTCTTATTTCTTCTTATATTCTTATTTCTGCTTTGATGTGCTTGTTAAATCCTCGAGACGAAAACTGTTTCGGAATTTCTTACCTTGCTTTAATTGCTTTCAAATTAACACAAAGAAACTCTCGTTCAGAAGTGACAGAAAACAAGAACAGGTTTTATCAATTTTTGTATCCCGTTTAAGTTTATGTTTGAAGTATACTCATTGATTACTTTACAAAAAACGTTTCATAAACGTCCACTTTAACAATGTTAGCAAGAAGTCATTGACACCAGACTCTGCACAAATTCAAATGAATCTTGAGTGAGACTCCATCTGATGGAAAATGGCCTTGACATGTTTGATCACAATACCTTGTAACCAATAATTATACTAAAGCTTTCCCAGAAGGCAAAATGGCAAAAAACCACTGCGTCGAAGAGTATTTTCATCGAAGTAGTTCGTATATTTCTATAGAAATGTACTCCTTCGCAGTGATTTTTCAACAAATTTGTCAACTGGGACACTAGTGTTGGTTTTAATACTACACCATGAAAATAAATTATGTGCTCATAATAAGGTGCTACAAACCCACAAACCTGTTCATTTCTTCAAGAAATCTTTTTCCAAGCCAGTTATCCATGTCTACAAATGTCGCATCTGCTTTTTCCTGGAAAGCGAAACAAAACTTTGTGAAAGGACAACCTCCCTCAACTCAATTGAAGATTAGTTACCCACACAATAACAGAGCATTAATGAAAAACTCAGGAAAGAGAGGATTATGTGTCAGTATCTAGAATCTGAGCAACACTCCTCTACACTTGAGAATTACGAAACAGGAACACTAAAATAAAAGAAAAACTGGCTTCTCCCGGATATGAGATATAAAAGTCACATGCTTTCAACTTTTGGAGACATTAAAGTCACATACTTTCAACTTTTGGATAACTTGCAGTCCGAATAACCTGATGGCTTCAACTCGTACTTTTAAACCACGCCCTGTAAACAAAAAGATAGAAGAGATGGTTGAAAGTCACCCTTCATAACAACCATCATCTTATCATTCACATTGTTACGTATCAAAAGATGGAACATATACTTATTAAAAAGTTTTCTACCGAAAAATCGGATTTCCGCTATGTTGTAAAATTAAAACATCCCAATCCACTAAATTTCTATAGAATTAAAATCAGCTGATAGACATTTCCCGAAATTCTGTTTAAATTAATCTCTAATTCTCTCTTTTACTCTCTTAACTTAATAATCTCTATTAATCTCTAATAGTCTCTATTAATCTCTTAACTAAAGGCCGTTCTCCACTCATGGCGCACATCGCCCTACATTTTTTGTTCTTTAATCTTATTGGTCCGTGTTGACGTAATAATCGCGCGACTTGGAAAAACAGCAGAACAAAACTCAACTCTGCAGGCGATCTCCCGCATTCAAGAGATTGCGTCATGTTTTGGAAAAAGTAGCGCGATGAGTGGGGACCGGCCTTAAATAATCTCTATTAATCTCTAATTCTCTCTATTACTCTCTTAGCTTAGTAACCTCTATTAATCTCTAATAGCCCCTATTATTCCGAATTCCCATGCAAATAATTAGAGTCAATTTGTATATTCAAAACGAATTTAGACACGCTAACTCGGCCACAATGCTGCATATCACAGATAACATCACACACATATTTCCTTTGAGATTGATCTTCCTCTAAAATTTAGTACTTCTTACGGACTTACAGGCATACAAAGCAATGAAGAAAGCGGAAATATTTATCCACTTGTCCTTGTGACTAATTTTCGTTGTAGCAATTCGCTCCAAGTGAAAACTCACTTTTAACCAATCCTCTCGCATAAAGGATATATAATGGATATATAAGTACAATATATAAGATTACAACAGTTATAAAAAACTGTTACATACTTTAATACATAAAAAGAGATTTTTAAATGTATGAAAAAAGTTAGGCTTCACTAACCCTCGCAATCAATGGCAGCTTTGTATTCTTTTTTCATCTTCTCAAGCAGTTGTGTTTTCTGTTTATCTTCTGTGCTGACATCATCGATGGGTACTGTAAGAACACAACATAGATTATTAAAGTAGAAGCTATGACAACTCCCTCCATTTTCTTTCAAGGGAATCAACACGGATGTTTCAGTAACCATGATAGGTTTGGACAGGATGAAAAGAAACAACCATAGTTTCAAAAGTTTCCATGGTTACAGCGATCTTGTAATGGAGCAAAGAAGATATTTTCCTTAGAAACCAATAGGAGTTTCCAATGAAACCTTTATGAAGTGGTGTAAAATACTCACAAGGCGTGGTTGGCTGCAGAACTTGTGTTTTGGATTTGGAAGGACTTTTCCGATCCTTTTCACCTTTCTTCCCTTTCTTTTCTTTTGACACAGTCTTTGTCAGATCGTTTGTCTTGTCCAGTCTAGTGGATTGTTCTGCGTCCTCATCTGCTAAGTCAGCATTATTCTAAATGCAAACCAAAATAAGCAAATGAAAAATTTGGACTGTATGAAACTGGTATTCAAAAGAGACAAAAATTCAACAAAGGATTGAACACAATAAATTCAAAAACGTTTTTCAACAAAAGCACCAGAAACCTAAAACTAATTATAGAAACTATTGGACATGGTAACGATGGAAACGTTGAAAAATTACCTGAACTTCGATGACATTAAATGCAGATGTAACAGCATCAGCCAGCAACTAGAAAAAAACCAATCGGTGAATAGGACACTTTTTCGAGGAGTATTTAAAACAAATAACAAAGATATAGGAATTGAGATATAGAAATTTTTTAACGCCATTGTATGTTTTGTATGCTTTTGTATCAATGCTTGAAGATCTCCTTTAACCAAAACATAAGGTAATAGATGTGGACAGCGTCAACAAAGTAACAAAGTCAAGATGACATAAGCGATTTTACTTTTTCATCTACATCAACAACTGGAACAGGACTATCCATTTTTTCCTCACTCATTTTGTCTTTTCTGGGCGTGCCCTTCTTTTTTTCAGATCTTGTTGGTGAGATATCAGCAGATGCAATCCTTCGTGAGATCAATGGAATCCTGAAAGGAAGACCACTACAGTGACTTGTGAAAGGAAAACCACTACAGTGACTTAATAGTGAATTAATAGAGAAGATGAACAAGGATGTCTTCACACATCTTAACCCAATGAGCAAAATAGTAAAAAATCACTGCGATAAAGAGCATTTTTACTGAAATAGTGTGTATATTACTATAGAAATGAACTCCTCCACATTTTGATTTTTCAATAAATTTGCCCACTGGGAATATGCTTTTTAATGACTTTGCTCAAAGGATTTAATTCTGCGTTAATATTTTATCTACATGAGTTATTAGGAAAAACCTTTCCCTATCCATATAACTGTCAGCGTTACAGTAACGTTGCAGGGGATAATACTTGTATAGATTATTAAACGACCATACCTTCCTGGTTTCTTCTCCTCCATAGGTTCAGGCGTTTTTGCAGCGTTTTTATTTGTTGCTGACATTGAAACTGAAAGTTGGGAAGTAGCTACCTCCACTTCTACATTATCGTTTGTCTCCACTGATGACGAGACTGTTGCAGGAATATCAACCAAAGGTACTCGTGTGAAGCTTGGCAATCCTTCTGGTATCAATTTACCTGAAGAAGTTGAAAGCAATGAATGCCTTCCAGCTGAATACAAGCATGATTTATAAGAGAGCAACATAAGATCAAAATAAAAAGTTGAGGCTCGAATCACTGAAAAATAAATTAATTACAGTGTAAGTCTACAATTTCTTCTTAAAGAGGAACTAAACACAAAAGTGAATTTTTCGTACCAATGTTCAAGAAGATATTGCTGACATACAAATATGTGAATAACTCAGAATGTTTTAATGATATATTGTTAGAACATTGCATGTAGAGTGGTAAATAAATACTCCGGCTTGGTTCCAGGTCTCTATTAATATATTTTGCCACTACATATACAAACTTCTAGCAGTGTATCACTAATATTACTTCAGTTATTTACATATCGTATGTCAGCAATCTCTTTTTGAACATTGTGATGTCACGTTGCAATGGAGATCAAGTTTTGAGCAAAAATCTTTAAATGGCAATATCTCAACAACAAAAAATGATTTTTTGAAAATTCCAAAACTGACTTTCAGCATTTTAAAAGCTGTTTCAAATATTGCAAATATTGTCATTGAGTAAATTGTTGAAATTGCGAGCAAAATGAGAACAAGAGAATGAAGAGAAAGTGACTGACCACTGCTAGTGTTTGCTTCTTTTTCCATAGCCACATAGTAATCTTTGATCATCTTGCAAGTCTGTTGAAATCTATCAATCTCAGCTTGAACCAGTGAAATGTAATGATTAAGAATCAAACCAATGTGATCTTCTAACCATCCCTCACACATGATCATTTGCCGTTCTGATTCAGCTTCTTCTTTACGTACATCACATATGTCCCAAAGTCGATCACATAGATCCTTTGTTAACATAAAATATAAACGTTTACATATATCTTTGGTCTTACACAGTATTAATCGTGAGTTTTATAAAAGATCTAAGCAAGAAATGAAATTGAAAGCTTCAGTAGAAAGATACTTGTTCATAGGAGAATAAAATTCAGGATAACATGGCATGATTTTCAGTGTAGCCACATATTAAAGAGAAACTTTACTTAAGTAGAGACAAAACCTGTCTTAAAGGGTGATATCAAACACACAAAAAAAACCTGTTAACTACAACAGGTAATTGCTTTGTGAAGGGAGGTGAAGGAGAGAGATCTAGTGGAATATGTAGCCATAAGAAAATTGTAATAAGACATTAAATCTGATGACTATACACTGAAACAACCCTGAGAGTTTTCCAGCTAGGTTTTACTGAGCCGTTTTTAAAAATCTTTCCTACAGTCTACTTTTAACAGATCTTAAGAATTGGACTTCAAGCCTCAATAAATTTGTAAACAGACCGAAGAGAGCTCTATTATCTGACTTCTGCTTCTTAGAAGGCTTCAGTTGGCCTGGTTAGTTGCAGTTCCTATTACATTGGCATTATGTGAGAAGTCATAACCCAATAGGCAAAATTGTCAAAACGTCACTACGACGAAGTACATTTTCATTGAAATGATGTTTACACGTATGAGCTTTTTTATAGAAATGTACTACTCCACAGTGATATTTCAACAAATTAAACAAAACAACCAAGGTAAGCAACAAAGTAATAATACATCAATACGCTGGTGCAGTTCAGCTTTAGCATCTTCGTCATTTCGCATATCATCAGGAAAACTGTTGTACTCCTTCTGCCATTGTAACACGTACACTTGCTTTTCATCTGGACGCTTTAAGAATTCCACGAATCTTTTCCTAAACCATAAAAACAGAATTACTGCACTGCTACAATATTTACAAACACTTATTTGAAATATCATTGAATTTCAATACCTGGTCTCATAAAAGTACTGGTATATGGTCTCGTTTTCAAGGCGTAGATTACGAAAGACATGCTTGCAAGTGTTGACATAAGTCTCCTCAACAATTTCCCAATTTTGCATCAGTATACTAACAAAATCCTTAAAAAGAAATTTCTTCTTTGCATGACAACAAAAATCAATGAACTCAATTATAACCTGAAACATGGACGTTAAGTTAGTTTGAACAATCTAACATTCCTCACAGTTATTGACTTTAGGATACTCTTGATAACTTAAACCACCGAAGTGAAGATGAAACCTACAGAATTACTAACAAGATTCTTTTGTGAAAGTATTAAATGATAGGGTCATCAAAAAAAATCAAGTGCTGACAGCTCAAGTCACTGCATGGCACCCAATGTTCCATTCACTTATATTTCAAGTTACCAAATTCCAGTTCATTAAAGCATGGCATCACAAGGGGTTTCAGGTAACCCCTAAGAAATTAGGTAACCCCTAAAATTTAGGTAACCCCTAGTTCTGAAATTTTCCAGTTAACCCCTAATATAGGTAACCCTTAAAAATGAAAGAAAATCTTAGGTAACCCATTAACATTGACTATTTAATGAAAGTGATTGGCTAGTAATAATTTCTTTGTGGACTTTGTCCAACCAAGGCATTATTATTTATAAATCAAATATGACTCTTGCAAAATAAAAACAACAACATAAAGTTTTGTCATGAAAGCTATAAATCAGTTTTTCTTTTTTAAAACACAACAATTTACAAGAGTTTACAGAATATCTTGACTAAGAAAGAAAGATAAAACTAGAAGATTTAGACATCAAATATCAAATTTTAGTAAGTCGAGGTTCGATTCCTTTGCCAGGTAGTTTGCTCAAAGACATGTTTTGTTTTTGTAATATTATTTTTTCATCTAAGTATAAAATGAAGCGAATAGAGCTTACATTACACATCGAACGTTATTCCATTGTTTACATTTTTTACAATTTTTATTGCATATCGAAATGAAGACATTCCATTGCTTGTGAGCATATGAAAGAGAATATTTTGTTGGAATTTTCCGTAATCTAACAAACAACGCGGCAAAAAAATACGCAGACAGCGTCAAAAAAAGTCGGAACTGGAGAAACTGGGTCAATTAGAGGAAAATAAAAAACGAAAAAGAAAAAATGTTAAAAAATAAAAAATAATTTTTACAAAAATTCAATATTTATTTATAAGTACTGTAGATTTTATTTTTTTTCACTGGAAAATGTATTAGCCCCCAGGTCATCTATTGAAAAACTAGGTCCCCCCTAATACGTCAGGCCCCCCCTAAGGTTCAGGAAATCCCGAAGGTACCAGGGGGTAACTGGGTGTACCCCCCCCCTGCGGGCAGGGGGGGGGGGGGGGGGGTGATGCCATGTAAAGTAGGGCTTACTACTGGAGTTACCTAATGTTTGGATGTTCCTGAACTTACACAATCAATTGGCTGCTCAATATAAGTCCACTCATTACTTCCAGGAAGAGGTGATGGGGGAGGTTCGAAGATTTTTATTTCAAGCTCTTCATCTGGTTGCTCTTCAATTTCAGTGTTGCCTCCTTAAACAAAAGATGAAACCAAGTAGAGATTACAGGATTTTCAAAGAATACTTGAGTACAATCTGCTAAATCATGCTAAATTACTGAAACAAAAAAACAAACAAAATACAAAACAGAATAATTCTAATAATTCTAAGATCTCTTGGCGTTCCAAAGCAATTTTCATCGGAAAAGACCGAAATGGGACTTGTTGCATTGATTTCATGAAATGCGAGACGTTATTCAATAAAAATTGGTTATTCACAAAGTTGAAAAAAACAAAAGCTTACCAGTTGAGTTCACTCTTATTTCAGAATGTTTAGAACTGTTTGATTTACATCGAGATGGAGAAACTGCCTTACTGTTACTTGCACCTATGTTAAAATCATAAAAAAATATTCACAGGAAAATTGTTTTGTACCTTATCTCACAATATTGAGCGACTTTGTGTAGCATAGAAGAAATAAATTCATACTTGCGCAAAAAGTGATAGCATATATAAACAGAAAAATTTGAAACCTTTCTTAATAGATGGAGATTCTTTTCCCTTTTTTGCAGATTTCTTCGGACTAGATTTTGGTACTGGGTTAGGTCCTTGCTCTACTGTGTTGGTGGCATCTCTCTCATCATCTTTTGAAATGTCAGTACTCTTTTCTATGTTCCCACGATAATAAAAAAGGAAAAGATAATGAAGTATATGAGATCAGGTTTGCGGAAAAGTAACACTAAAATAATCAAACAAAAGATATTGAAAATTAAATGACGGAGTAGCATGACAGAAAAAATCAGTTTGTACTTCATTATTATACAGAATTACGATATAAAAAACCATGATAAATAATGAAAGTAAGTGACTTTTGAAAAACTCAAAAGTTTAATATTTAGGGTTTACATAACATGTTTATGTGAACATAAGAACTCCCATCGTTACACCAGTAACTTGAAGTGAATCATTTTTAAACAAATGCATCTGCAAAATGGATAAAAAAGCTTATCCACAACATTATTCATTATAATAGATATCAATTTCACATCAGTCTCAGGAAATATAAATAGTTCACATTTCGTCAATAGTAACTTCATACTTGAGTTTGAAGCATCAATGTTTCCAGCAGAAACTAACATAAAAAACAACAAAAAGGATTGAACAGATTTGATTCAGCTTGATGGAAATAAAATGAAATAAAATGGGAAGTTGATTCTGAGGACTTCTTGTCTTTTTGATATAGGAGCAATACCAAAGAAATATCTAGCATCACCTGGTCGAACCCACAGATATTTTGTTGATTTAAATTTACGCAAACCAGTTTTGATATCCCAAGCTCCTTTGAATAATTTTAGTACTGTGACAGAGACATATGTACAACATCAGGGGAAACGAAAAAATTGAACATTTTTCACGAGGCACATTTACCTCAGCAAGTTAAGTTCCTAGATTTCTTGTTGAAAAGTTTGGATGTTATTGCATTTCTATCCCCAAGGTTTGGCAAATTTTTGATATTTCAGTTG
The DNA here is from genome assembly GCA_027922465.2 of Turritopsis dohrnii. NCBI lineage: Eukaryota > Metazoa > Cnidaria > Hydrozoa > Anthoathecata > Oceaniidae > Turritopsis > Turritopsis dohrnii. The sequence goes on along the minus strand of BQMF02000259.1, from coordinate 518,242 downwards.
CTTCCATTATTTTTAGCAAATCAAATATACAAGAAATTGTTCTAGTGGAATGTCTTCTTTCTTCGATTATCAAGGACCAGGAATAAAATAGTTGGTACAGTGGGACTGACTGCTTCTTTTCTGTATGATGAAACAAACTCATTTCATTAATTAAATACCTACGAAATACTTTAATGTTAAATTTGCAAAAATTAACACAGGTAACATCAGGTAGAGGGGATAAAGAAGATAACCTTCAAAACGTAATATTTTGAAACTCAACTTCATTCACCATTCTGTTTATCTTGCATCTAGCATTAGTGATAAAAAATTAACCATCCAACAACAGGGCTTTTTTCACTCTCGTTTATATACAAAAAGACAAGAACTCTTGGAAACGAGGGAGATTAGCAAAATTGTCTTACCTTTGTCATCATCAACTTGGCAAGTCACTGTAGGCTGATCATCTTGCAGTTCCTATAGAAAAAGTAAATAATTTTTAAATGTAAAGTGTAAATAATAATAGTAATATTCTTGATGATAGCCATCAGAAAATTTCAAGGCCTAAAAACTCAAATTTTGTTGTTTTATTTTGCTTCTTAGAACTTGAGCTGTCTGTTGATTGATTAGTTCAATAACATTCATGCTACTCATTGGTTGAAACTTTGTCAAGTAAAACTGTTTTATAGAAATCACAAGTTGGTTGAAAACTTACCAGGGCAATATCTTCTGGTTCTGGAGGTGCTGTTATCTGTTAAAATACGACATTATAATTATTGAAGAGTAGTTACAAGGATTATTTGGAAAAGTCTTTAAGAAGCATTTTAGAGATAATTATCATTCTGAAGCTTGGGAATATCTTGTTACACTACTCGGCAATGTACATACAACTTAACTGTTTTAATTAAATTTTTGTGGCCAAATTCTTCTTAGTTGCACATTATTTGAAATCTTTGATCACAATATCTTAATAAAGGTTGTCAAAGTGTCTGTTGGTCATTCAAATAATACTTTTTTTACCTTTTTGCTACTTGGGATTTGACACATCGATTACATACAGTAAAATATTTCTTAATGATCACAAAACATTTAATGACAAAGAAGCTAAGCGTTTATTACCTTCATCAATGTATCATCAAGAATGACCTTCAATTGAGAAAAGACATCTTCTATAAATTAAATAAAATTTTACATAAAACGCTAATAAAGGAGACTTAATGACAAAGTGGGCTACAAAACAATTGCAGAAGAAGGTGGTTTATAAGGACCAATAAATACTTGCTTGATGTTTTAGAATGCTAAAGCATGGATGTTTGTATCCTCAAAAATAATTTCCTTGCTACTCCGTGGTTCCATTTGTGATTAATAAAAATTTCCAGTTGTTATTTAGGGCCAAAAACATTTTCATTAAGGAATTGTTATAAGATTTCCTGTCACTAAAAATTTTAAGAATTTAGAAGACTTTGATTACACGGATTTTGATTTTTCCCCTTACTTTGGGCCACTTTGAACCATTCTTAACATACCAAAACATAACCCTTGACCTTTTAAAGGCACTCCAAGTGTCGGTGGCACCAAAGTACTAGCTACAAAACTTTAGCTATTTAAGAACTCTGTAAGATGACTATTTCCATTTAAATATCTCCATTCTGGTGGGAACATTACTTTTATGGACTATTATAAAACTATTTTTATTCGGGGAATGTCAAAGTTACAATTCACTCCATTTGTCCAACCACAGCTTTGTTCATAACGAAAGGTTCAGTGATGAATTTTCTGACAAATAGATTTACATCAAGGATGCAAATTTTCTTTGTTTTGACATAATTATAAATGTTTTTTAGCTTATTACTATCCCCTATCACACACGGAGTGGATCTGTGGATTTCACTGTAAGTTTGAGTTCATTTTTCTGCATCATTCCTGACATTATTTAGCATAGGATGACAAAACAGTACTTTTATACACAGTCTTTCAATTAAAATAGTAATGATGTTCCTAAATGCAATAAATACATGTAGAAACACTTAAAAGGTTGGAAACATCATTGTCCTTATAAGAAAACAAATAAAATTTGAACAAACTGGATGTGTGGCAGATGCTTATGCGTTAACTTCAGAATTCTCAAAAAAATCAAAACTCAAATTTGGGCATGCCTTTTTTTCCATTTTGTCTGAAAACTTTCTTTTGTTGGTATTATTTTTAACCTTATCCTATAATCACTTCACAGCTAAAAGTCAAGAAGTTTGTGTGCAATAGATACCTCTTGACTGATTTGCATCCATTTTCACCAAGTTTTTGAATTTATTAAACCATTTTTCAAGCTTAGGCCATGTGTCTTGAAAGGTGGTCAACCTGCCAAAACAAAACATATATAGATTCTGTAAAATGTATTTCATTGAAGGTGCAATCATAAAAGGTTGGTAGACTTTAATCTCTGAATAATATTCCATCATTTCAAGAGTTTCACAAGAAATATGTGACCCTCCAGTTGTATTCAGTTGTATTTGATAACAAACATTATCTACCTAAGTTGGACATGCTCTTGATCATTTGCAGAATCCACAACTGGTTTAATTTTGCTTTTGCTCTGTAAACCAGTATAACATCCCTCAGGTGGAGGGTTAAATTCTTCATGGTACTCTTCACCAGTGTTTGGGTCATCTAAATGAAAAAAAAAGACAATAATAATAAGTAAAAATACTTATATCGGAGGATTTTATTTAAGAGGAATTGACTTGATAATAAAGAAGACAAAAACAACAAAATATATCACAAAATTGTTGGTAACAATGTCAAACATTTATCTTCAAACCAGACTAAAAAGCTTTAATACATTCTTATTTTGCTTTCAAGCTTAAAGATTAAAGAAATGTTATTTACTTACGAGATCTACCCACTGCCCTTTGCAAGACAACTTTATCATCCAACTCAAACAATATCACGACATCAATGCCACTTTTCGGAGGCTTAACCTACACCAAACAATGTTTCAAATTGATTGATTTTATTTCCTTACAGTTTACATGTGTGATTTATAATGCGGATTTCAAAAGCATATTCTCGAAATGTGCTTTCTGATCGTGAACTCGTAATTCTCAAAATAAGTCATCTTCCTTAAACATTATTTTGTTTGTTATTAACTTTTGTAATGTATTGAAAGCTTTTCAGTGATAAGACAATCAAGACATCTTCATTAAAAATATTATTTTTGTGCATATTAGTTCACTTGATGAGACTGTTACGGTGAAATCTTATTTCATCACTTCAAAAAATATTACTTCTAGTGGTGGAATTGGATCTTGAGCAAGTTTAGATTTCTTGATTTTCTTCGTTTCTCGTGTAGCAGATTTATGAGGACTTGGTAAAGGTGAATAACCAGTTAAGGCTTTCTCTAAAACCTAAAGGAAGTTTCAATCATGATTATAATCATGTACACAGTAGCACAGACTTACATTAATTGCAAGTATACATAGCCTTTCCAAAGTGTAATTTTCATTTTAACATTCAAATGCCTCTTAAACACTTTTGTTTAAAAAAGTGATTTTATGATAGGCAAAAGCTCTTTACAGAGTAAGAGGAATACCATCAAGAAAAAGTTATACCTTTGCTTGGTTAATGTTTTTTGGGAAGCCATCAATAATCCATCCTGTTCCTTCAGGAATAGATCTAGAATTCAAAACAACAAGAAATAGAGAAAAATAAACACAAGATCCATCATTGCTGCTGAACTAAAGAAGAATCAAACAATTTTTGTTAAATGAATTTAGTATAAGTTCAAGGATTTCCGATTTCCAAGTCTTTTTAGTTACAAGTATAAAAAAAGGTGTTCAAATTCGACATTATCATAATTTCTATGAGTGAACTTGTTTGATGGAGTGTCAATACACAGAGTCAAGATAGGGAAAACATCTTGTTAGGCATAAAGATTCATGAAAGTTGTAAAAGACGGTCATTAAGTTTGAGTGTATTGCTTACCGGATTTTTTCAACAAGTAATTCAATCAATATCGAATCACTGACTGATTGCTTTTGGTGTAAGCATTCACAAGCCTTTTCACCAAGTTTAGCCAAGGCTGTCAACTCCTATGACATAGAAACAATACAACTGAAAAGAAATCTGATAACAATACTTTCAAAAATCATTTCAAAGGCAGCAGTGACACAACAGCAAGGTTGCGGGTTTAAGAAAATTCTACCAACTGCATCCCTGGTGGCACTGCTACTAGCTCGTTCCCCCATGAAGTCTTCAAATGTTTCAGGATTAATGGGGCTGGGTGAGGGATTAGTAAGAAATTGTCCCAAATTGCGATGAATATCATCTAGAATGGGATAGTAATCCCTCCCCTCAAAGTGCCTGTTGGCTTGTCAAAATAGAAAGTCTACCTTAGGAAGGGGTGAACTAGTTTTGGTGATAATGATGCACGGAATTTTGTGACGCATATCAGTTGTGGCTTTCTGGTAATCTATTTTTACTGAAATCTACAGAAATTTTCTACTCTTTGATAGAATACTAGAAATGGAGTACTGTGTTGAATTAGTGGTTGTACCTGCACGTATATGTAAGCGAGGAGTGATAAGTAGAAATCCTGCTGTTGAATTTTCAAAATCTGCATGCATTAGAAGTTGCATTGTCATTCTATCATGTTCCATACACACTTATTTTACTGGAAATGGACCTACCAACTAAAAATGTTTTCAAAAAGTCAAGAAGACTTGTCAAAGGTGTAAATCTAGGAAAACTTTAATGTAAAACGAACTTCAGACTATTGTGAAGTGCACTATGTACATTGTAAAAGTTTAAAAGAAACTGAAGGGTTCTTTTATAGGTCCGTTTGATATTATATAAACCAGTGGACAAAATCATTAAAAGGGCACTGGAAACAAGTGTATTTCCATTAAAATGGTGTTTATATTGGTTTGCTTTAAAGTGTTCCGCAGCAGTGATTTTGAAACAAATTTTCCTGATGGTAAAGTTCAACATCATTCTTCCGCCGATCATGCATCAAAGGGTTCCAACATAACATTGTTTCACTAGTTTTATACAATTTTGTTATTCATTTGCTCACCATTACTGAATCAAATGCTAGCTATAATTATAAACACAAACTTAAAGTCACTTTTGGTTTTTCTTAAAACATCCAGAAAGCCATTTTGAATTAGGAAAAGTCAAACATCATTACCACCATTATTGTCTATTCAGCATTAACGCAATGCAATCATGTTTCAGTTTTGTTGCAAACCTTTACAAGATTTACAAGAAAATAAACTAGTGAACTTGTTATCTGATGTAACTAACACACTCTGTAACAACTTTCTGATGATTCAAAGAAAATATTTTTCCTGGCTTTTTTTGTCATATCACAAAGATAATTGAAACTATTAACAATCACACTTTTTAAGACAAAATTACACATGAGAAAATTTGAACTAAGATATTCTTTTATGTTAGCAGAAATATGTATAACCATCAAAACAAAAAATCATCGAGAATAAAATTTTAAAATATCAACTAAGCTTTTCGGAGTTAATCCATCTTCATTATAAAATCACTATGAAGTTCGTTTAATAATCGTAATTGTGACTGAAAAAAGTCCAAAAAATTTTAGAACCAAAATTTTTATTACGCCATTGCCAATACCATATTGGTGATAGAGTAACAAAAATTTCAGCTAGCCCTGCAAGTTCTTGAGATTTTTTAATGTGTTGAGGGTAATACAAAATTTGAATTTGGGCGACGTTAGAGTCGCTATTTATCCTGTTGTTACGCGTATTAATTTTCGTGCAGCTTAATAGTCAGTGATGTTTGCAGGTATTTATTTTCGTACTGAAGGTATAGGGCATGGATGATAAAGGGAGAGAATAGACACTTGTATTTTTAGCTCTTATTGTGTATTTTTAAATAGAGCTTATCTTGAGAGACATGTTTTGTTACACATCTGGTCTACGCGTTTTGATCACGCGTCTTAAGAAAAAATTAAAACTTTTAAGAAAAAAATTACATTTAAACTTGGGCAACGAGATTTCGATACCAAATGGCGCATTGCACTTTGGTTTTTGATCTGTATTACTCCCTATAACTACATTTGCAATTGACATTCCTTCATTTTGATCCAGAACTAAAAGGTTTTATTTTACCTAGAGTTTCAATTCCATTTTTCATATTCAGGAATTAATCATTACTACTGACACATGCCACAGGCTACTATATAGTAATCGTAAAAAAATGCTCTGGCCTCTACATGGTTTTACGGACATGACCGTAGCACTTGACTGTAAATTTAAACTAAATATATATCACTCTCTAAAATAAAAGTGGGATGCACACTCGCTATTATATACAAGATTAACTCTGTACATTCCTGACTTTTTGACAGAGAAAAGTGCCCACTTCTTTTAATCACCCATATTGAATAAGAAAAATTTAAAAAAAAAAGAAATTATTACTATTTTAAAACGATATAAAACAAGTTAAATTTCTCATACCATTTCTGTTGATTGTACAGCTTCAATGCTTTCAATAGGTTCAGAGCTAGTTTCATTATTAGTTTCATCTTTCTTCTCTTCCACGATGTTATTTGAGCTTTCTGTCTTGCTTTCCACTTTAACAGGTGACAGTACTGAAAGTATACCAGTTATAATCCATTAATTTGTTCATGGATTTAACAAAATTACTGAAAAATTGGGTCTCCATCAATGAAATCATTATTTCTAGGAATATCTGTAAACTCTTTCAGATGCCTGTCTTTGAAAGCAAGAAAATGTAGATTTTGTTAATAGATTGGATTTTGAAGTTTTATACTTTGATTTTCAAAAAGAATGACTGAATCATTAAATAAGATTTCAGAGAATCACCTCCAGGACTTGCCAGTTCAGTCACATATTCTTATTCATACATGGAATGTTATGCATTCCTTGTTGTTGGATTTGTTAAAAAAGCTTAAAGGGGAAGTAAAATTATTATTGAAAGAATTTCAAATGATGAATAATGGTTTTTGAATTTTCAAAAAATCTTTTTCATCTGCCATTCAAAATATTTGTTTAAACATGATCTCCTAATGTGACAAGAAGAAGAAGAAGAAATTTCTGTCATATATAAATAACTCAGGAAATGATGTCACTTTGCCATTGAGATTAAGTTTCGAAAAAAACCTTTAATGACAATATCTCAGGATCAAAATCTGATTTTTGAAAATAAAAAACTGACTTTCATTATTTTTAAAATTCTTTCAAATGGTACAAAAAACCAGTTTTGATTTTTTAAGTTCGCTTTCCCTTTAATCTGTCAATGCTTTGATGGATTCAAACAAATTTTTTTATGTTATTGAAGCAAAAGTATATTTCAAGGTTATTTGTGATTGGTGGTAAAAAAAAAATAAAATCAGAACAGAAGGGGCAGACTTCAGCTCACACCTCAACTAAACATCATGTCTGATACTATCAACAATGCAAACAAGGCAGTATTGCAAATCATAGCAATCTAGATATGTCATACATTAAGATCTTGATGAAAACAATAGTTGGCTGTCTATGTCTTTGGTTGCTATCAACAACTTATAACAACATGTAGACAAAACAGCAGCACAAAAACATATTGACCAAGAAGATTTTTACAAACATTCAAACATCAGTCAAAAAGTGAACGACATCTTGGAGCATTAAAGGGAAGCAATGATTTGAAGAGGGAATAATGATGCTGGTTAAAAAACATATTATTGAGTTGCTATCAAAAATAGCATTGACACAAGCAACTGCTGCATGTTATATCCATGGAAACCAACATACTGTAATTATCTGAAAAAGTGCCGGGGTACTCATTTAATTTTCTACCTTTCAGAAGGGAGAGCTCATTACCAAAACGCAAAATAGGTACTAGTATCATTTTAACATTTTTCAAACAATTAATTTTTTCAGCTATCCAGAGAGGCACTCATTCAAAGGGGATGCTCATTTAAGCTGGGGCGCTCTTTCAGATACGGTAGACTTGCATACTACCTTGTGTAACAAAAACTAACATGGAGAAAGTTCGAATAATTTTTGACAATTTTATAATTTCAATATCTGGTGACCACAATAAGAAAGGAGAAGAAAGAAGATTTATACCTCTACTGCTAAAATGGGACAGACTGGGTATCAAAATTGTTAACTTCTGAAACATGTACCTGGTTCTGTTTTGTTTGCATCTGTCTGTTCGTTGATGATTTCTGGTTTTGGAGTTTGAATTTCTTGAGCTGAATGATTGGCCTATCATTACAGTACAGAAGAGCTTTGTACAAACTGCTTTGTACACTCTACATTACCATTACATTATCAATCACAAAAACTTTGTTCATTAGGTTAGTTGTCAATTTTGACTTCCAAAATCACAGAGCTTTATACGAAAACTACAACTTATAGTTAGAAATGTTTGAAGAAAGAACATTATGTGTTGAAAGAAAAAAACCTCATGTGTATCCAGTTTTTCACTTTGGCTAATTTCAACTTCAATTTTTTCTTGATTCTTCCATGCATCTAGTGCTCTTTCAACAAGCTCTTCAACCACAAGTATTTCAATACGATGAGCTGTAATAAGGAGAAAAATTACCTTGGCTTGTGAAATCTACATGATTGTTCGTAATTATTAAACATCCTTTTCAAAACTTCAAATTGTCACAAACTACTTACTTGCAGCTATCTGTTGCAATGCATATGTCTTGCCAGCAAAGAATTTTCCAACAACACATGCTTTGATAGGAAAAGCTGGAAACTTTGGTTCAGGTGGTGGAGGCTAACAAGTAAATAGAAAATGTTCAAAGAACTGTATTGAAATTTCTTTTCAATAAACGTGCAAATGCTCAGGGAGTGCACAGCTAAGAAATGAATGAACGTTAATATTGCAAAAAGAATTTGCCAAAAAATTGTTGGTCATTTTAATTCTCCAAAACTTTTTCAACAATCTATTCTAACCCTTACTTAGATAGAACACAATTATCTGACAAATCTTTAACATCACTCTCAGGTGATTTGTCCACACAAGAGATCTTGCGAAGAAATAAAGAATAACGAGAAAAAGATAGAAATGAATATTGTACTGTGGGAGGATACAAAATGTTGTTGAGTCTTCTCAAAATGAATCCAAGAATGTTATTATTTTGAACTGGTTTCTCAGGTATCTCGATACTGTTCCATTCTCCAACAAAATTCTAAAAAATACAATGATCCATATTCGTGATTCAAAAACAAAACAAAATATGGCAAATTAGCAACAACAATAGATTCAAAAGGACATTAAGCAAAACCTCCTTTTATTGTCAACATTAAGTCAAAATTTTCATCATCAAGCAAAAACCAGATGTTGAAAGCATAAAAACATAACAAAAAAAAAATTTGTAATTAGGTCAACGTCTCACATTCAGTCTTCGCAATAAAAAGAATTGAAACTTCCATAAACCAACCTGATATTCAATAAAATCTTCTTCATCTAGCAACTTTTGTTTAGATTCTTCCATCAGAATCAATTCTTCCTCCTCTAATGACAGTTCACAAATCTGTAGAAATGCAAGAACAAATGAAACAAATGAAAAGTAACCACTTTTAGTACTTTTATTAATTTTTATCTGAATGCAAATACATGCAGAACATTACTAATAGGTAGGGCACTAGGCAACTAGAAAGTGCTTTGAAATTCCTACATACTCATAGAGATTTTCTCTGCAGGAAAATATTTATTAAGTGAGATGAAGTCCCAGATGAGAGCGTATTGTAGTAAACATGGTAAAAATAGAAAAACAGCCAAATAAATTTCAAGAAATTTGTATCAGCAATCAATGAAATAGAATTTTATGTACAAAATGTTTCTGTTCAAAACAAAAGTTAAGGATAAAAAAATTGTAAAAATGGTAGTGGCACACTAGAGGTTCTGGGTTCAAGTTCCCCTCTGGCCGAACACAAATTCTACCGGCCGCATCCCTGGTGGTACTGCTACAATCCCGTTCCCTTGGGAAGTCTTTGGATGGTTCAGGATCAATAGGACTGGATGAGTGGTAACTAACGTAGAGGTTTATCAGCTTGAGTGAGAAAGTAACCCCTCCACTCACAGTGCCCATCAACATAGAAATTCAGACTTGGGAATTGTGAGCTAGCATAAAAAAAGTACTCACTGGGGTATCATACAATGACTTGGAATGAAGAAATAATGTTTTCCATTCTCTGACAACTTTTGGTGGAAGTAACCTGAAATAACATACTTCAGTATACATCAGAACTTAAACAACTATAGAATTTAAGAGATTAAGAAAATTTTTTTGCTATTTTGACTTAAAGTCAAAGTTTATACATATCGAAACCATCCATATTCCTCGATGATACTTAAAATCAAAATTTCATTCAATTCTTTCTATCATAATTATTCAATTCGGCACACTGTGTGGTGGATTCAAAATGTACACTAATTTTTGGGTGTATGCTGGCGATATCTTAAGGAAATTAAAAAAAAACAAGTTTAGAAGTTCAAAGCAGATTTCAAAACAAAATAAAAACAGCTACCAACAACACACCTCTCTGTGAGTTCTCTGTATTCACCAACTTTACATACAAAGTCAACAATATCCAACAAAATCTGCAAAGTGTAATAGACAAACAGAAATAAAAAATATAAAAACTTAGCAGATTATAGTAACCTAGTTCACATAGTATAATACTGTAATTATTCGATAGAGTGACTTGACAAATAATTGAATTTAAAGGATTGTGGTATTTAATCAAGTGTGGTCATTTCCAAGGGTGTGGCTTAACGTACAACAATAAAGAATTGTCATTATACTATTTACAGTAATTATCAAGGCATACTCTTGAAAATCTTTAAACAAACGCTTCAGCCTATTATTGTGTTATAGCACCTATTCAAGAACTCTGCTAATTAAAATTTCCCAGCATTTAGTTTGAATATCGTAGTACCTTCATAGATTTCATACTTTCATGAAACTACAGAGGTAGATTTTGGATTTACCTCCTTACAAATCCCATAATGCTTTTCATATTTCTTTATAGCTCTTTCTTTTGCTATAGTTTCATGAATATCTTGAGCCTTTCTCAATTCATCAGCGTATTCCAACTTTGCTTGACGACACATTTCCTGAACAATGATGATGAAGTAAATGAATCCAAAGCAACTTGACAAAATACTATTATCTAAATGCCATTTTTCCACTCCATTTTAGTAATGAGAATAATGGATCTATGAGGGTACTGTGAAGGATCATAGATCATTTTAAAGCCCCTTTCCAGCTACGGAAGCTGCACTGACAGGAACTGCTTAACTAGACATCAATTCCTCCTCTCTTACTGAGGTGCTAAGCAGAGAGAAGTGATTCACACTTGCTAGCAAGGCTGCCACTCGGTTAAGGCTACCAGTCAAATGACAAGGTTTTAAAAACTCAGAAAAAACTTTAAAATAACAGTTGGTTTCCGATCATAGAATTATCATCTTGTGGTGATAAAAAAGAATAAAGTGGATGTAATAATTTAATATTTTTTAATTTCACAGCACAAGTTTTTCATTGTATATTTTTCATTACTCCCCTCTATAAATGCATTATATGGTTGAGTAAGGTTCTATTTTAACAGTCAAATGGTTAATGAATCATTATTAACTCAATGAAAATTTCAATTCTTACCAAGATAATCTTAAATTCTAATAACTTACAGCTTCTCTATCTAAAGCATCCTGAAAATCTTGTAACCTTCTTTCGGTAAATTGTCGTTCCTGTTCCAATCTAAACATGAAAGACTTGACTCTTCATCTCAGACAAAGAAAATTAATCATCACCAACCAAAAATAAAAGAGAGACATAAAAATACTTTTGCAACTTTCAAGAACCAGGGTATTTACACAAAAGAATGGGCTGTTAGAATTCTTTATTTTAGTTTCAGATGTCAAGTAATTCTTTATGAAAGTTTAATTCTAAAAGCTTCTTTTGATTTTGTTTTTTTTTTTTTGTTGATAAAATTCGAAAATTCGATCAAGATTATCTGAACTCTAGAATGTGTTTCATGACATCGATTGTATAAACTTTTATCATCCAGAATCAAACAATCTTTTACCAAACAATCATGTAACTGGTTAAAAAATTATTTAAACAAGAACCATTAAATCAATCATAAAGACAATACCGGTTTTTCTTGATAGTCTCCTTTTCATGCCTGACATTCATGAGTTGAACAGCAATTCTACGTTCAATTTGTGATTGGCGCATCAAATGATTAACGAGAATATCTTCACGTGTATTTTCCTAGAAAAAGAATTCACAAGAGATAATCAAATAAGTTAATCAAACTATAGTCAATTTTTGGATCTGATTTGTCTTAACCCATACATAAAGCTCAATTTTTTACCTAAAAATTACTTTAATTGAAAGAAATGAAAACCTGTAATGGTAAAAATATATATTATCATAACACTATTTTCTTTTTTATTAATGCCATATATATTTTGCAACGTATTGTAAGAAAAACAATTTTCAAGTAAAGAGCATGTGTTTATATCAGTTTTGACAACTGAAAGCGGACATTTAAGTGATCATGGTAGGTTTCGATAATAAGAATAAAAACCGACTGTTTCAAGGTTTTCTTGTTGCAAAAAAATCCAATCACTCTATACATTCACGTAAAGTACACGTCAATGGGCTTACATACCTAATTAAAAAAGGTGAAACGAAACTTTTTGCTTCTGCATTAAAATTTGGGAACGTCGAAGATATTGAGCCTAAATGTTTTTGGGTGGTGCGGCTAACACATCATCAAAATCTTTGATCAGTGATATCTCTCTAGAGGGTTCAAGAGTATGACAGATACCTGCTGAACTTCATGGGCTTTCACCTGTTCCAATAATACTCTTCTTCTTCTTTTTTCTCTTTCCTAAGAAAACTGAATAAGCTGCAAAAACCTTTTTCCCAATAATAAATAGCGGCTTACTTGAACAATATTAAGCACTAAAATTACATTACTGTAATGTTTGGCGCCACTCCCCCATTTTGATGGCGAAATGAATATCCTTCTGAACCATAAAAAGGGAGTGCTAATTTTCTTGATTAAGGGTCTGCAACAGTTGTTTTTTGATAAGCAATAAGGGCTATTAATTATTAAACAACAGAAAGCCCCTAAATTGATATCATCAAAACCAAGTAGCATAATTATTCCTACTTCAAGTTTTATATACTCAAAAATTTTATACTTAACTATAAACATTATGGTGAAAAATAAACAAAATACCTTCCTGGCATTTTCATCTTCAGTTAAACGTTTACGAATTTTTGATATATATACTTCGTTGTTTTCAGGCTAAAAATAAGACTTGACTGTTAACCTCCAAAACAACAGGGTCTCTTTTGTCTGGGCAGAAAAAATGAGCTATAAAGTCAATAAACACAAAATCGAAACAGAAATCTTTGGCAGGTGTAGCATTTCAAAGCTTCAATACCTTGATGTAATCACTCATCTGCATAATTTTGGAAGGCGATTCGTTGAGAAACATTTCAATATCAGCATCGATATCTCTGTTAAAAATTGTAGGCAATAATATAAAATAACTTTATAACAAATAACCCTTTTCATTTGCAAAATAGAAGCCGTTTTACAGTGATACAAAAGACAAATGGGTTCATTTCTAAACAACAACATTCCTTACCTTATTTGATCAGATGACTGTGGTGAAGCTGTCTGAATGTTTCTTAAATTCTTCTCAAAGCTATCGATATTTTTGTAAACACTCTATGAAAGTTCAGTTCATTGTATTAAGTCAGATTCATTAAACTCTCAATAATAATAGATCATGAAAAGAGTTAAGCACAGGGTGAGTTTTTTAAAGGAAATCAGAAGAAAATAAGGAATTTGGTTTGTGAATTGTAACACTTCACAAGTTCATAGCTTATACATTTTCTTGTAATGACTGTACTAGTAATAATTCATCAAGAACACAATTACTGATGAAAATTGGTGGCCACTAACACGAACTTTGTTTGAGTTGATTGCAGAGCTTTTAAAATGGCTCTTGTTATGTAAGGAAAACTTTGAACCAACGACCTTTGTAGGATAGTATTTACAGCATTAGCAGCAAGTACACAAGAATCCAGCCACTTGAACACTCTAAGCCATTCTGTATTGTGGTAGTTTCTTCTTCTTTTATATGGTAGTTGACATTATCTTCTAAACTCCAGTAAGCAGTCAGTTTTTGTGGCTGGTACATTGTCCTTATGATGTTCACAGACACCAGTGGCCACAAACAAAGAGATTAATCACCACATTATTGGATAGCACACACACAATGTCAAATCAATAAAGACAATTGCTCACCTGAATTTCTCTCTCTGTGGCCAATATTTTTTCTGTTTTGTTAGATTTCTAAGGAAAAGTTAATTGAATGATATTTTAACCATAAAAACAAAAATTTTCCTTGTTTTTATCTTTTATTTGTGATCATAAATACACGCTAGCAAGTGAAATTCGTGAAACATTTCAACTATCAGGATTGGAATTTAGCAGCATAAAACATAAGACCTCTTAAAACAAAACTTTAGGGACATTAAAAATTTGCTTGAAATAACAAGTGTGAATTGTTAAGAAAAAAAAACATGGTCCTTATTCATCAGAGCTAAATTCAATATTGTTATTATTCTACAGTCTTTGAGATACAATTGAAATACATGAATACATCTATTGTCTGGTAGAAACACAAACAATAATCTGCAAACATGAAAAATTCACACCTTTTTTTCTGGTGGTTTTGGTATCTTTACAGTGGCTTCTTTGATCTTCTGCATAATACTGTCTTGATTAGCTCGCAATTGACGAGACTGTATACGAAAAGAAAGAAATAACCACAGCTTGTATACATTATGGGATTACGATTTGGGGGAAAACATTTTTAAGGAGTGCTTTTATGCTGAAGTACACAATTATTGAAATAAAACAAAAGTAAAACAAAACTTTTCCTGGTGTAATTTCCATAAAAGTCCATCAAATCAAAATTTACAAAACACAAATTGCTTTGTAGGTTGCTTGGATTGCTTGTGTAATTGTTCTCGATAATTTCCCCTTTCAATGTATAATTAATATAGATACAAGATTTATACCCTTTCAAGACCTTGCTGTCTAGCAGCCTGTTTTTGTTTCCGAGATTTTTCCTCCTCTTCATATCTAAAGGTACAAAAATATTTTTTCATTTAATTTCTTTTATTAAAGCTTGTTGTTGGGTACTTAATTATTTGCTTTTTCACTGAAATAGGTCATTTCATTTTCAGACATTATTGACTTTTAGTTTATCAAACCAATCATTAGTAGTTGATGCCCAAAAGTTTGTTGTCTGGTTTAAGCAAACAAGTTATTAATTTTCAACTAGTAAAGACCTCACAGAAAACTATAGAACATTTTGGAGTTTATAAGGATCACATCGTCTGATTTCAGGACACTTCGAGAATGGGAATAGAAGACATTGAATTTACAAATTTTTTGTTATGAGAAAAAATGTAAGATAATTAAAGGTTTGAATTATTTATGTCAATTGATCTCAGTCCTGGTGGTTATCAAACAGAATTGGATTGATTGAATCAATTAGATTGTTTTAAGAATAAAGTTCAAAGCACTATGTAAAGTCATCATTTGTTTCTGACTGTTTCAGAGTGACCAGTATCACTGTCCTCTATAAACCTATCGAGGACTTTGTTTGTTGTATGTCTCCATCCTCAGTAATGTTTTTATTGTGATGTCGTCTACAGAGAGATCTGAATGTTTAGTCGATAATTTTCATCATAAAAGGCAGAACGTTTCATTTACAAACCTGATTCTTAATGCTTTTTCTTCTTGTTCTTTTTGTTTTCTGTTGTACTTCGAGAGCAATTCATCAAAATCTAAGTCGACTTGACGGGGAACTAATGTTTTCAAACGCTGAAATGTGAAGTTTCATTGCTATTCATTTACATCAGTTAATCCAACATTAACAAGGATTTTATTACAACAACTTTAATAATAAGCAAACGTTTTCAAGTTTAAACTCAAAATGAATCTGTGATTCAAAGAGATCTCCTTTCCAGTTGGATTGTTTGCTGATAATCAAAATTATTTTTTAGACAAGTAAGCTGAATGAAAGGTTAACCTCTTTATACATATCACTTTTAATCACCCCAAGTCCAGCAGGTCCAGCAGGCCTCATCGTCTCCATGGCTACTCCAGTTAAATTCATTTTTGTTTTTTTGCCCAAAGCAATAAATAACTGGTACAGCAGCTTCATCACCTGTCCAGGTTCATCATCCATAATTTCCTTGGCCTAAAGAACAAGACTATTTATTGAAAAAATTGAATATTTCTTTGACAGACAATTCTTTGACAGACATCATTAGAATTTATAGTATTAAATTGAACCTTATGTTTGAAAGAGTCAATCAGTGCCTAATATACAAATTACCCCCTTTAACAAACAGTTTACTAAATACATAGAACCAAAAAAGTCTGTTGAGAGATTTTTTTCTGCAGGACAGACTCAAAACATAAAGATTTTCAAATTTAAATGAAAAAAACTAGGAATTAAATCCATAGCAAAAACAAGAACTCCTCATACCATGTTTGTGTTGAATTTAACCTCGAGTAACGCCATTGTAGGTTCTATCTTTGAGAAATTGTTAAGCCGAGCTTCAGATGTACTAAAATTGAAAATTGTAAACATCTTTTTCCATTACAGTTCATTAATAAATGTCATACACCTACACAATTAGATTTGTTGCTATAGATAGATATCAGTATTTAACTTAGTATCAAAGTTTACTACTTTTTCAACCCTAAAACCTAAACCTAAAACATTATGTTTCACAATGTCAATTTTCAGACTTCAGCAAAGGGAAAAATTTTACAGCTTTTTCTTCTTTAATGTATATTTTTTAAAGTATTATATATACCAACATTCATAATGTTTAGAAATTCCCTTAAACTATCATAACACATCAGTTTTTGAGCATAGCCAGAACACTTAAATACTTCGATGGAATCAAAAGTAGTCTCATTGACCTCTGTTTGGATCAAAATTAATTTCCTCATCATTCCTCACCTTGATTGAGAAAAAGACGGGAAATCATCCTAAAAACAGAGAAGATAAAACAATATTCAGTGTCAACCATGTTCTTATTATACTAATATTGTATACCAAGTTTTCTCCAGAACGAAGTGGATTTTGATACATCTTACAAAATACCATAATTTGAAAACTGTTACAAATTTGAGTTTTAGAGCATTAACACTCAAAATAAAATGGTGATGTGATCCGACATTCTTCCAAAATATGTCCAAAAATTATTGCTTTTTCTGATTCAAAGGTCATAAATTTTATTGATCTACTTTACCTGAAGACCATAGCAATGCAGCAGCTCTCCAATTAAGTATCCACTGGAAAAACATTCAGCAAAGTTATTGCTGTCTAAAAAACATAGTTATTATTTTGAAGGTGTTATTTTTCACATGATTCTCAATTATTCAGTATAAAAAGAGAAGTATTACAGGCATTAAAATTGATGTCTTCAATTCAGCAGCATTATGCCAATTTAAGAAAATGCTAGCTTAAATGGGTCAACAATATACTTACCAACTTTACGTGATAATTTAACATCTTCATTCAACCATTTGCATAAAATATCTGACATTTTTACTGTTGCACAGTATTCCTATCTACATTATTAATATTTTCTAAGGAAGAAATGAGTATATTCAAATAAATCATTTGGATTTTTTTTAGTGGTAATATTCGGGAACATGAGCTTATGCTCCTTCTTGTCGAGCACTATCATTGATGGTATTCAAATATTACTCATTGGTATTCAGGTACGTTTTGTAACAAATATGTAAAAGGCGTGGAAATTTTAAGTTATTTCTTCCCAACTTTCCTTCTAAGCACCAAGGAATCTTTCATAATGAGGTCTATGTGAGAGTAAATTCTTTTGGATTCTATCAGTACACAGCAATAAGATTGTCTAATGCTGTTTTCATATGGTGTGGCAATGTGTTATTTATTTGGGAATCTCATGTGATTGGCGTCATTCTCTAGAACTTCTAAAACTGATTTTCTAGCAAATAAAAGCAAAGCTGTAATTGTGACAATACAGTTTTCTATCTACTTAGTATGGCACTGGTTTGAAAAGAAAGATTGATGATAAATGGTATGGTTCATGTAATTATTATCAAATAATCAAAATCTTACAACCACGAAGTAAACAAGGTCAACAATGCTGGACATTTCTGGCCACATGGTCATAAACTGATACAATACAGGGTCTAATCTAGGCCGAAAGAGCAGCTGTGATTGGACGCTGCCCTCTATGTTCTTTTTTTTTTGAAAATTTATTTCGCTTTAACAACTTCTAAAATCACTTTTGTATAGGGGGTCACAGGTTTAACCCACCGGAACAAAGCTCAGGTTGCCCTTTTCCGAAAAAAAGTGCCCTTTCGATGTTCATAATGTACACTTTGTCCTTCTGCCGGACGCAGTCCCTTTCATTTTAGATTATATCCTGCAATATCAGTAAACGTTGATTCACAACATTGGAGAATAGTTCATTATAAGAAACAAGTGATCTATTCAATCATGCTTAAAAATCAAATTACTTGTTAATTGACGTAGTTGTAAAATAAACATGAATCTAGGTCATTACTCTAGTAGACTAACTTAGGTACATTATTTTCTTCACAAAGTTTGGAAGAGGGATAAACCTTTTGGTATTATATAATTGCAATGTTCTCTTGACTTATGTCAAAGTTGTAAAAATGCTTGTGATAATATTGACTCTGAAAGAAACACCATGAAATCCCATGACTTTCCTGTCTATGCATAGCTTTTATAGAGAATACTTTTTAAATATGGATGTCAGAACAGTGTGGAGAAGTTACAGGTCTGTGCTAATGCATAAAAGAACTGAAAATAATTGTTGCATTACTCAATTTGTTTTCTCTTTGTTACTCCTCTTATGGCGCCGTAGCATAGTGGTTATCACTCTTGTAATTCATGCGAGAGATTGGGGTTCAATTCCCCTTGGTGGCAATTCACCATGCGCGAATGAATGTACCATAGCGCCGAGTCGACCCATGCCATGTGAGGGAAATTGGGTAGATGATACATCAGGTGTTGCAGGTGGTCATCCAGAAGAGCACAGGCCCTTGGTTGGGTTCGTGTCGATCATAAGAGTGTCAAATACTTCGGAACCTCCAACCTAAGCCGTGGCCCCTCCTGGAAAGCAGATGCAATAGCAACTGAGTGAGGCTAGCCACGTAAAACAATACCAAATAAATAAATAAATAAATATCCTTTTCTGTCTCCACCTCACATTACAAAAAAATGAATTGACTGCAACCAGTTTAGTTTAAGGATAGAAAAAACCTGCAGACACACAGCAAACTTAAAAAAATCTAGGGAGTGTCCTGGCTTTCTGGGGAATTAGGATTATCTCATTGGATTGGTTTTTTACAAGAAAAAATAATAGGTATCAGATATTTGTGGGAAAGATCTCCTTTCTTCTGTTAAGTATGTATCTTCACTTTTTCAATGCATTCATAAATAAATTTTTGAATGAAAATCCAGTCTCCACACATTATTTAAACTTATGTATTTTGATAATGATATAAATTCTCATAAGTATTACACGCATTTTTTATAAGGCTGGCTGATCTTATTTTTAGAGCTTTATTCAGCCTGAATTGTTCTTACTTTGTTCTTAGCTTTGAGAATGCAGTTTCACATTTTAGCCTCATTTATGTTCTTATGGAACTTTCGTACTTCTAGTAAAATAAAAATAAATTTTTGAGTAGTACAAAAAGTTTGGAGAGGTCCCGCAATTGAGCTATACTTTATCTCAAACAAGAGGGATTTTAGTGGCTTTTTTGGCCTGTACCGTGAGTTAGGGCGAGATTCAACTCTGTGGGGCGAGATCCAACATGCCAAAATTAAGCTGCATCTGGTCAATATTTTAAATCACAGTATCAATCAATCA
The DNA here is from genome assembly GCA_027922465.2 of Turritopsis dohrnii. NCBI lineage: Eukaryota > Metazoa > Cnidaria > Hydrozoa > Anthoathecata > Oceaniidae > Turritopsis > Turritopsis dohrnii. The sequence goes on along the minus strand of BQMF02000259.1, from coordinate 498,267 downwards.
ATCAATCAATTCACATATATTTCTACAGATCACCAGAAAATATATACAATGTTAATTTGTCAAATGAAGTACCAAGATAGGCAATCTATAATGGAGACCACCATTATTAGCCAAGCTAGCAAGCGTGACAGGCACCATGGACATCACAAAACAACTACAGGACACTACATGACAGGACAAACAAAAAGCAGGCAGAAATCAAACATCAGTGTATATGTGACGGTTTATGGGAAAAGGATAACAAGCGAAAAATCGATTCTTTAAAATCGATTTTTAGCTGCAAAAAATCGATTCAAAATAATCGGAAAAGCAATTGGAAATCGATTTGTAAGTCAGAAGTGATGTTAATTATAAGAATGAAAATGATTCGTTAATAAGATTTTCATCATCGTAGATTCTCTATGTATCATAATAAAATAGATGTATTAAACCTCAAATTATAAACAAGAACTACATGTTGAAAAACGGCATTATAAAACTGGCGCAATAATATGAATAGATACAAAAACACCATCCATCTGAAATAGATTTTATTTTTAGACTAAAGGCTGTTTTCCACTTTTGGAAAATTTAACGCGGAAAGAAACAGACGAATACTACAGAAAGAACGTGATTGGGTCTTTCGATAATGTAAACGTAGCTTAATTAATAACCAAAATTTATAACAAAAGAAATATACTTGCATGAGCTGCAAAATATATTTTAAAGACACATGAGCGCCAAGAGAGAAAAAAAATCTTTTTCGAAAAGAAAATGTAAATAAAAACTAAAACTCGTTGCTATCGCCGTAGTAAGATTATTTGTTTACATCGTAGATTCCATGTTTCATATATGTGACCGTCCAAGGGATAACAAACGATATAAATAAAGTTACGCTATTTTGTTAGAATATGAAAAGTAGGAGTCACCTACTTACGTTTCGTTTCATTCAACGTCTATGTATGTTTATATTTTTCATATTCCCATGCACCAGTTTTCGAAGTTGGAACATAACCGGGAGTATTTATATATCTAATTGCTATTTTGCCAAATAAAAATAAAAAGTTTATGAAAAACATTTTTTATTGAGAAAGATGTCTACACTCTCAAAAGATGTTGTTGTTATCGCGACTTCAGCATTATTTTGAAAACTCAATGTGACGGATATATAATAACAGGTAGCACGCGTTAGTGTTTAATAAAGAACTGATTACCTTGTTCTTATTTATTTAGAGATGAAAGAAACAACAGTTTGTTCTCAAGTTGCTACAAATAGAAACCATCTGCTTTAATTCTTTTTTTAAGTTGTTCTACTACTGTTATGTGCAATGAACATGGTTCACATTCAGTTTAAGAAAAAAAGTATAGTAAAGTAAGTAAAGTAAAGTATATTTTATATTTGTTCGATCGATATTTTGGTTTATTCCTTGGAGGAAAACGTTTCAGAATTTTAATCAACACTTGAGTGAGTGATATAGAATCTAATAAGAATCGCTTTTTAGCTTCAAATAATTGCTTAATCGATTAAGCAATTCAAATCACTTTTTCGCTTGTTATCCTTTTCTCATAAACCGTCACATATGAGTGTGTTTAAGGTGAAAAAGATCAATCAAAAAACAATCAATAGGAACTTAGAAAAGTAGATTTCAAAGTAGATTTCAGCTTAGGCAAAGACAAATGCATCAGTTTGGAAGTGTTGGCTAAGTCATGACAAAATTGCCAAGACAGCTTAGACTGGTGTCTTACAGATTTGAGGCCATAAGTAGAGGTGCGAACAAGACGGGTGTTAATAAGGCCTCTGGTGGAGGCTCTTGTATTGTAAGAATGAGAGAAATCAACTACAAATGTGTCGAGTAAGGGTGAAGGGATGTTAGCATGATACACAGAATGTAAAAAAGTTACATTGTGCATGAATTAAATCAGTAAATTTTATCAAACCCAATTCAGGAAATAAAAGTTCCACTGGGACATTAAAATCAGCAAAACACATCAAACGAACAGCACAATTTTGCAGAGCTATGATCTGTCACATATACATAGATACAGGCTGGCCCCAAACTTGTGCACAATAATTTAAGTGTGAATCAAAAAGAGCAAAGTAGATAGAAACAAAGGTCTCTCTGGGTACCATGTGTCTTAGTTTACATAGAACTCCATTTAAACGCTTGAGTTTGACAGCGATACTATATTATATCTGAGTATGGTTCTATTGGCTAGTGGGAAGGATAAAATCTTGCTACTTCATATGAGGGAAAGTATATTTCCATAACTTTCTTTCAAACATTGCAAAGTGAATATCAACCATTCATTGCATTGCATTTTTGCTCAAGGTCCTATACTTTTTTTATCATTTATCACAAAACTGAAAATTTAACTCTAAATTAAGAACGCATAGTTTCTGAACTTCCTTTTGACATATAATAAACAAAGTAAATCAGCATATAGATGAGTTTCTGATGTTAATTACCAGTTAAAGATCTGTTTAAACTAAAAATTTAATAAACTTCACAAAAATAGATTTTGAGTGCTAATGAGTATTATTTTTAATAATTTTTTTTGTCTTAAAAACGCCACCTGAGAACCGGTTTAACCGACAGTGTACAGAGAGCATCTAATTGCCAACCAAGATGCGTGCGCATATTGGTAGGAAATTGACTTGATCTATTAAGCATTTATGTTGAAACTCACAGCAATTATCGAGCAAAAAACACTAATGTTTATAAACATCACGTCACTTAGAAACTCATCTATAGCAGTGAAAACATCATATATCACGTTGACCACGTTGACGTTTGTTATATTATAAAGTTATCAAAAAACAGGCCAAATAAACACTATTCAGGTAGGTACTTTAATATAAAATTATGTTTGCTTGTCTCACAAGTACGGTCGTCTAACATAATATATGAATCCCTCAATCGCGGGATCCCTAGTTTGCTTGTTATTCAGTTAGGACCACTCGACCAAAACTTGCGATAAAAAGCGTTTCATACTACTTTATGACAGCCACACGACGAAGTGCATTCACAACGTTTTCTTCTGAATTGAGAATACAAGATTGAGAAATGTATTGTAAAATCATGAAAGAAGTAATTATCAATCTGATTTAATTTGTAACTTAGGACTCTTTACTTTGTACATTCACGTTGATATAAATAAATTGTCCAGAACAAATTATTTGTGTTTTTTCTATGAAGCCTGAGAATATGTGAATAGAATTCGTCGAGATACAGACGAAGTTCATCAAAAGATCGGGAACGCAAATATTCTCGCGACTTTCGCGACATTTTGCTTTTTTAGGATTCGCGACTTTATATGCTGGCGACTTTTAAATATTTTCACAAAAAACATTTCACGGATTTGCAGCCATTTCTTTGAAGGGTGAAGGGTGCTCGTGACTTATTTTCGTATTCAGATTGAATAACTTCGTTTCCAGATCCCCAAAATAAGTAGGCAGTGGCGTAACTCGCGGGTTGCCTTGGGTGCGATCGCACCACCCTCGGATTTAGTTGGTCAAGCAATTTTTCAAGCGATATACTACCAAACATTTCTAGAACACGTTTACGTTAAAAGGAGGACACTGCGTGTTATTACGAAATATATATGTTCTGGTGAAGCATGTAATAACCATTCGTTCGTCGTTTGAATTATTCATTCCGAATGCTTCCCGAAAATTTATTATTGCAATGTTTAGTATTGTTATGTTAATGATTTTAATAATCGTTTTGTCGATACGCCACACAATAGCACAATTTAATTTTACGACCATTATTGAAACTGATGCTAATGTATCGCTAGAAAAGTGGTACTCCTCCGAAGATGTAGAAATTGTTCGTTTTCTTCTTTCTTCATTTTCTGAAGAACTAAGCCGAAAGGGAAATTTTGACACGGTAAAAAGTTTTGTTTTTGCATAAAGTTTCACCACCCCCAAAATAAACAAAATTTACCGTGTCGAATTTTCCCTAGAGCTATGTTTCTATGCGGTTGCTATGCTAGATCGTCATCATTCAATCGGATGTATTCAAATAGGAGAGTAAAATAAAATTATCGAGGCAATTCTTTATAATAAATCACGATTATTTTAGCGACGAATTCTGGTCGAGTGGTCCTAACTGTTATTGTACCTAGACTGACAAAACAAAAATGAAAATGATGTTTTTATGATGTTATTATTATGCTTTTTTGTTGACCAATAAGAAATACACACTTCTTTTTTTTTATAAGAACCAGTAAAATCTGACCTGATGATGAGGCTGGCTGTTCTTATTTTCGGAGCCTTTTTCAGCCTGAATTGTTCTTATTTTGTTCTTTGCTTTAAGAACACAGTTTCAAATTTCAGCCTCATTTTGTTCTTCTTATTTATGGAACTTCCAGTAAAATAGAAATATTTTATAAAAACAACTGGTAAAAAGTATGGTTGCTGTTCGGTTGAACAAATCTGAGGCTCGTGTTCTTATAAAATTGTTCTAAAATTGTACGCGAAACATAGCAATAAACATGAAAATCTTTCGTTTATCTATGCATCAGTATTCCAACTTTGAAATAAATTCCGAAAAAAAACCTTTGTTCAAAAAATCACTTGAAGAACCAACATTTCAAGGAAGTCGTGATTTCTCGAATCGGCCATGTTTGTTATATTTGTTTATGACACACGGTAAAATAAGGAATACTTAAACAACCAAAAGGGATTTTTTGGAAGAACTTAGCAAATTCGAGATGAGTTTAGCGGGTGAGCGCTGCTGCCAAACTCGCTTCTAGCAAAGCGATTCTATTCTCAAAATGGCGAACCGAACAGTTAGTGATGCAAAGACAATTCACGGTACTAATCCGCAGTATCTTGTGGAAAAAATAACAAGAACACGTATATATGAAAGTAAATACTGGAAGGAAGAATGCTTTGCGCTCTCAGGTATCGTATAAGTATGTCTGTCCATATATCTAGAGTTGCACGAATCTTTGTGCATTATTATTGTTAGGGTGGTCAATGAAAAACTTTATTTTTTAGGTAGCTATGATAATGAAAACTATATCATTACAAAGAGCTTTAAAAATGCAATCCAACGAGGGGTCAACCACCTTCTAACTCCAACCCAATCAAAAGTTATTCAAATTTAAAACACCGAAAAATTGGCTATATACTTTTTTGGGAATTATTTATGAAGGAAGGGACTATTAGGAAGAAAGTGGCACCAAAATGAATGGTTTTGTATTAAATGTTTATACAAAATTAACAATAACTTTTGATTGAATGAACAAAATTCAACAAAATTTTCAGTATAAATGTATTTTGGTCTGAGAAATTCGTTTCCGACAATGAAAGTTCGAAATTCCAAACCTAAATTGCATAAATTAGCATAATTACGTAGTAATTATGACAAATAATAATGCTTGCATTCTGTAATGTGTAATATCTTGTGCTCATGTAAATCAAATGAAATGAAATTTTCAACATGGACGTTTTTCGCTTTGAGAAATTCATTTCCGATGATTAAAGTTTAAAATTAAGAATCAAAATTGCATAAATTAGCATAATTATGCGTTGAATCCCTAAATTGCAATATCTTGTGCTTACATGAATGAAATGAAATGAAAATTTCCACACTTAACTATTTCAGTCCAAAGAATTCATTCCAAGTGTCGATAATTCAAAATTAAGAACCAAAATTGCATAAATTAGCATAATTTATGCATAATTATCTTGTTATTTTATGCAAATCTCTAAATTTCTATATAATGTCTTGCGCTCACATGAATGAAATGAAATTTGCCACACTTAACTATTTCAGCCCAAAAAATTCATTCCAAGTGCCAAGTGTCAATTAAGAACCGAACTTGCATAAATTATCATAATTACATATGCATAATTATCGTGTTATTTTATATACAAAATTGCATAATTGAGCTTACATGAATGGAATGAAATTTTTCCAAAACCTAACTTATGAATAGAAATTTGCCAAATATATGTTTTTTTTTATAAATTGCAGGTTCTTTAATAAAATCAACTGATGCATCTCAATACGATGATCCATTTTTCATTTTAGTTTAGAAAATATGCAAAAGAATGAGTAAAATTTTTTATGGGTTTAATCAAAACCAGGGTTCGAATTAACGTATCGCATTTTGCGATTCGCGATGCGTTTTTGAAAAACCACGAAGCAAAAATCTCAAAATTCATTAAAATTGCGATGCAACATTTCTTTAATTTTTATGTCTAGTAATTCTTATTTCGTCAGGTTTCATTGAAATCATATCATCATAGTGTGTATACTCGCCTGAAATTCAAAATCTATAATGAAGCACTCCAACCCTTCTGTGAGCTGCGGATTTATCTGACCCAGCACAGATGTGCACTCACCCGCAGCAGGCTGTAAATAAGTTTTTTCCCTTGCCGGACACGATTGTTTTTGTTTGTCTCATAATATCATCTCGTTTCACACTTTCTACACTTTTTATATAAAATCAGGAGGAGAGCAACTTGCTTTTTCAATTCCTCAAATTATAAAAAGAAAACAAACAATTGTTTCATTGATGAATCTTTTAGCTATTCAAATATAGCTTAATCTTTCTGATTAATATGTTACCTGTAACTTGAAAATTTTAAACAGTAAACAAAATTAATAATTAACGAGTTTATATCCCTTATCTTATGATATTCATTCTGCACACTTTTTATTCCTAGCATGTTCTGCACACTTTTTATTCGCAGGATGTTAGAGTTCAAAATGGTCGATAGAAACGGCGATAAATTTCTGTCGGACATCATGTCCGGCAGTACAGGATCTCAGGTCGGACGTAGCGTATTTCTTGCCGGACAATATCCGATGCTTATTTACAGGCCGGCTGCAGTGAGTTTTTTTGCCTGTATGTTGATCAAGATCGGTACATAGTACATACGGCTTGCAATGTATTTGTTAGGTAAAGAAGGAATAACGTCAGGGCTTTGAGTGTTAGCATGTAGACGGAGCGCTGGCCTTAATATATATGCAATAGTTCATTCTTACTACAACAAAAAATACATCGCAAATTCATAAAAACGCATCACAAAAGTGCAAAAATTTTCGCGCCTTCGGCGGGCTTTTCAGCTCGCTTCCCTCGCTATAAAATTGCGATACACTTTTGAAATCTTAATTCGAACCTTGCAAAACCTGCTGCTGCTGTCTTTGTTTACTTAAACATATCACTCTGAAATAAAAGTGTGATGCAAAAAACAAATCTATCAGTCTCTAAATGTCAGTAAATATCAGTATACGAAAAGACAAAGAAGTTGTTGTTGATACACCAACGACATAAGGTTCCTCTACCACTCATACATGTAAGGGCAATTTCTTGTTATGCAATTATTTATTTTCATCACAAAGTTAGATGGTTTTCTAATTTTCTCAAAAAATCCTGATCAGACAATATGAATTTATAGCTTTCCCAATCAATAGATTTGAAAGAGACAGATTTTCAACAACAGCAAATAAATTTGGAAAGGTTTTTGAAGTGTTTTTATGATTTTCGGGTTCCCAACATCCAGGAATATGAGAACTTAGCATGAGTGAAGCAGGGGAGTCACAACATAAAACTTTGTTTATATTCGATTCTGCCATTTTGTTTAATCTTATTAACCAATCAAATCACTTGATGATGTAAATTAATTTCTTATTGAATTAATTTCGATTATTGCAAATAAATACTTTAAGCAAAACGACAATCTGTAGTGTAGTTTCAAAAACATAAAAGCTTTGAAAATGACAGAATCAGTTAACGGGAGGCTGAACGTTTACATACAAGTAAAAGTAGAGGTCTTTAGATGTTTCTCAAAAAGTCCAGGATCTGTTCTGGCTGGTTCACTGATCAGTTAACAGAGAGCCTAGTATCACAGAAAGTTCCTTAACAGAGACTGAGCGCTTTGAGCGTCCAAAACTGATTTGTAAACGGAGGCTGTTCTCATAATATATACAAATATATACCGTCTACGTGCCAAATTACAGACAGCCTTCGTTATTACGGACATCAAAATGTAAACAAAGATTCTTGTCACGAAAATAGACATGCACTCTTGCGAAGTTCACCACGTATAACTGAATGAAATGTTTTATGAAACAGAGCAATCCAATAGAGAGCAATTAGCAGCAACACTTAAAGAATAATGTACTGTGAAAATCATAATTGCCTATATTTCAATACTCAGTAAAAAGTGTCCTCCCCCACTGTGATTGACGTACAAAAACTTTATTTATTTGACTTATTTTATGATAATTAACTTTCTAAAAGCATGATCTAAAATCATTTTCATTCCTCAATTCATAAATTTTCGACCTGTCGATATTTCATGATGGAGGTGGCCATTATTATTTTTTATCTATAAATATGGCTACCATTGTACACACAGAACTCATAAAAATACGCATGATTCTCAAGAGAGTGCAGTCTATTTCAAATCTTTAAAGTTTAGAAAAATAAATTCTAAACAGTATATTGTTAATTTTCTAGCGTTCAAATAAATTTAATTATCTCTGAAATTCGTTTTTTTACAGGTTGACAGTACGGGATGTGCCGTGTTTTTAATTTACAAACGGTTGGAATTATATTTTGATTGATGTCCGTAATAACGAAGGCTGTCCGTAATTAGGCACGTAGACGGTATACAATGAAGTAAACACTCAGCCACCATTAAGGAACTTTCTGTGTAACACGTTACAAGTGTCTAATCTCCAATAACAGAGGCTTAAACATTTGTTTTCTTTGAAAAAAATTGTATTTAAGTTTTGAAGTTTGTCCTGCTTCTGAAATTTAGCAGTTTGAAATTATTGGACTTGTATAAGATTAGACTTCTTTAATTTTTTTTTCAGTTTATTTGATTTTTAGGTATTATATAATTTGTAATTAACTTTAAAAACTTCTTGTTTTTGTGAAGATGACTCTCTCTCAAATGTTTACATTTTTATGATTTACATTCCCTCCAGATTATAGTATTAGGAGTTTTCTAGAATTTTTAGGTTGAATTTTACATCAAATGTAATTGCCGTTATCAACAATATTAATGCTTTTTTTCAGCTGAATTGCTAGTTGATAAAGCAATGCAATTGAAAGCAATTGGTGGTACATTTGGTGGGAATATCAAGCCGACACCATTTCTGTGTTTAGTCTTAAAAATGTTACAGATTCAACCTGAGAAAGATATTGTTGTGGAGTTCATTAAAAATGATGATTACAAGTATGTTTTCCAAAAAGTATCATTCAAATTTTCTGATGGTACCTGCGTCTTCATTTGATAAATACCACTATTGCAGATATCTATCCAGTGTGTACCTAAGACTTTGATTCCTTTAGAAACCCTACATTTTGTTTGAACAAAGAATATTTTTATAATTCATCACAATGTGGAAGCATGACTTACTTTGTGTCACTTGACAAGATCATTAAGTCTGATTTGATTATTTAGATACGTTCGTGCGTTAGGAGCATTTTACATGCGGTTAGTCGGTACTTCACTAGAATGCTATAAATATCTTGAACCATTGTATAATGATTATCGCAAAATGAGAAAGAAGGAAAAAGTTGGAGGTATATCTCTTTTATGATTTGAAAATTGAGTTTGATCAATGAACTTGAGTTGTTTTGATTACAATGTCTAATTTTTCATTTCTTTTTCTTTATTTTATGATTATGATGGGCTTTTAGATAACTGTGAGTATAATTTTTTTCTTTATTTGTTCTGATTCTACAATCTTTTTAACAATTACTTTTTGATAAAACAGTTATCATTTATTTTCCCAATTTTTGCTAATTAGTTTGGTTGAAATTTGATAATGATAATCTTGATTTTAGCTTTCCTTTACACCAATCAGTCATTATAAATATTCGACTCACTTTCACATCACTACTTTTTCATTTCAAGTGTTCTCTTTCTTCACAAACAAACATCTCTCCCATTCCTCTTCCTATTCTACTCTTCATGACCGATGTCTGTTTTGTTGTAAATTCAGTTAATACTATTATTTATAATCAGTACTCTACCCCCAATACATGCGTTTTTGTAATAGCATTTACTGTTACTCACATGGATGAATTTATTGACGAATTATTACGAGAAGAAAGGGTTTGTGACATCATGCTTCCTAGGATACAAGTAAGTTTTGTCTGCTGTGTCACTTTTTCTTGAAAATTTGAAAACACCACTTTTGGTTACTGTTTCATTTCCTTATAGAAACGTCATGTGCTTGAAGAAACTGAACAGCTAGAACCAAGAGTAAGTTTTGGTTTTTCCGCACATGCCTCAGTGATGCAAATAACAGTCAGTCATCAGACATGTCCAATCATTTTTACACATTGGCTTGACAGATAAAAGCTAAACTTAAGGAAATGTGCAACCAACAAAATGCCCAGTCCAAAAAAACTTTAAATGAAAAAAAACGGAGAACTTGCTACGATGCATTACATTGAACATCGTATCTTGAAAACAATGTAGTTGTTGAATGTTTTTTCTTTCAGATTTCGTAAACCATGCACTCCAGCATAGAGCAAAATTAAATTGCTTTCATTTTTCGTAACATTAGAAAACACCTGTTTTTTTTAAATGTGCGTAAAATGAATGGAAAAGAAAAAAATAATCAAAGGTTAAAAGTTAAGATTTGACAAAAGGCACTATAACACCTGTCACGTAGTTTGTTCGAATTACGTTCGTGCAAAACAATAAGTTGAAACATTTCAAAATCAAAATCTGGTGAAATAAAACAAAAGAAAAAGATAAAAGTTTTCTATATCTTATTTCAAACCTGTTTAAAAGATATTTCATGATAAAACTAGTTGTAAAGACTACAAGTACTGACATGGTATATTCGCCATATTCACGGCCAATGTTTATTTCGAAAAGGCGACATATTTGAATCCAGTATTTTTTGGGTTGTTTGATGTCTTTCTTAACCATTACATTCTATTTTATGCCAATCTAGAGCTAATTAAAGCTAATTAAATAAACTTTTCCCTTAACCACTATAGGGGGGCCAGAGGACCCTAGACCCTGATCTTCATTGATGCCCTCAAGGCTTGTATGTGTCCGACCAAACAAAATTCCTTTATTTACATCACTGTGCCTTAGTTGTATCAATTTACTCATTTTGGCTCAGCTTAGAATTTGCGTGGTTTGAATTTGTTCACCTAGTTCAAATACTGCACAAGGTATCTAACTGAACATTGTCTTCCAACCTCCATCACATAATTCTTACAGGTTTTTCAAGAGTTTTCCGTCGTAAAAGTAAAGTTTTTTGTTTAAAAATCATTTGCACATATTAATTTTCCTTCAGTTTTTTAATTTGCACAGCTAAGCTCTTTGTGAATTCCAATGCACCTAAAATGAAAGAAAAAAGCTTACCTACTGCCACATGTCCCTTGTGTCATTTAAAACACACTTCTACATGCATGAATTTATGCTGATTGTTTGTTATAAACTAAATAAATAAGTTTTTGTTAGTCAAACCAAGTTTGAGAATCAACAACCAACAGTACGAAACTAATGCATATTAGATACTATATATGCTAATGTTGCTAAGCAAAGTAAGGCCACATTGTATATGTATTTTATATGTTTTTGCAGTGTTCTTTCCAGATGTAGAATGTAACCTTTAACCCTCACTGGGTTATTTCACAGTAGGTGAAGCTCCGGCCTCATAAGTTTATATTTGATATTTTGTTGGGTACACTTACTATCCAAGTGAGGAAAATTGTTATAAGGGCAGTGTGATGAAGTGCAGTTCGCTGCAATGATGTGTATATGATAACCACAGTGATTTTTCAACGAAGTTGCCCCAAAATAGCTATATTATCGATGTTAAGTCATCATAATTGTATTTTAGTGCATTTATCTTATCTGCATTTATGTCAGCTCTGCACAATTTCCCATTCAAACACCACCTTACAAATTTAGGTTTGGAGCAAACATTGATTTTCAAATCAACTTTACTTAAATATCTGAAGTAATCCTTCACTGTTGATTCAAATAAGATAATGGTCCATTGGAAATTTACATGATCCCTTTGTTGTTTAGGTCAGCATGTTGGAAGATGATATGGATGACTTGGAATCAGAAGACGATGAAATGGAGGTAACATCTCTACACATAACAACATATGTTCTCTCCCTCTTCAGAGTGGGTTAAATGAAACTAAAATCATATTTGCTGCTCGAAACTCAGTAGGCAAAAATATTGACAAAGTATTTTCACTGTTTTTTTTTTTTGTTTTTGTTTTTGTTTTTGTTTTTTTTTGGGGGGGTATGAGAATTACATAAATTGGCTCAAGCCTTATGATTCTTATTTATTCTTCAAAAATGATTGTTAAATATTCTTATTTGATTCTTAAGTTTCTCTTGAAAAGGAATACAGTTGACTAATAAAAATTGAAATTTTGAAAATGTCAAGTTTTTTTGTCAAGGGACCGAAATATGTCGAGATAGGCAGATGTTGAGTTAGAAACGTCAAGATAACTGGGGAAATTTCCTTTGAAAAACGTCGAATCTGGCGGAACTGAAGGGATTATGTTGAGTTAGGTGGGTGTCGAGATAGTGAGAGGTCGAGCTAGTGGGGGTAACTGTATTGTTGCATAGAACGGAACACAAGAACAATTGTGTAAATTATGAAATCTTGTATTTTATCAGTATTCAGTCTCGCAATTATTCTGTCTTTTGTAATATTTTGGTGTTTTTTTTTAAACAAACAAGTCAAATTCATTCGAATCGCTTAGTTTTAGAAAATTTTAAGGCTTTTTGAAATTTATTATTACACATTATGAACCTTAGGGTGATTCTTAAAATATTCTTAAATTTTGACGAATTTTGAGGCTTGTGATACTTATAAAAAGAATTCTTATAAAAGAAAACAGTGTAATAATGATGGTTGCTGCGATGTGTAGGGTTAGCAGCTGCGGATCTAGAGGATAGTTGCAACTTGTGTGGAGATACGCATTAATTTGTGAATTCAATGTATATTACCAATGGGATTATCTGAACGTTTTTCTTTTATGGTTAAATTGCTAACACTCTTCTACACAATTTGCAACTACTCTCCAGATCCCCCGCCAGTTGGTATGTCCTTCAATGTCGTCTGCAACAATTATTGCTATATATCCACCATTTACAGCGCATATATTCACAATATTCACTTCGGACACTGCTCCAATCAAACTCGTACATTTTCGCTTGAACTGTTCTCAAAAATTATTTTCCGTAATAGAAACATCGAGATTTAAACTGTTCTTTTTTCTCCTTTTTTTTTAAAAAAAAAATTGCTTTGGCATTTAGGAGGAAGTGCTTCCCCGAAAAAGAAGTGAGACACCAGAAAGACGGCGAAGAAGAAGTCGTTCTCCCGAGAGAAGGTTGTTCCATTGGTTTGCTCTGTAGTTTCAATCAATCTCTAGCTTTTAATGACATCCCTTGAAGCTCTGACAAATAATAGTCATTTATCTTGACATGGTGAACTTTCCCCTTCTTGATGCTCACTAAACAAATCTCTGAGAATCGTGACTTAGTTAAAGTCACTTTTTGCAATGGGACATTAAACCTAGATTTGGATCGAGGACCAGTACTGTTACCGGTATTGTTTTGGTATTTACTAAAAAGTTTTTGTTTGTGTATTAGACGTAAATCGAGATCTCCTTCACCTCACAGAAGAAGCAGAAGAAGGTATTTGTTTATTTATGTTTTTTGTATTTGCTTTATAAAACATATTTGTTGAAATATCGAAAAATCGCTGCTATGGAGAGAAAATTTTATAGAAAGGCTCATACACACCAATGAAACCAATGTCTTTTAAAGTCATAGAACGAACATAAAACACACTCTCGCGAGTTCTTGTTCATACGTCGATATTTTGCCAAACTTTCATGTTCCGCCTGGTTTTGATGAGATGGTTGTAAAAATTATAGCAAGTTGTGTACGCGATTACACAAATTTTTTTTATAAGAATTCTTTTCATAAGAATCACGAGGCTCAAAATCGTCAAAATTTAAGAATATTTTAAGAATGACCTTAAGGTTCAAAGTCTGATAAGAAATCTCAGGAAGGTCAGAAATGTAAATAACGTATTTCTCCGTGTCAGTTTATGTAGTCCTTATAAAAAAAACCGTGTACGCGAATCTTTTAATGGAATAATTGGGAAACGTAACTTGGAGGTTGAATGTTTGACAAAATATTGGTATTCCAACTGGAATTCAGGGAAGTATATGTATGAATTGAGAAGGTGGGAAATATATGAACACAGCCCACTGGACTAATTTGTGGAAAAATCACTGCGATATTCCTATAGAAGTATACGAGTTATTTCAATGCAATTGCCCTTCGTCGCAAAGAATATTGACGATTATATCCAATCGTTAAGCACTCCATCGTTTTCCTTTTCATTCAGTCCTAGTCCACGTCGTCATAAACACAGAAGTCGAAGTCGATCCAGGTCTCCGAAACGAAGACGACATCGTTCAAACTCTCGATCTCCCCGTAGAAGTCGAAGATAATAGAGCGCCAGATTAACCAGAATACTCGAAATGGAGCATGTTCTAGCGAAATTGCTTGACGATCACTACTGAGATACTGAGATGTTCATTTGAATGACGAACGCTGGTATTGGAAGCCATACTTATGCGAATAGACACTGCAGTTGTTGAATTGTTTTCTCGTTTAGCAATAAACATTGTTGTACGGAAGCTGTCCTTTCCCTTTTTAACATTGACAAACAAATATTATTATCCTTACTGAGGGAAGCCGTTTTCACTTTTTTCCTACAAATTTATGGTCACATTTGGTTTCAGCCAATCACTACATGCAATAATGACGCGGGCTGTGTGGATCATTCCTTTATATGGCATAATAAGTGAACATGGAGGACTAACTTTATATTTGATACTCAATTGTTCTCCTGCAACAGAAAGGCCAACCTCCTACCCAGGGTTTGATATTCAGTTGATCATGTTAGGTCTCTGAAGTGGTCCGACTCGAACCACATATGATTGGGAGTTTCAAAAAATATGAAAATACTCATTCAAAAATCATAAATATTTGTCAAAAAATAAATGGTTGGGGACACACAGACAAAAGATGTAGTCACTTGTAGAAAAAATGGTCGTTACCATAGAAATACGAAATTCGTATTTTTATGCCGTTACAAAAGGTTGTAACAACAGACATACAAACATCATGTTATAAGATTTATGATATACTAAGTGAAAGTCTGTTCTCTTGCAGTAGAAAGGCCAACCTCTTACCCAGGGTTTCTTGCCTTCTCGACATGCACGGTCGGCGGCAAAGTCCGTATGTCGGAAGAGGTAAGAAGGAATTTTTTGGTAGATTTTTTTATCAATTTATTTATTTTCATTTTATTTATTTGCACATGCTAAAGTGAATGTGTTGCCTTTCCTTCGTCCAGAAAATGCCGAAAATATAGTAGTAATATAAAATAGTAATATAGAAATAAAAGTAGAACGATACATAATGTGAAATATTACCATCAATTATTGTAAGATGAATGAATATCATAAAACAAAAAGTCAAATTCACTTTGTAGATTTCGTATGCTAGCAAAACGTCTTGAGATCTTATCTTTAATGGAACGTAAACAGATATTAACTGTATTTGCTAATACGTGTCGATCTTCTATTAGTGTGTAGTTAAACTATACTAGCATGTAGCTTTAGCTAAAAATGCCCCCGCGCTCAAGCTTTCCAATTTGTAAACACAGAAAGATATATATTTTTAAAAAGTTTTTTTTAAAAAAATATCAATTCGGGCAAGAAGTTTTATAACAAATAGTATCACCAGAAGCTTCATTTTTAGTAAAGAAAAAACAGGTTATGTTTTTTTTCTATGTAACAAGTGGTCATCACAAATGTTTTTGATTGATTTAGGGTCTGATAAGTGGCATACTCTAAATATTTCGACAAAGCCAGTGTCTTTTATGTATGACAAGATACACAATATTTCAAATACAAATCGAGATCAAAGCGGCTGTATGCAGTGAAGAAAGCGCGTGCCGAAAATCACATATTTAAGTGAAAATATTTAAGTCTCTCAATACAACGAATTGTTTAATGAGGATAGTGTAATCTTGTGGCATAGTGTGACGGTGGCTACACTAACTTGGAATATGCACACCAAAAAGATATATACTTACGCAGTTGAAAATCTTTAAAAAACTTAAACCCTTACTTTTTGTTATTTCTTAGGCCTAAGTCACACTAATGCTAATATACCTTTAAAAAGTGTAAATAAGGCTTAACAAGTAATATCAGAAAAGTATTGCTACAAACAAAACAAATGTGTGAACTGCAACCATGGATACGTATTTTATAACTAAAACAAGATTTGTTAAAGAAATTATGTAAGTGCCAAAAGAAAAAGACAAACTTTTTCGAAAAAAAAATTAAAGCGAAAAATCCACTAGAAATCATTTCAAGCGTTTCAAGCTTTGATTCAAAATAAAAAATAGCCAAGATTTAGAGCTAAAACATCGTATTTACAAAAATAAAATGGATGGTTGGCACAATTTGAGATTTCAAGCTGTGCTTCAAAATCCTTGTCGTTCCCTTCACTAAAACAACACAAAAGTAATATGAAAAATGGCTAAGCAATTTAAGTATACGAACTTCCTAAATAACTTAGTATAATAATAAAAAATTAGGAAGGAAATTACGAAAAAACATTCTTTCTCCCACCTACAGTACCATGCTTTGAAACATGAAAAAAGCAAAATCAGCTAATAATTGTATACCACCGTGTTACAGCAACATGACAAGTTGGAAGATGATGATGAACAAAATCGAATACTGACTTTCGCCTATCTCGTGAAACTACTATGCCTCCTCGCTCGCTGACGCTCGCTGCGCGGGGGCAATAATCTTGATGAATTTAAAAATGCTTTCTTGCAATAATTATAAAAAGCAATGTTATTGAACATTGTTATATATGAATTGACGTTTCAAAAGTCATCCGACTTTTTCATCATATAATAAGTCAAAACATCTTTTTGAATGTTTTTTTGGAGGAAACGTTTCTTAAATCTTCACAGATGTGCTTCACTGTAAAAATACCCTTCCCCTCCTCCTTCCTATGTTTTCTTTGGTCAATGTGTTGCAGATAGAGACATAGAGCGGGAGGAACAGGAGGAGGAAGAGAACCCAATCTCGAACGCAGGGTTTCTGTCGTCGTTACCAAAAACAAAGGCGTCGTATTATATTGCACCCATATTTATAGCGGTTGCAGCGCCCCAATGTGTTTTTTCTCAGTTTTTCGAAGCAACCGTGTATGGCAAAATCGAAAGCAAAACAATTTTAAATTCAGATGTTTGATTTGGTTGTCTTGACCGAAGGTAATTCTTTCCCCACACCACTGACTACCCATAAATATTTGCAATGTGATAAATATTAACTATTCTGACATCATATAACATTTTTTCCAGCGACCCCTGTCTTTTATTTGATGGCATATTAATTTTTGGAAACGTTTGACAAGAAACAAGATTAGTAAGCACAAAAAATACTTTTGTTTATTGCACCACTTTATGTGGTGACATAATTATGAAATAATCGTAGTTATATAACAACCCAGGTGTGTAATGTATATAAAGGAAAGTCCAAACCTTTACTTCATTGGAAGGCACAAGTAAAAGTACGTTTGGTGTATAAAGATTTCTTCAAAATTGAGATGAACATGAAGCACATTATCGGTTGTGGAAAGTTTCCATCATATTGCAAAACCAGATCATCCAGAAACAGTAACTTTTTGCTTAATTTATTCATATGTTCTATAATTTATGCAATTATGTCACAAATTGGCTATTAATTCATGTGTATATATCAGTTATTTTTCCCAACCGTTATTGAAAAGGAAAGGGCAGAATATCTGAAACCCAAATTTCTTACAGTTTATGTATTTTAGCTATCATTCAAACTATAATTATACTTTTTGCAATTGCAGTGCAAAGTTAGTGCTAGAAGTCCTAGAATAATTAAGACTTATAATTAGAGTTTCAACTCAGAAAATTTATTACAAAAAAATCCTTCCAAGATGATGGTGATGAAAGTGGGATTAACAAACAAAATTAAATTTTTCTTTGATTTTTTTCATTTTTCAGCATGCCCAAAACTATGGCGTGATGTGTCACATGACAACTGGGACCTAAAAAGGTATCAGGTGGAAATCGAAATCTGACCATGCTAGGACCAAATATCAATATAAATAATTGATCACCTCGGTTGTCGCCAGTGACACCCAGTTTGTTATTAAAATATCCTTGTCTACGACTCTTTCGTGGTCACCATTCAAATTTTCTAGTAAAAACAAAATTGACTTGACCAGGGTTCGAACATTTACTTCTTGAAATACCATTAGGCATAAAGGTAATCGCACTTATATACCAATGTTCTATTGGCTACTCTTCCAAAACAGTAATTCATAAATAGATATATTTTAAAAAACAAACTTCCACTATTTTTTTTTATAAGAAACTACCCTTTTTTTAAAAGAAACTTCATTTACAAAGAAAAGTTTCATCTTATGATTTGACAAAAATTTGATGAGGGAATTCAGTGTGTTGTTCTTGAAATATTAAGAAATTTCAGGTCTCTGGAGAAAACAACCCTGTACTAACATAGGATTTCTCACAATGATTCTTGGATAATTTTGTTAAAAAGCAACTTTACTTTCAATTTCTTCTCAAACAATATACACACACACACACCAAGTGCAAAGAGTTGGGAAAATCAAGGAGAAATCTACTCCGCAATTAATTAGGTTAATCATAATTAGATCTCAGTCACTTTTCAAACATGTATTTTCTGATCTGCTTTTGCGGTATGGAAACTTTCAACAACCCATTACCATTCAGTGTGTTTCAGCAAAATGTCCCCTAACTTCTCATTCATAATATCACATTCCCTGCAGCATTAACACTCTTCCAAGTTATACCTAATAAAGGATTTCCAAATGGCTAGAATCTGAAACGTCATCATTGGTTTTTCCTTTGCTTGAACTATCTATTTTCCTCTCAATTTTTTCTTCATACTCTGGCTCATTGGCATATAAAACCAACAATTGAATTTGAATATTCATCATTTTCAACATAAATAAAATAGAATAAAATAGAATAATATTAAATTGTCTCAAAAAAATTTGGTGAAATAATCAGATGAAATAAAGACTGGAAGCCACCCTAGTAGATAAATCTAAACAAAAGAGGTGGCCACCAAAAAGAAGAAAAAAATACAGATACGAATAAATAAGAAAATAGAAAAATAAATGGTAGTAAAAGAAATTAGAGAAAACTGTAGGGTTTCGTGATTATGGAGATACTTATCCAAAAGTGAGACGATAGTTGCATGTTAGGTAGTTTCTTAGAGAGAAATCAGTGAAGAGCTTTTTTTAAGTTTTAAGGGAAGCTAGGTCGATGTATTTATAGGACTAAAGGTGATTCCACCAAGATATTGATTGATATGTAAAAGAATTAATACCATATAACCTAGTGTTTATACTAGGTTTAGAGAGAGATCCTGCTTACCTCTAGTATTGATGGTATGGGATAATTTGAGAAAGTGAAAGCACTATGAGTGTGATCAGGAATTTTGTGATTGTCAAATCAAAGATCAAAAGTAGACCATGTTTAAAAAAGAGTTGTAAGAATGAGATCTAAAGAAAGAAATAGTAATGAGAGGAATTACAGTTTTTTGGAGCAAGAGAATGCGTTTATTAGTAGTAGTTTCATACAAGGCCTAGGTCTAGCAGCCAGGTTGCGCGAATATTTCAACAAATTCCAAAAGTATTCCTATCCTTAAAGGGAAATTAAGCCTTTATCAAAAACTTTTTATATTAGCTGCAGAAAGGTCTCATTAATCTTCTGTGATCATTAAAAAATATCTTAAATGATAATTATACTCAGTTTTTCGTTATTTAGTATCTAACAACGGACGCCATTGCAGTGCTCTGCGATGGAAATTCTGACGTCACAGCGCGATCGCTGTTTTTGAAAGGATTACATAAACTACAATATTTTATTTTTGTTGATGAAAGTTCTTGTGTTCTTTTTTGTGATATAAAACCTTTGTTAAAAAGTATTTCGTTTTAGATTTATAGCAGGTACATGTACGTAAGTGAGTTTTTGAACAAATGTTTATATTTTATAAAAAATGAAATCTTCAGTATGACTGTTTTTGTTTTTCTTGAATCGTTAACAATAAACTTGTTTTACATTTTGCTGTTTCTTGATGTTTAAGATTGTTATGTTGATGATGATAAATATCTTGGTGTTGTCTTTGTTGTTTTTCTACTGTTTCTCGTATCTTTTTAGAACATAGGCGTAAAAAACATGCCATCATGTACTGCCTACGTCTGATATTTCTGCAAATGAAATTCGCTCTGTGACGTCATGATATTTATAATGAAAGCTGTAATGGGGATTTAACTAAGTTGTTTTTTTAGCAGTTTTTTTCATTTGGAATACCTTTTATACATAAAAAGGTGTTCCTCTAGGATAAATGAAGTATTTCATGCTCAAAATCAGAAAAGAAATTTTAAGGCTTAATTTCCCTTTAACTCAAAATTTCTTTGAGATTAGAAAATAAATTCCCACAAAAAAGTTGTATATAACTAAAAGCATAAATTTGTGTATTGATATTTTTTGTTTTAGTGTTTTCTAGTGTTTGTGTTTTATTATGATTGATAGCAAAGGCAATGCAATGTTTTGATTTTGTGTTTGTTATTATGCTGAAAATAGGTACTTTGATTCAAAATAGATCAACCATATTATTGAAAATTGTGTAAGAGACAGAAGAGTTTTTTTGTACTGTAGTTTGTTTAAAGAGGCATTGGCCGGCTTAAAATGTAAATATTATTCTCACATGATCAAAACATTCAAAATCAAAACAAATATGGCGTGAAGTTCAGAATCGCTTTAAACATCGTTTATTGAACTGTGAAGTGAGAAAATATAATAATAAAATAATAGAAACACATGGCTTTAAATAACAGAAATACACCTAACATATGTACCTTGTGACATATGATTCGATGTGAAGAGAGAAATAATATTTTACACAAGGATTACACTTCGATTTTTGATACTTTTTCAAAAATCTGTTCCTTCCTAAAGAATGCAGCAGTGTGGGGACGGGAAGAGACAAGATAACAACAGCAGCTCAATTTGCCAAATAATGTTTTATCTCAGATTGAATCAGTTTTCTTCTTTCTTCATGATGCATACAATGAAACCAGCCATGACCATATTGGAAATCATATAGCTGAATGAATCAAAAAGAAAAATACAAGAAATACAAGAAAAGAAAAATGTTTATAAACTAAATCATGCATGGAGCCATCATAAGGATATGATCAATCAAATGCCCAAAATGACCAAAAAAATTTTTAAAAAATTTTAAACGTTTAAAAGAAAAACACAAGTTATTTTCAATGATTATTCAAATGCAATGTATAAACATGAAAAATTCAGGCAGAAATTATAGATATTTCATTCTGACAAAACCAAGATTGTGTTCTTATTTAAGTTTTGGAAACAGTAAAAAAGTAAGTTAATGAAAATTAAGAAGAGACAAACAAATTTGAAAACAAATTGTTTCCACATACAGTGTCAAATGTTTGAACTTATTTCATTTTCTCCCTTGACAATGCCTTGCCTTATACAAGGCCCATGTTGAAAAGGCTTCTCTTTTAAACTTTTACAAAATCTATTTTCTAGAAAAACAAAAGATAAGCAAAAGGCTTGGGTAATAGCAAAGCTGAGAGTATTGCTTAAGCTATGATAGAAGTCATGGTTTTCTCCCATTAATAGATTTAGGGAAAAAGGTTTTTCCAACTACGGTGTGCAAATATGTAAAGTAGACACAAATTATTGTAGAGCATTCACTTGAAGTCATGCCAGTAATTAAAAAATCTTATTCCCTAGGAAATGTTTTTCTGTGATTGTCAGAAAGCAAATAGATTTTCTTTTACATTTTGAAAAATAAAAATAACAGACATCACAAAAATGAAGATAAAATTTGCAACTAAAAGTTAGATTTTTGCTTCGAAAAATCCATTACGTGAATGTTGAAACAAGAGTGTGGTAGATGTATCCAAGTATATCTTTATAATGACAGATCTTCCCATTGATATGTTAGTACATAGATGTTCCGATAAGAGGTCAGTAATGTTTCATATTAATATTTTGTCTCTAATAGCAATCAACAACTCTAAAACAAGACCTTGAAAAAATAATTCTATCATCAACGAAAATTTTCCATCTTCTTGCTTGAAGTTTATTTTCTTCTCCTCGATAAGTCTGTTTTTTAATAAGTAAATCTGTATGAGTATTTGAATAATCGAGAGAAACTCAAACTCTATTGTTTTAAGCCGGCCAATGCCTCTTTAATGTATGTTTTTGGGATTATTTCTTATGAAAATTCTCAAAATTCCTATTGTTTACCACATGATCCATTGCAAAATAAACTTTATATACTTCTTTAAAATTGAATTTTAAACTTATTTTTTTTGTTGCAGAAATGGAGGAATCAAAAAATACTGACAATTTTACAGAAGAGGTTCTACAAGAAATCGAAGCTGTACAATCCATTTATGAAAAAGACCTTTCTGTTACTTCACTAAACAATGATAGTGTGAAAATTGAGCTGTTTCAAAATGGAATTATTGTAGTGGTGTTGCAAATTAATGGTAACATTTTAATCATTTGATTGGTTTAGGTTGCATGGAGTTATCTATGTGTTGCATAATGCATTCTGGAGATAGACTTTACCACCAAATGTGTATAAGCTGTTGTATGTATAAAGATCACAACAACTAAAGTTATAAGCATGTCAATGTAACAGAGCAATTTCTCAAAGCTTCTCATATAGAAATTCTGTCCATTTATATTGTTTGATAACTCTTATCTTGCTCTTTTAAAGGTCAGTATCCTGATATATCTCCAGTAATTGAATCTAGCTTTAAAAACATTGTTCAACATTTGAATGACATAGCTGAAGAGTATATTGGCATGCCAATGTTATACCCACTCTTGTCAAAAGCATGTGATTTCCTTCAAGAAGCCAACGCATGTGATCAACTGAAAGATGAAGCAGAAAAAGATGGCAGCTGTCAACCTGCAAAAAGAAAGGAGAAGAAAAAAGACAAAGCAAAGAAAGCTGAAAGTGATTGTGAAATCAAAAAGAAAAAGCCAATGCGTACAGCTATAGATGTGATCAACCGCATTCTATGGGATGACTCGCTTCCTACCGAACACTTCAGTGTTGGGTATTTAGACCGATTCCTAGGTGTGTTGGAAAAACCATTTTCTGCGTTTTCTTGGGAAGATATATCTTCAGTTGACTACAATGTTTTGGCTGTCCCAAAACATCGGATTCAATATTTCAAGTTTAAAGATGTGAAAATATGGGATAAAAATGAGCGTTTTGATTATGTTTTTGGATCAACTGGGCACAGTAAGACATTAATGGATATTATTGAGGAAGGTGCACTGTATGAAGACCAATCAAACAAAGCCTCTGTAATTGAAGAAAAAGAACATGTCAAGTCGAGCAGAATGTATGATAACAAAAACCGACCAAATTATTTTCTCTGCCTTCCCGTCAGTGATTTGAAACTAAAGGATATGCTAAGGAAGGTAAGCATGAAAAATCTAAGTTTATTTATTTATTTTTTATTTATTTACGAATGTTTACCCAGGATAGCCTCTTCAGTTCCTTAAGGTACTGTTATCAATGAGGGTCCTACAAAGGAGGTCCTAGAGCATTTTAAGTCCCCATTTGGGCTACAGAAGCTGTATTAACAGCAGCTGCTCAACTAGACAACCATCCTAGACATCATTCCTACTCTCTTGCTGAGTGCTAAGCAAAGAGGAGTGATTCACACTGTTTTAGTCACTGGTATGACTCAGTCGGTGATTGAACCCGCAACCTCCCAAACAGGAAGCCAGCACTCTACCACAAGGCTACTAGTTGGTTTACGTTTCCAATCTGTTTTATGTTTTTAAATTTGTAAGGTAGTATATGGAAATAGTTTTGTTTTTATCGTCAAAGGATGGTTGTTCCAATATCTAGGATAATGTGTATTTTTATTAGTGTTGATAAAAATAAATTTTTTTCTTTGTTGATCTCCAAAACAAAAATAGAAACCAATGAATTAGTAAAATGAATGAGTTTAATTGACAAGATAAAATGTGTATTTTTGTTTATGTTTAGAGCATTATCATTTCATTGTATAGTGCACTATCATAAATTGTAATGATATTATTTTTAGGTACAACAACACATCTTGTCATGTGATGACCGTCTTGAACCAGGCTTAATTCAAAATACCTGCTATCACATCACCTTGTTCATGATGAGACTGGAAAACGACAGAGAGAAAGAAGCTGCTGGTAATGTGTTGAAAGAACTACAACCTTTGCTTGTATGCATGTTAGGAAAATCACTCTTAACAGTGAAGAATATTGATAACTTTGGCGGACTCGTGGTCCATGGGTCAGTAGAATACTACGGAGCATTTCATAAATTTGTTAGTATTGCCAAAGCGAAATTTCAGGATGCAGGCATATCTCTTGTCGGCAACTACGAGCCGTACACTCCGCATGTAACAATCATGAAGTTACGACGACCAATGTGTCAAGCACTGAACATCCAACAAGTTAGTCCGTTCGTTTACAAACAGTTTGAAAACACGTTCTTTGGCTATCAACCTGTAAATTGTTTGCGGGTCTGTTCGACAAGTGAACAGCGTGGAGAAGATGAATTTTATGTAACCATAGCAACTATATCCAGAACTTTGCTCTGTATTTCTGATAAGCTGCCATCTTTGATAAGTAACCACGTGACGTCATCGACAAGTAAAGGGTTATTCCTTGAAGACGTTGGTGACGAATATGTGTCGAACTTATTATCCGACGATTTTGAACTTTTTGAAACGACGGCAAATTCTTTGGAACGACATTTTCTAGAAGCCAATATGACGTCGAAAAAAGTTGTCGTTATTTTGAGGGGGCTACCTGGCAGTGGTAAAAGTCACTTTGCTCGTCGATTAGCTGATACTGCCGATGCTTCGAAGAAAGTCGCCGTTTGTAGTGCCGATTCTTATTTCAAGACGAAATCGGACGAGTATCAATTCAATGGCGCTGAAATTTCTAAAGCACACAAGCTTTGTCGCGACCAATTCCTTGACGCAATTGAAAATTCCTGTGACGTCATTATTGTCGACAATTCCCACACTGAAAACTGGGAGTATCAGATATACCAAAGAATTGCCGTGCTATGTGGTTACAAGTGTCGTATTTTTGAAATACCTTGTAGAGATGTCAAGGAGCAGAGGCGGTTTCAAAGTCGGTGTCAACACAGAGTAACTCAGCATGTGCACGAGACTATGTTCGCCAAATGGGAAGCAGATAGCAATGCGACATGTATCGATTCCGACCATACCATCACGATTAGAAATCTTGTTGAGGACAATTTATTTCCCTCTATGGATTTGTTATCTTCGCACCATATTCTGTATACCGCCCTCTACCTGGATGACGCCTCCAAATCGTTATTGTTGTCAGAATTTCCGCCCTATCATTCCGTTGTTAGTGCTGATCATATGACCATTCATCACCGCCCTACAATTGATGCCGTCAAGATTTTGCCTGTCGGCTCGACGTGTCGTGTTAAAGTCACTGGATATGTTAATAACAGTCACATGCAGGTCGTTTCTGTCGAAGAGCTGGACAATAAGTTGTGTGCTTTGAAATGTCCTCATGTTACAATATCACGTCACGAGAAAACGCCCGCAAAAGATGCTCAGACATGGTTACTTAATGATTCAAAATGGCGTCCGTTAAAAGAAGTTGTTTTGTCAGGGGTTGTCGGCCTACAAATTGCTACAGGAAAAACAACAAGCGTAAAGTGTGTTGACATTGCCTCAATGAGCCAAGTAAATTTTATTGACAATGGCAATGAAGACGATGTTGTAACAAGGCAAGACATGTCAAGTAATGGTCCCGATTTGGATACAAATTATTTTGTCTCGTCTTGCCAAACTGATTCACCGAACTGTCTATTACACACCAAGAAGAAAAAAAGTGAGAGAAGTCATCGCGATGGAGCAGCCGATAAGCATCCATCTACACCTTCCCATGAAATCGATGTCGGAATGTACTTTGGTCCGCGCATTGTAAAGTCTTTATACGTATTCGATTTCGATGGTACTTTGTTCCACACGCCAGATCCTTCGAATGGGCGAAACGAGTATAAGAAGTTAACAGGTGAGGGCTTGCTGTTTTGATGATCTCGGATTGATGATTTTTAAATAGTTTTTTGAAGGAGTTTTTTTTCCCATGGTTTTAATATTTCCCTTATTACTTTCTCCAATTAAAAAATTTTGTTTTGTTTTTTAAAAGATCTCATTGGTTACATTCTTTGTTTTCTAATGATCTCATTGGTTACATTCTTTGTTTTCTAATGATCTCATTGGTCACCTTCTTTATTGTTTTTCAAAAGATCTCATTGGTTACATTTTTAATTTTTCAAGGAACTAATTGGCCACACCAGGGCTGGATAGGCCGTGAAGGATCACTACAATATCCACTTCAAGTTCTTCCAGGACCATCATTACGAGATTATTTCGAGCATGACGGTCGCGCATGCTCAATGACGGTCTTGTTAACTGGTCGTGTTGAAAAACTCAGGGACGCTGTCCGTGCAATCACCGATGTTCAACAGATGTCTTTTAACCAATATATCCTAAAGCCGGCACGAGATCAGAACGGCAAAAAAGTGTATGGGGGTAGCAGTGTTTATTCCTACAAGAAAGATTATGTCAGCAAACTGCTGAATGAGCACAAAGATGTCGAAGTTGTTCATTTTTGGGATGACAGGCTTGACAATATCACCACAATTCAAAGTTTACGGAACCGATTTCCTGGGGTGAAGTTTAACACTTTTCATGTTGAGGAACGTACACCTGATGTTTATAAGCTCACTCTTGACGAGTTGCTAAATCGTATGGGAAAGCGTCCCAGTGTTGATTATCAGAAAGCAGCCGATGATTGCTTATCGTATGTCAATAAATGCTGGATGAAGGTGCTTGGTACCACTGTTGATCAATCAGAGAATATCCGTCCATTTGGCTCTTATCCTTTGATGCGTCGATCCGATATTGATCTAGTGATTCTGGCACCTGTCGGGAAAAGTGTCGACATCTACATGAAATCGCTCGGTGACGAATTGAAGTCGTTCGGGATTCGGTACATCAGCGTTGAAACGACCATCCGATGTCCTCGAATAAAAGTAAAGTTTGAATTCCTTGAGACCGGTCCGATTGAGTGCGATATTCTTATTGCCACAGTTTTAGATGGCCTCGATAAGTCATACAATGGTCATATTGAATCCCTTCATAAACAGTGCTGTGATAAAGTCAGTAAGGTTGCTCTAAATGGATTGCTGTTATTTGAGAAAACGAAAATGCTGATCGAAGAGAAGATAAGTTTAGAAGAATTTGGTATGCTTGTTGATTTGGTGTGCATCGTTTTACAGAAGAATTACTTGAAGGGTAACGCATTCCACTGTATACGAACAATGCATGTAGTCGATGTATTATCAAAGTTCGTCAATGATACCAGAACTCTTCCTTTCGATTGCTTTTCTGATCTGAAAGTATTTGAAAATATTTTCTTGTCCATAATGCGATATCTTTCGAACGTAACATTTGGCGAGTGGAAGATGCTGTTCAACAACTTCGTTCCAGACTCTTTTATCGAACCAATCAGAAAATGCTTTAAGCAAAGTTGTCAAGCAGATTCGAACCTTTCCCATCTCTTGTTTTCCGCGCCACCATCAAACACCAAGAAAACTGAACAAATCAGAATGGTCTTGGAATCCAAAGAGGATGTTACCCTATGGAAAAGTATGATTTTGTTGAAAGCTTATCTCGGAAAATGCATCCGCCAAATCATTGATAGTGGTTCTGAAGTATATCCTGGAGTCATCACTAGCTACAGTATCTCATTTGGTTGTTCAAACATAAGGGCATCAACAGGACTTGTGAAAAACTTTGTCAGAGAATTTGAAAAACAATTGAATGGGCACTCACAAATTCATTTATTTGTAAAGGAAGAACGCTAATTAATCCGAAAGTGATTGTCAATTATTGAGTATCACTGAAATTATTTCCAAGTTTTTGTATAGAGATGCTGTACTTTATCTAGCATAACTCTTGTCTAATTTGATACCAAACTTTTCGTACGCCGTGACTTTTGCAACACTTCTCTCGGTTCGCGTATTTTTTAATAAGCAACCAGTTTACAAGCAACCTTAGGCAAATCTTTAAAAAACTAAAGCAACCTTCCCGGGCCCAAGTTTTTAGATTTAAGCAACATAATTTTTTTAGATTTATAATATTTACACAAAACTATGTATATACCGTAATAATAAAATTGATGACAATGATTTGATAGAATGACTATCGATAATTTATGTACCATATCATTTATGGTAATTTATAGTCACCATTTTTATTGTTTTATTTTTAAAAAATTTAAACTCAACATTCAGTGTTTCTTATTTTCCTTTCCCACGATGCATCTATATTTGACTTTTTTTCCTATTTGGTCTGAAATTTCAAAATTATTCAAGAATGACGTAAGCAACCGTTTTGCAACTTTCCCTTGGATTTTTAGACGAATTTTTAAGCAACTTCTCTAGGAGGCCAAAAAGTTGAGTTGCTTGTAACAAAACTACGTGTATGCGAAAGCTTTTTAAAAGTTCAGATCTATTGGATTTAATTAGAAAGGTAAGCGTCATACAAGATCAAATTGCCCTTTTCAAAAACCTCTCGGAATGTGTTGGTTTTAATTTAGTAAGTGCGAACTGTTAGCAGACCGTGGTAATTCAAATCTTTTGGAGTCGGGAGGAGATGAGAAAAATGAGAAAAATTAAAGTATTTTTGTTTCCTTTTTCCATCTTTAACAAATCTTATTTTGATTTTAAAATACGTATCCATGGTTTCAGTTCACATATTTCTTTTGTTTGTAGCAAATACTTTCTGATATTACTTGTTAAGCCTTATTTACACTTTTTGAAAGGTATATTAGCATCAGTGTGACATAGGCCTAAGAGATAACAGAAAGTAACAAAGTTTTGTTTGTTTTTGTTTCCGTTGTATAGTTTGCAATGTATAGCTTGCTGTGTGTACCACTTTTACACCATAACGTTTTATTCAGTCACTGTTTTGAATAAGTAATCCGCTTAAGCGCGGGGGCATTTTTAGCTAATGTTACATGCTTGTTGATTAATTGATATAAATTACAAGGCGTTAGGGTGTTAGGGTATTAGGGTTGTACAAAGCAGTTAGTAAATCGTTAACTTGGAGTTTTTAGTCCTTGGGTTTGTTCCCATACGTCATAGTTACGGTTAGCTCTTATCGCTCCGATTTGCAACTAGTAGTTGACTTACCAATTAACTTACCAACTTCGCAATTTAGAGAAATATGCAGTTTGAAAACGGTTCAACATTTTGCACGGTTATTTGAGTGACAGACCTTTCCCGAATTTCTGTTATCTCACCGTGTGTTAATGCTTTGCTATCAAGTTTCGCCTCGTTTCTATACATTCTATTGTTTCACTAAATTACATTTCTTATTACTTAGTAATATTTACTTATTACTTCCATTCCACAGTGGGATAATCTTTAAAACGAGGCGATACTTGTTGGCTTAGCTATAGCATGATGCTTTAACAGAATTTCGGAACAGGTCTATTACTACTTTAGCTGGCGGCCCGACACCACCTGCCAGACATAACGGTGCAGATGCAGTTTCGTCCATATAAAAAAAACAAGAATACACATTTTTTTTTCATTGTCTTTTAAAAATTGCGCTTGTTATCAGTGGATAGGCGAAAAAAAGCTTTATATAGGATAAGATGGGTCGGCGGGGTAAGTCGGGTCATTATAACTTGAAGTGTAGATAGAGCCTTAGAAGCCGATATTTTTATCGGAACAAAGTGGTAGAGGCGAGTAGTGACGGTTGTTATGTTAAAAATATTGGTTTCTAAGCCTCTATCTACACTTCAAGCTATAATGACCCGACTTACTCCGCCGACCCATCTTACCCCATATTACCCCAACAGATATTCTCTGGACAACACAGTTCGATTAATAAATAAATTAATATAAATCCTTAGAAATATGTAATAAATAAGGTTCATGAAAACAAAACATGATTTCTATGACCTTCACTTCACGCCGTAAAGTATCTAACTTGAATTGTCTTACAACGCGAAAGCAAGGTGTTATTTTTTTAAGGCTTCTATAAAATGTTTATTTGGGATTCCACTGGTAGCAGCCTTTATGACTCATTTCTTTCCATTTTCTTGGTAAAACAGTGTGACTTGCATTTTCGCATCCCATACTATTCTTTTCCCGTTGACTACAGCAAACCCACCTCCCTGAGATAATTGTACCACCCATATAATAGGCGCGATGAATTTTACACCCGCTCGGAGAATCTGCCTCGAATTGCGCTCCACACCTGGTACATTGTTCAAATCGTTTCCGATTTTCCTGTTCGGCAAGTGCAAACAAAGCATCTTCTAATTGGTTTTGGAGCCGATAAACCTTTCCGGAAACATCTCTTCTCATTTGTTTCGGTTGTACGGCACACCATTTCAATAGATTACGTACAGCCTCGGCCAGCCGATTAATTTTAGGTACACCGTTTTCCATAATTCCGAAATCCCCAACTGACGACATTTCAATACATACACTATCGTGAACGATTTCTTGAATCCAGTTTTTCATCTCCATGTCACGTTCAACCTTTATAAATACAATTGGTTTACCAAGCAATTTTGCATATTTAAGCTCGAGGTTACAATTCACCGACTTCTGATATTTCTCCGTCAGAAAGGAGATGATGACTGCCGAGTTCTCCACCGCAGTTGCCATTGCTTCATTAATGTTTCCTTGCATTCCACCCCAAACATCCATCCAGGTGGAGAACGTTTTCATGGTGAAATCCATGTAAAAACTTCGAACAAAATCTTGATTATCCCATTGATAGGATAACATGACATCGAATTTTTGCTGAATGGCAATTCCATGTTTATCAAAAAGTGGTTTAGGAGGTGTAAACGACATTCTCGTTGCTGTGTATGTTATGTGATTAAGTGGGAGCTTACTGACGTCACGCGATAGGAGTTCCGCTGGTGATGGTATTTTAGAAGGTTTTGTAAGTACTGACCTTTCTTTAGGTGGCCAGGTTGTCAGTTTTGGTTTGATGTCATCAATTTGTGTTGTCAAAGATGTAATCAAAGCCTATAACAACAACAGAACTGATTTTGTAAGTGAGTTCTAGCTGATAGTACCATCTTATCTAACGCAAAAACTAATTATGTTTAAATATATAAAGAAATAAGCATAACAATAGAATACATGAAAATGAGGCGAAACGTGATAACCAGGTTTTTACATCGGAATTATCGGGAAAGCTATACTACAAATGCAGATATCCTGAAGAAACTGTTCGCTTCAACTTACTTTTTCCCGGTCTTCTGGTGTTTGTTTACCTTCCCACGCCACCATCACAGCGTAAATAAAGTCATTCATCGGCGTGCTATCCGAAACATTCTTATGTCGTAAATATGCTTGACTGCTTTCAATCAATTCGTAATAAAGTTTACCAGCAATAGCAAGAGACAACCATCCGGCTGGCCGAAATTTTTCACCTTTCACCGGAATGATGTACTTACCGTATTTTCGTGCACACTCGTAATCTTCTTTGCATTGACGTGATTCTTGAAAACTAGTGGTCATCACTGGAACAAACACTTTACAGTTCTTCACCATTTCAACATTAGATTGATTAGGGCGTCCAAGCTTAACTGGTAAGTTGCTTAACGAATTAGCCGATGCGCCTTGGTTTGAAACGCCCTGTCCACTCTGTAATAGTAATGCAACGTTACGCCCATCTTCAGTAAAGGTAATGAATACATATGAACTCGATGGTATTGTTTCTAAACTAACATCGGGTTCTGCGTTTATATTGGGAATAGGCTTTTCAACGTCACTGTGAACCACATGGACAAGTTCCTCTTTAATTATTTCCAACACTTTTCTGTGCAATTCTTCAATGCGTTCTGTATATTCTACTTCCCTACCCCAAGATCGACAAATCGCTCCGACAGCGCCCGTTGGCGTAAAGTGTGGCTCCAAGTTGACAGACACGACCTTTTTCTTACAATCTTTGGCGTAATTCACAAATTCTACACAAGTTGGGGACTGCTGGTAGTCGTAACAATACAAGACCAAGACAATGTCCGCCCACCTCACATATTGCTCACGTACACTTAACGCAGATGGATTAGATTCTGATATCAGCACAGGACTAAGGCCGTCATCTGCTCTTATCTGCTGGTAAATCAGCTCCACTGTACCATCATAGAAATTAGAATGATAAGAAATCACAATGTTGTAGGATTTAGTGTTGTAGGATTTAGACAGGACTGATTCACTCATATCGAGCGGTAAGTGTACTCAAAGTTCACCTAAATGAAAATCGTAACATTGAAGTTAATACACCTTTCCCGAATTTCTGTTTATATGCCGAGTTAATGCTTAGTTATCAAGTTTAGCCTCGTTTCTATATATCTTATTGTTTTTCTAATTTCATAATGTTTTCAGTAAGTAATAGTTACTCGTTCTTTCAGTTCCCCAGTGGAATAATTAGAAGTAATTAAGAGTTTGAAAAAGAGGCGAAACTTAGATGCTAGGTGAAAACACGGTGTTTAAACAGAAATTTGGGAAAGGTCTATTAAACGCCAAAACCTTCGTTTCATTTCATGGTTGATTTCGTTGTATCGAGGATACCATTGACGCCGCCCGTCCGTATATCGAAAAGGCAAGAAACCCTGGGTACGAGGCTGCATACTGAACCATATTTATTCTGGAAACCTTCATATTTTTTCCTATCCAACAGAGTATGGGGTCGAACATGATAAAATAACATTACACGTTTTTTTATATATATATAAGCAACCAAGGTCAGACGTTAGTAGTAATGTTGCTTAGTTTACTGTTAAGCATTACTTAAAAATATATGTACTTCCGGTCTTGAATACGTTTGTGTAAGCTTAAGTATTTAAGTGTAAAGTGTAGGACATAGTACTGCAATCTAGTGTAACAACCTAACGTAAAAATTTTAAGAAATGTGCTGTAGCTATACTAGTGCTGCATCATTTCAAAATTTCATGTTGCTAATTTATCTAAGATTCTGGTAGTACTGTTGCTTAACTTTTTCAGAAAATTTACTAGTGTTGCTTATAAAAAAACCCGTGTAAATAGCTAATTTTTAAGGAACATTTATAGATGAATAAAAACAAATTGATCTAAAAATTTCACATACTTACCTCCTAAAATATTATCAACTTTAACAGTTCATGTATGTTTTCTAATTATGAAAAATTAATTAAGTTATTCATTATTATGCCTGTTTTACATTAGGATGGAATTTAGATTATGTTTACACTTTACAGATAAGTCTTATTTTGAAAGGATTTTTCGGACAGAGCGTGCGTCCACACTACACTTAATAGCATTTTTTAATAGTTTTAACACCTTAAATAAGATGTGTTAAACTAACCACTAAAGCTTAACTCTGATGAACCGAGGGAATTTGCATTTTCCAGACCACAAATATGTTTCCATTTGCGATTCTTATATCGTTGGAAAGCTGGCTAATTTTCCTATCCAACACTGCAAAAATTGCTATTATATTCCTAAGTTTAATTTGAATTTTGCTTAATAGTTTTTCAGACTGCTACTGTATAATTGATACAAGGCCTTCAATAAGAACCACGTGTGTTGTTTAAATGACCGCATTTAATGATGAAAGTACCCAAAGCAATCATATTTGAACCTAAGAGCAAGCTTTCAACTCAAGTTAAGGCAGCAACGGCGTTCCATAACAATTCTTTTTATAATCTTTCCGAAATAGCTTTCAATCCTATCAAAGCTATCGGGTCTGATATACTTGTTTTATGTCGGACGGACAAATCGATACTTAGGGCTATATAAAAAACAGCACGTTTATGATACACTATCAAGCAAACGTTTTTCGAAAGTATACTAGAATAGACTTCACAAAATTCCAAAACATGATTTCTACAAGGATGATAATCAAAAAATATTGAAACAAACAGTTATCGTGTCGGATGGACAAAATGCTAATACTTTAAGTTTTTTTCTTTTACTTTTACACATTATCAAATGCTGTGTTTGTGTAATAAGATCCCATTATGTAATCAATATTATCTAATAATAGCCCAGATTGAAATAACAAAGTTCTGACTGAAAACATTAATATTGCGTTTATTTAGAGCAACCTATGGTGAACACACACAAAAGATTCATAGATCGCTAAAATAATATCCTATCGCTAAGATAATATATCATCCTTGAAATTATTAGAATCTACCTTCAACCCAGGCTTCTTGCCTTTTTGATATATTTCGTCCGGTTATCAAATAAGTAACAATCCATGGGTACCACTACGATTTTCAATTAAAATGTTTCATAAGGATATTTTGTTAAGAGTTCCACTCCATCCTTAGTGATAAGGTATTCCTGCTCTAGCTTCACACCTTCATATCCTTCATCTTCACCAATGTAACTTTCCACAGATACTATCATATTTTCTTGAAAGTGATCTTCCAAATGTCCATTATCGCAAGGATACAAAACGAACGGGAATTCGTCAGTAAGACCAACACCATGAAGCATGTTTGGATATCTATTTGGTAGATATTTATCTGGCAATTTGAACGATTTTTCAGTAAATTCTTTGAAATGCAAACCATCTTTAAGCAGGCTAGCATTGTGTTCTATTTGACTAACTGCCACTTCGTAGATTCTTTTTTGTTCAGATGAAAATTTGTTTCCTTCAACGAAAGTCCGCGACATATCACAACAGTAACCATATGGACCTACCATATCAGTATCAAAGGCAACTATGTCGCCTTTCTCGATGACCTTGTTACTACATTCTTGCAGCCAAGGATTAGTACGGCAGCCTGATGTTAATAATCGAGTTTCGATCCATTCGCCACCATTTTCTATGTTTACTTTATGTAGGTGTGACCACAGTTCTTCTTCCGTTATTCCCGCGGTCATGTTCTCCCGTAAGGTCTCAATACCTTTTTCAGCGATTTCGACGCATGATTTCATGCATAGAATCTCTTCATGACTTTTGATAGCTTTCGCTCTGTCAGTAATGATCTTGCCATCAAACACATCTACACCTAACTTCTGTAACGCAAACAAGCCATCCTTTTGGCATGTGTCCACTGCCAACTTTTTACTTCCATCACAATGCTTGTCCAAAAGAATCAGTATTTCTTTGGCAAACTTTTTAGCATTTTCTTCAGCGGAGTTGACGGCCGTTGTATAGTCGAAATCGACAGCTGGTCGTATTTCATCTATCTGCTTAACGTGACTTTGAAACGGTTCACAGTTGAAATACTCGAACAAAATGCAAGGTCCATTTGCAGCTATAAAACAGTACCTTCCAAAAAACCTCATGGTAAATATACTCATGTTTCTAGTGTCTGTTGCGTAACGAATATTTACAGGGTCAAAGAGAAGAGCAGCTCCGATTCCACGCTTCGACAATTCATTTCGAATGCGATTAATTCTATAATCGCGAAGCTTGTCGAAATCAATTTTATCTGAGTTCATGTAAGGCTTGAATTTAAATGATGCAGAAGTGTTAAAGTTGTAATCCACATTTCTTGTTTCGCTGGGACAAAATAATGAACGTGTATTTTTAGCAGCATTTGTGACGTTACCTTGAAAATACGTGAAGGAATTTCTTCGGAAATTGACAAACATCATGTATAAATATATCAAGTTCGCTAAAAAGAAGAAAAATCTTTGTGGAAGGAACATTATGGTATAAAATTACAATTTAAATAATGACCAATAATGTGTTTTCTAGCAACAATATATTTCGAAACTATGTTTCATCTTCAGGTCTACAATACAGTTAGAACCGTTAAAAATAAATTAGTGAAACTCTGTTGCTACATATATAAACATTAATATCCATTACTAAAAACATCCGAAACAAACTGAAAAAACCCTGAAGATCGATTAACTCCGAAAAGCTTCGTTGAAAGAGTATGTTCTTGTGTCCAATTGCAACCATTACATCTAAACGATGAAAACACTTACAAATATGTTTGAACAAATGAGGCTAAGTCCGACCCTTACCCTCACTAACCCAGACACATTTCACAAAGTTTACACCGTAAAGTCTCATGGTTACAATTTGACACACAAACCATATGAAATATACAATTAACTCTTTGTTAATTGCTGTTGGTGGTGTTGTGATAAGTTTGTCACGAAATATTTCGAATAGGCACAAATTTTTTTCATTGCGTAAACTTACCTTAAGTTTTTTATTATGATTTAATAACTTTGTATTCCCAACGCCTTGCCAAAATCTTTATAAGCAAAAAAACATTTTAAAACGTTTATTTAAATCTTCGTAAAAGAATTTTAGAAATAAAACTTTTATGTTTTAAGTTTGTAAAAAACTATGTGTTTTCCAACTATAAATGCAGCTTTAACACAACATTTTAATTTTTCATGACTTTCCATATTGCTTGAGTCATTAAGTCCTATTCAAGCAAGCGTTAATTGATCATTATTGATTTAATTGCGTGGTTTCATGGTAAAATCGATTATAATTCCCCTTTTCTACTAAAAGGGTCATGTATTTAGAGAGAATAAAAAATTTTCTTTCTTTTGGTATAAAAACTGAGAAAAAACAAGCACGAAAAACATAAAATATGCTTCTTGAAAGTTAGGTGCCCACTTTTTCGTGGAGACACAGAACGGCTTCTATATTCATCTTTTATGTTCAGATTTGGTTTAATAGAATCAATCAGCAACGCCTCCAGTGCCATTGAAAGGCGTACTGATTTACTTGAACACGCAATAATTTCGACGTCATCCATTGTTAAAGTGTCACAGGTACAAGCTTGAAAATGATTTCCAACGGGCGTTCCCATACGTTTGTGCTCTTCAAAGCGACATAGCAAGTGTCGTGTCGTCTGACGGACATAGCTCGACGTACATCGAGAACATGTAATTTTATATACCACATTGCTTCTTAGAGACATTTCAATCGGTTGCTTCAGGGAGGGAAAATAAAATCTGATCTTCTTTATGGTGGAAATAACTAACTTTACATGGTATCCGCAAACTTTCAAGTCACTTTCAAATTTATCTGTCACTTTTCCTCTGTATTGAACAACAATCATTTTCTTCTTCCTCACGTTCCAGTGATTTTTCATGCCTATCCAAAAATTTATTTAATGTTTTTTCGATGATAGGTTTATTATGATATGTTATGATAGGTTATTTTTGAGTAACTTTTTGGAATTCGTTAGTTGTTACTCCATGAAACTAGGACTCCCTGATGAAACTATGCCTGAAATATCTGAACGCGAAAAAGAATGCCTGAAATACGATCTTCTATCAGCCAAGAAAGGCCTCTGTACGTAACGATATGTGAAAATGTTCGATTTGCTATCCATTTCGCGATACCACAGAGAAACCTTTTGCTCTTTCCATGTTCAGATGAATCGCGGGGCAGCAATATTTTCTTGCACTAGCGATCGTCACAGTGTCACATGTACTTAACAAGCGAACTTTACAGATGCAATCGCGAAGGCCCTGTTGATCTCAGCACATCTTCTCAGGAAATCTTTGACTGATCTGAGCTTCATAATAAGGCGGTAAAAAAGCATTAGCACGTGATTTGCACATGATGCCTACACAAGACAATTCACAGCAGGTATATCTCAAAGAAGTTTACAGCGAAGTGCAGGAACTGTAAAACCGAAATTAAGAGAGAAAGACACGGAATAAGAAAACAGTGATAAATGATTAAAATACCCTCTTCCTATCGTTGTGGCGTAAGGCTCACAAAATACCAACAGAGTGGTCAAACTCGAACTGCAAAGATTGCACTTTCAGTCTTCAGCACCCAAAGCTGCAATTATGCTCCATCAGGGAAGGCTCTGATAGCCTCGAAGCAGTTGTTCCACAGACAAGTCCTAACTATGTCACCGTCACCATGGCCACCGTAACTTGTGTCCTTCATGATGGCTCCCGCTTTTGGAACCAGAAAGACTTCTGTAGGCATGGCTTCTAAAATAGCGCCCATTTTCGAGACAAGAGGGCGTTATTTGCAGCAAATAGAGAAGAGATCAACATCAGCAGAGCTATACTCATTCATTTATCCAGTCAGTCAGGGTGACAACAAAAACGTTAATATTGTTACATACGTCAGTCCAGATACTTGAATTCTACATGTCACTAAATGAGTGACTTTGCACCATTTCGGCAAATTACAAATCTTACCTTGATACGCCACCTGACCGTAAGAGAGTTCGTTCAAAGCTCCTTA
Source organism: Turritopsis dohrnii (assembly GCA_027922465.2). Taxonomy (NCBI): domain Eukaryota; kingdom Metazoa; phylum Cnidaria; class Hydrozoa; order Anthoathecata; family Oceaniidae; genus Turritopsis; species Turritopsis dohrnii. The sequence continues at coordinate 459,816 of BQMF02000259.1, read as the reverse complement.
ATCTTCACAAGCAATTCCACAGTGGTAAGAAAAATAATCTTTGTTTGTTCTCTCTACTTGTATTAGAATTTTGCAATAATTTTGTATTGTTTTGTTTAAGCCACAACAAGTTATCTCATAAAAAAAGAAATTTTACACCACTGACACCTTTTGTAAGAAATCTTGTTGTATATCTGATCTACAATACAAACACGGCCAGTTATCTTCAGATAAATAAATAAATAACGCAAATAAATAACAGCTATAGGCTGTAATTTTTTATAATGCTTCTGGGAAAAACAACACATCACGTGACTTGTTTCATACACGTGCGTTTTTTCTCGACGAGTGTTTTCACTACACGTTTATAAGCAACACTAGTAAATTTTCTCAAAAAGTTAAGCAACAGTACTACAATGACCTTAGATAAATTATCAACATGAAACTTTTAAATGATGCAGCACTAGCATAGCTATAGCACATTTCTTAAAATTGTTACACTAGGCTGTTACACTAGGTTGCAGTCCTCGACTTTGTACTTAGATACTTTAGCTTACACAAAAGTTTTCAAGGCTAGAAATACATATTTTTTCAGTCAATACTTAGGAACAAATTAAGCAATATGGTCATTTTTTAAGCAACAGTACTACTAAGGTTGGACCTTGGTTTATATAAGCAAAATAGGAGTAGTGTGAAGCTGGAAAATTTTTCCGCGGACAAAAACGGAACGATTGAATGAAAGAGAAAGAACGTGATTGGTTCTTTTTCTAATTATTTTTTTGTTCATTTCTATTCCTCTCCGCGGAACGCTCAGAAAAACTTCAAAGTGTTCAAATAAGGAAAAGAAAATAGACCAATCAGATTTTAGTATTAGTTCTTTTCCGTTCCGTTTTTCTATAAACACATATGGAAATAAACAGTATCACGGGGGTAAATTTGTTTTACCTTCACTTAGCGCTGGAGTTAAAACTGGATAAAAGTAGCTTTTGGGCTGGAGACGTGAAACATAACCAAGCATTGAAATAATAAAAAATAATAAATGAAATCTGATTCTGTTTAGAGTACAAAGACTTGTAAAATGATTGAATAATGATTGACTGAAAGATGAAATGTCGATGACGTCACCGCCATAGTACATGAAGGCTCCTAACTTCTGAACTTTCCGTGTTTCCGCAGCATGGACAGGCTACAGCGATTTTAGAACACACGTTGTTTTGTAGAGGTACACGTTTTTTTTTATAAGCAACCAAGGTCAGACCTTAGTAGTAATGTTGCTTAAAAAATGACCATTTTTTAGTAGTAATGTTACTTAATTTGTTGCTAAGAATTAATTGAAAAATATGTATTTCCGGTCATGAATACCTTTGTGTAAGCTTAAGTATTTAAGTACAAAGTGTAGGACATAGTACTGCAACCTAGTGTAACCACCTAGTGTGGCAATTTTAAGAAATGTGCTGTAGCTATGCTAGTGCTGCATCATCTCAAAATTTCATGTTGCTAATTTATGTAAGATCCTTGTGGTACTGTTGCTTAACTTTTTGAGAAAATTTACTAGTGTTGCTTATAAACGTGTTGCTTATAAAAAAAAAAACGTGTACTCCTTCTTTTTCAGATTTCGACATCATAGCTCATGATACCAATGATTCTAAACTCACGTTGTAGGAGAGTTTACTTATTGTCCGTGACAAGCCTCTTTTGAATAAGACTGTCCAATCAATGCCTTTGGAATTATTCTAATTTTACGACTCTTTTATCAAGTCGATCAAGTAGGAAATCATATTATAAAAATTTTTCTTCATATAGTACAACGTGTTGTAATTTTATTAAATTTGACGTGATCATGGAGAAGTGAATAGCCTGCGAAAGCTTCTCTTAAAAAAATTTAACATGGATTTGTCATAAAAAATCTTGTTTTTTTACAAACAGCAAGCTTCCTGCTTGGATTTTATCCACGTTTCCTGTTATGATTTGCTTATTTTATCACTATCCATGAGAGACGAAACATATAAAACAAATTTGAACACTTTTCGTTTCGTCTGACCTAAAAATGCTGGTATCACCATATCTCAAAAAACCCACAGTGTTTCGCTAGGACTAACTTTCATACCGAAATTTTAATGTTTTTTTAGATGTGTATCGCTAATCATAGTTATAGCATCTTTACGGGATGGAGGCTGTTCTTGGTGTCTAACATACAGATCCGATGAATCCGGGATTGATGAATGGATTTGAATAATCGCAACATCTTTACCGTTGTTTTGGCGGCAGCTGCTACGTCACATGCACATCATGCCGGACTAAGTCGGATCAAATCGGATTTAAATCCAATCTGATTCAAGGCCGAAACAATTTCAACTTGACACAAGAGCGGTTAGTTTTTATTTATATCTGGCAATCTCACACAGACTGTAGCGTTCGGTAGTTCAAACAATATTCAGCGATTCACGTTATTAGCTAGTTTAGTCTTAACTCTCTGAAAATCAAAACTTTTCAGACTCCCTTCGGTAGGGCATAAAGCGCTTCCAAACTTCCAGGTGCAGCTGCAAATGTTTCCCTCACGTATCACCTTAGATAAGCATCCGTCGTCCCTGCTTGATAGCAGATATGCTGCCTCATCAGTTCGGGGAAGAAATATCAGTAAAGAAGCCACCTGGTGCCTAGCCTCCTGCTTGATAGCAGAATATGCTACCTCATCAGTTCGGGGAAGAAATATCAGTAAAGAAGCCACCTGGTACCTAGCCTCCTGTACGATAGCAGAATATGCTACCTCATCAGTTCGGGGAAGAAATATCAGTAAAGAAGCCACCTGGTGCCTAGCCTCCTGTACGATAGCAGAATATGCTACCTCATCAGTTCGGGGAATAAAACCTCAGTTCTACATCATTCTTGGTTTCGTATCTTCATAACATGGTTTAAAGGAAATGGTAACTTGGCAACAACATGCTATGTCTATTTTGAAACCCTTATTTGAAATCTACATCGATTAATATAATAGACCACTAAAGGCGTCTCATACAGTTCATAACGCAGTTTCTTCGATTTTACGTCATACACATTTCCATAACTTTAATTTCTTGGTTGGGTGATGTCGAGTTAACTCGACTGTAGAGAACGAGCATCGAGTTATCATTTCAATTTCGCACTCTATCACTCCATCACAATCTCAACAGTCTTGTTGATTTTCGAAGTCAATGTTTAAAGATCTTCACGCACGGTTACCACTCGAAACAACCGGTTGTTCTACAAATGAAATTTCCGACGGCTCGTATCCATCTCTTTACGCTGCAAAAGAAAAACAGAATTAATATTAATTAGAAATAATAATACAGAGTTAACACCATATTAATCCAACACTTCGCCGAAGTGATATCCGCACATGTCCTTAAGTTGGTTGAAGAAAGATTCGCATTCCAAATGACGCGCCTTTTCGTCTAAAATCCTTTGACAGCAAGAACACTACATATGTTCGACAACAAAACAAAAGTCTACCTTATGTAGCCACTCATATTCGCCATATTTGCTGTTAAAAGTACCTTTCTGTAGAGAACGCAGTTTCAAAGTGAAACGTGGACCTAATTCTTGAAGGCCTGCTTTCTTGGAATTCCTGAAGATATACCTATGAAGGAAAGACAGGTCGTCACCATATCAAATGTCAAAACTTGTTTTCACTAGTAGAATACACCAAACACGAGATTTCTGTTTAAACTGTGTTTTGACCTTGGTCATACATCCATTCCGGTGAGAGTTTTCATAAAAGAAGATTAGAGTAAACAAGTCAAACATTCTGTGGTCACAAGCACTCACATGATTTTGAGGGTGATTAGGGAGAAATCAACCTGAGGTTTTTTAAACAAAATTTTGAAAGCAGTCTGAGTAAAGTGAAGGTGATAAAAAAATAGAAGAATTTCCCAAATCACCCGAAATTAAGACAACCTTCGTTTTAATTCCTATAATTAATATACTATATCCAAAACACGAAAATTTAGGAATATCCTTTCAATCGATAGAGTAAAAGATAAGAAAATGTTTTCTAAGATTTCAATCAAGGATGGAGACAAATAAGAACACATAAGTAACAATACTAAATCCATTCTCACCTGTGATGTCTGAAAAAAATATAATCTCTCTGGTTATGAAAAGTGACCGCCCTTCGTCCTTCGAATTGTGGATCATACGGAAAGAGGGCGGCCAACAAACGGCCCACAGAATGCCCAAGCCGAGTGTTGAAGTTGTTTAGAACAAGTTCAGGCTGATGCTGTGACATTTTGCCATGATTCTATGTGAAGGATGAAAGTTGGATACAAACATAATAGTATCAATTTCGATTGGTTAATACATAACGGACTATTTTTAGTCATTCACATATTCTATAGAACTTGTCTCAAGGATGACATTTAAACTTGTAAACTTTGTAAACGGTCCAGTTTTATAGATCTTAACAAATCACCTTATATACAAATCGGATTAATACTTACTTTGATGCTCTTTATCCTTTTTATTGACGAAAGTTTAAAGTGAGCAGTAGGTCCGTCTGGGAGATGAGATATGACTAAACCATCTGCGATTTCGATTAAGGAAGAAACTGATAAACTAAACAACACTATAATCGGAACCTAAATAGTACTTATCAAAACCAAATCATTGACCATTCCAAGAGTAAAAGTCAGACAAACCAGATGAACCAACTTCGTTTGAGTGGTTCAAGTCTAGTAGGTAACACCATCACTATGAAGATAAGCATTTTCACCAAAAGAATATGTCTTGACATAAATGTATCCCATAGTCCATTAGTTCCTTCTAAAACAGTTACCTGTCCTGCAAAGACGTTAACATAACAGAAGCAACAAGCAATCCAAAGACCACCCATCGACCATGTAACATTCCAATAGTTTATATACTTTTTGTCATCTCATGCTTTTACAGTATTCATTATTTTGTTATGAAGCTACCATCACTAATATTTGAAAAGGATACTGGCAACTTTTTGATCTTCATTGATAATAACGAGGTCTGTAAAACCTCGTTCAATTGCTTCAGGAATTATTTTCTTTAAATCAATGCCTTTTCTGTTTCTATATTCTGAATTAGGAATGACTTTTACCAGTTCATCTATAAACTTCATTGTCTCCTGAATATGTAAAAGAAGTGAAAAATTATTCATTCTAAGCTGTATATAGATAGATTGGTGAAAATTAGAAAATTGTACAATGCTCTTCGTTTTATAAAATTGCTTAGTTAGAAATATGATAAGAAGTTTCCATCAGGATAATGAGTCTAGAGACAGCATGCGTTCAACAACAAAAAGCAAGTTATTCAAACAAACACTGAGGTTCATTATCTGCTCTCCCATTTCACAAATTTCATCTTACTATTACCCAACCACTCCCTACTTACATGATTCCTTGGTCTATTACAAGTTGTAAATAATATCTTTGGAATTTTTTCCCCAGTGAAATAATCTGCATATTCATCAGTTGCTGCATCTTGAAGAACTTCTTCATCTTCGGGATCAACCATGGTTTCATCTTTCACTCGCATATTATCCAAAGTCTTCTGGACTTGCTTAGGTGGAGCCTATGGTCAAAGTAGTGTTTAGATGTCAATTGTTTGTATATCAATCACAGTGGCGAATGACACTTCTTAAGTATTGAAACAATAAAGAGGCCATTATGACCATGTTCTGATTCTTCACAGTCCATTCTTTGTGTTGCTGTAATTGCTCTGTTTCATCAAACATTTTATTCAGTTATACATGGTGAACTTGGTAAGAATGAATGTATATTTTCGTGACAATAATCTTTTACTTTTTGCATCCGTAATTAAGAAGGCTGTCCGTAATTAGGAATATTGATGGCATCTTAAATACAACAGCAGTTGACCCATTATCTACATCAATGAAGAGAGAAGGACTGAAAAAAATATAAGGTAATGATTCCAAAGTTTCAGAAGTACCGTAAACAGGGGAGGGACTTGAAACAAAATTCGCCGTTTTTTGAAAAGATTTGCTCATAACTTTTAATCTAAGAAAGTAATTACTATGAAATTTTGAAAAAAGGTCCATTCATCTTTTGTCTTTCAGATAACGAAGTGTTCAAACTAATTGATGCATGTCTTCTCAAGTTATTGCTTCACAAAGTAAACCTACTGAAATTTATCTTGCAGGGGTGACTTGAAACAGTGCTGTTTGCACAAAAATGTTATTGTATAGAGCGCCAAAGACAGAAAACGTGTGATCTACGATTACTTGTGTATGAAACATAAATTAAAATAATTTATTAATGCCAGTTTCATTTTTATCAAATGATGGAGAGTGTTAGTAAATTTTGAAAACTCAAAATTTCAGAATGGTAAAACATTGTAAAAAATAGGTTATCTGAAGCCATTAAAATCATTAAGCGTGTGATAACGTAATTGTTTCAGAAACAATATCGAAAGCAGGCAAGATGAATTTGAATTTACAGCTAGTTTACACGACTGTACTTACTTAAAACTTGTAAATTGAATATATATAATAAAATTCCTGTTTCAGAATATCCAACTTTCTTTTTCATGCTTCTCTTAGTTTAAGATATATTTCCTTTAACATTTCGATAGAGATGTCACAAATTGATCCATCGTCTTTGTTTTTTCCACACAAGCGCTTCATCATTTCGTCCGGATTACGCGAATTTATTGTGCCATTGCATATGACATGTACATGGAGCATGAAACGGCGTCCATATATCAAAAAGACAAGAAGCCTTGGTAAAGTAACAACACACAGCCCGTGTCTATCGCCAATTCTACAATAAGTATGGTGTGCTCATAGCCTTGAACGGAGGATATAATTGCAGCACCGATTTGTTCGGAATTCTGATTGGTATTCAGTTATGGTACTTATGGTACTATGGTACTTATTTTTCGATAAAATTCTGGAATTACTCCCTTTGGCCATTCTATTTTACAAATGTAAAAAAATATATATTTAAGGATATGCTATGTCGATATTACAGGCTATTTTACTGGGGTAGAGTGCCTGCTCCCCTTACCGCTAACTTTAATTGTAATGTTGCAAAATTCGTCAATGCAAACGTAAAAACACAGTTAAATGGATTTAGCACCACAATTGGTCATTCTAGATACTAAATCAACAAGAACAAACAAAGAGAATAAGATTGATAACAAATACTGTAATTGTAAACATCATCGGGGTGATGTTCCTCTTTCCGCTAACTTGTTCCTCTTTCCGCTAACTAATTTCACGTTCGTCAAAAGTGATGCAAATAGCAAAATTTTATGGAATTTAGTGTTCATAGTAACAGTTTAATCCCTTTTCTCTCAATTTAAGTGCTTTCCTGCTTTGCTTCTACAGATATAAGACAACCACAGGCTTAATAAAAATGTATGCCTTTACTGTTTACAAATCGAAGGCAGCCATATTTTAATGAGCGAAGTTTTTTTAGAAAACAATAGTGCCGTCTCGACAAGTCAACTTTTGATCGCAAAAATCTAGACACGTGATGGGGAATTGCCCTATTGTGTAAGAGTAATTATACGATAAACACAGACATCCTTAATTTGTTAAAAGCATGAACCGCGAATGTAATTATCAACATGTATTGAATTACTTTTTACACTCGCAACATATGAAATCAATTGTTTCTATACTTGTGATGGAGGTTTTCAACATGCGGAGGATACACGCTAGAATGATCCTAAAGAATTCAAGTTGCAATTGCTAAAAAGTTTAAATTGCGATTGATAAAAAGCGTTAACGCAATAAAAATTTTTTAATGACAATGGGTCCTTTGGGTGAAAAGGTCTACGAAACAAGTTTCACGTTTTCTTGAACGATAAATCTATGGGTGATATTATCAACATATGGGATTTCGCGCTAATTGAATGTCTGTAAAAAAAAATTTAACTGTTTGAGTAATCAAGCTGAAATCAGTGCTAACAAGAACAAATTTTGTTGCTATAGCGGAGAAAGGACACGTGGTTACAGAATTACCTTGCTGTAAACTTAAGATGATTTACTCCCGTATACGATATATACAAGAAAACTGTTTTTGTGGATAAAATCTCAGATGTTGGTAGCATTCAAGACAGCAGAGTAATAACAAGGAATCGATATGCTCCGTTATTTATGACACTGAATTTTGAAGCATTTATTTTTCGAGGAAGCCATTTTTAATATTTTTTTCACAATGATCGCGACCCGGTGTTAGATTTTACTCTATTAATCAGTAAGTATTTGGCAATTCACTTTGAAACTTTCATAACGATGGCTGAATGAATATACTTTTAGACAATAATTAGTTTGGTTTGATTTGTCGTCTTCAAATGAAGGAAATAAACCATCAAACTGAAAGTTAGCGGCAAGCGGCACATAGCGGTAAGGGGAGCAGGCACTCTACTGATTTTCGGCGCTTTTTTTTTCATCTTCAACTTCCGAAGAACTTCCTTGATTGAAAAACTTTTTCCATCAAGTGTTGCACGAGACAGTCTCCGAACAGAATCTGAAAAAAATCCAGATGTTCAGTCATTATTTCATGAGAAATAACGTTTTTGACGGTGTTTCAAGTCACCCCGGGTGTTTCAAGTCACCCCGCTTTACGGTAATGGTTTAGTATTATGGAAGTTACTTTTAAAATAGTGGCAAAATTGATTGAAGTCACCCCGCTTTATGGTATATATTGTATATATTGGACTGATGATGGTGCAAGTCGAAAAGTTTTTGTCAAAATAAAATAAAAACTGATTTTAATAAAACTAAAATATATGGTGAATATTTGTATTGAAGTTCTGTATCAGAATCATCAATAATAATCCGGGGATATGAAAGTGCAATAGTGCCCCAGAATTTGTTGCTTCATCTAACGATCTAAAAAACCATAATATCCTGATTGGAATATGATATCCTAGTTAACATACGTCTCAACACAAATCCAAAAACGTTTATAAAAATTTAAAAAACACACCTCTCCAGCTTCAAGATCTTCATTTTGACGTTTCCTCTTCTCCCTACGTTTTCTTTTCTCTTTATTCTTTAACTGTTTTTCTTTTTGAAACAATTCTGCCCTAAGTATTTTGTTTTTGACATCTGACAAATTTTGTTTTCTTGAACATTTTTCTGTATCACGCTTTGCTACTGCTTTGTCTGCCATCTTTTAAAAAAATGCACGGAACACCGGTATATTCACAACAAAACCACGTTAAAGTCAGAAAGTTTCGCTGGAAGAAAGTTTCGCGGATTAGAAAAACCGCGAAATTTTTGCATTTCGCGGGAAAAAACTTTCGCGGATGGCCTATTTTTAGATATTTCGCGGGAAAAAACTTTCGCGGAGAGATAAAAATCAAGACAAATTTTTTATTTATATATCCATTTTTTGCATTTCTTAATCAATTTCTACAAGTTCAGGGATCTTTTTTTTCTGCTTGTCGTTTGTCCTGTGAGACGTTTCGTTATTTCTAGCGACAGGATTAAAAAAATTCCGGATGTCCTTGGTTTTGAATTCTTTCTTTTTCGTTAATTTTTCTTTATTGGGAATGAAGCTGATGATAACGGGGAATCAGACGAAGAAGATATTTGGGGACCACCAGATCGCAACATTTTTGAAAAAATAAATAACTTTGACCATGAACAAGATTTATAGACATACAATTGTTTAGTTATTTCGTTGTTGGTCTCTTCCTTTTTGAATACTTACCTTATTATTATTATTATTATTATTACGATTAGTAGACAAAGCAAATAAAACCTTGATAAAACTCACCAATACTTCGTTATTTACTATTTGTAAAAAATTAAAAATAAAAAAAAAATATCATTTTTATTGAAAAATTTCGCGGGAAAAAACTTTCGCGGTTGACGCATTCTGAAACATTTCGCGGGAAAAAACTTTCGCAAAAAGGCCAAAAAACTGCGAAACCGCAAAACAACATTCTTCCCGCAAAACTTTCTGACCTTAAAGTACAACTTCAAACCCATGGGCTCGTGCCTTTTTGATATGATATACTTATTTATTTCGCCAATATCATATACAAATCTCAAATATAATCGTATATAATGGCTGGAGCAAGCAGAAGGCAGAAGTGCCTTATCATCAAGCCCCGTGTAATAACAACTAGTTTACTTTTTCAATATACTACTACTAACAATATAATATATACAAAAACATGAAAACAAAATACCTATCTGGGTAGAAATATTTACAAGCAAAAGGAAAACGTATGTACAGTGTGAAATGAAAAGGAAAAAACAAACAAACAAATATAAAAATGAAAATGAAAAACCAACGAAAGATACCAACATAACTGTGAGGAAAAATGGCATGCTAGGCGTTGTTGAAATATAACAGCCTAAAAAAACTGAGAAAAATCAATGTCACTATTAAGCAACTTTATTTTTACAGATCTTTTGAAATAGTAAACAGACCTAGTGTTCTTTCTGCATTTTGCAAGATATTGTTCCATAGAGCTGGGCCACGATGGGCGATCGAATAGGTTGTTACTTTAAGGCATTTTTTGAGGAATTTTGTAGTTATTCCTTGAATATCTAGTATTATATTTATTTTGGAATCTGAAAAATTGGTTGCGGAAAGTTATTGGGGTAAGCTCGAGCTTACTTTTAAACATGAAGGTTAATACTTGGTATATGTTTAATTTGTAGATACTAAGAATCCCAAGTTTAATAAATAAAGGTTCGGAGTGTGTAAATCGATCTACACCGAAAATAATCCTGCAAGCGTGTTTTTGTTTGAAGTAAAGTTTCTTAAGCTTTGTTTGTTTAGTACTTGCCCATACTATGTTGCAATAGGTTAGGTAACTATGTATAAATGAGAAATATAGTAGTTTTAAGGATTTTAAGTTGACATGTGGTTTTGCTATGCGAAGTATTCCAAGGTTTTTAGAAATCTTATCTTGGATAACATTTATATGATTCTTCCATGTCAAATTTTCATCAAGAAGAACTCCTAGGAATTTGATGAATTTTTCCCTTTTTATCTCATTAACAGCTTCGAGGTACCATGTTTATTGTGTCTGGTCAGTGGTTTTTTCTCACGAAAATAGTGTCTCCTTAGAGTATGTACGTCACAAGTAAAGTTAAATGCTTGAATCCTGTCTCATAAACTGGTATGTTTAAAAAAACAATCAAAGAAACAAAAAACGTGACTCCGGTCCCTAGTATACAGTTTTACATTAGACCTCTATTATCTAATACACATAGGCAGAACAGGCAGCAGTCAGTTAAAAAGAATGTTTCACAATGTTGAATGATTAAAAAGAATGTTTTTTGAACTGAGGTTTATATATCCAGTGGCGTATAACTGAGTTAAACTTAAGACAAGTGCTTTTTTCACATGGGCTTATAACATACAATCGTAAAGCAATAGCACAATTCATAGCAACAAATGCAAACAAAGCTATTTTATGCAATTTTGTTGACAAGAAATTAATAAAAAAGAATATCGCATGAAAAATTGCCTTATGCTTGTTCAGTTACTTCAAAGAACTTCAAGTAATTAGCTTCATTTTAGTGCAACCACCGCAATTCAAGTTTGTTAATTTTAGTTATATTTTTGTGAAGTGTGATCACACTCTAATGTCAACCTCTTGCCTTTTCGATATAAGGACGGCTTCTTCGCAAAGGCAAGAAATCCTAGGTACGAGGTTGACTCTTATGTAAATTCCACATATAATTATCTCACATACGATTGAGAACAGGCATTTCTTGCTTATGTATTTTTGATATCAAAAAATGGCAAGGAACCCTGTGTTCGAGGTTGTGTGGTAAGAATTCTCTCCTTCAACGAACTAAGATCAAATTGCATCATAATCTGGAGTGACAATCAGAGAAGAATTAGTGACGAAGTTTCCACTTATCGTATAAGAGCAACCTCGTTCCCAGAGCTTCTTACCGTTTTAATATATGGACGACTTTCTTCACCGTCGTCCGTATATCAAAAAGTCAAGAAGCCCTGGGAACGAGGTTGGTTTAAAACCTTTGAGATAAAATTTTTTCCCCCGTTGGAATTCGAAACTGGAGTAATCGTGGTATCAAACACTATGGAAGTTATCATGATGTTTTATCATTAAATATGTTATCGCGTTTTAGAGAAAACCACAACAACGCCATTATAAAAATGCCACGTGCGCGCTTGGACGAAGCATTTAACTGTTGATAATAGAGAATAATAACGCCACTTTAAATACAGTATAAGTAAAACGACTGATAAAAATATCTGGTACCTTACGAAAGAAAAAGTTTTAGTATGTTGTTACTTTTCCTGACAATCTATATCCATTTTGTTTGTTTTTGTATTGCTGCTAACACTGATGACAGAAATGGAAATATAGCAATTGACAACAACAGAACAAATGGGTCATTTTGCTATACCGTCAAATCATCTACCATGAATTTAACATACTGTGGGGTGATGACAAAATGGAAACCTAGATTCAACGGCGACATCTTATATATTATGTTAGTGGTGCCAGTGTTTGCAAGCATGGTGACCACCATTGTTGTTTTCTTTAAAGCCGCATCCAGCCTTAACAAAGTGTTTCGACTGATTTCCAAGAAATTTCCATCTTTCGATTATTGCTGTTATCCTTTCTATGTGTTGTTTCCAGTATTAAAGCTAATTTGGGATGGAGTTGACGTCATGTTTGACGCCTACATATTTTATCAGTTGGAATCGGGAAATCTTATCGATCCAATTATCTATCGAGACAAATACGTCAACAACGCGATCTTGGCATTCGCCATTTTAGGACTCTTCAAAATGTACTTTAACCTATTGATAATACGAACATCACCGAACTATTTCGAAATGGCGGAGCGAGATGATATCGCCAACATGAAACGTGAAGTGGTCCTTGTTACCTTCGTTTTAGAGGATGCCGCCGAATTGTTTTTAGAATATTTCTGGATCGAAAAATACTTTACATACAATCCGCCCATTTATCTGGTTGTACGAGACCTCATCGTGATTACGTTTCTGTCACTAATGTGTCTGATCGAAGTTTACGATGCCATGGCAACACGAAAAAAGAGTCAACAAAAGAGAAGAAAATCTCAAAGCATCGAAGATTCAAAGCGAGTCGATATGAGTGCCGAAAATGCGGCATATTGCTCAGATGAAGTGTTCGAACACGAGAAGGAAGCAGAAGGGCGCCAAATCGATCGAAACGCCTCTATAGTATCATGTGACATCAATGAAACCACAGACTCACCGCCACGCCTTTCACATTCAGACATACGCCATCAATACGCCCGACGGCGAAACACAATATCTAATGACAGCATTGAAGAACAGCGATACCGACGAATGTTACAAATAGTGATCGCCGCAATTGCATTTGTAGAAATCATTCGTGCAGTTTGCGCCTTTATACAATTGGTGACGCTGAAGTTGGATAACGAGTGCTTGGAAGTGATGAATGGGCGCTTGAATCAAACGCCATTCACGCCCAAATGTTTGAGAATTCTTGATTATGTTTTGTTGATATTTGGCGCTCCCAGTTTATTCGTAAGCTTCATCATTTTTTGTCGTGTGTTGAGCCGTCAAATTTTCCACGTATGATGGAACTGGATGATGCATTGTTTTGTTAATTGAATAAATCAACGTGAACCGAAAAACGGACTCTTACCATCACTTTTGAAGTGGCCAAGAATTAATAAAAGACTTGATAGGTTGCTTCAATCATCACACAACATCAAAAAATAACAAAAAAGCCTGGTAACGAGGCTCAAAAATGTAGACGATACTCATACTCCTATGTTTTTATGTTAAGTCATTTGTGAGAAGTTTTGTAAATTCGGGACGTTGGTAGGATGGATAAAGACAGTTGCTGGACAATATCAAAGGTGTATATATCATCAATAACTTATTTGTATATTAAAAACATCATGTATTTATAATCTCAAATCAACTGTCAAAGTTGCCACATATATCAAATGGGAAATCAAGGGCGCCATTTTGCCTGATGAAATAAAGAGTGGTCACAAAGCCTCTTCTGTCTATCTAGTCCATGCATGCTCCTTTAAAACCTCTCTGGTTTTTTTTTATTTATTTATTTACATACGTAGCTTTCTAAATTACTAAAATAAACAATCTAGTAGCTAATAAACATCGACTTAATATAGTTAAAATAGAAAGGTAAAAATGATAAAACTAATAAAAATAAGGTTTTAAATATAACCTACATGCTGGATGTATGTAGCGCACAGACGACATTTGCAAGGAAGTCTTTGGGATGTTAGAAGTTTAGATTTAAACTGTTCCACCGAATCAGCAGATTTGGTGGATTCACTTAAAAGTCCCCAAGTTTGTGGTTCCCGAAATGATGGGGTTTCAACACCACGGTTTACAGTGCGAGCGTGCCCAGCCCTGAAATCATTACGATTACGAAGGCCAGGACCAGAGGTATTCAGTGGAAAGACTTCCTGCAAATAAGAAGGATCCAGATTATGTAGACGTTTAAAAAGTAAGACCATGAGCTGGAAAATATTTGAAGCGTGATTTGATTTACATCCATACTTGGCAAGGAGTTCAGAGATATCGAGATTTGTGTTACCATCTACAAGACGTAGGGCTCTTTCATGGAGAGAATTTATTCTATTGTTATTGCTACGAGAAGTGTAAGCCCATAACAGAGGACATTAAATTGAGATGTAATGTAGCTATTTACCAATAGAATAAGTTTCTCTTTATCAAGATATGGTTTCAATCTCGCTATAGCATAGAATTTATTTCCAGCTTTCTTACAGATCTTGGAAATATGCGATGTCAGATCGAGCTTTGGATCTACAGTGATACCAAGGAGTTCTACCTCGCTAGAGGGTTTAATAATTACATTATCTACAGAAATATAAAATTTTTCGAAATTTTCTACCACATTTCTATGGTTAGTCAATAATAACAAGAGGCCAGGAGGCCTGAAGGTCAGCGCTTTCACCAAAGTTGAAAAATGCTTGACTGTGAAGCAAAATGGAAAAATCACATTTTTGTTCCAGGAAGGTCAAAATAGGAATTCATGAGTGATAAACGAAGTAATAGTGGTAATAAGACATTCAATGTTAAAACCAAACAGGTCTCGTCTCAAAATTGTGTCCATATTAATTCAATAAAAATTTTGCAAAGGAATGACTAAAAATAACTGATGATATTTAAAAAATACCATGTGCTTGTATGAGTGGTAATGCACCATTCATATATTTGTCACTGAAAATAAAAAAAGCATGCAAAACAACTGCCGATTATTTAAGAGCCAGTTTTTGTAAGAGGCTGACACCAGTGATAGTGACCACCTCAAAATTATCTCATTTCGAGATATTTTCTTGTCTATGTTGTGAATGGTAACTGTGCCAAATATTTTGCTCTAAACTCGTCTTGGCTCTGAGTTACGGTTTCATGAAATGGGAGCAACAGGACCAGTAAATCATGAAATCAGTTTTCGAAGGTCATTATTTTTAAAACGAAACACATGTACAAAATTTTTGCAATGAATATTACTTCAAAATCAAATGGGGAACAAGAATATATGACAAAATGATGTACCAAAATTGTCAGCCTCGAACAAAAAATATATAAGTGACGAAATTAAAAAAAAAAAACATGACAAGACTATAAGTAAGTGAAGAGACATATATAATGACTCCACATAGGTAATTTATTTAATAGACAATATTCATTCTATAAAGTGATGTATGTAGAGTTTACAAACATGTTTATTTCGCTCTTTTGCTTTAGTTACAACATTACATTACAAAAAACACAGAATATCATTGTTAGAGTCATTTTAGATTATGTGTACCACACACTGCTTACCGAAAGCTAGCCGTACCTAAGCCGTACCTTAGCCGTATACTTAAGAAAACCAATGATTTAAGTTGCTGTGTATGACAAAAGTAATTCAATCAAGTTCAAAACAGTTAGAGAAGTGATGTAACAATAATAAATTAGCATTACTTTGTATTCCAAGTTCAAATTCTAATTAAATCAATAAGTAGTATGTTAGGCGATAAACGTTTACCTATGTTTTATAAACTTCAAGATGTTGTCTGTATTTTTGATGACTATACTATAGATAGATTTACACATTTTATTTTTGTGTGAGTGACATTTAAAACTTGCCTATATTGAGGGACACATTTGTATGAATACATAAAAAATAACATATACATATCCGATAATACACAGGTCCTTTTTTGGAGAGGCAGCAGCAGAGCTCTCTCTATCTCCAGGTCTGACTAATGTGGCACAAAACAGAAAATCAGCGCTCGCTAACTCAACAGTATTATAATAACAGATTCAATGATGATATACGTTGATATTACGAATTCTTTTACTTCTCTGGTGAAAAATAACCCTTCCCTTCAGCTTTCATCTCCAAAAAACGATACCTGTGTGATGGGCAAACTGTAACTCGTGTTTTAATTTGAGGCCGCACTCACCCTGATAAAATAGCTGTAATTATAAATTATCTGAAAAATCTGAATTAAGCCACGATTAGCAAATAGCCTCTATTCCACCCTTATTTTTAAGCGGTATCAGATTTCTATGAGGAATCCAGGCTAGAACTGTGGACAAAACTCTGGGACGGAAGTACACACGCTAATGAAAGATCAGCTGCTTTCCGCGCTGACCAATAAAAGCTTACATTTGGCTAAGTTCAAAATAAGATAGTTATTTTGAAACCATTCAGAGAAACACTGAAGAGATTGCTGTAGCTCAGACTTGATATCGTGAGAGTTTGTGGAAGCAGCAAAAATAGTGTTATCATCTGCATAGTTACAAACATTAGAATTTATGAAATAGAAAAGACTGGTCCGGAAGACAATGAGGTTCGTGGTCAGTATTTTTAACTTGTAGTTCCAATTTAATTCACGTGATGGTACATAACTACAGTTGATTGGTTGAAGTGTTGCTACAGTCTGTTTCAATCAATTTGTAATCGCATCGTATTTACCTTGATTCTCTATGTTCCCCTCCACAGTAACTACTTTCGATTTCCTCACTAATATTTTCATTGGTATCAAAATTACCAATACGGTGGAGAGTAAAGCAAGGAGTGAGCTTATTAAAATAGCATATTCGACATTTTTCAAACATTTTCTATCAAAGGGTGTTTGATATAAACGCCCATCTTCGACTACAAAACAGTTTTGGTTCAATCTTAACGTCGTTATTTGATGAATGGCAGACGTCACTCGCAACAACTCTGTCACGCCAATCAGCAACATCACAGCATAAATGACGCGTTGATACTTCGAGACTTCCTTTTTTCGGAGGTCAATGAGATCCGTGATGATCGTTAAAATAACAATAATGGCGATCAAAACATCACGCCCAGCTAAATAAAAGGGCGGTTTATGCGTGAAATATTTTTCAATCCAAAAATATTCGAGAAATAATTCCACACCATCTTCTAATAAGAACGCCAATAAGATGGTAGCCCTTCTTATGTTCAACATATCATCTGTTGCATTGATTTGAAAATAGACTGAACACTTAAGGATAAGCCACATATTAAAAAACAACTTAATTATACCAAATATAGTAAAAACTAAAATGGCGTTAACCACATGGGTGTTTCTATAAATCACGGAGTCAATCAATTTTCCACTTTCAATCTGTCGAAAGGTGTACGCGTCAAGCACGATGTCGATACCATCCCATATCAGTTTCAGAACAGGTATAATGACGTAACATGGGTAACAGAAAACGCAAGATGGAAAACTTGCTACTCGAATATAATCCTTGTTGATGATTGGGGCGACTTTAAAGAGGGCGTATAGAGTGGAAATACCACTAATCACAGAAAGAATACTAGCGAGGGCGGTTAAGGCACTTTTACCAATACGAGGCTCCCATTTTGTGGTAAGATTACAGTACAGCAGGTTATCTCCATTCGAAGGTATTTGATAACAAAACGAAGTCGAGTTAGCTTCTTCAATTCCAGCTGTCAACAATACCAATATCCAAATGATACGTTGTACATTTCCTTCTAGCATTATAGTGGTTCTCTTTCTGGTGCTCTTTCAAATCGCTGAAATTTTTGAGAAAAAGGAACGTCTTTCTTGCTTGCTTCTTCTACAAAATTCTTAAGATATGTTTTTTTATATAAAATTGTCTCGGTTAATAAATCCAACAGTCCAACAACGATGAAGTTTGTGTTTGATTATTAGTTCGGATTTGATTATTAAATCTATAGTGTTGTTTTTTTATTATTTAGTTACACTCCATCGCTTATTTCCTGTAACCTGGACTGCTTAATTGAAAGGAAGTGAAATATCATCAATGGCGGAGACAAATCTAAACAATATATTTTAAAGGCTAGTTCTCACGGTGAAGGATACAACAACAGGATAAGTTAAAAAATACGCAGTGTAAAATGGGCGTAACTGGATAATGTGTACAACCAAAAATAGGAAACAAAGTTTTTATTGTTCTGGATTAAAGTTAAGACACGGTGGTTTTGTGCAAATATCTTGAGAACTAATACAAAATGATAACTGATTTCTTTTGAGGTCCAGGATCTGTTTTTTTGTGGTCACGAATTCTTTTGGATGTTATATTTCGGATTCCGTCTTTCGAAATACGTAAAATTGCTCTCATACTTTTGTTATTGTGAGATTTTTATTTGTCATCAGCTTAACTGATGTTTAGTTGCATCGACAATATTTCAACATTTCGAATTATTTTATCCAATACAATCTGTTGTCATCGATATCACAGTATTTTGTCTTGATTCACCACATTGAACCCAGGGTTTATTGATTTTCGATGTGATTCACGCCTTCCGCATATGGTTTCACGACAGTGTAGTAAGCGAGTTACTGAACTAGTAACCCACATGTAACCGACAAGTAACCGACAAGTAACCGACATTGTTCCATTATTGACGTTATTAATTCGTCAGTTATTTCTTTCGTTTTTGTCCATGAAGTAGCATTTATGGATGGATTAGATGTTTGGGTTGAATACATCCTAAAATGCTTGTTGCCCCTTTATCCAAAATCCATAGGCTCCAGTCTCATCTCTGATCTTCATATTGAGCTGAGAGTTTTCCATTTGGTATCTCAGTCAGTATCTCAGCATTTTTGATAAAATTCTCGGTCAGGAAATTAAAAAAAAACATGTGGAAACTTTGGTAGCACGTGTAGATGGTACCATATTTTTTTATCAGTATTTCGTGCTCTCTAGATGATTATACTTCACACAAACAATTGAAGGACCTTACTTTGCGTCACCTCTTGAGACACAAAGGGAAGTAAGGCCACGGAGAAGAGGTAAAAGAAACAAATCGCAAACAGTAAAATTTATTGATGCAAGATAATTTGAAAACTACACATGCATCTTTGGTTTGGTAAAAAATATTGTCACAGTTGTATACCATTGTCAAGAATAATCAACAATGTTTTTTCTTTTATTTTGAAGATTTCAAAAGGTCAAAAAACAAAAATATGGACAGTAAAAATTGCTAAATATCATCAATACCAACATCACTCTAAACATCACTCAAATTTGTCTGTAGGTGGGAAAAGGGTACTAAATTCTTTCAATAGCACTTTTGATATATGAAAATTATTGACTTTAGGACACCCGTGATGGAGTAAAGTCTTTAAATACCAGTGTTTCTCCTCCTCCTCTGTTGTTCCTCCATTTTTCATAAAAATATTTGCAATTATAACAATTGAAAGGTGCTGATTTCGAATTTGGCGGTCATTTTTTTAGATTTGACCAAAATTTGATACATTATTTTTAAGAGTAGATAATGTAGTTGTGATACGTCCTGCTGAAGTTTTCTTGTTTATTTTGACATATTTTTCCCAAAATTGTTTGTAGGTATTTCCACTGCAGAAAAAGGAGCATGTTTTTCACACTTTCACTTTTTCAGCCCGTACATTTGTTAAAAAATCTCTGCGAAGGAGTGCATTTCTATAGAAATATACACATAATTTCATAAAAATGTTCTTCATCGCAGTGACTTTTGACGACTTTGCCCACTGAGTTGGTGCATCAGAATCGATTTCTATTGAATCTTGAGAAACAATATGGAAAATATTTTTTTCTATACTTTTATTAAAACAAATTGAAAAAAAAAACATTTTTGATATAACCATTTTTGTTTTCAGTAAAGAAATTAATTTCATGTATTTTTTCAGAGGTTCTGATATGGAAAAGGTCGAAATCGATTTGAGCGAAATTTATGTCAATGAAAGAAGACGTCCATCAAATAACGACAGTGCGACGCCGACACACGACGACGAATCCGCTGTAGATAGATCGACGACGAAGAGACAGAATAGTAAGTCGAATTTTTCGTTTTCTTTTTAAGTCAGTGTTTTGTGTGTTCATTATCATTTTGGCTTTTTAATTTTCGTCAAGTAAATTTCATTGGACTAGATTCGACAATTTTTTTTCAAAAAAAGAGAAATACAAACTTTTTGGAATAAATATAGGATTACAATTTGTGACACATTTCACCAGAAAACAAACAACATTTTCCTGTTGCCATATCTTTCCCACCTGCTTACAAGTAAAAGCTTTAAACTAGCGTGAAACCTTTAGATTTCTTTCATTACCAACCCAGCCGGCTCATTTGTTAAGAAATGCTTTTCTATATAAATAGAGGTTCGGAATTCCCGAGTTACAAAACCGAGTTACGCATTATGACGTCACAAACCGAGTTACTAACTCGGAAATTTTTAAGTTTTAATTTTTCTCGAGTTACTAACTCGGAAATTTTATTTTGTTTTATTTTTTCCGAGTTACTAACTCGGAAATTTTATTCTTATAAAATATTCCCGAGTTAATAACTCGGAAAATTTTATCTGCTATTCGTTTTTAATTTTTAGTTTGCTTTATGTTTTTCGAGTTAGTGGCTAAAAACTAAATCACAAAATGACTTAAAATGAAAGTGAAATTAAAAGAGAATTTCGGACCAAATTTTCAAACAATTCATTATGAGCCTAAATTTTCCAAAAAAAATTTGAAAATTTGACTATGCTGGTTACGAATTTGCTATTTGTGCCGGAGGTGCACTTAATTTTCAAAGTGCTTCCGCTTCAAATTTGCATTTGTATTGACTATGTGTGTGTAGCATAACTACAAATAGGGGACCTATATCAACGAAGTGATATATCATCACATTATATGTTATCACCAAATTGAAGGTGAAAGAAAATCAAATAAAAAGTATTTTAGCACTGGAACATAAACCACAAGGAAGGATAACACTATAAGTTCACCAAATGATGCATACACTATAACGTATTAAGAGTTATTAGTGGATAGAGATCTAATCTAATAGTGGCACTAATAGTTTAGGTGAAATAAAGCAAGAAGAACAATGTTACTTTGATTTTGAAAACTTGTTTTTCGCATAGTTTACATGGTTTCTCTGTGCACGCAATCATTTAAAAAGCACACTCCATAACAAATTGTTCTCATGGTCTATTTGTATCTGAACGGGTTTTTAATTTCGAAATGCTATTGTTATAACACTGGAATGACTGCGCGACATAAACAAGAAGACTTGTCTAAACGTTTAACAAAAGAAAGCAAATTAACAAGATTCTACCATATTTTATTAAACAGTAACATTGTTTCAAAGTTGTTTTCTTGTACTTGCATAGAAAAACTATAAATACGAAAAACCGAAGAGTAACGAAATGAAAAACAAAATAAGAAAAAAAAAAATAGAGACACTTATGGTACATCACAGCATTTCTCCTCTTCTCAGAATGCACGCTTTCAAAATGTTTGTTCTTTTCCTTGTTAAAAGGGGATTTAGAAAACACTCAATGTTACTGATATAACTTTACATATACGAGTCAAAGTCACAAAGGTAAGCCACGACCTTTTAGTAATAACTTTCTCTCTCCGTTTAGTTTTGAATTCGCAGCATCTATATATAAGGGAGGAACAGCAAGATAGTAAGTAAGTAGTAAGTAAGTAACGGGAGTTTTCAGTCCTTGGGCTTCCATCCGTAATGGTTGGTTCTTCTGCCCGCCGACTTGCAACTATTAGTTGACTTACCGCCAGAGATACGTATAGCATTGCTCTAACTTGCCCGAAGGCCAGTGTGCAGTCAGTCGATGGCTCCTAATGGGCTGACACGCTGCTTTTAAAGCGCATCGGAGTGGTGTATTGAGATGCGACATGACTGGACTCGAACACGAGTCGCAGCGGTCGCACTCAAAGGTACTAACCACTACACCATCGCTGCACAAAAAGATTACTCATGAATGGCTTCTTGGAGAATTTGAAGCAGAAGCACTTTGAAAATTAAGTGCACCTCCGGCACAAATAGCAAATTCGTAACCAGCATAGTCAAATTTTCAAATTTTTTTTGGAAAATTTAGGCTCATAATGAATTGTTTGAAAATTTGGTCCGAAATTCTCTTTTAATTTCACTTTCATTTCAAGTCATTTTGTGATTTAGTTTTTAGCCACTGACTCGAAAAACATAAAGCAAACTAAAAATTAAAAACGTACAGCAGATCAAATTTTCGAGTTATTAACTCGGGAATATTTTATAAGAATAAAATTTCCGAGTTAGTAACTCGGAAAAAATAAAACAAAATAAAATTCCCGAGTTAGTAACTCGAGAAAAATTAAAACTTAAAAATTTCCGAGTTAGTAACTCGGTTTGTGACGTCATAATGCGTAACTCGGTTTTGTAACTCGGTTTTGTAACTCGGAAATTCCGAACCTCATATAAATATACACACAATTTCAATAAAAATGCTCTCCGTCGCAGTGATTTTTTGACGATTTTTCCCACTGGGAAAGACAACTTAAAGATTTCGTTTTACAAACGTTCAAAAATCTTTTCAGTAAACATAGATCGACATGAAACGTTCATTTTTCATTTTTGTGTAGAGAAAAATGCAGCGATATTAAGACGTCAA
Organism: Turritopsis dohrnii; assembly: GCA_027922465.2. Lineage (NCBI taxonomy): Eukaryota > Metazoa > Cnidaria > Hydrozoa > Anthoathecata > Oceaniidae > Turritopsis > Turritopsis dohrnii. Next base: position 436,931 of record BQMF02000259.1, on the reverse strand, counting down.
ATATCGCAAATACGAAAAGATTTGTTGAGCAAGAAAGCGGACGAATATTTAGAGAGCTCCACTATACACGGGATCACCCATATAAAGCAGGGAACACGTATCGAAGCTATCATTTGGTGTCTTCTTGTCATAGGAAGTGTCACTGTTTTAGGGTCAGTACTTTACAGATTAACCGAAAAATATATACAGCGAGAAACCTACTTTAGTTTGGAAAATATTTATACGGATCGAAATTATTTCCCAGCACTGACCTTTTGTGAGGGTCCACCCAACAAACGCCATTACTGCGGTAAAAGCGTTTTGGAGAATTCTCCTCATAACCCTGGATCCTGTTTAAGACCGAACTCGACAACATCACATTCCGACGCCATTTCTGACTATGCTAAAAATAACACCGTACCCAGTTGGACAAATGGAGTCTTCCTTATAAAGTGCTTACAGAACATGCTCTGTCAGCCAGAAGACTTGGAAAGATTTACGTCTGTCACCGACAAATGCATTACATGGAATTTAAACGGCAGCGCATATCACTACTCTGGCAATGTGGAGTTCAAAGTAACTTTAGTAAACTCACATCAGTTTCAGTTTATTAAAGATATTTATTGCATAGTTCACGAACCAAACACATACGGTCCGATTCAAGGGAACTCTCTAGTCATGACTAGCATAAACAACTACCAGATAGTCCTTATCAAATCCATAACGAAGAGGTTGCCTGCACCATTCCAATCCAACTGCACAACGAAGAAGTCACCGGACATATTTCCCAATCGCTATTCACGTGAAGGGTGTCTTGACTCACGAACTTGTGTTGAAAGTTACAAGAAATGCAAAGGCACATATGACTTTTGTTGGAATTTTCTCCCAAACATCATGCGAAAAGATGTGGAGAGTTCAAACTACAGTACCGTTGCGAGCTGTCTTCGTGAAAACTTTCGTCACCGCCAATACGTCAATGATTGTCAGTTCCCATGCTTGGAAGAAAATTACCAAGTATCCGCCATTCCATACCATAACAGCATCGATCCCACAAACATTGCTTTCAATGAGTTTATAGTTAGCCTAAAACACCAACAGGCCTCCACGTATTCGTACTACGATGAGACACAACTTTACGAATTTGTGGAAATGCTCTGTGAAAGTGGAGGCTTGATAGGACTCGTCATTGGTGCATCAGCACTGTCAATCGTAGAGTTGGCTTTTTATTGTTTGTTCAAGTTAAGTAAAAGGATTGTTTAAAGATAATGTTGTAAATAGAACTGAGGGTTGCATTGTGCTGATGTCAGCAGTAGGAGTCATAATGTTGTGGTTGCAATGATTGTTGCTTTCTGTTGGCTGTTTTGCTGATTCTCATGCGTTAAGTTATCGATGTGAAAGTCAAACCACGTGACGTTATGCAACCTCGTACTCAGGGTTTCTTGCCTCTTGAAAAAGCTGGCTCAATCATGCACGATGTCATTGTTACAATGTTCAACCAAAACTCAATTCTGTTTGAAAAATATTTCCACTTATCTGACCCCTCCGATGACAGCTGTAGCTGTCGAAACCAAAACCAAAACCAAAATGAATTCGTTTGTTCATGACATGATGAACTCTGATTTATTCAATCAGTTCTGTTTTCAACTACAGTGGAATCTCGATGTTAGGAGCGCCCGATATAGTGAACCTTTTCTGTCCCTTGGGAGACCTAGCAAACAGCATTCAAGTGTCAATCCCCCCACAGTTTATATAGAATTTAAGAAGGCGAGTTGAAATACTTAGAAAAGAAAAAAATCTGAAAGATGATACAGCCACCAGGATTCCTGGATACATTGTAAACAGTTATGTATAAAGAAACAAGAAATATTTGAGGAGAAAAAACTTCTTGTTTTTGTTTATTTCACTAATTAATTGCAATCTTTTTGTGTTGTAATACAACAGCCATCCTGATCTCGATATGCCAGGGCAAGATGAACTGTGCACATTGGCTGAAGGAGCGAACTATTTAAAATGTTAATTCAGTTGTAAACCATTAATAAAAGTAAACACTGTTTTCATTTCCTTCATTTGCAATATGTTCATCAGACAACTCGTTACCATCAGACGTCAACGGTGTAAACCTTGTGAAATGTGTTTGGGTTAGTGAGAGTAAGGCACAAGGTTGGCTTCATACGTTTAAATAAGTGTTTATAAGTGTTTTCACCGTTATAAATGTAATGGTGACGATTTGTCAAATGAACATACTCCTTGAAGGTTGATCCTAAGTGCTAAGTAAACCTTGAGGTGTTTCTCCTTCGTCTTTCATACTTATGGTTGGTTAAAAGAGTCCATTCCGGAGGGTAATCATAATTTATAGAGGGGAATTGATCTATTTAGATGAGAAGTGTAAAATGTCCTAGTGACGTCATGAACTCTTAAGATTGAAAAGAAGTTTTATTATGTTGTTTCCCTCTGCTTTTTAACACACATTTTTATCTCTGCTTTTTCACCTCTGTCCATAACTTAGAAGGTAACTTAGGTAACTTCAGAGATGTAATAAACCATGGCTCTCGATTTGTCAAAGTTGCGCAGTCAGTCCATGACACTTTATAGGGCACACATACTTCTACAAACGTACTGCTCTTTTAAGGGGGATCGGAGTATGGAAATGTTCTAGTCGACCTTTCCTCAATGCAGCAAAATAATTAAAAAAATCTCTCAATGGAATGATAAAGAGAGAGATTCAAAATAGATATTCTCACAGCTATTTAGAACAATACTTCAAGTAATCCCAAGTAACTATAGCATTGCATTGTGGTATAGTTGTACTGAATTGTGGGAACGGCAACTTATGGGATCATTCGCAATAATAGCAGTTCACGGTTGTCAATAACGCATTACTTCAACTCGAATCTTTTATATGCACATTATATACACTTTATTTACAGCCTCGTTATGGAAATTAAAAATAAAGGAACGTTAAAGAAGAACCAATAACATTATTTGAGAAGAGAGAACATGATTAGTTATGAAGCAAAATTCGAATGAATGCGATTGGTTCTGATAAACATTCTCGAATGCAATCACAACTTTGGGCGGCGTTAAGGGCGTATCAACTAACGCCTTCAGATTGAGGCGAAACATGTCTCCGGAATTTCGATACAACCATAGAATTCGGTTTATAAGTCGATCGTTCACAAAGGGGCGGTGATGGTGTATGTTTCTTTGGCGGTCTTATCGAACTTGTAGTGATAAGGTTGCGATTCGCACCAGGATATTCAAATAATTGGGCGTTTAGAACATTTCCTGACGAATGAGACACAGAACGGCTGAGTTGTATGCTGACGTCACTCGATAGTTTTTTCTTTAGTTGAGGTTTCGGTGTTGGACCACTGTTAAGTTGAAGGGAGAGACACATTAGAAATTCTAACACAAGTCAAATTTTGAAGATTTATAGGAAGGTTTGATCAGAAAAAATTCTTTCACCTAGGCTTAACCAAACACACCCTTTTGACGCTATGTTTCCTTTTTGTATCAAGATACCTGATATTCATTTGCTTTAAAGCGTTGGTACAAGTCAAGATTAGGTTTTTAAAAAAATCAACTGCGTTATGAGACTTAACGAAAAGAAATCGACTAAATTTTGCTGCTAACCCACCAGAAGTATCTTTCTAAATCTTGAATAGATACGTACCTTGATAGCACTGGCTTCGCATTCAACCTCGTTATCGAATTTTCAACTGGCACTTCATCATACAGGACCTCTTTTTCAAGTTTACTACTCAGCCTCCTCAAATCTACAACGACGAATTGGAAACACGACTTTCCTATTTTAACCTATTTGAACTTTATCAAAGTGAAGGTTCCTACAAAAAGTATCGAAACTATTCTATTTGCACATTGTAAGCATATATTGCAATGACATCACCATGGTAACACATGAAGTGTTTTCACGCTGGTTAGTGTTGGGCTTTGAGGCTCCCGTTATCACCACACAGACAGTATTGTGTTATGACGATTAAAAGTGAGAGCGTGTCACAGCAGTGTCATGATTTAGGTGGAATGACCCACACAGTCCTTGGTGGAGGTGAAGTTTCCGCCAAAGTCATGTCTCCTAAGTGATTTTAGCATCGCACAAGGAGTACTATCTTTCAATTTTATCAATTCCGAATCGAAGTTTTCACACCTGTGAGAGTTGGGGAAGACGTCTTGTTTTTCGAATACTGCTTCTCGTTCTCGTATATCAGTGCATCCTAAATGGAAATATTATTCAACAGTAAAACCTCTAACGTTTTGTCATTTAGATAACATCCAAATTCTCTGAGATGTGAAATACCAACGAGGCCGTCCTGGGTATCAATTAAAAAGCATCGCACAGCATATCATAGCATATCACTGTGCTTGCTTGAAATTTCGACTGTTTTGCGCAAGAGTTCTGATTTTTAAGAAACAACCAATAAATTTCAAGATCAAAAATGCATTTTTTATTTCTAGCTTTTGACAAGCTTTTGATCTGCAGAGAAGAAGTGAGACCTTGATTTTATTACACAAACACTTTGCTTCATCTGGTATACTTACTTGGATATACTTGATATTTGAGAGGAGCTGCTTTCGCTCATTTTCAAAATCCTCCCTGAAAAGTAAGAACTATCTCATTATGGTTTATTGGACGCAATAACTAAAGGCATAATTCACAAATATATACCTTGAACGTAAGCATTATATGAAAGGAAAGGCATTATAAATTAATCTTTCATGAGTCGGGTCAATATTACAAGGATTAACAATGAAGGTTGAAAAGATACTATTACGAGTGGGTACCACGAGGGGTTATTACGCAAGGTGATCTTATGCGAATTTTAGTGGACTTATGTAAGATCAAATCTACCTCCAGACTTCCCACTCCTCACGTATCTCACTCGCGCCAGCAGTAAACCCTCGCCACTTTAGTCTCCATAAATTGCAGTGACATTTGGTCAGTGGTCCCTAATTATTCGTAAATATAATGCTTTTATCGCATAATTATTCAGAGAAACTAATACTGGCAACCTATCTTCCAGTCCACACTCCGCCATTTTCTTTAATGGCTTTCTCAGAGAAGCAAGTTCGCACATGCGCATAATAACTTGCCGCTCAAAAATGAACGTAAATTGTGGTTGTACATTGGTGGCCATACAATAATTAAAGAATTAAAATTTGATCAATCAACCAGTATCTCTTCAGATTTGTAAAATATCATACGAATGACACCTAAATGGTTACTCTTATCGAATGCGTCAGTTCCGTCCACAAGAAAAAAAATAGTCCAAAAAACTGTTTTATAATAAAAGATAACGGGTTATTTGAGGAATGCAATGCATTTCAAACTTGCCTAAACGCTGTTACATGTCACATGTCACATGTCACTTAACAAAACGATATGTCACATGGCACTTAACAAAACGATATGTCACATGTCACTTAACAAAACGATATGTCACATGGCACTTAACAAAACGATATGTCACATGGCACTTAACAAAACAATATAGCTACTATTTCAATGAAATAGACTAAAAGACTTAAACATAAAATGTGGCATCGTATCCCTTGGAGTTGTTTTAACTGTCATTCAATTGTAAAGTCATGTATAAATGTTTTATGTAAAGATTTGTAAATCAGAATTTACTAGTGATCATGGTGTCAAGAAGAAACGTCTAGATGAACGAAATTGCAATTTTGTTTTTATTTTTATAATTAAACTGATATGGCCCAGTTCCCAAAATAATATTAAACCAATGAAATTACTCTTCGTCACAGTGATTTTATGACGATTTTATCCAGATGGAATATACTTACACCAAAGCCTCATACATATTTATTTACCAATATTCTGAAAGATATAATTCCAACCATGCGAATGAGGAAAAATATCCATTTTCAATAGAGAAAATACTAGCTTTTTACCTCAGAGGCTGTATAATGTGATCGATTTCCATGATATTGATGTTATCTTCTAGTACATTCAAGTCCAGGCTAAGTGATGATGTGGTTCGAGAACTATAACCGCTTGATGGCGTACCCTGCCTGTGCATCGCAGAATCAGTAGAAGAACATCTCTTTTTCCGGGTACCTGCAGAATAATTATGAAAAAAAGATAACATCCAGTGTACAAATTTGACAATCACTCTGAGGAAGGAGCTTTCTATAGTTATAGTTTCTCAGTGGGCAACTTTGTTGATAAATCTCTAGGAAGGAGTGCATGTCTATAGAAATATGCAAACAACTTCGATGAAAATGCTCTTCATCTCAGTGATTTTTTGACGATTTTGCCCACTGGGTTAATTAAAAGTTTTAGAAGCGTTTCTATTAGTCTATTCAACAGTATTTGAAGAGGCTGAGTACCAAACTTGAAAAAGAGGTCCTGTATGATGAAGTGCCAGGTGAAAATTCGAAAATTCGATAACGACGATAAAAATTTGGCATGTAACATGACATTTGACTTAATCTGACACCACGAGTTTCACAAGCAAATCTGAACGTGTCTTACACTAGACAAAATATAAAATAACAATTATAAAATATTTTCCATTATTTGATTTTAGATAAAATCTATTACCAGAAACAGCTTTGACAACATCCCTTTCTACGTCTGTTAGCATGGTTGATATGGGACTAAACGAACAGCTCGATGTTAACACAATCCGATTCCATTATTTTTCACTTTGGGCACAATGAAAACAAAACGTACCGTCCACCATGTCTTGCAATCTTTTGCTGTAGTAGGTCCACTAGAAGACTAATTTGCTTTTCAAGGTTTTCTCTCATTAATGGTGGTTCTGGTAGAATGGGCTGACAGACTAAAATAAATACATTGAATCTGATACAAAATCTTTTGCTGTGTAGGTCCACTAGAAGACTAATTTGCTTTTCAAGGTTTTCTCTCATTAATGATGGTTCTGGTAGAATGGGCTGACAGACTAAAATAAATACATTGAATCTGATACAAAACATTCATAACAAATGTCTGTTTGTCAACAGCTTGAAAAAAAAGAATAATTTCGACCTTATAGATGGATAAATTCGTTTATTGTTGCAAAACATCCTAATTTTCAAAATCAAAACTGACAGATTATATTTGTCAAAGCATTGAAAAGCAGTTAGTAAAAAAGGATTATAAACATTGTTTACCTATCTATATATTAAAAAGAGAATAACGAGAAGTTTCATTTTGATTATTATTCAATTCAATATTTCGTTCTGCATCCGCAGAACATCGTCAGGAACGTTTAACTGGATCATGAAGACATTACATTGTTAACGAAAATTATTTGTGACGTATGACGTCATTAATAAAGTTTTAGCCGGTACGCATCTTTTTGAATATTCAAGTCCGGTTTATGTTCTTTTATGAATAACGATTCGCTAATTTTTCTTTTGAATGCAGATTTGTAATTTTTTCCTAATATTTTAAAGTCTTCTAACCAAACTCTGTGGTGGTTTGTGTTGTCAGCATGCTTCAGCAGGTGTGATTTTTTATCGGATTTGTTGTGTTGTATGACGCGTTTTTGTAATCTACAACTAGTTTGACCGATGTAATGGGAGCGACAAGTAGGTTCAGGACATTGTGCGTGATAAACGATGTTGTGTTGGTGTGCTGAATGTGTTTTATCTTTGATTTGAAATTTCGAACTTAGTTTTTTGGTGTTGTAGATGATGCGTATTTTGTTTGTCGAACATTTACCAATAATGTTTTTCATTTTCTTCACGATTTGTTCTCCTTTTTGTCCAGCATACGGTAAAGAAAGGTTAACTATTTCAGATTTGGTTGAAGGTTGTTCAACGATTTCATTCTCTTGGGTGTCAGTTTTATTGATTTCATTTTGGATGATGTTTTCAATGAACTTGATTGGGTAGTTGTTGTATTCAGTGAAGACCTTTTTAAGATGTGATAGTTCGGTTTTTACATTTGCGTACCGGCTAAAACTTTATTAATGACGTCATACGTCACAAATAATTTTCGTTAACAATGTAATGTCTTCATGATCCAGTTAAACGTTCCTGACGATGTTCTGCGGATGCAGAACGAAATATTGAATTGAATAATAATCAAAATGAAACTTCTCGTTATTCTCTTTTTAATAAAGCTTTACGCCCTGAAGAATATCTTCTATCTATATATACTTTTCATTCAAGTCAAATGTCAAACAAGTTGATCATGTTTAATTTTACAGGGGTCCTATCATCTAAGACAATTATTCGATCTAATACCTAAACATCGCCTGTTGTTTATAATCAAAATAAATTGATTTGGGTTACCTTTGTTTGTATTGTGTTCGTGAAATTCTTTCCATATTTCATAAAGTGTAACTACCTAAAAAATTCATTATAAAGTTATAGAATTGCTGTATAATGGTAGATTTACTTTACACAAATGAGTTTCAAAAAGGGACTGTGAAAAAGACATTTGTTATAGCACCAAGGTATTTGTGGTAGCTGTTTTACAGCAAATTTAATTTGGAGAGCATTGTATTGATTTATATCCATCTCGTAGAACATTTAGGAGAACAGAGTGTTGATAATTGATTGATACAGACAACTGAAGCCATTTTATATTTCCAATTAAAAATTGACCCAAGAAAGAGCAATTTTGTATATAAGAAGATGAGACTCAAATCAGGCAAAAAAAAAAAAAAAAAGAAAAAAGAAAAACAAATTAATTTTTTCAAAAAAACTCAGGAAAAATCTTCGACAGTAATTTTCTTGTTTGATGAGAGAATTCTCTTAAATATGTTATCCAAACAAAATTGATCAAACAAACAAAACTTCTCTCTTCAAAAACCTTTCCTAAACTGTTAAATATTCAAAAACTGATTCACAATGATAACCTTCATGAAACATACAATACTCAAATCATGGAATCAAGACTCGGAAGTGTACCCATGTTGTAGAACTCTATAACCTGATTAAAAAATGTATGGGATCGTCTTGCTACAACCAACGGTCATAGAGATATCATCGATCAGAGATTTTGATGACGTCATATAGCCACATGACCCAAAAGAAACTAAGCCCAAATTTTTCATCAACCCATCACCACAGACCCAAAAAATGTCAGTTATCCCTATTGGTTCTTGAGATATTTACCCAAAAAGGTCGCTTGAGGATGCAATGCAATGATTCCCCTGTGATCACAAAAATGATGTCATGCCATGTGCTTTTATAGTGATAGTGAAAAATAAGTGTCTCTTGCCTCTACGTGGTTTTACACAGACATAAGAAGAAATTGTAAAATTTAATTAAATCTACCGACTGGTAGCCTTGTGGTAGAGTGCTCGCTTCCTGTTCGGGAGGTCGCGGGTTCAATCCCCGACCGAGTCATGCCAGTGACTATAACAGTGTGAATCGATCCTCTCTGCTTAGCACTCAGCAAGAGAGTAGGAATGATGTCTAGGGTGGTTGTCTAGTTGAGCGGTTTCTGTCATTACAGCTTCCGTAGCCCAAATGGGGGCTTTAAATGCTCTAGGACCTCCTTCGCAGGACCCTCATTGATAACAGTACCTTACGGAACTGAAGAGGCTATCCTGGGTAAACATTCGTAAATAAATAAATAAATAAATTGCTATCTAAACAAAAGTGTGACACACACTTGCATATTAGTATAATAAGATTTTGTTATAACCAGCTATACTAAAATTAGAAAATAAGAAGGTCGGGGGTGTGTAAATAAATGTACTTAGCAGGATGTAATCTAGAATGGAAGGGCAGCGTCCGGCGGAAGGAAAAAGGGCATTTTATGAACATCCAAAGGGCACTTTATTTTAGGAAAAGGGCAACCTGAGCTTTATTTCGGTGGGTTAAACCTGAACATTATTTGTAAAAATACCTCCTTTTGTAGCTCTAACGTTTCATCAACCAATGATTCACCAACGGTTCTCCTTATAATATTTCTTTCAGAAGAACTCTGAGTTTGTTTTTCAATTACTGACCATATTGATTCATGCAACAAAAATTCTTCGAACCTAAATTCTAAATCACTGCCACATCTTTCCATCTCATCTAAAGAAGTATAATATATATTATAATGATATTTAATCTAAATAATGTAAAATAAAATACAATAGGATTTGATGAAAAATTAAATTATATAAAACATTTGTATATAATACTGTTATAATATTTAAAAACATTAGATTTTTGAAATTAATCATTATATAGTATCCTGGTGGGTAAAAACATGTTACTATGTACAAAAACAAGGTGTCCTATGTCATGATGAATGCAATGCCAATACCATAAAGAAGATTATTATCATGCAATTATGAACGGCAAGTGTATCTATGTCTTATAAAAAATATGTCGTTTTTTGTTTAAAGTGTTGCAGCCTTTAATTTTTGCGCATCTAAGTGCCTTTTCTATAAAAAATATAAAATGAGTGTGCAAGTTAATAATAAATGGAATTAAAGTAAAGGTAATATAAATATATTACAGATAGATCTTCATAAAATTTACCAATTTAGGACCATTGATAGTAAAATATTGCAGTGCTGCATCATGCCTTGATGGTTTTCAAATGTTTACATGTTTTTAAGGCACATTATTGTTGTAGTGGTGTGTTGAAAATCTGATCCGCCCGATCAGGTCAATGAAAAACAAAAAAAATATGAAACATATTTCTTTGGTGCATTTCATTTCCAACATATAATACCTAATATATATAATAGCACACGCAAAAACAGAACAAAACGTGATTGAATGAATGTGGTTTGAAATGTTTGAACCAACAAGGTGAAGGTGCTCTGTGCTGTGGTAGAAAATATTGACCCCTTAGAATATTTTCACCCCCGTGGTTTACGCTTATGACTTGTTAGGTTTTCTTTGTTATTGTTAGGGTTAGGGTTAGGTTTAGAAAATATTCTAGGGGTCAATATTTTCTACTACAGCTCACAATGTATACTACTACTACTACTATAAGGACTTCAGCTTGCTTGTAGCCATATGATTTCTCCTTTTGGGCGTTGGGGTGCGAAGCGCCATCGTATATGAGGCATTTGCGAAAAAATCATACAACTTCTTGCTTTGTCCGGGATTCGAAAATGTTAATTAGAAAATATAGAAATGACTATTATGAAATGCTCAAGCCTGGTGGGACCAGAAGAGTCGTAGTTGTTCTGATGTCCTTTTGGTGAGACATAAGAATCAATATCGTGTTAAGCTTGAGCATGATATGCTATTTTCGTATAATATTCAAGAAATGTTAAGAAAAAGAAACAACAAAAAAAAAACGACCAAGGATGTATATATTCAGTAAAGTGAAATTCATCCCATTATGCCAGCTCAAAAAGTTAGTTTTGTTGGTTTTTTCATTTCAACCAGAGAAACGGGACTTGGGCCTTCTTAGTGTAGCTTTTGAAAAACAAAACAGCTGGTCTCAAATCTGAAAATTGAAAATATTGAAATTGGAGTTAGTTAGTTATGTGCTACACTAAGAGGTTGAGACATTTCATAGTAGGGTTTGAGATCCACATATTTTAATAAACTGTTGTTGAAATTATCGGACTTAGAAGAATAATTGGAAACGTGGTTTATCTTCCCTATAACGTTGTTTTAATTTAAAAGAGAAAATTTTCGGCAATGGACGATACTATTTTCATCCATTTTTTTCGGTTCTTTGCTATCGATCTCAATTCATTCAAGTCACCCATTTTGTTCACAATGTATGATGATCGGAAATGCAGTGATTTCTCAACCATCTTGTACACCATCATCCAATAAATCCATTAAGCAATGCATTCGTCGTATGAAGTGGATATCGGTCAGTTACTTGTTGCTATGCATTACTATTTTATCGGGACAAAACTCGTCGCGGAAAAGCCTCTTAGGAGGAGAACAAGTGACATGTTATTCGGGGAAGAGAACAGTTTCATGCACAAGTGGTGAAGAACATTTCAAATTCGCAAAACACAGTCAGTAAGGAAGAATGGAATTATATTGAATGTTAGACATAATAACCTCATTTATTTCATCGGTTTCTTGTCTTTTTCGATGCTCGAGTGACAGACAGTTTATTTATCATATATATAAATAATCTTTAGGGATTTCCACAAGTAGGCGCTTGACAAGAAGGGAAGGTAGGACAACCTCCAATCCAGGGTTTTTTGCTTTTTGATAAACGGCCTTCGCTGACGTCATCCAAGCATCGTTCTTCCTTTGTGGCTATAATTGCATCTTATAATAGTTTTTAAGGTTGGCAAATGTCAGATAATATTACTTGCATTATCTCTAATGCAAGTAATATTATCTGACATGGTATTGAAAGAATTTTAAAACTATTACCTACGACTAAAAAGGATATAGATGGTATCATCAGTAATTTCATTAAAGGTAAAGGTAAAGAATGGTTCATCATTTTCGGATTGCACTTATAGATAGCCTCGATTGTACTTATAGATAGCTTTTCCTTTTGATACGTATCAAACCAACCTCAGCAGAGAATTTTGAACGTGGTCCAAAATTATTTCAATGCACATCGTTTTATTCATTTTTTATTCATTGATATTGCAATGTAAGTTATTGCATCAGTGCCTCGATAAACCAAACATTGATGCGATATTTTTAAGCAATAATCAATGTACAGCAAGAACATGAGCACCCTGCCTAGGGAAAAGACCCTGGATTCTAGGTTTGACGCATAAAACCAACCTCGAAACCAGGGTCTCTTGCCTTTTCGATATACGGGGGGTATAAGAGACCCTGGGTTCGAGGTTGGCACAAAACATCTCGCAATTACAAAAATCTGAATTGATTACAAAATTTGAAATGCTCAAATTCATAGCTTTGAAAGGTTGTCCATCTCATGATAATTATTCATAGGATTTTGACTGTAGCTTTTATTTAAACTTTTATGGGCACTTAGCAAGTGCACGTCTTTTGTGAGTTTTAGATTTCAGGGAAATTAAAACGATTACAGATTTTTTAAATTTCTGAACACGATTCAAGCCCCATCTTGTTTTCATATTTTGAAGAAATTCGAATTCTTATAAACAAGGGAATGTAGGAATGGTTAACAAAACAAAAATAAAAATACATAACAGTAGTCTATATACAAAGAATGTTTACATTCTATTTGTCATTCGGTTGGTTGAACTGTTTTGCATAAATTTGAATACATTTACATTTAGTTAGAGATTGACGGTCATTCGTTAGGTCATCAATAACTATTTTCGATTTTATTTTCACAGTGGGTTCCTCTCTATGTGTATCACTTTATCACCATAGTAACACTGCATCAACATTAAACGGCCCAAGTAATAAGTTTTCGGTTTATTCGAGATGACGGTGTTTTTACACGAATTTACTTGGCAACTGTATGGTGCAACATTTTAAACCATGCGTAGCAACAGGAAGGCTGGCAACCTGCGACCAACAATCAGTCTCAGTGTTATAACATTCAGTTTGTAAAGTACATATCGCGTTACGATCACAACCACCGACAATGAAGATCTTGTCGCTGTCAACAGCAACGCCAGCATCCCAGCGAGCCGTACTCGCCGGCGCAATGAACGACCACTTGTCGGTTTCTGGATCGTACATCTCGCCAGAATTCAAATGTGTCGTTCCATCCCAACCACCTAAAAGAAATCTCGATAAATAATACCGAAATGTGAGTCTCCATCCCCAATTGAAACCACGTGGAGACGAATGTCACATAATGACTGCAGAGGAGAATGAGAGGAAACTATGAAGACCTCAAACAACCATCGCCTCGTTTCCAATCTAAAATGATGACGTCATTGCGACGAAGATAGTGTCTATTTCTATAGAAATGTATTCCTAGTTTTCAATAAATCACGTGCACACAACCTTGATGAAAAAATCATGAACTGTGGTTTCTTATTGTGAACGGCGTAAGACATAAATGATCAATCGATTTTGATGTGAATAAGTGAGATTGAAAACGAGGCACTGGATGTCGTGACTGAATTTATGAGGCGGTCTATTTCTAGTTAGATAAGAACACTTTCAAACGATCTCGTACCTATAACATAGATTTTCCCGTTGACAGCAGCACAACACGCACTGGCTCGACTGCAGTTCATATAAGCGATCTTGCTCCAGCGGTTCGTATGTGGATCGTATTTTGCAGCACTATTCAACGCCATACCTAACCAGAGTAAAAACAAGAACAAATTAGAAACGAATACAAAGTGTTCGGTAATACAGTAAAAGCTCAATTTAGCGCCCACTCTCGATTTAGCACCCCTTTCAAAAAAGCGTTCATTTTGAAACCACCGTGTCCTTCAGAAGAGGAAATTTAAAAATTACTAATAGACGATGACGAAACCCTACTCCAATAGTCAATTGGCCTTGACTAAACGATCTTTTAACATCATTTATCAGATATAATATCAGGGGCTTTTCAAAGCAATTTCCAACTACCATTTACTGGTAGTTGAAACTCAATTTTGAATTGAGTTTAGAAACTCAATCATTCATTGTCAATTAAACATTTGTCATACTTGTCGTGAAAAGATATGCTTTGATGACAAGGTGAAGGCATAAGATAGGTAGTATTTGTGTTGGCTTGATCTTGTTACCCTTCCATTTCTGTCTTTCTTAAGTTATGGAAAAAATTCCTTGTCATAAAAAATCAAATGTTCAAATATTTCCATTCCGCAATTCGAACTTGTGTATACGTCACCGTCGTGTAACATCACTCAAACAAGACTGCTAACGGGAAAAGGTCTTGTAAAAAGAGAATAACTATTGAGGCGTTATGAAGAATACTTTTCTTACCGACATAGCTATTGAGGCGTTATGAAGAGGCGTTATGAAGAATACTTTTCTTACCGACGTAACTAACACCTCCCATCACGTACAAGAACTTATCGGCTACAACACAAGGACTGCTCCGGCAAGCCGACATGCTTGGAATATACGTCCATGTGTCGGTAGACGGATTATATTTCTCGACAGAGTTTAGTCGCATGTTATTTTCATCACACCCACCAACTGCATACAGATAACCTAAACAAAACAACGGGCGTTCTTCTAAAATCACGATTGTGGCGGAAAATCAGTGTTGACAACAGAGCAAATACAATTAACGGAAACTCCCTCTAGCGCCCTGCACGATCTTTAATAAGCTCAACTTTCATACTCAAGGAAATATAAGTTAATAACGCCCTTTGTTCAGAAAATGCATTCAATTCTGTTAAATGACGGAGGAAGGGGCGTTTGTTCAAACAGGACACTAAGTCGAACATCCACGTTAGCAACATTTTTTACTAAGGGGCGTTATATATGCCTTTATACCCTCTAATGCAGTGATATTCAGCAGACTCCTTCTAGTGAGCATTTGAGCGACACTACTCCATGTGTTAGTTTTTGGATCGTATCTTTCCACATGCGCCAAGGAACTTTGGGCTGCACCTAAAAAAAACAGCGATTACTTTTACTAAACAGGATAACGTCGCTAGTACTAACAGAAGTAGTAGTGGCTTAGTGGTTAAAAGCATTGAGCTTAGGAACCCAATATTGAGGGTTCAAACCCCGTTGAGGTCGGGTGTTGAAAAAGTCACGACTCCTGGAGGTACTGCAACTAGCTCGATTCCCTGATGTATTTCGGGGAAAAATGAAGGCTAGTCGGGGAGATCAACGCTATGATAGACATCTGGAATATGTAGCCCCACTCCTTGTAGTGGCTTTGACCTTGAGTGGAGCGAGTGATTTAAAAAAAAAAAAAAAAAAAAGAACTATTATTTATAATTTTCCTGCGAACGAGGGCTTAAAGCATTAACTTTCATTAATGTCACTTCAACCATTAAAATATACAACCCTCTGACACATTAATGCCATTCTTCGACTGAGTAGAGCGATTTACACCGTTGTATAATCCAAAACTAAGACTAAGCACTAAGTTGCTCTCTGAGAACGTTTTAGCACAATACCACCTCAGCGAGACAGACGAACATCGATTTACTATAGTATTGTTTGAGTTATCTCGAGTCTTTTGTAAGCATAAATAAGGTTCGAGTAATAAAATATATAGGGATTCTACTGTATATGAAATGGTTATGAATACCTTCTCTGTACTGTCCACCGGCAGCGTAGACGAATTCTCCCGTCACAGCAAGACCATGTCGACATCTGGGCGTTTGCATTTTTGCCAAAACAAACCATTGGTTGTTGCATAGCAAGTAGGAGGAGGTAGATGCAACCACGGATGATGCTATATATAGAGATGTTCACGTAACATAATCCGTACTGCACGTATCTGAATCAACTTTCTTAGAGGTAGTTACTTTCGCCTTGTCTAATGTAAATCAATTGACCTGCGATTAGGCATTGTCAATACTTTTACTTAAGAACACAAGAGTTTTCATAAGTACAGGTCATTAGATTTACATTAGACAAGGCAAAAGTTCGACCGTATAAACTACACTTTACGTACAGGTGCGATTGTGAACACTACGTGAAAAAAAACTTACCGACAGGAAAAATAACAACCGAGTGTTCAAACATGACTGTTTGATTAAAAGTATGCAGGGTAGCTTAGAATGTGGATTAAATCGATATTTATATACGATGACGTATCAGTGATAATCTTTTCGAATTAAGAGTTATAAAGAGTTGAAAAATCCTTGAAATCAGCAAGAGATTAGTAAAGTGGTAGATTTATTGATACATTAGATTATTAAGTCACCATAGTAACCAGCTATTTTTCGAGTGTATTATGGGTAATATCATAAAAACGGAAGACATTCATTAAGAAAAAAATGCTTATAGTGTAAATCAGGCTTAGTAATCGCGGACAGGAAAATTAAAAATCATTTTTACGATAAGGCCACTTTTGCACATCTGCCATGACATAAATTTTCTTTCCAAAAGGAGAAGAAACGGTGATAAGATACACGAGTGAAGGTATACGTACATGGACCTTGAATTCCACCGACAGCTATAACACCGTTAACTATACCCATAGATTTCCTGGGCGTGGTTCGTTTACTTTTTAATTGCCACCTTCTATCGGGTAACATGTGATAGTTCTTGGCTTCTAGAAGTAGTGAGATACAGTCAGGTGTGCTACGCACGAGCTCTTCCGACTCCACGTGATCCATCAAGTAGTATGGTGAAATTAACGGAAATCTTACATGCGAGACTAACTGTTTAAAGTACTGTTTGCGGTTTTCCTCGTCATATTGGACCCAGTTCATTATAGACTCGAATATCTGCTCCTCACGATCGATTTTCGTGTCGTCACTGGAGACGAAGTCAATAAGTCGTGCGCATGACAAGTGAAGGAACTCTTCCGTGGAGGCGATTGCCACAAAGTTTTCTCGAATATAACTGGTAGCGGTGGAGCGCAACCATTCGCAATCGTACTTCTCCGCAGTGGATTCAACGCTCAAACAATTTGCTGGAGTCAGTATCTTTTTTAGGAACAACGTACAACGGTCTTTTAGTGAGGATATCAGTAAGTAATTTGCGGCAGAAATGATTTCTTTAATGTTGTCATCGCTCAGGTCAATTTCACCTGTATAAACGTACATCAACAGCCTCTCCATGCATTCCGAACTGATATCTGTCAATACCACCGGTTTATTATCGGAGCTGGATTCACCCAAACTACTTGAAAACAAAGCCTTAAAATAAGGTGACGAAGCGGCTAAGATGGTACGATGAGCCGGGAATGTCTTTCCGTCGACGCATATCATGACGTCACATAATGTGTTGGTCTCACGTAGTTCGTTCATCGTACGCATAATCTCTGAACAATATGCGAGACCCTGCGAGCTACTGGCGACAGACACGGACGAGCCACACCTATCTGGCGCCACACCAATTTCAACTTTCTTCACAGTCCTCGGTTGAGGACATTCCGGTGATTTTCGATTTGGTGACGAGCTACACGACCGTGGTCGTTTCCAGTCCCCACCAACTGGAGAGTGCAAGCCTCCACTCGAGGGACGTTTTCTCTCATCCATCCGAATGATTCAAATGATTTACTATTAAGCTTTCTGTCTTGTTATTTTCCTTCTTCCTTTAAGAATAATAATTTAAACTTCACTAAAAAAAATAAGAGGAAGAACTAACAGAAAGAAATGTTTTCACATGAAAATTGAATGATCCACAGTTGTGAACAAACATGTTTGATGTAAGTACAATAATCTCTAAACATGCAACAGCACCTAATCACAAAATCATATACATATTTAACAGTAACAGAACACCATGTCGTCGAGATAAAGTCAATATTTGTTTCTTAAGACACCCTGTAGTAGTTGAAATTCTCAGCTGTTCATCGTATGAACAAGTTTCCCGCTTAAAATAAACAACCTTTTCTTCGATTTCTTTCCAACCTTAAGCGGGCGGGAAATAAGAGCGCTCGATTACCAAATGTTCTATGGCGCTTTATTTCCAGCTTTCGTCATATAAATTTGTGACGACACAGAAAGTACAAACTATCACGGTTGCGTACATCATTCCTGAATTATTTAAACACGTCGTTTTGGCTTAGTCAGCACGCTAAACCTCGTTTCCATATAGTTTAATGTTTCAGTGATTGTACAGTAGTATTACTTAATATTCAACATTCATTCATAATACTCACAGCATCTTATAGCGTTTAAATAGAAATTCGAGAAGGGTCTAAAAATATAATCTTAATAATCATCACTTACTTATAACATAATTAAGTAACACTTAAGTAATAATTAAATAATACACATAATTAAGCGTTATGAAAAGTAAGTAACTGGGAGTTTTTAGTCCTTGGGCTTCCAACCGTTATGGTTGGTTCTTCCTCCCGCCGACTTGCAACTATTAGTTGATTTATCGCCAGAGATACGTATAGCATTGCTCTAACTTGCCCGAAGGCCAGTGTGCAGTCAGTCGATGGCTCCTAATGGGCTGATACGGATCGGAGTGAAGTATCGAGAGACGACATGACTGGACTCGAACACGGGTCGCAGCGGTTGCACCCAAAGGTACTAATCACTACACCATGGTTTAGAGTTCTTTCTCACAAATTTAACAGGAGGTATTAATTTTTTGAAACCCCTACCCAAAATAAAGAGGAAAGAGAAAATTGGAACATTATTATATGTAGGGGGCTTGATTATTCAAGGGTTTATCTGAGAAACTAAAACGAACAGAAGAGATATTCAAAGACAAGACAGAACTACAAACTGCTAACTGTCATAATCGAAAACAAAATAGTTGAACTTCAGTCTTACCCAAAGTCGCCAGGAAATCTTTTTTTTTTCTTCACAAAATTCGTTTTTCAAAATCGTTTCAAATCTTTTTACCAGAATAAAAAAAAAACAAGAGAAAATTAAGAACTAAAGCGACGTATATAATATAATCTTCAACTGATAAAAAAAAATCTCTAATCTTGGTAATCTTTTATCTGATGATCAACTAAATTGCGCAGAGAAAAAACGAACAGGAGAAAGTTTTAACGAAGAGATAAGCATGGAATATCTGATTAAAAAAATGCAATTTACAAGATAAAACTGGCGTGGCGAGTTTAAAACTTTCAAATCTTCGACTTAGATGGTTTCTGACGACAGAGAATTACAAATAAAAGAAGTGATAAACCTAACAGAACACCTTATCTTAAGAACTTTATCAAGATAAAACTATCGACAACATTGAAGCATATAGGGATTATTGTCACATAAAAATATTGTTTTCCCTTGTCCTTTTCGACAAACAAAACAATTTTTGGCGGGTATTTTTGTTGATTTTATTGGGGCGAGACAGAATTAAAGTTATTTTGAAATTTACCTGGTACCACAATTTAGGAAATTCTTCACGACGTGGTCTTCGTCGATTTCGTTTATTTAACACCTGTTGTTGAGTTTCGAGACACCTTCAAGTGGACTGATAAAGCTTCTTATTGAACGTCTTATTTAACAGGATTTTATCAGTGACCAGATGCTATAAAACATAACAAGATGTGAATACAAAATATAAAAGTCTTTTTTTTAAAAAAGAAATCCGATGTCACAAAAAATTATGAAAGATGATAATGAAATGCTATCAGTCAAACAGCATTTGTATGAAATTCCATATGTTCATGTAATCGAACACTTTGTCATTATCACGTGTCACGTAATCGAACGCTGAAACTGACAAATCAAATATTAACATAAATATGAGACTATCAATTTACCGATAAAAGGTTAAATAGTTATTTAGTAAGCACAACCGCCCTCATTGAAATATCGCTTACAAAATATTATATATAAATCTTCTATCTAAAAATGTTATCTTTTCAAAAAAATTGCAAGGAATTGAAAATGCTCGAAAACAACCTTTCTACTAGGCAAAGTAACTTTTACTAACTTAATTTCGGTACACTTTGGTGCAAAACCTGTTAATAAAAGTTCTGGACAATCTCTGTTGCTAACATAAGAAGGTCAGCAAAGGTCAAGCCTGTACTCATAGGTCAATAAACTGATAGTGTAGTGGTAAACCATTGACCATCAGAGCCATGCAAGTAATTACGTAAATGTGGTAAAACAATCCACTAAACTTACCAGAGCAGGATTTGTTGTCTAAATGGTGAGGATGTGGTATCAGCATTCTGGGTAAACATTAGCATGATTGGTTGGTAATTCATATTGGAATTCAAGACAAATTTTCCTTGCAAAAAAAAATAGAAAAGAAAAATAAGAAAAGAAAAGAAAAAAGGAAACCAAGAGCAAAAGACTTAGTAACAAAACTCAGAAAACTTCTCAAACATGTGTCCTACAACTATATGGTCAAAACATAAAACATTAGGTCTAGTTATGAGGAGGTAATGATAACAATATAAAGTGAGACTAAACAACCAAACATCAACATAATATTTAACAACAACGAGTATGATTTGCCATCATCATGAAACAAAATTAAATCAACTTAATTTAAAAGTGCTCTGACATGGGTTATGTGATTTCTGTTTAACTTGCCATATTATTATTATTTTTAAATGGTGTATCACACCTCATGGTATGATCAGTGAATCTGGTTGCTGGTTAGTTGGTCTGATCTGCAAAATCGATTTATTTATAAAATTGAATTATCGAGAATTAAAATGAAAAACTAAGTTTTTGTAGCTGAAAGACAGTTTTCTTTTATTTTCAAGCGAGATGGTATAAAGTACACAAGTATTAACAACAAGTAAAACATAATGTACAAGGAAGCAAAAATAAGAAAATTTTTCAAGATATCTAATAAAATTTCAACATCATACAGGATGGATTTAGTTGATTATTATATAACTAGTAACCCGGGTAAAAATTTTTACCACATCTAACTCCGAAAATCATGTACGCAAATCCAGTGTCGAAAAAAGTGATAAAATATATATAATCAAGGTGTGCAAACCCTGTGATGAAAATTTGAATCGCCTTATTGTGACGATAAAAAAACTGACATCACGGCACGTGCTATTATATAATAATCGTAAAAAAACGCATGGCCTAACGAAGAATATGACCACAATTAAGAAGATTTTGATCGTAAAATTCAACAAACTTGATCACTGTCTAAAATAAAAGTGTGACACACACTCACTGTTATATATAAGATGTGTTATGTAGCATTTTTCGTTCTCTGGTTTCCTTACTTATTTCTAAATTGTTTATTTTAGAAGTAGATTTTGGAGTAAATTTGGGTTTAAAACATGAAAAACAATATTGAAGTCTCACTTTAATCACAATTGGAACCCTCATAGCATGAACAATTTCCGCTTCAGCCCTGGAAGAATCTACTTTCTGCAAATTGTCAAGATATCTGAATGAACTGCTCTTAATTGTAGGTTCAAATCACCTCTATGCTGCCATAAATTTTCTATCAAGGTGAATATATCTTACACAAACATAAGTCAGCCAAAAGTTTGTTTTCTTGAAATGCGTATAATATCCCAAAATAAATCATCTTAGTGAAAAAGAATCCATGATGAAATTCCCTAGTTTCAGTCTTTAATTTAACTTAATCTCAACCACTTTTCAATTCACTACGAGCCAGGAAAACCCAACTTGTATTGCAAATAATATTATATCTTGGACATGATGTTCATACTTTCAGTTTGCATCAGTGCGTAGACACAGCCAGGGTCAATTCATTCAAAAAGTTAAGAAATGTATGCTTTCTATTGCAGTTCTAGTTGTTTACTTTCATCTTCAAGTTTCAGTGTTCTTTTAATAACAGTTGGTACAATAACCAATGTTCTATCAACATGCACACTATGCATTATACTCTACTCTTAGTATAATAGCAGTCAAAAAAACAACACATTTCCCTCAGTTCTTTCACAGGTCGATATCAAAAGTTTATCAAACTTTCATTTTCTTCTTCCTGAAGCATATTTCTAAAAAACACCAATAATTCCTCTCTAATAAATGTTCTCAGGATAACATGTAGGATTACAGTAGGTATACACAGTAACTTTAAAATTCTTCTTCAAAGCTTTACGAAGCCAATTCTGCAACTGCTTTGAAACAGAAATGAAATCGGTGTGCAAAACGATTCACGTGTTGTGTGTACATATCAAGGACTTGTAAGTAAAAGTTTCAATTGGAAATTGTTCAACACAAAATCTCCATCCTAGCATGTAGCTTTAGCTAAAAATGCCCCATGCTCAAGCATTCCATTAACAACAGAAACGAAAAGAAATTTCTGTCAGAAAAAAAATGTTTTGGTTGATTTGGGGCAAGATAAGTGGCATACTTATATGCTCATATGAAACAATGGTTAAAAAGTTTTACAATACAACAAATAGTTTAATGAGTTGTGTAACCATGTGGCATAGTGTAGCGGTGGCAGTATTTTAAAACTAACTTGGAATATGCAAAGCAAATTGATCTAAACTTAAACAGACGAAAATCTGCGCAAAACTTTGTTGCTTTTTGTTATCTCTTAGGCCTAAGTCACACTCATGTTAATATACCTTCCAAAAAGTGTAAATATAAGGCTTATAACAAGTAATATCAGAAGGTATTGCTACAAACAAAAGAAATGTGTGAACTGCAACCATGGATACATATTTTATAATCAAAGTAAGATTTGTTAAAGAAATTATGTAAGAGCCAAAAGAAGAAAAAAACTTTAAAAAAAAATAAAAAAATTCAGGTGTGAGTAAGGGAAAGAAACGTGTTTTTGTATTTTAATTAACACTTTTGACAGGAATATGTTTATATCAAGTATGATACATTTTTGGAAAGCTTATTTACATCTATAAAAGCTCATGTAAAAAATTTTGAGGTAAACTAAAAATTTCAAATTTTAAGTGAGTCAAAGCAATTGAACTTTGTTGTTCAAATGTAGCTCCATTTACAAAAAGAGTTCAGTTTGACTTAAGAGTTTTACACTTTTGTAATTATAAGACATAGGGTGAAAAATGCTTTCTTTCGTTTTACTCAAATAAATTATTTTCAGAGTTATTTTCAGTCTCTCTAAAACCTTGTTTTTTGTTTTCATTATTTTCGTTACAAGAGTATAACTTCTGTTCTGTTCAAAATTAAAAGATACAAAGAAAATGTTTTTAGATCTATCCGTTAGCTTCTCAGTAAGTCAAATCTAAATATACCAGCTTTTTTAGTTTTGTAAAGGGAACATCAAACGTAAGTGGCTCTGACACGAAAAATGAACAGTGAAAAAAAGAGCTTCAAAGATTTTTCTTTCTTGCGTGAACTAAGTATTTTTTTTTTAAATCACTCGCCCCACTCAAGGCCTAAGTTAATACAAGGAGTGGGGCTACATATTCTGGATGTTCATCCTAGTGTTAATCTCCCCGACTAACCTTCATTTTCCCCGAAATACATCAGGGAATCGAGCTAGTTGCAGTACCTCCAGGAGTCGTGACTTTTTCAACACCTGACCTCAACGGGGTTTGAATCCTCAATATTGGGTTCCCAAGCTTTAACCACTTAAGGGCAATATATATGGTACGATTTGTAGTATACTACTTGTAGTACTCATTTTCTGTATACGATTTTTTAAGTGTATACACAATACTACAAGTTGTAAAGTATAAAAAAAATCAAATTAGAAGATGACGTGGAAGTATTAGTTCTGAGTGCAATATTGTAGCAACTACTTTCAAAAAGGAGAAAGAAAAAACCCCTGAAAGTAAAGAAATGAATGAGCTCAGCCTTGGTTATAAAGACCTGCATGATACTTTCATTTTCATAAATTTTGTTTTCCTTATTCGCCATTTTCATTCGAAAAGTGATCACAAATCACGTTGAAATGATGTTTTTTCTTCATACATTACTTTCCGCATTTGCGTTTTGCACGCTGATTGGCTGAAAACGTACTACAAATCGTACAGTTTTAAACATGTTCAAACTTTTTTTTGTAGTATGCGACTTGTAGAATCACCCACTTTCTGAACGATTTTAGGTGTATACACGATGTGATTTGTAGCATGCTACAAATTGTTACAAATCGTACCGTGTATATTGCCTTTAAGCCACTACTGCATAAAATTATTTATGAAACGGAATTTTGAAGCAAAAGGATCAATACCCAACATGATCAATATGTTTTATTTTTTCATGATCTTTCATGTACACAAATTAGCCGCTAATGCAACGTTTTTGGAAAACAAACAGACTTCCCAGATTCACCATTGGAAAATTCAGAGTTTCTTTCATCCTGATGTGCAAAAAATTTTTTTTTCAGAAAAGTCAGTGATTTTTTCACCAACTACATATCCTCTAAAATCTTTTTAAAGAAAGATCAGTCGAAAATCAGTGCATTGAAAAAAATTTATAGAATGAAAGATTTGGAGCTAAAATGCATGGTTGGCAAAATTTCAGATTTCAGGCAGTGCTTCAAAATCCTTGTCGTTCACTTCACTAAAAAACACAAAAGTAATACGAAAAGAGTCTAAGCAACTTTAGCATACGAAACTCCTAAATAACATAGTATCTTATTATATTAATCGCGTAGTGTGCATACCACTATATTTTAGAGAGTGATACATTTAATTAAATTTTACAGTCAAGTTCTTCTTATGTCCGCGTAAAACCACGTAGAAGCGAGAGACACTTTTTTCATGATTAGTATAAAAGCATGTGGCATTTGACATCAGTTATTTTTATGATCACAGGGAATCATTGCATCGCATCCCCAATCGAACGCGACGTTCTTTTGGGAAATATCTTGAGAGCCAATAGGGATAACTGACGTTTTTTAGGGTCCGCGATACCGGTGATGGGGTGACGCAACATTTGGGCCTAAATTTTATTTGTTACTGCGGCTATGATGTCATCAAAATCTTTGATCGACGATATCTCTGCAACGGTTGGTTGTAGACAAACGATCCCATATACTTTTTTGATCAGTTTTTCAAGCTCTACAGCATGGGTATATTTTCCATTCACAAATCCGTGATTTAATTTTTAGTCACGGGGTACATACACGGGAACGCGGGATTTCTGCACATCCTTTTCGAAATTAAAGCCGTAAAAAACTTCACGCGAGTTACTAGTCTTATATATAATGGCGAGTGTGTGTCAGTCTTTTATGATCACGCGGGAATGATTGCATTGCATCCCCAATGGAACGCGACGTTTTTGGGAAAATATCTGGAGAAGCAATGGCGTTTTTTGGGGTCCGTGATACAGGCAATTTGGGGTGCGGGGGGATGACGAAAGTTTTGGCCCAAAATTTATTTGGGTGGTGCGGCTATGGCTTCATCAAAATCTTTGATCGACGAAATCTCTCTAAACAGTTGATCGTAGCTAAACGATCCCATATACTTTTTTGATCAGTTTTTCGAGCTCTACAACATGGGTACATTTTCTGTTTCTAATTCTCAAATTGAAATTTTCTTATGGGGTTTCGCACACAGGAAAGGCGAATTTGACAATCCTTTTCGAAGTTAAACGGGGTAAAAAACTTTTGCCAGGGTTACTATAATGTAATAATAAATTAGGAAAGAGATACGAAAAACCTTCTCTGTCTTCCACCTACAGAACCATGCTTTGAAACGGGAAAAAGCAAAGTCAGCTTGTAATTGTATACCACCATGTAATGTCAACACAAAAAGTTGGGGGATAATGATGAAGAACAAAATCGGAAACTGACATTCGCCTATCTCGTGAAACTATTATGCCTCCTCGCTCGCTTTGACACTCGCTGCAGGGCAATAACTTTCAAAAGAATAATAAAAAAAAAATGATTTTGATGAAACAATATTAAAAAATGGCCTTACATTTAGCATACAGTTTGGGTCTGTCATTAACCATTCTAAATAAACAAACGATCAGAAATCCAAACTCACTTTCCGAAATGGCGAAAAACTGTTACAGAGACAGATAGAATGTATAAGCCAAACAATTTCCTATGCTCAGGTGCACAAAAAGTGAATGATAAAGCATGAGAGCTGCAGTTTACGTTTCATTGACAAGTTCAAAAGCTCCACCAACAGAACACAGCTGTTTTTCTGTAAAATTTTGGTTTTGAAACATGGTGTGCATAATATTATAGACCTTATCAATGAAAATTTATCAATGAAATCAAAAACTGCTTCTAGCTGCTGTGAGAGATAGAACGAACTGATCTAGCAGGTGATCATATAAAATCTTACACTTTTAGAAATAAATTATATACATATTTATGACAAAAATAAAATCTTCTTGATTTTCTTTTTTAATTTTGAGCATGAAATACTTCATTTATCCTAGATGAACACCTGTTTATGTATAGAAAGTATCCCAAATGAAAAAATCGCTAAAAAAACAACTGAGTTAAATCGCCATTACAGCTTTCTGTTTTAAAAGTCATGACATCATAGAGCGAAATTCATTTGCAAGATCTCTGACATCCATGAAAGTTCAGCGTCTTTGGAAATTCTGAATTCTAGTTTTGAAACTGACGTAAGTGATTATGATGAAGATAAAGAAGAAGAATTAAACTCAGGTTAATGAACATTTATGCTTTTTGTTACTAACTTACTAACCTTAGTGTATATTACCTTTAGACTAGCCTATATACTATAAACGTACAACTTGCGTCCTTCTTATGTCTATTCCTATCAAGGCAACTTGAATATGGCCCTGCGGCTCTGAGACGAACCTGCATGGACAGCCTTCCTTATCCAAGCTGGCATTCCTGCTGCAGAATCGGCAATGTATGCTGCCTCATTCGTAAACAGCAGAATAAACGAATTAACACTCCCTGATATGACTCCAGATCTGTTAGCTACTCTTGACATAACCGTACTTGGTGATGTTCTGGCAATCCTCCGTCATGCCAAAACAATTCCTTCAACTGGTCCACCAACTCCTGCTTCCCATCCAACCCTACCATCTACTGATGCTTCTACCACCTACCGTCCACCAACAGCTGCTGCTAAACTCCCATCTATCACTAATGAAATGACACACCCACAATTTCGTAAGGTCCGAACAGATTGGGAGGTCTACAAACGTATAACTCTCCTACCACCATCTCAAATTGGAGACCTCTTATACAGTGCTTGTGAAGACTCTGTTCAGACGACCATCATAAACTCACATCCTCTTTTCTTCAACCTTACTGAGGAGGAGATGTTGAACAAAATTGAACTGATCGTCACCAAACGAGTTAACCCCACCGTACACAGGGTTAATTTTGGGAATATCACCCAACATGAAACTGAGTCTGTGCAAGAATTCACCACTAGACTCAGATCTGCTGCAGTAGACTGTGAGTTTGATTGCCCCCGATGCAAGGCAGATATCTCCTCATCTCACATCAAAGATCAATTGGTATATGGACTCTACAACAAGTCACTTCAAACTGACATCCTAGCCAAGGCTAGTCTACTCAAAACGGTTGAGGATGTAACCACTCATGCAGAAGCATTTGAAAGTGCCCTACGTGATCAACAACACCTCGAAAACGAGAATACATCACAGGCTGCACGTATATCTGCTTACAAAAAGAATAAAAATAACAAACACAACAAACAATGGCCCCAGAATTGTTCTGGTTGTGGCAGTTCAGCACACGGCACACCAACCACAACCCCCGTCACACTCACTGCCCTGCTTGGGGTAAGATTTGCACAAACTGTAAACGACAAAATCATTTTGCCTCAGCATGCCGTCAAACTGAAGGCGCAAATGGATTACTGGCCCATATCAACGCACAAAACATATCTTCGGTAAACGACCTTATTGAAATACCAGCCACATTAACACTTGAGGGGCCTAACAACAAACCCGTCACTGTCAACATTTTCCCTGACAGTGGTGCGAATATTTGTTTAGCTGGACCGAAACAGCTAGCACAACTTCAACTGAACCTGAGGGACCTTCGTCCGTGCAACAAACGAGTAAGAACAGTTGGAGGCTCGCAACTGATGTGTCATGGATGGCTCCCTATCAGGTTTAACATCAACGATAATGAAACTAAACAACCAGTATATTTTTGTCAACAAGTTGATAGACTCAATTTCAGCAAACACGCTTGCTTAGCAGTGAACATTCTTCCTTCAACGTACCCAATGCCCATGGCAATAAATTCAATAAATATAGATGACAGTGAGAACAACATCATTCGTATACCACCACCTCCACGACCGCTGTCCCTCCCAGTACCACCTGTCCCAGAAAACATCCCAAAATTAAAACAATACATAGTAGATTTGCAACCAGTACGTTCAACAACTCTGATTTGCCATTTCCATCTCTCTCGTCAACACCATTCAAGCTACATTTAAAACCAGATGCCATTCCCTTTGCTCAACACACTCCAATTCCTGTTGCACATCACCACAAATCGATGGTAAAGACACAGTTGGACAGAGATGTTGCACGTGGTATTATCAAACCAGTTCCTGTCAACACCCCTGTAAAATGGTGTACTCCTATGGTTGTGGCAACTAAACCAGATGGATCCCCACGCCGGACAATAGATTATCAAAAACTCAACTCTCAATGCTTAAGGCAGACTCACTACACTCATTCCCCCTTCAACCTTGCATCACAAGTTCCACCCAATACATACAAAACTGTTATTGATGCCATCGATGGATATCATTCTGTTGAGGTTGATGATGACAGCCGTCACCTACTTATTTTCATCACAGAATGGGGACGATATATGCCATGTCGCCTACCCCAAGGGTACTCCGCATCGGGGGATGCCTACACTCACCGCATGGATATCATTTCAAAAGATACCCCAAGACTTGTCAAAATAGTGGATGATTCATTGATATATGATGAGAGCATTGAGGAATCGTTTTATAGCACATGGGACTATCTTACCTTATGTGCAAACAATGGTATTGTGGCAAACCTGAAAAAATTTCAATTTTGTGAAAAAACAGTTGAGTTTGCAGGTTTGAAAATAACATCAAATGGCATTGAACCATCAGATCGCATTTTAACAGCAATCAGAAATTTTCCTACCCCAACCGATCTTACGAATGCAAGGTCATGGTTTGGCCTTGTGAATCAAGTCGCTTGGGCCTACTCACTCAGCGACATTATGTCCCCATTTCGTGACCTGATTAAGCCACACTCCAAATTCTATTGGGATAAACACCTGAATGACATATTCCTCGACTCAAAGAAAAGGATAATTGAACTTGTCTCTGATGGGGTCAAATCATTCGATCCAACCAAACGAACCTGTTTACAAACTGATTGGAGTGAGCAGGGGCTTGGATATTTGGTCCTGCAAAAACATTGTGACTGCGTAAGTGACTCCCCAACATGTTGCCACGATGGCTGGAAGCTGATATTTGCTGGATCAAGATTCACTAAGCCTGCTGAGAGCAAATACTCACCCACAGAAGGAGAGGCTCTTGCTGTTGCATGGGCACTATATCACTCCCATATGTATACCCTTGGTTGCACAGACCTTATTGTGGCTGTGGATCACAAGCCCCTCCTTGGCATATTTAACAACAGACATCTGGGAAATATTAGCAACCCTCGTATTCAAACCATCAAAGAGAAGACATTAGCTTGGAGATTTACCATAGTTCACTGCCCTGGCAAATGGACCAGAGGACCCGATGCCCTTTCAAGACAAAAATCATCAATCCATCATATTTTTAGTGAAACCTCAGACAACACTTTTGATTCTTACGCTTCAGCTAACATGGCTTGTGAAATTGCATTTACGCCGTAAATGAGCTAAAAAGTGTCACACTAGATACTGTCCGTACTGCTGGTGCTGCTGACTCGAAGTACCAGGAACTTATTGAAACAATTAAAGAAGGTTTTCCTGACAAAAGAAACCAAGTTGAACCTGCACATTTGCGGAACTTCTGGGAAGTTCGGAACAGACTCTCCAACATGGATGGAGTTGTACTAATGGACAAACGAATTGTGATACCTACATTGTTGCGGAAAGTAATACTTGACAACCTACACTCAGCAAATCAAGGTAATACTGGTATGCGTTTCAGAGCTAATAAATGTGTGTACTGGCCAGACATGGACAACAGTATCAGAATACACCGTGCAAATTGCAATGACTGTGTTGAACACGCTCCCAGCCAACCAGCCGAACCATTAGTCCTGACACCATCACCAAAATATCCTTTCGAACAAGTATGTGCTGATTACTTTCACATTGGTGGACATACATATATCAGCATTGTTGATCGTTTTAGTGGATGGTTGAGCATTTACTTTTTTAAAGAGAGAGAAATAACCACTAAGAAACTAATCGAGGTATTTCGAAACTTGTTCATTGCCTATGGAGCACCTGAAGAACTAAGTTCAGATGGTGGCCCACAGTTCACTAGTGTGGAATTTAAGGCCTTCCTGAAAAATTGGGGCATTAATCACAGACTATCATCTGCATCCTACCCACAATCAAACGGCAGGGCTGAATTGGGTGTCAAAGCTGCAAAACGCATCATTCACAACAACCTCTCATCAGACGGCAGTTTGAACAATGACAATGCCGCCAGAGCAGTACTTCAATATAGAAACACACCCCTACCTGAAATCAATTTAAGCCCTGCACAAATACTCCTCCACAGAAACCTAAGAGATGGAGTACCTGCCCACCCTACGCATTACCTCCCACACCAAGATTGGATAACTGCTAATGACCGTGAACATGCTTATGCTTCTAGGAACCAAAAATTACTGGAAAATTACAACGCTCATGCTCATGACCTTCCAGCTCTCCCTATTGGGGCCAATGTCGTTGTACAGAACGTTAGAAACCGCAAACAATGGGATAAGTATGGTCAATATAGTTGAGGTGCTACCAAATCGCCAATATCAAATTAGAATGTTCCCCTCTGGAAGAGTAACGCTGCAAAATAGAAGGTTTATCAGACAAATTGAAAAGCTAACATCAGACATAATACCATCCAAAGGAGACCAAAAGTCTTGAGACACAGCACTACCTTTACCGCCAAATCCTGAAGAACCACCTTTAGAGGTGAGGAACGATATTCCTGTTACGGCACCTATCACAACCCCTTCAGAGAATACAATCGACACAACACAACATATCCCAAGAGCCCTAAAAAACTTGCAGGATTTCAATGCCCCTGGGTTAAAGGAAGCTATAGGGCAAAGGAGATAATGAACATTTATGCTTTTTGTTACTAACTTACTAACCTTAGTGTATATTACCTTTAGACTAGCCTATATACTATAAACGTACAACTTGTGTCCTTCTTATGTCCATTCCTATATCAAGGCAACTTGAATACGCTGCAAAATCGAAGGTTTATCAGACAAATTGAAAAGCTAACATCAGACATAATACCATCCAAAGGAGACCAAAAGTCTCAAGACACAGCACTACCTTTACCGCCAAATCCTGAAGAACCACCAACAAATACTGAAGAACCACGTTTAGAGGTGAGGAACGATATTCCTGTTACGGCACCTATCACAACCCCTTCAGAGAATACAATCGACACAACACGACATATCCCAAGAGCCCTAAAAAACTTGCAGGACTTCAATGCCCCTGGGTTAAAGGAGGCTATAGGGCAAAGGAGATAATGAACATTTATGCTTTTTGTTACTAACTTACTAACCTTAGTGTATATTACCTTTAGACTAGCCTATATACTATAAACGTACAACTTGTGTCCTTCTTATGTCTATTCCTATCAAGGCAACTTGAATACAGGTAGATAGGAAAACTTGCATTTTTGGTCATGTGAGACATTCGAAAAAATGATGATTTTTACAAGTGCAAATGCTGTAGAAAGGATGATCAAGTAAAAACCACATCTTTATTATGAAAACAAAGATACACGTTTTCCACAAGGGGTCATGTCGAACAACTTAAAATAGAATTATAGGAGACAGTTTCTATTCGTAGTAACTTTCGAAATAACTGATTGTGTTTTTTATTTTTAACTGAATGAGAACCAGGTAAAATAGAAAAAGTATTCAAACATCAGTGTAAAATACGATGGACAAAGTAACAGCTGATATATATGTGCAGAAATATTTCGAAAGATTAATTTTCCATTAGATGTGTCATTTTTTACACACTCTTCGAAAACGAAAAATTTTAAAAATGTATATACAACATGTTAACCAAAAAAACCTCAGCCGACCATTGCAAAATAATTTGTAAACTAAACATTTGATAAGATTAAAATTTGTATTATGAATGTACATTTAGCAGCAATAATGATTCAAGGAAAAAAAATAACACTGAAGTTAAACAATATTTTATCTCATGAACAGCACAAGAACTTTCATCAACAAAAACAAAATCTTATGCAATCCCTACAAAAAGAGCAATCGCGCTGTGACATCAAAAATTTGTATGGTCTCCATTGCAGTGCTCTTTTGCAAGCAGCAATGACGTTTGATGTTAGATATCAAGTAACGAAGAATTGAGTATTTTAGACCATTTTTAACAGTTACAGAAGATTAATGAGACCTTTCTGCAGCATATAAAAATTTTTCGATGAAGGCTTAATTTCCCTTTATCACAACTGAGAGCCTAATTTCATGGAACTCATGATGCCTACTGGAAGTTGTGGAAATGTTGTCATGGACACATCTTCAAAAAATAACAAATTGACCAGCATTGAATTGATGAAACTATGATATATATATACAAAATGATGATCACTAATTCCACATATAGCTTCACTGAGCTTCATTGCTTTCAAATTGTTGACATTTTGTCAGCTTCCTCATTTTCCTTATATATAAATTCACCTATGCTCATTGTGATTTAACGCTTACACAAGGCTTTAAACTGGCAACATCAGTAATAAACAATAAATTGTCCTTCAAATATAGACTCTGACATTATGATGATATTAAATGTGAATTTTGTCACAAATTAGATGAGTTTAAAAAGAACTTTGTTTTAGATAACTTCTACCTTTAAGTAATCATATTTGAGAATGCATGATTTGTAAGATCCATTGCGAAGTTATGTTTATTGGATTATACCTTTTCATTCAGAAGCGTTTTGGTGAAAAGGTTTCTCCAACCAAAGAGCATTACTTTTTCTAGACAATTTGAGCTGTTTTGATGTCACAAATTATTCTGTAGACTTTCCATGGGGTAATTTTTGGCTTTAAAGGGGAACACAAGTTTTTTTTAATATGTAATTTATCGATTCATATTTCCAAAATAAATCAAATTTCAATAACATCATTTGCCAGAAATATTTTTAAAATCATTTTACTTCGCCACATCTGTTGCTTTTGAACAGCTGTTTTTTGATAATCTTATTCAGCTTCAGTATGACGTCATTGATTCATCTTTTGAAAAAAAATTATTCGACGAGGTTTTCGTTATAAGGAATAAAAGAGATTTTCGGTAGTGTTTACATCGTGATTTCATCTCAAAATGTCTGAGATATATTCTATCAATTATTCTGACGAAGATTTGTCAGATGATTTAAATGAATATTCAAGTGATCAAAGTAGTGATGAAGATTATCCAGTCGATTTCCATAATCTAAAACCATATTCGTTTGAGCCTACTAAATCTACAGTTTTTTCGTTGTCCCATTCATCCTCACCAACTTTACATGCTTCTGATTCATTTGAGCACGAAGACTCAAGAGTTGGACATACAAAATGGTGTAAATGTGGAAAATGTCAAGTAATGGAAACAGAAGTTGAAAGTTTATGTTGTTTGGATACGAACAAAATTCCAGATAATTATTTCAAAAAATGCCGCTGCATAACAGAAACTGAAGATTTTAAGGCACTGCGTTTCCAAGAAATCGTTTTGAAAAATGTACTTTCAGCTCTTAAGGATTTGAAAGGCATCGAAGTGAACGAAATTGATAACAACGCATTTAGGTTTGCTGCTTATAAACAATTTACTTGGTGGATACATAATTATCTTGGCAAAAAGAATAGGAAAGTTTTACCATCGTGTGCTATCTGGGCTATTCGTGATGAGTTTCCTTCAAAAGATAATATCTATGTTCCTTTTATGGAAAGTAAAGCTGATGAAATATTTTGTGAAACAAAATAAATCTATAAAGAAAAACGACTTCTAATATTTTTGATTGCTTCAGCCTTTTCAGGTTTCTCAATAGGAGCAATGTTCTTTGGCACGTCTTCTTTGCAAGGTTTAGGATAATTTTCGCCGGAAATTCTTTGATACGATCTACTCTTCTCATTTTTTGCAACCATTTTTGGCGAAGTTCTTTATTTTTTGGCAAACGATGAAAACTTAACTTAGTATTTTTCGAATTGTTGGAACAACCTATAGCACTACATCCAACCATTTTCACTTTTAAACAGATTAAATATCCTCTTTTTCTCCACTTTCATGTGTATAATTTAATCTTTCTCTAAACACTTTGAATCAATGACGTCAAAAATAAGCGTCAGGTGGGTCGTTCAAAGAAGAAAAAAATTAGCATTTGTGTAGAGCTTATACATATAAAAATATATCGTCAGAGTATTTTGTATGTTATTTTTTGCATTGTACTCATGATAGTGAAATGTTATTGAAGTTTTTGAAAAAATCTTGTGTTCCCCTTTAATATAAACTGAAATTTCAATTTCATTATTATGTTGTAAATTTGTTTTTAAGAATAATTATTTTAAATAGCACAAATAATAATAAAAAAAAATTTGTAAGCACAACAATTGGATTTCCCATAAAACAAAAGTAAATCGTTAATCTTTCAATATTTTAGGTACATTTTTCCTCCTAATGAGACATTCTCCTTCTTAATTAGCTGCAATATATCCTCCAAATTGATCTGATACTACTACATTTCTCTTACTCTGTCTGTTACACAACCTTGTAATTAATCTGTAAAATATTGGAGTGGGTTTATGTACGTCGTCGTTGTCTCGTGTGCCTGATTGGTGGTGCAGCAGTCAAATCTCCCAAAGCTTTTGTAATTTCGGATACAGTATTTATAACATGTCCTTAAATTGAAAAATAATCAACTTACCTCAGGTTATGTAAGAGGATAATCAGGTTTGTTTGACTTTATGCTGCCAGAAGAGTCTGACAAACAGTGTAAACGTCTGGTCTGGCCTCAGGTTTCGCAGCCTTGGTTTGTTAGCCGTATTCTCTCTGTAGCTGGTCCAGGCTAGTTGAATTTGCGGTCAAAACCTTGTTATTTTTGTCTGACTTAACCGAGCAACTTATTATTGTGTGATGCCTCGTTCTTTCAAACGAAGAGGCTTGAAGATGAACCGAGAGGAACAAACACTGGTCACACTTTTTGTGGGCACACTTTTTGGTAGCCCTTTCATTTTTTCACATTTGTTTTTCATGTGCTTTATTCACACCTTCCTGGTTTTAAAAATGTGGAACCATCGCACAACATGGTATTTTACAATTTTGAATATGTGACACCACTGTCTCAGCTGCAGGAGGGGGGATTTTGAAGTGACGAGATGATAAAAAAAAGGGATTGTTCACAAATGATGTCACCCATTAGGGGGGAGGGGGGAGTGGAGGGTTTTGCTAAAGTTGGTGCGGGTTGACGGGGGAGAGGTGGCACTAACTGTTGACGTTGACTTTCAAACCCTTGATTTTTCTGATGCCAGAATTAAATGCTGATTATTGATATCTAACCCTAATCCTAGCCTTTATCCTAACCTGTTGATTTTGAGACGCAAGTTCTTATGTGATTATTAATCAGTGTCAAATTTTCTCTATCAGACATCAATAATATTTATTAGGGGTATATATGAACGAACAGTAATGCAGTTAGGACCACTCGACCAGAATTCGTCGCTAAAATAATCGTGATTTGTTATAAAGAATTGCCTCGATAATTTTATTTTACTCTCCTATTTGAATACATCCGATTGAATGATGACGATCTAGCATAGCAACCGCATAGAAACATAGCTCTAGGGAAAATTCGACACGGTAAATTTTTTTTATTTTTGGGGTGGTGAAACTTTACGCAAAAACAAAACTTTTTACCGTGTCAAAATTTCCCTTTCGGCTTAGTTCTTCAGAAAATGAAGAAAGAAGAAAACGAACAATTTCTACATCTTCGGAGGAGTACCGCTTTTCTAGCGAACATTAGCATCAGTTTCAATAATGGTCGTAAAATTAAATTGCGTTATTGTGTGGCATATCGACAAAACGATTATTAAAATCATTAACATGACAATACCAAACATTGCAATAATAAATTTTCGGGAAGCATTCGGAATGAATAATTCAAACGGACGAATGGTTATTACATGCTTTACCAGAACATTATATGTTTCGTAATAACACGCTCAGTCCTCCCTTTAACTTGAACAAATACCTTACCCACTATTGGCTTTGTGACATCGAAAAAACGCTACTCTGAGCAACTACGAATACGAATACGAACTACGAAATGTTTCAATGGTCAGAAAATCGTTAAAGTTACTTAGAACTGTTTACCAATAAAGTGTCTACCAATAACGAAAAGTATTGAATGCACTTTTTTTAGAATGGCTCTTTTAGAAATTTAGTAGAAAGAATATCGCTTGAAAAATTGCTTGGTAAGAAAAGAAGGCCAACTAAATCCGAGGGTGGTACGATCGCAACCCAAGCAACCCCCGAATTACGCCACTGCCTGGGGATCTGGAAACGAAGTTATTCAATCTGAATACGAAAATAACACAAAAAGTCACGAGCGCCCTTCAGGTTCACTTTTCCGGAAACAAAAAAAAAATGGCTGCAAATCTGTGAAATGTTTTTTTGTGAAAATATTTAAAAGTCGCCAGTATATATATAAAGTCGCGAATCCTAAAAAAGCAAAATGTTGCATACACAAAATGTCGCGAAAGTCGCGAGAATTTTTGTGCTCCCGATCTTTTGTGC
Source organism: Turritopsis dohrnii (assembly GCA_027922465.2). Classification (NCBI taxonomy): domain Eukaryota; kingdom Metazoa; phylum Cnidaria; class Hydrozoa; order Anthoathecata; family Oceaniidae; genus Turritopsis; species Turritopsis dohrnii. The sequence goes on along the minus strand of BQMF02000259.1, from coordinate 399,750 downwards.
CTTAGTATTACAATGAACTACGTTATCTCGACGAATTCTATTCACATATTCTCGGGTTTCATATAAAAACACAAGTAATTTGTTCTGGACAATTTATTTATATTGACGTGAATGTACAAAGTAAAGAGTCCTAAGTTACAAATTAAATCAGATTATAATTACTACTTTCACGATTTTACAATACATTCTCAATACATTCTCAATCTTGTATTCTCAAATCAGAAGAAAAAGTTGTGCATGCACTTCGTCGTGTGGCTGTCATAAAGTAGTATGAGACGCTTTTTATCGCAAGTTTTGGTCGAGTGGTCCTAACTGTAATGGCACACTAGCCAAAACGGGCAACTGTCACTTGTTCGGACGAACGTTGCCCGATTAGGTTACGGCTGATTACATCGTTGATGCTGTTGCACTGATGCGAAACCCACCATGAAGCTTTTTTTGTTGTTACCCATTTTCTACGAACCTTTGTGATTGGGAAGAAAAATTTGTATTGCTCTATAAGTGGTATTGTCATCCCATGGGATAAAAATATATATAATATATATATCATTTGTAAAAAAAAAAAGTTTGCGCGAGGCCTGAACGGGTGACAATTCACGGCATGTTTTCACATGAATGGCATTGTTTGTTTGCTAATGTCAAGGCCATATTTTGCAAAAAGTTGACTATCCATCACAATTTTCCGGACAAAAAAGTCAATCAAATGTAAAGTGTCATACTACCACCATTGAATAAAGTCTAAATATGTACCTATCCAGGGGGTAATACAGGATTTGCATTTGGGCGGCGCTAGTGACATGTGAGTGTTGCTTGCGAGACGTACTATGGCAGGTATCTAGGGGATCTGGGTGTTGGGCCCTGTAAATTTTAGATTTGGGGCCCTATATTGGCCTAGAATCGTTATATTCGTATCATCAGAATTCAGTATTCTAATAAGGATATAATGCGTGTAAACTGTCTGTTGTGTATTTTTAGCTCTTATTGTGTATTCTTAAATAGAGCTTGTCTCAAGAGACTTCTTCATGTGTTTTAAGAAAGAAATGATGGTTTCATCCATGCATATAATAAGAGAAACTTTTATATCCATGATTCATTGAATAAACAAAACTTCAAACATGAAGAAATTAGATTTGAATTTGGGCGCCAAGTTTTGATGCTCAATAGCGCATTGCGTTATGGTTTTTGCCCTTTATTATCCCCTGCTATCAGCTTACATTAATGGACAACAAAATCAGTATGGTTCTTTCAATAATGAAGAAAGAAAGCAGGCAAATCATCAGAAAGCTCATTGCGAGTGTCTATATCCATGAACAGACAAGTATGTTCAAATGTTTTTGAAATGAAGATGCAATGGAATGCAAATAAAAGATCTTCCTAGTTTTTTTTCATATGGTAACATGAAACCAAATTCAAACATTTAACAAATTTTTTGTAAAAAGTATCTATGCAACCCTCCAAGATCTTGGCAAAAATGTTAATGGTATTGCGGCATAGGTCTTCAAAAGGTTGTATAAGGAAAGTAATGTCGGTTACAGCACTTCATGCTAACAGTCTTATGCTCAACTTTTGTATAAACAGACAAAGGTACTGCCATTTGGTAGTACCATACATCAACATTAACTATGCAAGAATTTCTCATAAAACCTTCTCACAGACAGGACAATGGCAATGGCATCGTTAAAATGATATATAACATTATAGGTATATAAAACATTATAACCTTACCGATTAAAGAATGTACAATATGATAACGATATTATGGTTTCAGTTGTAGCGTTATTTGAATAACATAATAGAAGAACCATAAATATTGTTGGTTTTTTTTGTTCTTTTTAACGATAACATTATTCACATAACGTTTTATGTTTTGTTATCAAAATCCAGGGGATTTTGGTCACATGTGTATATATGTGTACTTATATGGAATCTTTTCACTTAACTATTTTTGAATTTACTTTTTTTAAATTTACAGATGTTTTTTGTTAATGATGCTGTGATTTTTTTTTGTGGGAGAAACTCTCTCTCACAAAACCTTGTTTTAATGTGGGTTAGTTTTGTGGGTAGATGCAGCCATAAGCACCCAACTCAACCCAAACTGGTAATTGTCCGGGCAGGCAGATAAAAAAAATCGCCAACAAAAGCATGATTGATTATGGTCCACCCAGCGGAGGGACATACTCCCCCAACTCCACCTGGGGTGTCTCTGATAGCTGAGAGCATGTGGGAGATTGTTTGATACCATCTCTATTCTGTAGATATTTGTATAGGCAACCATCTTTCACGAAAACTTGCCCATGTTGTATTTTGTTAAAGGGTCATTCCAGGGCTGATCAACAAATGGGTGACAGGTCATATCTTCCAATTTCTTTCAAATTTTCACCAGTATCCATGTATCCATGTATCCAGTATCCATGAGAGAAGTTCATAGCCAAAATTTCAGCCCTCTAGCCCTTATGGTTCTGCAATTGGGTTTTAAAGTTTTACGAAAAGCGGTCTATTTTGATTTTTTGAGGTCTATTTTTTTCAATTTAGCTGATTTATGATGTCTGGAACTTTACTGATCTTAAAATCTACCAAAACACTCCATGATGAATCAAAAGAATTTAATATCTTGGGGTGACTGTGTAAAAAATGATGGGCAAGTAAAAATCGAAAAAATCACTAAAACTTAGCCAAAAAATAGAAAATTGAAGTTTTTGACGATTTTAAGGATAAAATCCCTTTTTGCCTTTTTTGCCGGTCAAAGTTACCCCCTTTTGCGAATTTTCAAAATTTTCGTATTTTTAGAGGCTAATTTAGGAAAAATTTTAAATTTTGATGATTGTTTTTAAACATTTTGTTTGATTGTAGGTGTACTTTCAGAATATATATAGTTTTATAGGGTTTATTTGGATAGTTATTCCAAAATTTGAGTTCAAAAACGAAGAAAAGTGTCAAAATTTGCAAAAAATTGATTTTTTCCAATTTTTGACCCCCTAGATTTTTTTAAAAGCAGTTCTAACCCCTCATTTTTGTTTTTTTGTATTCAAAACCATTAGTACGTTACAAACTAGGACGTTGAGATCCCTACTATAGCCTGTTTTTGAGAAATTTATCTTTAAAATCTGCAGAACCTTAATCAAACGTAATAAAATATCAAAGCCTTTGAATTGACGTCTGTTATAAGTTTTTTTCATTTGCAGTTCCAGTCCACCAATGAACTCAATTTAGAAGGGCTAAGGACCTAACCACAGATATTTTGGAGAACTGGCTTATCATGAATGGTAATGAAAGAGGTTTGCTTGAAGGAGCTGAGATTTCATTTTGTCTTGCAGAACTATTATAGCTGGGGGTTTTTTGTCATGTTTGATACTATATTTCTTGTTATGAATCATATCAAAGTTGATGCTTTGGACATTTCCTATTTTGACTGTCTTATGGTATGTTGGAGGGTGTTATTTTATTTTCGATAATTTTTTTTTTTCTCGATAATATCTATGTACAAGCATCATGAGATCAATTTAGCCAAAAATCCCAATCTAAATTATGTCCTTTATATATATGCTTTGAGAGTCCAGATGAATTTTTATTTTCCTTACTGACATGCTCATTCAATCTGGTTAACAGAAATATTATTTCTTATTGCAATTTTGACACTTACTTCATAATAATTGCTTTGTCTGCCATGAATTTTCTTTCTGCTTCATTTTGTTTGACGTTCCTTTAGTATGTCTGACTGTTATATTGTACTTTTTGCTTATTCTCAAGGTTGCCTCAAGTATACCTTTTTCATAAGGTAAATTATTATATCATTCTCTTCATTTTCGTTAATCACCTTCTTTTCTTTTGGTTCCAACTTTTCTTTAATTGTTTTACCATTTTGGAAAATCATCCCATTCCATGGTTAGTCAATTTCTCTTTTGAAATCAGATTCTGTGGTACAAATGTCCATTCCTCTCTTTGTCAATGTTGTAATTGTGGACGATTTTGCTGATTTTGGTTGATTAGGCTGATAATTGATGTTCTGTTCTGGATTGACAAATAAAAAAATTCAAGTCGTTAAGGCTCCCCATTGAGTTATCCCACTTTTTGAGTGACTTCTCTGCTGATTATCCCATTCAGAAATGAAAGAAATGTGAATTTTTTATATAACATATAACACTTTATTTTGATTTTTGTGATACGTAAAACAGTATTATTCTTTATAAGATCAATTTACTTTCATTTTTCAGTAGTTGTAAAATAATTTCAACAAACATGGAAAACAGTAATGTCAAAGACGTCAAAAAAGAGACAAAGAAATTAAAACCATGTTGCGCTTGTCCGGAAACAAAGAAAGTTCGAGACGAATGGTGAGGTTATTATAATACCACTTAGACATACGTTTTAAGAGAAAGTAAACCTGAGTGACATCTTTTGGCAGTCAAAAGGATAGAAGTTATTATTTTTGACTGCTGAATTAGGTGGCTTTTTGGAAAACATTGTTAAACCTGTCCGTTACAATCGTACTACAGTGACAATTTTGATTTTACTGAGTTTTGTGATCTGCTAAAAAAATTGTTAAGCGTTGTTTGACGGACTTATTGAAACCTTTTGGAGTAAATTGATTGGGTCCAGCACTATAACTTACAGCTGTGAAACTTAAACAGACTGTCCCTTCAAATAGTCGTAAAGGATTTGATCTACACTTTTTGTTGTTTTATCATTGTTGCACTATTATTCTATTTAATTTTTAGCATTATAGAAAGAGGTGAAGAAAATTGTCAAGATTTAATTGAAGCTCACAAAAAATGTATGAGAGACCTTGGGTTTAATGTATAGTGTGTCCTTAGTAATCAGAAATGGCGACAGTATGACATACTGCCTTTATGTCAGTAGATGTTTTATGCGGTAGAGTTATAATCTCATATCCTTGGATATAATAGTGTTAGGTATTGGCACAAGTAATATTTTATTTTGATACTAATCACTGTTATTTAAAATGATTTTTGTATTATTCATTTGCAAAGAATACTTTTATCATTTATAGTGTTGAAACCTTTTATTGGTGATTTAGTTGATGTTGTTATTTTTATTTCTATGTTCCTTGTTAGTAGATAAGGATGGCAAAATACGAAAATAGAAAAATAAAATGTTGTAAAAATCTGTTCAGTTTTCGATTGATGTTTTAGATTCTTTTGCATGATATTTAAAAGTGGTAAATGAGTTTTTGAATGAGTCGTATGATTTGTGTTTTACGATAAAAATTATGACGGAATAATCAAACTTCTCTAGTAAACATGTTTGTACTATTTCTGAAAAGCTGTTTCAGTGAACTCGAAAAGTTAAGGGGTTTGCTTTCTTTAACATATTCTGCATTGTTGATTCAGTGAGGTACTGATCCGGGTGTATTTTTGAGTTGATATACGCCCAAATTTTGTTTTTCTTATGTTTTTCCTTGTCTTGTCCTATGAACTGTTATGTTAAAGTCAGAATTAGAAAGAAAAAAATTCAAAACTTATCACCAAACTTTCATCAAGAGTAAATCACTTAAGTCAACAATACTTGAGTTAAGTAGTCAATGCGTTTCGTGAGTAAAATCAATTGTAATAACGCTAACTTTCTATCTTCAATAATTTGATATTTTAGAATAACAGTTAATAATAATATTTACACATCACAATGTAAGCAGTGGTCGCCATAAAATTCATGATTGATTTTATGAAATGGCCAGGTTGACATCCTTCCAAATTTTTACTGTATCAAGCAATGTCATCTCCTTCATTGCATTGGTTGTGCTGTTTATTCTTTTTGAATCAGTTATAACACCCTTTCAACGTGGATTCTTCTGTGACGATGAAAGTATTCAGAAACCATATATTCGCAAACAAGCTGTCCCAACTGTAGTACTTGCAGTGGTGTCTATACTCATGTTGCTCTCTGTGGTGAGTTTATTTTTGTTGTTTTTAACCTTTGAAATCTCAGCGTTAATTGACGAATATAGCAAAACAAACAACAACTGGAAAAGTTTAACAGGTGTGTGCATGTGACAACATTTTCCAAATCAGTCAATATGTTAATACCTAATTATCTGTTTGTCTGTCACCCAAAATGGTAGATCCGAGCTGTGAGAGAAATTATTTCTTTTCTTGTGTGCAATGTCAGTACGAAGCCAATGCATTGCATTTCCAATTGAACGTTTCCAACTTAAGGACGTTTTTGGGGGGCCCATGACACAGGCGATAGGGTGACAAAAAATTTGGGCCTAATTGTTTTTGGTAACGGGACTGTGACGTCATCAAAATCTTTGATCCACGATATCTCTGTAACCGTTGAGAACAGAATTTTCGTGAACTCAATATAGGCTGAAAATGGTATAAGAAAATGTTACTCATTGTTTTGTCTTTGATGAAAACATTTTCAGTTTGTGGAAGAAAGGATATAAAAACTGGTATATGTTAGACTTTTTCCTTGTACTATTTTCTAATAGCTTTTACTATTTCATAATTTGCATGCAGTGGACCTTCCTTCATCAATGTCACCTTTACACAAATAAATATCCCATGCATCAGAATTATTGAAGTTTATCAAAAAATTGGCTAAAACAGCACATTTTTAATAAAAGTGTCCATATATTATAACTAATATTACATACTTATTTCAATGGCAAAACCTGCTTGATAAGTTGAGCAGCATTCCAAATTCGTGTCCATTGTTTACCAATAAAGTTTATGGAGATGAACTTTACTTTACTGATGAAAATATTTTGACTAAGCATTAATAGATAAAGTGAAAATAATATTTTTCGATTAAGATAAATTTTTGCTACTACTGAAACGGTACTACATCCGTAGATTCGTGTTAACTTTTTTTCCTCAGGTTATTAGTACCACATATAACATAATGTAATGAAAACATTATATCCATACGTTTTTTTATCGATATCTAGATCATCACTTGTGATGTGTTTAATTTTTTACAATCTCAATGTCGAAATGGTGATGTTTCTTGTGATACAGATAACATTAGAGTATTTGGTTGCATCAATGTCAAACGATGGATATATAGGTAAAAATTTCATGTTTTCAATACAACAGCATTGTACTGTGTTTACAGGCTTTTTTTGTTTATTCCTCAGTTAATAATCGAGTGTCCTGGTTATACATACAAAAATATTGATTTGCTATCCATCAATACGCACTGCTGTTTTCTTTCTCTGTGTTTGTCTGTCAGCCAGTCTAATATTGGAGTTCATGTCTTGGTCATTAGCTGGATTTTGAATTAACATTGCCAGTGCTCAAAACATTTTTTGGAGAGGAGAACGAATAAAATGGGACAGTTATTTGATATCTCAAACAGAGTTGTTATTTATTAGAAGGGTCAGTCCTGATGCTGAGGTGATGATTGTTGAAAACAAGAAAGTTAAAACACAAGAAATAATTAGCAATGGAACCAGTAGCAATGAAGAGATAAAAACAAAAGAATTTCAGAGAGGTCCTATATCAAGGTTTAACAGCGTAAACCTTATATGAAAAATAGTGAAAGTGGAAAGTGTTGAAGTTAATTTCCATCGAACTAATGTGTATATTTATGAACCTTTTAATAAAGATATAATCCTCCACAGAAACATAGATGTCTTATGAAAGGAGATTTTGCATAACTTAACCGTCTTTATTGTTTGCTATAGGGATTCTCTCGTATTCTATTTTATCTGATACTAAGTGATATATATATCTAACTACATCAACGTATATATCCAATGTTCCAAACTTAGGATTGCTAGCCGTCTCTTCTTGGCTGGTGCTGGATTTTGTATGTGTATGATATTAACCGGCATTGGTAAGAGAATGGTGGGCCGACTGCGACCTCATTTCTTGGCTGTGTGCAAACCTGACTTCACAAGATTTAATTGTTCAGATGGTTACATAAATTTTGATGTCTGCACTGGCACTGACAGTAAAGCTCTGAAAGAAGCCAGGTAATGTGTTTATCATTTTATGCTTTGACACATCTTACGAAATAACTCTTGCACAGTAGCTTGTTAAAAAATTCTAGAAAGAAAGAAGTTTAAATTATCGCTTGTTTGTTTTTTAAAGACCCTTTAAGTTCCATTATTGAGTCAATACTGCAAGTACCACGGTTGAAAATAGCTATAAGTTACAGTAATTTCAATTAAAAGGTTGTTAGATGAGGTTTGCAGTATTTTTTTTCGATAGGCTAAAAGCGCTCTTAAAGAGCATTCTGTGTACCAAATTTCAAGTAAAACAGTTGAGTCATCATAGTTGAGCTATGGCCAAGTTCCTTTACACCAGTTTCTATGCTAGAATGTTGACAGTTTTGTAATCTGGTCTGTAAAATGCACTCTATAAAGAAAATTCAGAATTGCGAACATAATTTTTTTGAAACTTCAGACATATACCTATCACATGGTAACGGTCTAAATTTGCCCCCTATCACATGGTAGCGGTCTAAATTTGCCCCTATCAAACGGTAACGGTCTAAATTTGCCCCTTTGACTGGTAAGGTTGACCCCCATCAGCTGACAGACTATATGGTAAATCTTCATGCAACTTTATTCACTTTGAAAGCATTTAGAGGGGCGTTTAGAAGGGCGCTTAAGGAGAAGCGTTTATAAAGTTTCTGAGCTTGTTAAAAAATTCTAGAAAGAAAGGAATTTAAATTATCGCTTGTTTGTTTTTTTAAGACCTTTAAATTCCATTATTGAGTCAATACTTCAAGTACCACGGTTGAAAATGGCTATAAGTTACAGTAATTTCAAATAAAAGGTTATTAGATGAGATTTGCAGAATGGTAAATCTTCAAGCAACTTTATTCACTTTTAAAGCATTTATAGGGGCGTTTAAGGAGAAGCGTTTATAAAGTTTCTGAGTTTTCATCCCTTCCCCAGAGAAAAATGAATTGCTATGAATAATTTTCCTTAGTTATTTATACAGTCCATATTCTTGTCAACTCTTCAGAAACCTAAGGCATTGGTCCCACCAGGGTTCGGAACTGATTTGGTCTTACAAATTGGTCTATGGGGTTCCTATTGCAAGTGTTAGGATTAGGGACTGTAGTCATGACTTTGCTAGTCATGCGTTGTTTGTTTTCATCACTGTTTTAAACTTTATATTTTTTTCCAGATTATCGTTCCCATCAGGACATTCGTCAGCGGCCGGTTTCACTACGGTTTTTTTTGCTTTGTACGTCCAGTTCGTCGTGCAACCAAGGAACTTTGTCTTGTTAAAGCCTTTTATTCAGTTCTGTGTTGTCTGTCTTGGCGTCGCTTGCATTTTCACAAGAATATCTGATTACTTCCATCACTGGTCAGACGTTCTAGCTGGTTGGATACTTGGATGTGTATTAGCTTATTATACGGTAAGTGTGTCTGAATATGATGTCATGGCTGAAATAGGATCTGTTCCTTTAAGAAAAGATGGAAAAGAAACACATCTGTTTCAAATTGATTCTGTTATTTTTTAAAGTCTTAAAAACATTCTCTTGATAGATCTATGTATTGCTCAATCTGCCGGTAGCCGAAAAACAACTCGTTCAAGATAGGTATACAAGCGGCAGAAACACGGCAGATGTGGAAAGTCAAAACCAACTGAGTTTAGTTGACACCACGTTAAAACTGGCAAAAGATTGACGTCAAAACTTGTAACCGAAAAGTTGAAGTTAAAATAAATTTTAGACAATGGCAGACGACATCCGCCATCATGAAAATCTTCTCTCCATTTTGTTTATTTATTGTTGGTTTACAGTTGAGTTACTGAAGGAAATTGTAACATCATATATTTTTTGATCATTACAACCGGTAAAGCATCTCACCGTTTTTTTTATTTTGTCGCAATGCATTCTTGTCGCAATGCATTTTTGTTTTCTGACCGATCAGAAGTTTCCTCAAACTTTTCGCTGAAAATCTGAAAAAACGAGACATGACTCAAAATTTTCACGGTCTTGATCAACTCTTATTGTCAGGTAAGACAGGGTGAATAGAAAAAGGTGAAGTTTTGCTGAATTGACAAAATTTCGTTTAATTAACAGGTCAAAACAAAATAGATTCCCAGATTCCCAAAAGTCACTGCGACGAAGAGCATTTTTATTGAAATTGTGTGTATATTTCTATAGAAATGCACTCCTTCGCAGTGATTTTTCAACAAATATGCCCACTGGGTTTCATTCACTTTCACTTTCTTAAATTCTTGTTCGTGATCTGCAACTGCCGTGAGTACTAGCCCTGCTTATGAAAGGCGTTAATATGTTAGGGGCGTCATACACCAAGACTTCAGTTAGTAGGAATGTCTTCCGTCATTGTAACAATGTGTAGTTGCACGTGTTTTTCTCACGAACAATTTTTATGACACGCATTTTTATTAATAATGTAATAACTGTATTTTCTGAAACAGCGCCCGGGCGTTATTTCAATTTTTAAGTAAGAATTCGTTTCTTGTTCGCATCACGGACTACTTCTCACAAATAGTTGAAACTCCCATAGTCGGACCTGGACGGTTATTCGGGAGTTGTGTTTTTATTACATTTCAACAATGATGTTGCTTAGGCAGAAAAGCTGAAAAAAATTGTGCTTGATAGTAAAAGTACTCACCAGAAAAATGCTCACTAGACTGTGAAAAAACTTAGTCTAACTTGTTTTTATATAGTATTGAATACCCTAACGAATATTGACTCGATTTTTTTTACTTAAAATTTGTGTACAGAAAATATAAGGATAAGAAGTTGGAGTTGTTGCAATAAAATAACTTATAAAAAAAAATGTGTTTCTTAATTCCCACTAAAATCGGATTGGAAAATTTTTTGTTTGCTGAAACCCAAGACTACTTTACAGAACAGATTCCTATGCTGAACGATCAGCTAGTTTCAATTGTGTTCCATAACCAACCTCGTACCCAGGGTATTTCATGTCTTGCATGGCGTTCGTCTCGATTCAATCATTGAAAAGATTAAGGAGAAGTTGGATTTTCAACAGAAGAAGTGGAAAGGATGTAGCAAAGAAATGATATAGACGCTCAGAGCTCCCACTTGGCATAAAATCATAAAATTTCATAAAAACTGGAAGAAATGGTCTGTTGTCATAAAAAGGCATAAAATTGGCCTGAAGGCTTAAAACATAAGAAAGCCACGTCACCATCTCCCTGTAATTTTTCGCTGATGAATAAATATTATGTCCTTGAATGGCTTGAATAGGAGATGCCTTTCAGGAAGCAGATCATTTTTCATCATTCTGTGCAGTTGTACCTTATTTGCAGTATTACTGTGCTGTGCTTCTACTAGACTATGAAATTATGTTTTACTTTAGATTTAGTATAATATAATGTAACTTGAATAGTAGGAGATGCCTTTCAGGAAACATTCCTTCACTTTAGATTTTGATTTAACTGGTTTGTAGCGTATCTGTATCCTGGGTTTTCTACCTTCTTTGCAGTATATCATACAGAGTTCTGGACTTCTCCAGTCTATGAAATTTTGTTTTACTTTAGATTTAGTATAGTGTATATTTTATATTAAGCCTGGAACTGCATGTCTCTTTTTTAATAAAAATGGCTGTTACATAAAGCAAATATAATCAAGCAATTTTGAAATCTGGTTTAAACAGTTTAGCAGTTTTGAAGTCTGATTTTCTTGTTACATTGTTATTGATTACTCTTTTTATTATGACTATTTTATTGAATTCTTTCTTTAAAATATATCGTTCCTTGTTAGTTGCTGTTAATTACTGTACACCACTTCGTAAATTTTTTGCAGGGTTGTGATCAATATAGACTTTATTACTACATATTGTTATATTACAACACTGCCTTTATTTAGAGCGGCCTATCATTTTATCAGCTAAGTACTCTATAGGGATTGTCCCCCAACCCCTCCCCCGTCAACCAGCGACAACTTCAGACAGAAGTTACACTATAAAAATTTATGTTCTTGTCTTCTCTGGCCTTCGAAAGTGGCATAAAAAGGGCATAAAATTCTGTCCATAAAAAAAACCATAAAATATTGAATTTTAGGCATAAAATCTAAAACAAAAGTTTGTAGCTTATGAGTGGGAGCCTTGGACGCTATGGACGGGGGAAAGGCTTTGAAATATTTTGAAATGCTACGAAGATTGTGAGTCAACTGTTGTTTACAGAGGAATCTCAATGAGTCAATCATTTTTTAACCCCCTGTGTTCATTTGATGCTTGTTCCCAGATCTGTTGTTATTGTTGTAATGAGACACTCCCTCAAAACTTCTGGTTATCATCAAACAGACTTTTCACTGAAGGGAGATTTCACATGAAAGTCTCGGATGAAACCTCCTGTTTAGCCTGGTTTTGTTGACACCAGCTTCTAATTTGTGGATGAACAGATTATGAGGAACGGAAACAGACCGTTGTTATTTCGACACTTGATAAAAGCATACTTATCTACTATCTCCGTCATATAACGGCTTGACATCAACAACTGAGATCATCATTTTGCATGTTGCGCAATGAGACTGCCGACAGATTAACGTTGTTATCAAAGGCGATCAATGCTTTTTAAATAAGTTCATGTAAATCTTTTCAAATTCATAATCGTGTTTGATTTACGTTTGATTGTTATGATAAGTTATGTTCGCTCTAGACTGGTTCCTGTCTTATAATTTCTTATGTTGATGGTCTTTTAATGTCATCTCTGTAAGCACGACACCTGGTCGAAATATTACGAGCACAAAAAGATCGCGTTTTTATTCTGATTTAACCTAAGCGCGTTGCCGCTTGTGAAGCTAACACTTATTATGTTGATGGTTTGAACTAAAAAAATGCAGCCGATTACGTCAGTAAGATCAAGTTAATCTTATGGTGCTAATCGTTCCATATACGGCTGTCCAGTCTCAAGTCGATCTGGATATAAGGGCATATCATTGTTTATTATTCCATCTGGGAAAAGCTATTCTGACAAGAATTGGTAGCTGTAATTTTCTTATGACCATGATTAAAATCAGCCATCTTAAGATTTCTGAGGAAAGAAAACGTGAGTACAAATTTCCGCGTTCTTGACATGATGCAAGCTTGACCACAAGAAGACGAGTGGCCAACTATTATGTGTAATCGCTGGTCATACGTGTTTCTGTCAACGTCCAACCACAGAATGTGCTTTAAACGCGGAAAAATTATACTCCAATTATTTCACAAGTAGCTTGCGGTCACATGACATAAAAAAATTAAAGGTAATCTCTGATATCATTTTGGTGTATCCAATTTATCTGAAAGTCATATATTGTTGCTAATCAAAAAAGTTAGAACATCGAATACACATCCAAACGATACTGCTGTTCCAGACTAAAATGTTTACAAGGAGAGAATTTTTTTTTTCATTTCCTCGCCTTTTCCCAGTGGGCAAAATCATCAAAAAGTCACTGCGACAGAGAGCGTTTCTATTGAGGTTGTGTGTATCATTCTATAAGAATGCACTCCTCCGTAGAGGTTTTTTTAACAAATGTGCCGGCTGGGTTCCTTTCCATGGTTTTCATATCTGTCAATAAAAAACATCACTTTTAACATGTGATCAAAATGATAAAATGATGACGTAATGATAAAAGCGCAATCAACATGAAGTGACCAGATCTCCGTTTAGTTGAAACGTTTTTGCAAATTATGAGTTATATATGAGACGAAATTTGTTGGCAAGACTACCGCTAGACTTCTAAACAAATGTTCAGAAGAAGAAAGTGAAAGAAGACTATCCATTGTGCAAAATTGTTGAAAACTAACTGCGGAGGAGTACTTTTCTATAGAAATTTCAATGAAAATGTACTTTTCTTTTCGTATTTCTATGGTTGCAGTGGCTTTTTGGTGATTTTGCCCACTGAGTAGAAACTGATCTTTGGTGTGTACCATAAAATCACTGAAACCTTAACCGAAGAAAATCATCTTTAAGGATGTGATCACCCATCAAAATGGTATCCACAAACATAGACGAACTCTGATTGTTAATAAGCAAACAGGGAACAGAACTAGAGAAGTTAATTTTCATCTCGGATTTTCATATGCATTTTATGTTTCATGTTTATAATGGAGATATCTTGGGCGTCGGCTAAAAATGAAATCATGTGATATCATGGGGACCAACCCAGGCACTATAGACAAGCATAGACAACTCTAGTTAAGCAAATATTTGGACAGGTTGTGTAATAGCTAGATTAGATCGCTTACTGTAGACGAATTAATAATGACAAACGGGCTATAGTGGAAAGGTCTTTTATTTGTTAAATGAATACACAGCATGGAACTTCTAAGTTTTTTCAAATACTTTAAATATTTTAATACAGAAAATTTCCGCACTCCAGGCGAGTGTCTAATGACCAAGGAATTTATGTTAAAAACAAAAGCAAAGACAATGAATGGGCATCTTGACGCTTATACAAAACTATTATGTCATGTCATGTTATTTTAAAGATCTTATTTTTCTAATAAGCAACAATAAGATAAGACCATCATATCTTAATTGGCTGTATCAAATGATCCTTGCTTGTCTCTAGCTTCTTCGTAATTGACTTAACAAGACCAAGTTAAGCCTTGAGGACTGGACAACAATGCAGTTTAAACATTCTGGTTATTCTGGATGCGCAAAACAAAAATGCGTAAAAGGAATTCGAAATATTTTTCGTACTTTTTTTTTTATTTGATTCCTGTTTAGTTTTTCAAGTTTTTCACAGACACGAGTCTGTTTTTTTTTTTTTTTTTTAGTTTCACTTTTATTTTATTCTCACAGGTCCTACATTGATAACAAATATGTATATATTTCTGACGTAGCCAACCTGTATAAATATCATTTAATAATAATAATAATAATTCTTCTAGCAACTTTATCGGATTGCTCAAAACATGGTACTTTTTTGAAATAAGAGAAAACATAGATGAATTAATTATCCTGGTTTTGGCCATGATGTTTAAACCTGAAGATAATAATACAAAGATTCACAGCCATTGTATCAATGAATTATTTTCATTGCCATTAGAAATGCTTTTGGAAAACGCTGCGTAAAAAGGTCACGGTAGTTTTATACATAAAAAGGGAATGGTTAAAAATTCAGGAAAGGTACAAGGATGTAATTTTTTCGACTCGTAACAAGAATTTCTTTTTCACCTTTGGTTTAGTAGGTCTGTAATTTCCCGCTTCTTTTAAAAGCCAACCTATACAGCGAAAGCTATAGTGCTTACGTCATACAAGTGCTTGCTGTGACTCGTGCTCGAGTCATAAATAAAGTCGAGACAATGAATGAGTATCCTGTCGCTTATATAAACGATTTCCTCATAATTTTTATTTTGAATATCTGATTGTTTAAAAAAGCAACAACAGGACAAATTTATCGACTTATCCCTTCTATGAGATAATCTCATCGTGGAAAGTTCCCACTAGATCGTTGAGTGGTTACGCACTAGCCTTCGTGCGAGTTAGAGGAATGCTATACGTATCTCCGGCGGCAAGTCAATTACTTGTTGTAAATCATTTAAAGGAAGAGGGAAGTACTACGCCTTCTCATTGAACTGGCTGAAGTTATTCAACATCCAGTTCCTAGTTGAGCTCAGTGAATTCTCATTAACCAATAAAATTTGTTTATTTATGCTTTAACCAATCAAACCAATTAATTGTCTCCAGTGCTTTACACATTGGTGATGATTCATTGGAAAATGGCTGACCCTTCTCAGCCCTCTCCGATAAATATTTCTTACGTAAGCAACATGTCGGACGCATTTGTAGAAACCCAGTATTTTTAATTGTTATAGATTATGTGTCTCCAAAAAAAAATATTTTCGAAGTATTCGTCCTTGTTAGTCGGGAGATTTTATTTGCCGAACCATTGTTGATAATAAGTAAAGAGGCGCATAATTTCGTTATAAAATACAAGGGACAACACTGATGAAGAAACAAGAATAAATGTATATTCATCATGTCATGGACCTAGTTATTTACGTTGGGCTATGTTTCTAGAGAACTTTCTCACATCAAATTTGTTGAAGAATCACTGCGAAGGAGTGCATTTCTATAGAAATATACACACTATTTCAATAAGAATGCTCTTCATCGCAGTGATTTTGACGATTTTGCATACTGGGAAATGAAATTTTCACACCTTTAATTGGTGATATGAAAGTACTTCCCTTCATGAAATTTTCGTGTTGCTATGAGACAACGATGTGACAACCTGGGATTCTGCTGTAATTCATTTTCTTGTCAGTATGAGTTTGATGAGAGTGCTTCATATAAGAATATCACGACTGAAATACAGTGCTGAAACAACTAACACAAGAATATACTTGTCTGAGTGAAGGCTTATATCGAGGCTCAAGCGGAACGATTTTATTAAAACGGAACATGCAAGCCTTCCTAAACAATTGAATAGAAAGGTTGTGATTTATCGAATAAAATTGGTATAGTGAATGCTAAAATCCCACAAACAAAATCCGCGATTAGCTTGTTTAAAAACTACACATAAACTAAAAACACAGAACGATGCTCATCATTTCCGACATCGACGTCGATTGCAATAACGTCAGACTTAAGAACCGACATCGACGTCGTTTGTAATAACGTCAGGCTTACGAAATGTCATCAAAATTGTCACGCTGTTAAGATTTACTTTTGTCGCTGTTTGTTCTGGTTTTGAGGCACGTATCTTTTGCGTTGTGTAACACAATCAATAACATAGATTTTGTATTGTTATTTGTATTGTTAATCGTTTCCGCTCTAATTGCGTTTCAATAGTTTTGACGTCACAGCTTGCAGAGAAGTGATTATCCATATTCTTTCGGAAGTTTAATGGTTTTTTCCTTGCAAGATGTAAACGCGTGGGAGCTAGTGACATCATTGAAGTCTCTTTCATAGAAAAAAACGGGAACAGAGATACGAAATGCTAATTTGCCAATATAGTCTTCATCAATTTTCAAATTTCTTTGAGAATTCGTATAAAATTGTTTGAAAAAGCAAGACAAAGCCTGACCTAAAACTGAAAAACCAAAATGTAATTCATGATGCCTCAAACGTAAAATTTGAAAGTTGCACATAGGTACATAAGTTCATAGGTACGATACTAAACACTGGCCTTGGGACAAGTTAGAGCAATGCTATACGCATCTCTGACGATAAATCAACTACTAGTTGCAAGAAGGCGTGTGAAAGAGGCAATTTCTGTAGATGGAAGCCAAAGGACTAGACTTACTTCTTAACATCATCTCGTATCACTTCATCTGATACAGACGATAGTGCAATCAAACCAGACTAGTTATCCCCGATAAGGTACCTTAATTTCATTCATCCCAATGGTATGTGATGCTTTGTAATTTCATCTCATTCAAGTGTTTACCTCATTCAAGTGTTAACCGGGCCAGCTCACCTCCATATGAACAGCCCCTAAATCAAATTTGTCTAAATTCTATCCCACTAAAGCGGGCTGGTCTGTTCATATGAACAAATTTCATCTCACCTAGGTGAGATTCCGGTCAAATGAAACGAGATCTCACTTAAGTGAGCCAGCCCGCTTTTCATATGAACACAATTTATTTTTATAAAGATTTCTTAATGGCAGAAACGGGCCAGCTCACCTCCATATGAACAGCCCCTTAGTTAGGATTTCTATATAGAAACTTGACCATTAGGAAGCAATAACCAAATAAACCAAATAAATTATTTAATATATTATTCACACAAAATTATTTATTTTCTTTTGTGTGAAACCAATGCATTCAGACCCAAATCGACCGCGACATTTAGGGAAAATTATCTCGGTAACCAATAGGGGTAACTGACGTTTTGTTGGGTCCGCGGTACTGGCTGGCGATGAGGTGACGAAAAGTTTGGGCCTAATTATTTTGGCGATGCGGCTGTGACGTCATTAAAATCTTTGATCGACGATATCTCAGTAACGGTTGATCATAGTGAAACGAACCCATTCATTTTCTTCGATCAGTTTTTCGTCAACATGGTTATAATTTCCGTGCATAATTCCGTGATTTTATTTTTAGCCACCTATTTTCATCATGGTTTTTTCTTAAAAAAAACTTTTATGCGGGATACTAGTTATCTGTAAATCAATAAACAATGATTTGTCTAATAAATAAAGAAAGAAAGAAATAAAGAAAGAAAGAAAGAAAGAAATAGATTCATATGTCTCAGTACGTTCTTGATATTGACATTGACGTCAGATGAGAATGATACTTGGGTATATACTTATTTATTTATTTGCGGAACACAAACAGTGACCGGGTGCAAATTATTTCCTGTTGTCCTGTAGAGACTCAAACAATAATGACCCAGTGCGCGAAATCCGTCAAAAGGTCATTATCATAGAAATGGTGTGTATATTTCTTTAGAAATGTACAGGGATTTTCAAACACATCTGCCCACTAAGGGAGTGAACGGGCACTGAAATAATACCCCAGATTCTAATATTAAAACAATTTTTTGATAGTCATCTTGAACAACAGCAACAACAACGCAAGCGAATAAAGGCTTCTTATAAGAACCAGTAAAATGTTATTCTTAGAACATTTTCATTCTCAAAAAAGTTCTTATAATTGAAAGCTTCATATTAGATCGGGGGGTTCATTGGAGATATCAAGCAATTGGTGTCAGGACAATTACCCCCAACAACCCACCCCCTGGAAACTTGCCCCCGCAGTGTAATTCTCTGAAGGGGAATTTACTGGGGGCAATAATCAGGGGGGCAATTTTCAAGGAATAATTTAATAGTGCTCTACAAAAGTACAAAGTATTTATAAAGTACAGGCCTTGACGAAACATTCAACCACCTAACAAATGGTGGTTTTTGATGAAATTCGTCATTATTGTTCTGTTTTCATCGTTACATTTCTCAGCCTCAAAATATTTTTAATTTATTCTTATTTTTGAACCAATTCTTACCCTCTTCGTTTCTTCCTATAAAATCACTTTAAGCTTGTAGTCTTCATTAAAGGGAATGAAGAAATGTTTGGAATGAGATACTTCTTCCCAAACCTTTCTGCTTTTCTAATCTGTCAAGTAGTGAAGATTCCTGGAGAGGAGGTTCTGTTGATCATGTAAAAAAGTGAAACTTTTTTTCCGCACAGTCAAGGCAATTAAATCTAAGAAAGGATTAGCTCATTGCCAGAATTGAACGTGGCGAGTCCAGGGAATTGTCAAATTAAATTGAGTTAATCAAACACATCCCACCTTCATAGAAGTTCCCTGACTCGAAATAATCGTCGTCCCTTTTGTTGTTAAGCCCTGACACTTGCCATTGAAGTACCGCCGTCAAAAATGAGAAAAAACCCCATCTCTGTTCACGGTTTTTTCCTCGCTTGGTAATAATTTAGCGAAAACATGACGCTTTTGTTTCGTGATCCAGATGGAATGAATGTTTTTTGTCCTTTAATAAAAGTTAAATGATTCATGATCACATCTAGAAACACAAACATACAGACACAACAACCTACGCGTTCATTAGATCCAATCCCTTGCGCAATAGATCTTATTAGTTCTGGGAACTTCCCGATAATCCATCGACTTTTCGGAAACTAGCTTTGTCAACACTTTCGTAGTAGCTTATGTAACCATGGAAACTTTTGTACTAGCTGTTAGTATCTGTTTTGTTAATGTTATTGATGCTATTGTTGTTTTTAAAAATGTTTACAGCTCCCCCCCCCCCCCCCCCCCCCCCCCCTCCCCCGCCCCCCTCACAAATAAAGCAATTACCAAAAACACTAATTCTCCTAAGGTAAAGTCATGGACCGTTTGGGTTCATTTTGTTAAACTTTTTGTTTGTTGTTTTTGCTGTTTTTATAAAGGATCTAGATTCCCCGTCTCACTCACAAATACAGAAATAACAACAATTCTCCCATGTGCGAGACTTTTCCGTTAAACAAGTATAGAAATGACGAGTGAGAGAAATATGGTGAGTGAAACCATGCTTGGGAATGCCATGTATGTTACATGACAATTTTTTATTAAAACAACCTTTGGCTTTCTTTTGGCAGAGTTCACATCCACCCAAGATAAGCGTGCAAACTAATATTTCTTTTGGTACCAAGACTATATTATAATCCGGTTTTATTTTCGTTCCTACTTGCTTTACAAATCCCCAATACCATATAAGGTAATGAAAAATGCTTCGCGGCATTCTTTTCTCTCTCGTTTTTGTTTTTTTTTTATGTAATTATTAAATGACGTTCTATGACAATTACCTTTTATTATTTTTTTCTCGTAGCTTTTAATCAATGAAAAATCAATCCATCGATGAATTAATAAATCAATCAATTTTGCTAAAATAGAATTAACGCACAAAGTAAATGCCTTTGAAACACAGTCCTTAATTATTCCATTAATTGAGAAAATTGCACATAATTAGTTCACTTAAATATAAATACCGATTGCATCTTCTGTTCTTGTTCAAACGAGCCATGCCATTCAACGACAACACTTTAAGAAAACCAACGACCAAATAAAAGAACTTTTAAAAATGTTACCGACTAAAGATGGTGATGAAAATCAACACGAGACCTTCACGAAATCGTCTCGATTATCCTTATGGTATTTCTTACTTGATTTACTTGGTATGGACGATTCAAATCATCTTATAGTCTGGACTAATCAAGACTTTCTGGAATTCCGATTTGTTAACCCCAAAGAAGTCGCTTACCTTTGGGGACATCTAAATGGAAAGGACAATATGACATATGCAAAATTTTCCAGAGCCATTCGATACTATTATGGTAAAGGCATACTTGAAAAGGTTAGTATATAATTGAATTTTTTCTTCTTTTAATGTTACCAATGGCAGTATTGCATTGTTGATCTAAACTTTAAAAAGGGAAAATAATAAGGCTTTTACCAAAACACCAAGGCATAGTAGCCTACTTCAAACTGTCAAACTTCTTCTTGAAAACTCTGATAAAGCGACTTGAAAAAAAATGCGAAGCGGTGGTTGTTTTTAAAATCAACGTAACTTTAACATCGTTGTCGACACTGTGTATTGTTAATCCTGTGAAATTAGATTCCGTGAAAATTCATTTACAGCCCAATTTCATTCGGTTCAGACTTTACAATTGAACAGGTGACTCATCTTCTTCGCAACTTCACAGAATTTCTAACTATAGTCATATAAGGTCGTTAGAGTTAATCAGTGAGATTAATTCAAAATTAAACAGAACTTCCCTTCGCAGAAGTTGATAAATTTCTTGGATATTAAAAAGTTAGAAGTGCTTAAAGATGTTATATCGATCTCATCATTATTTTGTATTCGTAAGGATTAGTCGATTAGGGGTAATTAAGAGCTTTTGTTTGTGAAACGCTACAAGTTCCTTGTTGAATAAGCACGTTGATAAACTCGATAACCTTCTAAGGCTTCTTTATAATCCAATAAACTATACTTGATCAAACGAGCATTGTTAAAACAATCATCAGATGAAAGTATATCACGTGTTAATTTTCCTGTTTATTTTTCGTTTAGATTCCAAACAAACGTTTTCATTATCGTTTTGTAAAATCTGCGAAAACTAAATTTGCCATGGAAAAAACGTTCAAACTGAAAATCCTTACGAATTATGGGAAAACGGAAAAATCGGAGAAACTACCAGATAGCAAAGAAAAACAAGAGGAAAGCAACGAAGAGAACAGTGTGCAGGCTTTTGAAAGACTTCTTAAGGAAGATCTGAAGGACGAGTCATTGAACAGCGACGATGAATCAACAACTTCCACGTGGTTTGAAAAACCAATCACAAATCAGAATAATAAAGATGACTTAGCGCCCACCTTACACCTTAATTGGGCGTCTCAACAAGAAGGGCGTGATATTTATGATGAAAGTCAAGGTCTAATCGATGGCTTGGCAATGATGCTAGAAGAGGAAAGCAAACAAGACGGCATAATATTCCGACAAAGTTCCGACATGACATGGTCACGTCAAAGTAGTACCAACATGTTTCAAGGAGACGATTATTCGATAGAATGTAACACAACTCATGACTGTTTCCCTGATATTCCTCACCTGAATGAAATGGTGTCCATCCATGAAATCAGCAAGTACTTTAGTGATGCCTCATCACTATCAACTTCTGCCCCAACCTCCACTACACTGCCCAACCCTCAAAACATCACGAGAAGAAATTCATTTCCATATTACTTTGGTGGGAGTTCCGATCCACAATTTTGCGACGATTTATTCACGAGAAAACAATCAGACGAGCTTCTGTTCCCTAGTGTAAACACTAGCCTCGATTTGACAAACGATGCCTCGTACTGCAACATGGAACAAATCATGAATAGTGAGATTGATTTTATCTGCAATTTTGCGTCGTTTTTCAGTGGAAACGAACAATGTTAAAAATGGATTGACGCAACAAATTGGTAACCTTCGAAACTCCATTGAAAAGGTTTTTATTACAACTGAGTTACATCTTATTTTCAATAATGTAAATGATTGTATATATATATATAGTTATAACTGTATAAATAGGATTATATACGGAAGCGTATTGGTGCCATGTTATTTTCGTGACATAAAATTGCTATCTAATGTCAAATTTAATTTCATAAAAATTTTCACTTCACATAGGAAATTCTATGTGATGTGAAATTTGTTTTTTTCACTTTTTTCACTTTACATAAATTGCTATGTCAAGTCAAAATAAATTTGTTTTGATTTTGACATGTAAACGCTATGTCACATCAAATTTATAATTTTCATATATTTGACACGCCATAGTAAGGCTCTTGAAGTGATGTGTTGTTAAGTGGCACGAGGCTGTGTGGAGGTTATGATATCATGTGCATGTCAACAAGCTAAACGATAGAGAAGAATATAAATCATGGCGGAAAGTAAGTATTCCTAGTTAAATTGAATCCCTTAAACCTTTTTGGTTAGGAGAACAGAAAGTCGTCTCACCTCATCGTTAGAAGACATTTTTGCGGTCATTTTTACAGTGCACGTTTTGTTTTGTTTTGCTTCAGCTTTTAAATCCAGTTAATGGTTAAAAAGCACATACAGTGAACTTTTAATGTACATCAACTTATGTCAAAATTTTTTTAGAAATTTTGAAAAAATTTTGACTTGACTTAGCTATGTGAAGTGAAAACAAGTCCGCGTTATAATTTCACATCACATAAAAAATTTTATGTAATGTGAAAATTTTTTATAAAGCTTGAATTTGACATTACATAGAAATTCTATGTCAAGAAAATAGATGGCACCAATACGCTTCCGTAATTATAACAAAAAAATGTTTATCATTGAGCACTAGACCATTTTCGAAATGACGTCACAGGAGCTATCGCCTCGTTCTGGGGTATCGCTTTAATTCTAAAACGAGGGAAATGTTTTTCTTGAAATCGAGGCTGTCGCTGCTATGATGGTATTATCGAAAAGATCTATTTACAATACTATGTATATATCCCTGTACATATAACGATGTATCAACATGGTGTAAATGGAAGCATATTTTGACGAAATGAAATGATTTACTTATTCTTGAAATGTTAATATCGACTGTTGATTTGAGTGAACAGAACTGCTGGTGATTTGAGTGAACAGAACTGCTGTTGATTTGAGTGCACAGAACTGCTGTTGATTTGAGTGCAAAGAACTGCTGCCAATATTGCGTCCCATAGAAGGAAATCCTACGACTCCTCAATAGACCTGCTCTTAAATACATCGTATATTTTATTCCACAATATGGTGTAAACCAAGCCTAAGATCGTACATGTTTATATAGATTTTTCAATGTTGTCTTTTTCAAACGTCAACTTGCCAAAATCTTATCCCGCCTCGTTTTGATGTAATATTTTGATGAAAATTATCATAAATTGTCCGATAGTGATTTGCAGTTAAGCAAGATTTATAATCGAAAAATAAGCATTTAACAATTCAATGCATCAAAACGAGGTAGACAATTCAATGCCTCAGGACGAGGCAGGTTTGTTGAGCTTGACAAAATATTAACGGTTAATCTGAGATTCGGAAAAGGTGTATGGTCACTATTTACACTTGCTCAAACTGAGGGTTTATCTGAAAGCATGTAAAGGCACAACTCTTTTCTGGGTTGTGCTTTGGATGGTGGTGGGTGCGTTTGAAGTTTTGCGCCATCGACTGCATGTGATTTCATGATACCTTATCGGCCCTTATTACGCCGGCCTTTTTCCAACGCCGGCCCCTTTTACGCCGACCCTTATTACGCCACCCCCCAAATTTGGCCAACGCCATTTAGGGCCGCTTTTTACGCCAGCTGTTGTTGTCCAGGAAGGAAAGAATTCAAATTAGCAATATTTCTCTAATTTTTATGTATCTAATCGATTACAATAACATTTTCAGCGCCCTCGTCGACAACTTCGCCATCGGATTCGACTTCAATGAAAAAGTCCGGCTCTTCCGACTGTTTTTGCTCTTGACTTCCTTTTTCCGGCATGGCTTTTGAAACTGTTCCTTCGACCAACTCTTCAACGGTGAAAGTTTTTTTTCATATTATTTAGTCGCTTTTTCACCAAGTCTTCCATTTTTATTCCAACGGCATCGTTTGCGTGGGTAAAGTGATCAATACCGTTTATTGGGTAAAAATAAAGATTTAAAAATAACGCCGCTTTTTCCTAAAATGTTTAAAAAAACGGCCCTTTTTACGCCGGCCCTTTTAACGCTGACCCTTATAACGCCACCCCCGAAAAAATGACGCCATTTAGGGCCGACGTAAAAAGGGCCAATAAGGTATCACGCAGTGTTCTTTTTACAAAGCATGACTAGGGCGTTATTATGGATGCTTGGAAAAGTTCGAGTATCGTGAAAAAAACGTCGGTTTTTGAATTGATTTCATAAAATCATTTTTCGTTCCCGAGATATTGCCATAGTTACCATAGTTACTTTGGCTTGTTTCCAGGTCTTTCCTTTTTTTGCTGACAAACCTATAAATGGAAATCTGCTCAGGTAAGGGAAACGAAATTTTAGGAAATGGAACAGTTTTGACTGGATGTAAGTTTAAGCGAAATTCGCCATAGTAACGGAGATATGTAGCTTTGTCAGCAAAAAATAATAGAGACCTGGAACCGAGCCGGAGTAGCAATGGCAATAAAGTTCTTTGCTATTTTCACAACTGCAGTTATTTACCACTCTACATACAAGGTTCTAACAATAAATCTTTAAATCATCTCGAGTTATTCACATATTTGTATGTCAGTAGTATCTTTTTGAATGTTGTAATGTCACGTTGCCATTTAAAGCTGCCATTTAAAGGTGTGCAAGAAAATGAACTTGTGATTTTTTGAGTTTAGTTCCCCTTTAAAAAATTTTAGATTGACTTTGGAGAAACAGGAAAAGCGCCTGTGACGTATACGTTTCTAAACCTAAAACCTAAAACTAATCATAATTGTGAAATTTTCTGAAAGATTTCGCAAGTAGATATATATATTTCCCTCGGTGAGTTGTTACTAATTGTTTTTTTCTGTACGTCAAAAATGCTTATATAATCGGTTCATTAACAATCGTTAGAGGAAACATCACTGATAGCACCGTCATTCCAGCGAAAGTATTCGCTAATCCAATAATAATCTTTAACTAATGGAAAGCGAATTAAATTTGATACATTAAATTTGATAGATGTCAATACTTAATCAACCATCGATTTGGTTAAATACACTTGGAAGTAATTAAGCCTGCACATAGTCCTAACACAAGTATTGTTTTCATTGTATATGCTGTTTATCTGGCGGTAATCGAAGTCCATGGAAGAAACCTGCACATAGGTAGTTGGAGGACTTTTGAGTTTAGATAACGTTAAATGTTTATATAAACGTTCTTCATGTAAACAGCTACTGCTGCTACCTTTGCACCCTCTTTTGCAGTTTCCTTCCACTTTTTGATAGATTTCCTGGGAACTAAGTAGCTGGCAATCACAACATTCCATGTTCCGCATTTTTTGCTAATATTAAAATTGCTTTTTGATTTTACCAATAGTTAGAATAGATATTATTGAAGCAATAAATTTGAAAAAGTGTCAAAAGACTCCAAAACTAATGAGACAATTTTCTTTCGCACGAAATCATAATATTTGAGCATGCGCGCTGAAACGCTTTTTTTAGTCATGTGATCCAAAATATTTTGTGGTTCACCTCGCCCTTTCTGCTCCAAATGAAAGGTGAAATGAATTAAACTTTTTCCAAGCTTTCCTTTGGAAATCATCAGATCGTACAAATCAAGAAAAATACAAGCAAAAAGAATCGTTAGAAAATTTGTAAATAATTTTGCATCCCTCCTATAAGTGAAAATTACAGTTAGTAGATTGCCTTCCGACTCAATCCTTTCCGATCTGAGCTGAACAAAAGCAAAAGACAATTCGCTTTTGATGGGCACGATCACTTTCCTCAGTACAAAGTTTAAAGTTCAAAAAAAATTTTGTACGATTTACTTTGTTCAATTTATATGTAATAGATCTACAAGAACATACGTCAATATTTCCATAATGATCTTACGATGTTATACCATAGATATCTTACGATACGACATTGTGGGTCTGTTACAAAAATACCTGTTTTATGACGGACGGACAAATCGATACTTAGGGCTATATAAAAAACAGCACGTTTATGATACAATATCAAGCAAACCTTTTTCGAAAGTATACTAGAATAGACTTTACAAAATTCTAAAACATGATTTCTACAAGGATGATAGTCAAAAAATATTGAAAGAAATAGTTATCGTGTCGGAAGGATTAAATGCTAATACTTTTGTAACAGGCCCTTGTGCACTCATCTATTCCCTAACGACACATCCAAAGAACGAAAACGAAAACAATTTCAATACTATCCGAAATCCTCGACGTCAGAATTCTCGAATTTAAACTTTGATAAAGAACATTTAAATGACCGTCAGCTAGTGAAAAATTTTCAAAAAGGACTTGACCAAGAAAAATTCAACGAGCATTTTTTGGTTGTAATTTCGTCTATGCAAACAGGATAGCAACATATCTGTCACACCAATCTACCTGCTTTGATCAAAGAAGGTCTAATATTGCTCAAAATCCCAATAAAGCGTTGTTATGATTAAAACTTGCAGGTGTCTTTCTTATTCATACTATTTTCTGGGATATTTTCCCAAATTTTAAAACCACTAAATATTTGTACCATGTGGAAAAAGATGAATTTTATGGCAAACAATTTTTAAAACTGATTTTTAAAAATGACATTGCGCAGTAAACATCCTTTCAAAATTTTAGATTTCACGTAAGGTTTCTTAAATAAATACGAACGCACAAGATTCGAGTAGTTTAGATATATATTTTTCGTTCAACATTGTGGGGTATATGCAAACGTACAAACATGAAATTTATCTGTTGACTAATATTTAAACATAACAGAATAGATGTCTGTCTGAAAAAACTTGCACATACCCGACTTGATCCTCAAAACATCTAGATCATGAAGATCAGAAATTTGCATGTAACAAGTGTGAAAATTCATCTGCAACGGTGAACTATTTATGATCGGTGTTATGCATAGCAAATCTGAAGTACAATTACAGATACGCTTATGTTAACTATCGGTTTTTGGCTAAGAAGTTCTTTGATATTCTAAAAGGGGTTTAATCCAGTCTCGTTTGGTAATACTGGAAGTATTCACAAAAACAACAACAGATTTTGATACAACTCACCACATGATCAACATGGCCGTCAAATTGAATTTCAGAGAACCATACGTATGCAACATATTTTGGAGATAATATTTTATCTCCCGAATGGTTAATAAACATAAGTATTTTTTATATGACGATGTAGTGGCAATTGATTTGAGAGATTGACAAAATTTCTGGAAAGTTCAACGGAGAAAGGTTTTGGATGAACACAACAACAAAACCCAAACCTATTCCCTCTTTTTATATAAAAACAGTTTTAGAACACGAACCTCAGATTTAGGCAAAAAGTACGAACAAAATAGGAGCAATTTGAGCCTGAATCTTCTTGCAAAATAAGATCAATTCTCCACAAGCTACCATTTATGGTTTAGAGGTTTATTGTCTTCACTTCTGACTTCACTTCTGACTTTCAATAAATGTACGAAATATATTGATGGTGACTTGCTTAGAAACTTGTACGCTCACATTGGGTTAGTACCGCACAGCTACCATTTTTATTGTTTTACTGCCACGTTGCGTTACAAATTAATTCGACTCTTTAAGGTGAAACGAAGATCAAGACTTGCAGTAAAGTTGTTTATTTTTATGAATATGAATATGAACAAAATGAGGCTGGAATCTGAAACTGTCTTCTTTAGGCTAAGAGCAAAATCAGAATAATTCAGGCTAAACAATCAGTGTTACGTCAGATTTTACTGGTTCGTCCATACACGTAAAGGTTCTTGAACTTTTTCTTTTAAGCAGGTGTTTTAATGCTTTAAATTTAAATTGTAAACCAAAAAGTCAAGTTTCAGCGTCTCAACTCATTAATAGGGACCTTACGAAACTACGACGGCAACGTGGACGACGACGTGAGGCAAACAAAAGATTCACTTTACTCCATAGATTTGCTTTAGAATGGAAGTTTATTTCACACTATACTATTGGGAAATGTTTTTAATTTTACTAATATCATTATTAGATCTGCACGTTCTACACACAACGTAAAAAGTAATCGTACTGAAAACGAAGACGTGAGAATAGCAGTACTTCCGATAAATTTTCCTTGGTTCTTTCATGATTCTGTCTCTCAAAGTTCAAAAAACAAACTTCAAAGGCATTATAAATAAACTTCTTAACCCAAGTGTATAGTTTCTGCTCTTTGTAATTCATTGAAGATGAATATCTTGTACGTCGTCGTTCACGTTGCCGTCGTACTTTCGTAAGTTTCCCTAATTATTCATGACCGTGTTGACTTTTTGATGTACAATTCAAGTGGAAAACACAATTAGAAGTGGAAAACACAAAGGTGATGGCTTTGATACCAGCAATTTCATTTGGCTATACCCTCTGCCTATTGATTCCTGGAAACATTCAATATATGACAGCATTTTTTACTTTCAACAGTGTCCATGTTAAAATGCACCAAAAAAACCCCAGACTCTTCACAAGCAACACGACAACACAGAAGCCATCATAACTTGCAACGGTACCTTCCATTTCTTGCAAAGTAACTCGAAGAAGACGTTCAACGACCTATTAAAATTAGCTCGTGGATGCTGACAGTAGCACATTTAAGCGGAAAATACTGCGTTATATATACACATCTATTGCAAAGCACCTTAATTTAACCTTTTATTTGAAAAAAATCAAGAAGGAAAACTTCTATACCGTTCACACACAACTAATTTGCATTACTAGTAAAAGAGCCACAAGGGAACTAGAAATGACTGTTTAGTTTTGTCTTGCCCTTGTTAAATGATAGTTATTTTCCTTTAAATACGTTATCGGGGATAATTTCGTCGGGGAAAAGTGACGAAATTTTTGCTTCGTGACGAAAATTTTCCCCGGCGAAAATTTTGAAAAAGTGAAATTTATAAGAAAAGTATTAGTAAAATTTTTCAAAATGACAAAATTTTCTCTGACGAAAAATTTTCCCCGACGTAAATTTTCCCCGACGAAATTATCCCCGATAAGGTAATCGCTGTAAGCCAACCCACAAAAGAAAGCGACTCCCCAGGGAAAAATCGTTGTATGGATTAGCTCCTCTTATGATATATGATGCTTATTGATTGACAATACTTAGAAATGAGGCGAACCTCGCTATGACGTTATTTAGGAAGAGTTTCGGCAAAAACGGAGGTATTATGACAACTCTAGTCACTAGTCACTCGAACTTTCAATCACTCGAATTTTCGGTAACTCGAAATGTTTCAGTAGTTCCACTTGAGACTGATAACTCGCACTGTATTCTGTTATATTTCTTAAAGATGGAGATGGGGACGGGATAAACCTTGCACAACATATCATTAGCTCCACGATATAACATGCGTCAGGATCAGATCGAAGTCAATTACGAAAACAAATTGTTTTGAAATCACTTAATGATGTGTTTTAGTTACTTCAAATTTCCTGTTATAAAATAACACCGGTTTTACTAGAAATACCAACCTAGAATCAAGTCATTCTTTCCTAGCCTCAGGCGAAAAGTTAAAAGACGCTGGGCTCGAGTTTGGTACAGCAATTGAGAATGTAGTTAATAATGCTAGTGCCAATTCAAAAATTAATTAAATGTTTCTTGATATTTTTACACCATTATTACGCATGTACATGTAATTACTAGTAAGGAATCGATAATTAACGTAGTCATTTAAGGCCAATATTGGTCTCATCTGCCACCAATGTTGTGGTGTGTTCAAGTGTCACTTATGACACAATTTTTTTATGTTCTAGATTGGCAGGTGACTTGGTGCAGACTTCTAATCTCTCAATACAGGATTAAAAAAATACGTACCAAAATATTTTTCTTTTATGGATTATTCTTTAACATAGGCATAAGTTATATTTCATTAGTAATGTTATATCGAATGATCTAACTAGTTTTTATCAAAAAGTATAAAACAAATTAACAATAAATGTTGGCTGTTCACTGGAAAATATTCTCGATCTGTTGCGGATAAAATAACGATGCACCCTATTTTGCGCCCCTCCATTTCGTCTTTTTAGCGCCCATAAAGCATGTGTAAGAAACCCATATTTATTTAGAGCATTAGCAATATCATAGCGTACCAGCATTGATTTTCCTTTCAGACATTCCCCATTGAAACAACCTCCCCATGGCGGTACCAAACATTTGCCATAGCATTGCACACAGTTCCAAAACTGTGAATACTGACGCTCCAAGCCACAAACCCATCTGTCCACCAAGATCAGACAAAAAAGCGCTCATACTGTAAGCTGGTCTGTGTGTGGTTACTTGAACGCTGAAATCATTAAAATAGACTTGGATTGCTGCTAGATTTTTTCGGAAATAGTCACGTGTTAGCGTGAAATTCTGTTCTGTCTGGAATAGATTGATGTAGTGGTCGATTTCTTGATCAGATGGCCAGTAAGCTGTCGATAAACTTGCATGATATGTTTCTTCTTTACATGGTAATGGACAATCACAAGTGATCTCTCCTTTATAGTATTGACTCGTATATTCGTCCAGGCATTGTATTTCTCCTGGAGTATTTGGTGGAGGTAGAGATTTACCTAGGAAGTCTGCAGCAGTGATAGAATTTAAAGTGTCTACCACTCCACAATATTTGTACATCTCCAACACATAGCACATCTCCAAACCAGCATCCACGGAATAGTTTCCCGATTTTAATAACGGGTATGATTTTGACGAATCGGTGCAGTTATCGCTATAAGGATGTCTCAAACGATTCACAACTGACTTCCGAATTGCTATACGCGAAAGCTGATCTGGAGCAATAAGTATTGAGTGTTGCAAATTCTCTATATTTTTCTCTGCACTACGAATGTTTACATATGCTCCAACTGGATGGATCGCAGTGTCTTCTGTGTGGATGTTAAAGTCATCTTGGTTGATATTAACAATTATAGAAAGACCATAAGACACTCCTGTACGCTTCTGTATCATAGTTCCATTAGAGTTGAACACAAAGCAATTACCATGTGTTGGACTTGTCACCGTCGTAAAAGCATCTACGCAGGAGAATTTCGTCCCTCCAAAAGAACAACTGTCGGCTATGAAAAACTCGGCTGGCGAAACAGTTATGCTTTTTAGTGATGCCTTATCTAGATAATATGCCAGCTGAATTTCATGTATCTTTTCTCTGTAAACACTACGCGTCCATTTTGTTATATTGGGATAGATTTCCTGCAATACCCTGTTCAATTTTGAAAGCGGAAAACGATTGGTATTACAAATCGTGATAGCCGGAAACTTCATACCATGTTTGTGGATGACGTTCTCGTTGTGTGTATTGTGTTCCGCTTGCGACAGCTTTGATGCAATTTTCAAAACTTGCTGAATTACAACTGCAAGAAATATAGCGAAAGATAAAACCCAGAACAGTCTTGAAATTGGAGTTTTGGAACGATAGATATTCGGTATCCCATGAATTGTTGCGTTGCTAAGATACGTTGAAAATATTTGTCGCAAAGACTTGACTTTGCCCTTCGGTTGGTTGCAACCCATCTTCTTCGCACGACTTATCATATTCATATTCTTCCTTCAGTCTTCTTTAAATCTTATTAAAAATATTTCATATTTTTTTACCCAGTTCGCAAAAATCGTTAAAAAGTGACTGCGATTGATGAAGTGAATTTTTACTGAAATAGTGTGAATTTTAGCGTGTTCTTCTTCTATAAAATGTGTTCTTCCGCAGTGATTTTTCAACAAATTTTCCCCTGTGGGTATTCTATCAATCCTTTCTAAACTTTATTTAATGACTCAGCAATTAAAACAAAATTTCTAGATTTCCCCTGATAGAATGTATTATAATCTATTAGTTAATAATGTTATACTAATTGGAATGAAGATAATATTGATATTACACGCTACTTTTAATACTTTTAAAATGGCAGCCACTGCTGTGGGAAGGTAGCTGCTAAATGAAAGTCTTGTAATGAAAACGTTTTTGTTTTTTGTTTTTTCAGTCTATGCACAAGAAAGTAGAAAAGATCCATCAGTAAAATAATAGTGATCCACTATTACTTTTTATTTTCTTTCTATTTTTTATTTTCGTGTGGCAAGCAACCATATAAAACAACGAAAAACGGCCCGGTTATTTGGAGGGTGGCCGTTGAATAGAGTTATACAGGGAGAAATGCAAG
This sequence comes from Turritopsis dohrnii, assembly GCA_027922465.2. NCBI lineage: Eukaryota > Metazoa > Cnidaria > Hydrozoa > Anthoathecata > Oceaniidae > Turritopsis > Turritopsis dohrnii. Next base: position 367,065 of record BQMF02000259.1, on the reverse strand, counting down.
AATATACAAGAAATTAATGAGCTTTTCCAAACTTGTTTTTTCGATTTTATAAGAATGAGGAGTAGCAATTGTCGTGAGGTCATTTTTTCATCGCGAAGAGCGTTGCATTACATCTATAATGCTTCAAGAATCAATATATTGGTTAGCAAATGCGAGTTCAACATGAAACAATGATGAAAACAATGGAGAGCGTCACACAAGAAGGATTCGACATTATCATTAAAATCTGTAAAGCCTGGTTCAGACCTGACGATTACGACGATTAAAATTTAGTGTAATCGTCGTAGTCGTCAAAACATTTTGATATATTATAGTCGTAGTCACTCTTTTGTATGTAAAAATCTATTGAATTTTACATCAATTCTACTGTTTTTAAGATCGTGAAAGCACGTGCTTCAAACTTTACAAAGAAGTTCAAACTTCACTAGGGAAAAATGTATCGTGTGTTTGAAACAATTTTGATCGACGTAATCATCGTAATCGTCAGGTCTGAACCAGGGCTTAATAATTTTTTGCCTGGAATACTAGTGCTAGAGTAGTTATTAAGACCTTAAAGCAACAGGCCAGCTTGTAAATTTATTTTTACATTTGAGAAATCCTTCCTTTTAAAAAAAGGTATCCCTAAATGTCTGTTTACAAAATCACGCTTGAAAGTTCGGAAGTCAGTTGTGAATCGTTTGAAATATCCTTATAGCGACAACAGCACCGATTCTTCAAAATCATACCCGTTATTAAAATCGGGAAATTATTCCATCGATGCTTGTATGGAGATGTGCTATGTGTTGGAGAGCTACATCAACTTATTCCAAAAACAACAGAATGTCATACTAACACGTGACTATTTCCGAAAAAATCTAGTTGCAATCCAAATCTATATCAGCGATTTCAGCGTTCAAGTAACCACACACAAATCGCCTTATGATACGTATATGTTTCTTGGCGATCTTGGTGGGCAATTAGGATTGTGGTTTGGTGCTTCAGCATTTTCTTTGATGGAATTCTCTGTGATGGCGATGGAAACGTGCTTACAAATTTTTGCAAGCTTGTGTTCAAATAGTGGTAATGTTAATGCGGCTACTTGAGAAAATTATTTCAAAAGAAAACCCGCTTAAAACGTGACGATACCTTTGGGAAAATTAGTTCGTGGAGTTTAGAATAGGAAGGCGAAATACTCATCAACGGATAATTTATGAATTTATTGAAAAGAATAATTTATGTGTAAATATGAAAGCATGAAAAGTTCACGTCAATGGGCTTGTATACCCAATTAAAACTTTTTTCTACTTTTTTTGTTGTTTCCAAAGTGGTGTAGCTAGAATCAGTCCAAATTCATGGAGGAGAGTCATTTAAAGCAGAACAGGAAAAACGTGTAAGTATTCTAAAGCCTTGTGTCCACTGACTATTCTATCGGTTTGATGAAATAGGGATGAACTCTATCGGTTTTATGAAATAGGGATGAACTCTATCGGTTTTAGTGGACACAAGTTTAATAATAATTCAACGTATGACTTGACTTGTTTTCAAAACATCAACATCAAACATCGCCATTTAATTTAATGAAAATTACCAGCTAGCGTTGTCCGGTCGGACCTTTGAAACACCCGGCCGGACATCAAGATCTCTGGACGGGTATTTGGATGTCCGGCCAGGTATCTCAAACATCCGGCCGGGTATGAGGTAACTGAGACGCCTGACTGACGGATTTCATCAATATCTGGTCCTCAAAATCAAATACTTTTGCACGAAGCTGGAGAGTTACAAAATGGCCGAAGGAGACAGTAATAAAGTAATCTTTCCACCACTCCAGCTTCCTGGTAATGATGTGTACTTTACTAATCCAAAAGTATCTGATGCAGTGCTTCGCGGTAAAATGATTTCCATCATTAGCTTTGATCTTTTGGTGCCAGTACATACAAGTACAATGCATGGTCTTCAAACATTGAACAAGTTAGACATCCTGATATCCGGCCGGAAAAACAAAACATCCGGACGGGCATCTTGATATCCGGCCAGACCTTTCGTTCGTCCGGCCGGGCGTCTTTGAATACATACTTTACAGACTTGACAGTATTAAGCGTGTATACAAAGGACCAGAACATCGAGATTGGCGGAGGTCAAAAAGCATCTTTTCATAAATATCCGGCCGGATGTATTAAATCCCCGGCCGTGCGTTTGAACTTCTATGCAATTTTCAGGACCAGATTTTTACAAACGCCAGGCCAGACGTTTTGAGTGATGATGCCCGGCCGGATGTTTCAAGACTAGTTTCAAAACTCCCGGCAGGACATCTCAAACTCTCGGCCGGGCGTTTTAACATCCGGCCGGGCGTCTGAGATATCTGGTCGGACATCTTGTTTCAAAACTCACGATAGGATGTCCAAATCTGCCGCGGTAATTTAACGCACATTCGAATACTTTGTTTGGATTTCGAATGATTTTTGTTAAAATACAAATTTCAAACGCATTTGAACAAAATCCTTTGATCATAGAGATAGGTTCATTTTTTAAAGCGATAGAATTGAAAACGTTTTCATTTCTATCGCTTTCTAAATTAGACCAAAGAACTAAAAAATAAGATACAACAAAAGCGATAGAAATAAGCGATAGACCTAATTCCGTGTCCACTGAAATGAGTTTCAAAATTATAGTGATAGGACAAAACGATAGGTCTATCGCCTTCAGTGGACACAAGGCTTTACTGAAAGACATATCATAACGCTGAACTCCTCCACACCCTTGATTCGTATATGGAAATTATATAGGGTCTGTTACAAAAGTATTACCATTTAGTGCTTCCGACACGATGACTATTTTGTTTCAATATTTCTTTTACTATCGTATCATCCTTGTAGAAATCATGTTTTGGAATTTTGTAAAGTCTATTCTAGTATACTTTCGAAAAACGTTTGCTTGATATTGTATCATAAACGTGCTGTTTTTTATACGTCCATGGTCCGACATAACAGTACTTTTGTAACAGACCAGCAAAATGTTCGCACCCTCTTCAAAACGGGAAATCGATTGGTTGAAAAATGTAAAAAACCTGAAGTTTGGAGATATCCGGAAATGATAAATGAAAACATCTTTTTTAACATATATATTTTTTACTTCATCTCATGTGGAAATGATAACAACCGCGTTAATATTAGATGGCGCGTTAATTTCATGGAAGTTGCATTTTTTTTTAATCGAAACTAACTTACTGTAAAGACCAGGCTCCGCAACTAGTTTGGTTACCAGTCCCCATAACTAGGCTGTTAAGAACCTTAATGTTTTCCCATGTTCTGAGGTTTTCCACAGACATAGAAAACGTTGAAATGCGTTTCTCAAAATCCCTACTCTTCTCTGATGTTATCCCCGGGATTTTAAGCTGGTGTTTTATAAAAGTCAACGCGGTCATGAATAATGGAGACGCTGAAACTTAACGTTTTCGTGTACAATTTAACATGAAAACACCTGCTTAGAGGAAATGTCTTTCTAGAATCTTTACGTTACGTGACCCCATTTAAGAAATAAGAACAATCAAGGCTGAAAAAGGCTCAAAGAACAGACAGTCTCATGTCAGATTTTACTTATAAAAAAAATTCCATGTATTAGAAAGGCACCTGGAGTTAAATTATTTCATTAAAAGATTCACAAGAAAAAACGAAAGAAAAATGAAAACCACAAGGCTGTATGAGCCAATGAGATTGTAGAAAAATTGACATGTGTCGTAATAACGAACTTGTAGAAGGCAGCTGCAATAACAAAAGACGTAGTGGCGACGTGAGAACAAAAAACAAAACAAAAAATCTTTTGTGTCGCCATACTTTCTCTTTTACCACCAATAATACGAAGTTCACGAAACACTTTTCGCTAGAAAAGATTTTTTATATGCAGTGGATGACGAAGCTACGTTAGGCTCTCGGGAGGTTCTCATTGGACAAAATCGTCAATAAGTCACTGCGACAAAGTGTATTTTTATAGATGTACCGTAGATATTCGTGTGCTTTTCTATAGAAATGTGCTCCTCCGCAGCGATCAACAAATTTGCCTGGTGGGTTTTAAAAAATTATAAGGAATTGCCACCAGCCAACGCTATAGAAAAACAACATATGTTCCGTCAGCCTTGTTTATTCAAATGTGATATACAATGGAAACAATAGAAAGGGTCAGGTGTAGCAAGTACATTGTAAAAATGATAAATAGTTCCGTCAACAAAAGTTCGTAACATTTTTCAAGTTGATTTCGATGAAAGCGTACTTGGTTGCTGAAACACAATTCGCGGCAGGTAATTTTCTGGATTTTATCATGTCTTGAAACGGAAAAAACTTTGTTTTGTTCAATATCAGTTAAATCTCCTAAAAATTATTTTTCTTAAAATTATCTATATTTTAGAATGAACTATTTATTGGTAGTGGCGTTTCTTTGCTCCTTATATTGCATTTCCTACTGTGACGCACTCATGGGGTTTAATGGATATCCTCTATTGTGCCACAAATCCCCAGACACGTTCATCAACAATAAAAAACGAAATCAAATTTGTGTGAAAGGTAAAAGAACAGTTTGCACTGTCAAGAGATTGTACATATTCAGGAAAACCGTCTGCAAAATGATCGAAGAAAATGTATGCATGGGAACGAGATCTGCCATGTTTCGAATTCTCTTCAAAGTCAACAGTCGTCGTTGAAGATCAATGTTGTGGTTATTCAAGAAGTTCACGTTGCTGTGACTTAAACTTTTAAATTTTTTGAATCTTAACCTTTTTTGACCTAAATTTGTTGAAGTGTGATAAAATAAACCATACCATAACTTAGAAGACGTTCCTGGTGTAATATGTTCGGTTTTTTTCTGGCAAATCTTAGGTTACCTTGTTTTATACAACAGACACTTTCATTTTTTTGCTTCGTAAATTTTGTTTATGCACTTTGTATACATTTTGTTAATAGTCGAATTTTTGTTAATAGCTGAATTTTTGTTAATAGTCGAATTTTTGTTAATAGCTGAATTTTTGTTAATAGCTGAATTTTTGTTAATAGCTGAATTTATTTTCTTTCGCTGAACCCTTGCTCAATGATTCCATCCAATGGTAAAATGGATAATTAGCTGAAGGAATGTCCGAAGTCAGAAAGAAAAAATTTCTTTTTGATCGCAATATAAGGGAATGTGAGGTCTTTAAACTTATTGTTTAAAAATTTAATAAAGATGGCGTACACGCTTTTTTTAAAAGATGGTGTTTTTTTGGTTTCGTGTTGAATAATTCTTAACTTTTTTTGTCAACTTTTCGTGTAACCCATCACTACACAAGTTTTATTTCGTCTTAAGAAAAATTTGTTCTACAAGTCGTAAAATTAGTATAGACACTTGTGCGGCTGCTTCCAATGGCGAAACACTAATCTGCAAGTATAAACGTACGAAGTCCAGACTTTGGTTATTTAGGTTTTCAAGCACGTGATTGGAATGTGTTATTACCAATTTGAAAAATCAATATCAATCCACTGCGGTACCAAATTCAAATCTGGAGGAAAGCTTACACTCTCCTCCAATACGTAATAGATTCCATGTACAAGCGCGTCCTGGTGACGAGGTTGCTCTCTATGTTTCCCTCGAGTGTTTACGTCATAATTTTTACCGTTTGACATTTAGGGGCTTGTACATATTCTGTTTACCAGCAATGAAGGAATATATTCCCAAAGGGGAACGTAAATACGGTTCAATGATAATGCTCTCCGTCACAGTGACTTTATGATAATTTTTGTCCTCAGAGAAAACTAGGCTGCCATGATTTTCATTTTAAACTCAGGAACCACTTGTTAGAGGGTTTGTTCAAATGATGAAGAAAAATTAGCACGGCAAAGCGGATTGGCTGGTTCACTGGGCTGATTTTGTCTTTGGTACTCATGAAAAAAAACAAAACAAAACCCTGACAATCCTTTTTCTTGACCAAATTATGAAAAACAAGATGCCCTACCGGGCAGAAGGATTTCTGCAAGCTTTGCTGCTGAAAATGCCACAAAAATGCAACACTAGCACACTAGTCCTGCAAAACTAAGACAGTCACATCATTCAGCTCGAGAAGCATCAGCATTAAATAAACAAAAATATTGATGCGACTGACAATGTTCGTCAAGAAAGTCAGCCTACCATAACATAAAAAAGGGGCTTTTCTTTATGCTATCGCGGAGATCATTTATGAAGATCTGTTTTTTTGTACGAATAAGCTGAATGATTGCTACTGGATATTTGCCACCCACGTACTCCAAAAAAGTGCATCGACACAATACGAAACTTTAATTTAACCACATTAAATATAACGAATCCTATAAAAAGATTGTGTATACTGGCGGTAACCAACATATCGTTTGGGCAGCACAAACTAATATATAAAGTTTCTATATTGATCTCCTCAGAATGAAAAATATAAATATCACAATAATAATTACTTAGAAATTAAAGCTCATATCTAATCTAAAAGTTAAAAAAAATACAACATACGTAGGGAGAAAAGAGATAAGCTGATATAGCCAGAATACATCCAAAAATTGCTATTAAATATAGTATAAATAGCTGTATAAAGTGCATATGTTGGTGATGTTGGGGAGGAGCTGAAAGGAAGCTAAGCTGAGCTTTAAAAATCCAAAAGCTTCTAAAAATTGACTTCAAACATGCATACACATACAAAATACACGAAGGTCTTTCATATTTAAAAAGGCTTGGAGCAAAAATAAAACAAGAAATACCTTTTCTTCCACACACCATGTATTGGCACTGTTTTCATATTTTAAACTTCAAGAAAACTTCTTTCAAAAAACAGAATAACCACACTGTAATTTAATTTTGTGAACATGATAAGTTCCCAACAGTAATGCAATTCTTTATATAAAATTTTAAGCTGTATTAACTTCTTTTAAAGCCATATTTCCATCAAAGAAACTTTTAGCAAACTACACACGTTCTTTCGCTGCCATTTTTAAAACGTTTTGTGGACGATCACATGGCATGGCGAAAATCAGCCAATAAACTATCGCTATTTAAGTGGAGGTGGCTAAATTAGCACCCGTTCGTAGAAATCGGGCATTATGCACCAATGACAATTAAGACGGCTTTTTTATGAACCAATGAAATTTAAGAAACAAAAATGCGCCGGTTTGGACAGTAAGATGAAAAAAAAAACAAGATGCCCTACCGGGCAGAAGGATTTCTGCAAGCTTTGCTGCTGAAAATGCCACAAAAATGCAACACTAGCACACTAGTCCTGCAAAACTAAGACAGTCACATCATTCAGCTCGAGAAGCATCAGCATTAAATAAACAAAAATATTGATGCGACTGACAATGTTCGTCAAGAAAGTCAGCCTACCATAACATAAAAAAGGGGCTTTTCTTTATGCTATCGCGGAGATCATTTATGAAGATCTGTTTTTTTGTACGAATAAGCTGAATGATTGTTACTGGATATTTGCCACCCACGTACTCCAAAAAAGTGCATCGACACAATACGAAACTTTAATTTAACCACATTAAATATAACGAATCCTACAAAAAGATTGTGTATACTGGCGGTAACCAACATATCGTTTGGGCAGCACAAACTAATATATAAAGTTTCTATATTGATCTCCTCAGAATGAAAAATATAAATATCACAATAATAATTACTTAGAAATTAAAGCTCATATCTAATCTAAAAGTTAAAAAAAATACAACATACGTAGGGAGAAAAGAGATAAGCTGATATAGCCAGAATACATCCAAAAATTGCTACTAAATATAGTATAAATAGCTGTATAAAGTGCATATGTTGGTGATGTTGGGGAGGAGCTGAAAGGAAGCTAAGCTGAGCTTTAAAAATCCAAAAGCTTCTAAAAGTTGACTTCAAACATGCATACACATACAAAATACACGAAGGTCTTTCATATTTAAAAAGGCTTGGAGCAAAAATAAAACAAGAAATACCTTTTCTTCCACACACCATGTATTGGCACTGTTTTCATATTTTAAACTTCAAGAAAACTTCTTTCAAAAAACAGAATAACCACACTGTAATTTAATTTTGTGAACATGATAAGTTCCCAACAGTAATGCAATTCTTTATATAAAATTATAAGCTGTATTAACTTCTTTTAAAGCCATATTTCCATCAAAGAAACTTTTAGCAAACATTTAGCAACACGTTCTTTCGCTGCCATTTTTAAAACGTTTTGTGGGCGATCACATGGCATGGCGAAAATCAGCCAATAAACTATCGCTATTTAAGTGGAGGTGGATAAATTAGCACCCTTTGTAGAAATCGGGCATTATGCACCAATGACAATTAAGACGGCTTTTTTATGAACCAATGAAATTTAAGAAACAAAAATGCGTAGGTTTGGACAGTAAGATGAAAAAAAACAAGATGCCCTACCGGGCAGAAGGATTTCTGCAAGCTTTGCTGCTGAAAATGCCACAAAAATGCAACACTAGCACACTAGTCCTGCAAAACTAAGACAGTTACATCATTCAGCTCGAGAAGCATCAGCATTAAATAAACAAAAATATTGATGCGACTGACAATGTTCGTCAAGAAAGTCAGCCTACCATAACATAAAAAAGGGGCTTTTCTTTATGCTACGGTAGAGATTATTTATGAAGATCTATTGGTACGAATAAGCGGAATGATTGTTACTGGATATTTGCCACCCACGTACTCCAAAAAAGTGCATCTACACAATACGAAACTTTAATTTAACCACAGTAAATATAACGAATCCTATAAAAAGATTGTGTATACTGGCGGTAACCAACATATCGTTTGGGCAGCACAAACTAATATATAAAGTTTCTATATTGATCTCCTCAGAATGAAAAATATAAATATCACAATAGTAATTACTTAGAAATTAAAGCTCATATCTAATCTAAAAGTTAGAAAAAATACAACATACGTAGGGAGAAAAGAGATAAGCTGATATAGCCAGAATACATCCAAAAATTATAGTATAAATAGCTGTATAAAGTGCATATGTTGGTGATGTTGGGGAGGAGCTGAAAGGAAGCTAAGCTGAGCTTTAAAAATCCAAAAGCTTCTAAAAATTGACTTCAAACATGCATACACATACAAAATACACGAAGGTCTTTCATATTTAAAAAGGCTTGGAGCAAAAATAAAACAAAAAATACCTTTTCTTCCACACACCATGTATTGGCACTGTTTTCATATTTTAAACTTCAAGAAAACTTCTTTCAAAAAACAGAATAACCACACTGTAATTTAATTTTGTGAACATGATAAGTTCCCAACAGTAATGCAATTCTTTATATAAAATTATAAGCTGTATTAACTTCTTTTAAAGCCATATTTCCATCAAAGAAACTTTTAGCAAACTACACACGTTACTAGTCACACGTTCTTTCGCTGCCATTTTTAAAACGTTTTGTGGACGATCACATGGCATGGCGAAAATCAGCCAATAAACTGTCGCTATTGAAGTTAAGGTGGCTATATTAGCACCCTTTCGTAGAAATCGGGCATTATCCACCAATCACGATTGAGACGGCTTTTTTATAAACCAATGAAATTTAAGAAACAAAAATGCGTAGGTTTGGACAGTGAGATGAAAAAACAGAACAAGATGCCCTACCGGGCAGAAGGATTTCTGCAAGCTTTGCTGCTGAAAATGCCACAAAAATGCAACACTAGCACACTAGTCCTGCAAAACTAAGACAGTCACATCATTCAGCTCAAGAGGCATCAGCATTAAATAAACAAAAATATTGATACGACTGACAATGTTCGTCAAGAAAGTCAGCCTACCATAACATAAAAAAGGGGCTTTTCTTTATGCTATCGCGGAGATCATTTATGAAGATCTGTTTTTTGTACGAATAAGCTGAATGATTGTTACTGGATATTTGCCACACACGTACTCCAAAAAAGTGCATCAACACAATACGAAACTTTAATTTAACCACATTAAATATAATGAATCCTATAAAAAGATTGTGTATACTGGCGGTAACCAACATATCGTTTGGGCAGCACAAACTAATATATAAAGTTTCTATATTGATGTCCTCAGAATGAAAAATATAAATATCACAATAATAATTACTTAGAAATTAAAGCTCATATCTAATCTAAAAGTTAAAAAGGATACAACATACGTAGGGAGAAAAGAGATAAGCTGATATAGCCAGAATACATCCAAAAATTGCTACTAAATATAGTATAAATAGCTGTATAAAGTGCATATGTTGGTGATGTTGTTGGGGAGGAGCTGAAAGGAAGCTAAGCTGAGCTTTAAAAATCCAAAAGCTTCTAAAAATTGACTTCAACCATGCATACACATACAAAATACACGAAGGTCTTTCATATTTAAAAAGGCTTGGAGCAAAAATAAAACAAGAAATACCTTTTCTTCCACACACCATGGCACTGTTTTCATATTTTAAACTTCAAGAAAACTTCTTTCAAAAAACAGAATAACCACACTGTAATTTAATTTTGTGAACATGATAAGTTCCCAACAGTAATGCAATTCTTTACATAAAATTATAAGCTGTATTAACTTCTTTTAAAGCCATATTTCCATCAAAGAAACTTTTAGCAAACTACACACGTTCTTTCGCTGCCATTTTAAAAACGTTTTGTGGACGATCACATGGCATGGCGAAAATCAGCCAATAAACTGTCGCTATTTAAGTGGAGGTGGCTAAATTAGCACCCTTTCGTAGAAATCGGGCATTATGCACCAATCACGATTGAGACGGCTTTTTTATGAACCAATTAAATTCGAGAAACAAATATGCGCCGGTTTGGACAGTAAGATGAAAAAAAAAAAACAGAAAAACACGGACGATCGTAAAGTATTTCTTGCTTACGCAGAAATCCAAAAACAAAGACGATCGTAAAGTATTTCTTGCTTACGCAGAAATCCAAAAATCAGAAAAACACGGACGATCGTAAAGTATTTCTTGCTTACGCAGAAATCCAAAAAAATCAGAAAAACACGGACGATCGTAAAGTATTTCTTGCTTACGCAGAAATCCAACAAAAAGTAAATTTATGCATAATGAAGTTGCTTTGTTTGAAGACGAAAAAAGGGTTTCAAATTTTTTTTGTTCGGAATTGCAATAAGCAAAAGGTAGAGGGAAACAACCTCAAACCCAGGGTCTCTTGCCTTTTTGATAAGGCAAAAGGGTTCGAGGTTGAGAGGGAAAGAAAAAAATTCAAGATTTTGTACATAAATAATATTGTCTTAGAAACCAAATATTTTTTCGTCTATTTACATCAATAACAGAAAAAAACATGGGGAAACTTATAACTTTGAACAGAAAGAAATTTCCAAACTTGAAAATGAAAATAGCGATCCAACCAGGTGAATTTAACAGTTTGTTTCATTGGTTGCAAATAAGATAGGCGAGAACAGTCTTCAGTCCATAAGCAGTACAATTAAGGTTGAATTTGAACCCCACTCGAACACAATTGCACGATGGTGATGATTGAAATCAACCCTTAAAAATTGTCCACTTGTAACTATTTCTTAAATTTATTCAGCACATACGAAGGCAAAACTTTTTCTTGTCATTGTGATTTACTCTCCCATTGCTGGAGAAAAATGTAACGCAATGTCAACACAAGGGCCTTCCCTGTGCTGAAAATAGTTGGAAGTCGCCGCCACGAAGTGCACTTTTGTATGTTATTCTTTAAAAATGCACTCCACTGCAGTGTTTTTTCCAACTATTTAGCCTAATGGGTAGCTCGAATGAAGACGCAACAAAACGTCACAAGCATAAAAATCTATAAAAACTACTTCCAGCCCAGTGGGAAAAATCCTCAAAAAGTCACTGCGAAGGAGAGCATTTTTATTGAAATTATGTGTAGAGTTCTAAAGAAATGCACTCCTTCGCAGAGACTTTTAATAAATGCCCCGATTGGGAGATGCTGCTAGCCAGAACGTCTGTTAACAGCAATAACACGTGATTACGTTTGCCGGTTGACACGGATGTGTTAGTTGTTCCTAGTGCACCTGCAGTTGGAAAAGTTCATCTCCAGCGGAACTTGTGATCTAAACAAGGTGGGGAGATTGTATCATAAAAAAAACAAACACAGAAATAATCGTGACGTTTATAGATGACTTTCAAATGTTTATGTTTGGCATGCTAATATCCTGCACAAACTGAAAAATAATTAAAATGTCTATTATTTAAACATGTTACTTTATTATTTAAACGATCCCTCAAAAAACTGACTCAACAGAAAATGTTTTTAAGTGTAAGAAGATTCGCAAAAATGCGACTATATATTTCCCCAAAGTTGCAAACGTTTTATCAAATTGTGTGTACATTGATAACCATGAGAAAAATGTGTGATAAAATAGCTACAGTATAACTACCATCAACCTGGTACTCAGATAAAAATGTTGTCCTTACTAATCAAGGTGAAACTGAATTTAATACCACAAAAAACTTATTATGAAATGAAGATGTCATGGTTGGTCAAATGATATGGTTTGTCTTATAATTTTTGCTGAGGAGTTAAAAAGTGAAAGTTACTGTATGGACACTTAGCTAAAAGTTATAAGACCTAAATGTGACTAACATTTCCCCTTAAACAAATGCATATCATCATTGTGTAAAACAATTTCATCATAACAAATGTATGATCTTTATTGTTGCAGAAGCTTGACATCCTTTATACCATAAAATCATGATAAACAATGAAATTCAACAGAACACTTGCTTTTTGTAACTTGGATAAAACTATCTTACAACATCATACAATCAATTTGTATACAGGTTTACTGTACAAAAGAAGAAAAGAAAATTGTTAAACCTAATTTTGATAGCTACAATATATAACTTTGGGGTAGACAAGCAAATAACTATCATAAGCAATCACAACCTCTACTAACAAAATATTATGTGTACCATTTCAAATTAGGACAAGAGTTATTTTTAAAAAAGAGATGGGCTTAAAATGACAACTTATAAAACTAAATTCAAGTACATACCTTGAAATTTTTGTGGAATATATTTTTGCGGATAAATGACCCAAAAACGCCGTATTTTGTGGAATAAATTTTTGCGGATGACAACTTCAAAAGAAATTTTGTGGAATTAAAGTTTTGCGGATGAAAGAAATTTGATAAAATCAAAAGTAAGGAAACACCCAATTTAGTGCCTGGATGTATATACAAACTTTAGTTGAATGGAAAGAGCAGATCTATGGAATAACATCTATTTTTCAGAAGTTGAAATATCAAAAAGAATACTAAACTATAACAAACAGATAATGTGGCTGGGTCTTATCTTTGTTCAGAGGAGGTCAATGTAACGCCAGCAACTGAGAATATGCCTCAGTCTGGGTCTACTTCCCATAAACAAAAAGTGAAAATAACAATAAAAACTGTGATACCACCGCAGACATTATTTCTCAAAGTAAAAGCAACAGTAGGAAGCACGAAACCTGTCACAAGTGCAGATGCTGGTTGTAAGAATAATAATAAATGAGTCCTTAGATGTTCAATAACATCGACTTATTTCCTTTTTCATTTTCCAATGGTTTTGTAAAGACGAGATGCTGTTTAGGGTTCATTTATATGCAAACCAAAGTGAAAGATCAATTCCTTATAGATGAAACATTTCAAAAATTTTGTAGAATTTATTTTTGCGGATGACCATTAATTATTCATTTTTGCGGAATTTATTTTTGTGGATTTGAGCGAAATCCGCAAAAATAAATTTTGCAAAAAAAAGTTCCATACAAATTTCTTCTGCAAACAATTTCTTTCCTTAAGGTATCAGAATAAACATCTCTGTTCAAAAAAATTATGTTCACACTCATTGTGTTATCTGATAAAAATGACCTTTGTAAATCCCAAACTGAAAAACAAAAACAGATTTTGGTAGTGAAAATACACATCCATAACTAAACCACTACATAGCTGAAAGCAGAAGGTTGTGTTCTGGCTTGATTTAATTTACAGACTGTCATGTTGGATTGTGTTTTGATTTATGTTCATTGTTCGTAAAAGGAAAATTGACAGTCACATATATTTAATTTTGCAAAATAAAATATGATATACAGCATCAAATGTATACTGATGCATGACCATAGACTTCATTCATAGTAAACTATGTTTCTGTTGTTGAATTAAACAACTATCCAGAGAAGCACACTCGACCAGCATTCTTTCAATTTCAAGATTTGTCTCAATCCTCTGTGTATTAAAACATTATACGTAATTGGTTTTCTGAACTTCTTCTTGCATATACGACATCATATATTTACTTGCTGTTTTTGTATGTACTCTTTGAATTAACTGGTTGAACTGGTTGTTCTCCACATGAAAAGGGTTTCCTTTACGTCTGTATATCATATCGTGCTTTTATCAGTGCAGTTGGGCTACATTATATCAGGACCATACTAAATAAATCTTCTATTGATAATGAATTTTCACCTTTGCACTGAAATCACAGCTTCAATGGTTTGTTGTTCCAAGCATTTAATTATATACCAATCATCATAACACATTATTGTTTTCAACATCATCAATATCAGATGTTTTTCTATTTTTTACACGTTCATTCAAAAGTTTTTACAAAACTTTTTAAGAAATAAAACGATTTATTTCCATCATTTGACGTTTTATCTATTGAATCATTTTAAAAGTTTGCAGAAAAAAGCAAAGTCTTCGAACAAAGCCCATCTGCACTGACTGAAAAAAAATGGCGTACTACTTCACGGTACACTAGCCTCTATTCTTATCTACTATGGGTAGCCGAAAATTCAATACTGAACCGCGGCTATAAAAGTGAACGGAGAAGGAGGAGAAGAAGGAGAAGGAAAATGCCGGTTTTAACATATATTTCGCCCTATGGGGAAATATATAAAAATTACATTTTAAATTACTTATCAAGATGCGGTAGCAATGACTTGATCCTTAACTTTTCAAGTTGAAACATTAAGGAATTATGGAGAAAAGAAAACACTTTCAACCAATATGTAACTTAGAGGGTATCTATAAGATAGGCAAAATGATACCTATTAAAGCTTACCTCATGAATATTAAAAGCCCTACCAAAATCAATCCCACTGTATCGGAAATTTCGTCACACGTGGCTGACTTGCTAAGATGTTGCGATGAAGCTGGAAGAAGAAAGAGGTGACAAAATTTACGAATTTCAGTTGTCATTAGGAAAAGACCATTTTATGAGCAAATACACGTTTTTTGTTTTATAAGAATAATTTCATAAGAATACCAGCCTCAGATTTGGCCAAATACAAGAATAAATTAAGAACAACCCTAGCCTCAACTTCCTTGTAAAATAAGAACAATCCATGAATGAAAAATTCTTTCATTGGTAAATGGTTTAGAAGCTCATGTTCTTTTTTTCACCTTTAATAAATGTGCAAATGGGTCATTATTGAACAGCAACAATACTTTTTAGCAGTCTATTTTAAAAAATATTTATTTTTATTTTACTGGAAGTTCGATAAATAAGAACCAAATGAAACTGAAATTTGAAACTGTGTTCTTAAAAGCTTAAAACAAAAAAACAACAATTCAGGCTGAATTAGGCTAAAAAAATAACAGCCAGCCTCAGGTCAGATTTTACTGGTTCTTATAAAAAAAGCGCATATCTAGCTGAAGAAGATATGATGACCCTTTTATGTAGATGGCAGACCTGGTTTGACTCAAGTTGAATAACTGACTAAGTGAGTTGATTTGGCAAACTAAGTTAACTCAGGACAACCTTGCTCATATAATCATAATTCAAGTTGTATAGGTTTTCCTGTTTAAGGCCAATCTATCAACGACCTGTCATTCAACTTGCTGCTTCATTTAATCAGGCCCTTAATTCAACAGCATTTAAAGTACTTCCCTATTATTATTGACCAACAATGTTCCACTGCCAACAATATATTAATATATATTAATATATATTAATATATTAAGATAACCAACCTGTTCAAGGATAACTTGTGGTGGCGGGTTTTCTCGCATTTCGAGGTCACCATAATCTGTATTCACATAATATCCAACACGAATGAATTCTGCTCCTTTGTAAGAACATGTTAGTAATATAACAGTGACACCAACGACATCGGTCACAGGTATCAGTTCCGGTCGAGGGGGGTCTGCCTGAAAGTAAATATTAAAGAAGTTCTTTAGATTTTAAATGATTTCCTTCTAAATCAAATTTACTTCAGATGAAAAAATGTATACAAAGTCTTATGATATGACACATTTTCTGCTTATCTACACGAAATAGAAATTCCTTTCAAATCATGTAATTCCTAAACACCACATCAGAGAAAGGTATGCATATCAAATCATCCAACTAAATATCATAATTTTATAAATTCGTTCCTAAGAACTAAATTCGGCTTATGACTTTCCCAAAATTTGGAGAAAAAATTGCTCCAAGTTGATTCATTTCACCTATTTACCTGAAAAACAAACATGTGTTTCCCGGGATGAATATCACCGACAAGGACTGTATCAAGAACCTGGTCACATTCAGAATTTTCAGCAGATCCAACATAAATTAATTTCCACTCAAGATCTAAACACAAACAAATTACATCAGATTAGTAATTTCCATTTGATTCCTAGATATAATGATGTGGAAGGGAAATCTAAACATATAAGATAAAATGATTTTCTGTTTAGCGAACATGCGCGCATCATTTGTTTACCTACCGCATCGAGCCTTTTTTATTGAAAAAACATTGCATGTATTTTTTTTTTTTTGAATTTAGAAATTCGTCACTAAACAAGTCCTTAACTTTTTCAGATTTGTTTTGGCTTCTGATTCTTTTCATCTTCGTTCTTGTTTTCAATAGATTGATGAATTTAATCTAAGTTGAAGTATGGTTGTTCGTGTTGGAAATCCAAACGAAGGGTGTACCATTAGAGATATGTATTATACGGCAGTCAGGGCTTCAATGTCTTACGCTGTTACCATTTATTTGTTTACAAAAAACACAAATCCAGTGAACTGAAATTAGAAAGCACCGTTATCACAGTTACAAATAACGAGTTTTTTTTGCAAAATGAAGTACAAGTTCACGTGAAATAAGTGTGAAGTAGGCCCAGCTTCATTAAAAACTGCTACAAATTCAGTATTTTGTATACGTTGGAAGAAAAAAAAGCACCTGCATCAATTTTTTTTTCTACCATAAAAAGGTGCACGCACTGAACTTTTTAGCGATTATTCGCTAAACAGAAAATCTTTTTACCTTGGCCAAAATTCCAAAGAAATGTAAGTCATAAAAAAGGTATTAAAAACTTCAAACAAAAACTTTAACAGATTTTAAATACAATGAATCACAAAAAAGCAAAATAATCACCCAACCAATAGCAACAAAGCAAAATTACAGAAGTATATCTCCCTAAGGATGAGATGTAAAAAAGTTTTCACAGAATTTATCTTGTGTTTGAAAGAGTGAGGCACTACCTCAATATCAAAAAAAATGTCTGAATAAAAATGCACCATTTTTCTTTTTTTCTCATGTTCACAAAGACATGCAAGTTGGAATTTCAGAGCCTAAAGCTATATATGTGTGTATATATTACTTGTGTATTACATTATAGTATGTAATACATAGAGAAACCCATTTCTGCCAGGTCAAATATTATATAATAAACAAATCCACCTTTCCCTTGGAACAAATTATAAAGTGCATGGATTTGGTCATTTTGGATCCTTTACTTAAACTCTTATCATTATTTTCAAAAAGTTATATAACTGCATATATACTTTGTTCTCAAAAAAAGCAGCATCATTCTTTAAACTTTCAGTTTGCATTGGTTACAAAATAATGTTGTAAAAATCTTGAAAGTTTTCAAAATAACACTGCTCAGGGTTAAAGAATGTTACTTCCTATGCATGATAACATAATACAGAAAATATAGTACATCGAATTGTGATACCGTGCAAACCTAAATCGTTTAACTTGATACAATATTCATTAAATGTTATGTTCTTTAGGTTTGAGTAAGTGTTTTTAGTTTTCGTTGTCACGTTTTTTTCCTGTGCAAATAAATTGCTGCAAATTTCAAACAATAATGAATATCAGGTTGGGCAATCCCTAGAAAACATTTTGCAGCTTTTTGAGGTTTTTCACGCATGAAAATTTACCACAGTAGTACAGTATATTCTCTCACTTTAACAATGTGTAGTCACTAGCTAACCACTTGCTATTTAGCTAATTTATATTTAGTTTTTTTGTCATTTTGTTTCAGCTATGGAAAAACAAATTTGAATTTGAATTTGAATTTCAATGATATATTATACTGGCCTGGTTGCTAATTCTCTAGGAAAACACCTTCTTGTTTACGTTTACGTCAGTCATTAATGTGCCATCAAATTGGCTACGATTAAAATGGCAAAGCTTGAATGAGTCGAATGAGTTAAAACAGTACACGAATCTTTCTATTCAGAGTGCAAAATGTGTTTTTAATTTACAGACAGCAGCAATTCACTGCTTACTGATATCTTAACCTAACCCTAACCCTAACCTGTTGATTTTGAGCATCAGACATGAATAATATTAGAGGGTATATATGAAAGTGCATTTAGCACTGATTTTTATCCAAACCTAGGAAAGACATTCTATGTTTGAAGCCTTGTTAGAATCACTAAATGACAAAATGGTTATATATCTATATATTAATAGCCGATTCTCTGTCTGTTTGTTTGTTTGTCTGTCACGCAAAACGGTAGATTGAGTTGCGAGAAAGATTATTTTATTTTAATTTATGCGACATCAGTGTGAAACCATTGTATTGAGACCCTAATTGAATGCGACGTTTAGGGAAAATTAACTCGGTAACTAATAGGGGTAACTGACGTTTACAGGCGATGGGGTGATGAAAAATTTGGGTCTAATTTTTTAGGGGGATGTGTCTGTGACGTCATGAAAATTTTTGATCAACGCTGTATCTCTGTAATGGTTGGTTATATATAATGGAACGATCCCATACATATTTTTTATCAGTTTTTCGAGCTCTACAACATTGATTGGCACACTTATCATTGCCAATTCTTAATTTTCTATTTTTCATGAAATCTGAGGGATGACACTGCAGGCTGAACATGATTTCTTCAAAATATTTCTTCAAAATCCAGGCTTAATATTTTAAATTTAAAATGCCTCAAAATATGGTATATATATACATAGAACAAACAAAACCATAGCAACTCCATCATGACAGCACCTCTTCCTACATAAACTTTTATAAAAGAAGTTCCATGATTGGATGCTTTTATGTAGGAAAGATCCTGCTTACCCTATCTATAGCTTTTTGAAGAAGCCAATACCTTTAGATATGACTACAATTTTTCTGGTTGACCAGAAGAAATGTCAACAAAAAACAAGAGTGAATAACAAGCATGATATGAGAATTCCATGAAACAGACATTAATACGATGTACTTACCATGAGACAGCTCCATACACTCAAATGTTATTTGGAATTGGAATGGATCGAAAAATTTGCATGGGTTATTCAAAACAACAACATTAGTAACTCGCACCCTCGCCATTATATTGCCCCTTCTTTTCAAAACGAAAGACTCCCAACAGTAGACCCAAACAGTTTGTAAAAATTATGCGATGTTTTCTTCTTTATCGTATCTTAATTTCTTCAAAACATAATTTCATAATTTATATACATATAAACATTTTTTCTTGGATGCGTATAGTTTCTTTCTTGACCGCGCGCGGGAAAAAAGTTTATACAACAAGATCTAATTTGAATACATGCGTGCGCATACACCACTTTCTGGCGCCTCCTCGCCGCGCGCGACGTGTGGCGCATTTTATATATTTTATATATTTTATAATTTTAGTCGGACAATATTATTAGTCGGACAAAATTTTAGTCGGACGAAAATATTAGTCGGACAAAATTTTAGTCACCTCCAAATATTTTAGTCACTTTTGTCCGACTAATAATATTGTCCGACTAAAATTTTGGTCTTTTTCTAAAATTTCATAACTTACTTTATTTTCGATAAGGATTATCGAAAAGCGTGCGGGGAGTGTGCCGATTACCCTAAGTTCTAGATATGTATAGGAAAACGAGGGGAAAGGCATATTTAACAGTTTTGCCGACGTGAAAAACATATGCCCAACAAAATCATCATACCACGACGGTACAATTTTGTCGTCGGAAAAAAATCAGGGTTGTAGTATAATTTTATTTTTCAATTTCAATGTCTTATTTCTGATCAGTATAAAAATCTATTTTGGTTCCTGCATTGGCTTCAGGCGTTTCTTCCATTATGACTGTCTTCTTCATTTTCTTTTGAACTACCTCGCTATCACTTTCATCGGAAGTTTCTGTTATTACCGGTGCTTTTCTCTTTTCCTGTGGATTCCTTCCTGGAATAAGCGAGGCTATTAAAAAGGTTCAATCTGTTTACGAAAGGGTCGAGAATAAACAATGAACATCATGAAAACGAGCGTTGATGTTATTTATCAAAACATTTTACCACTTTAGAAATTGTTTATTTATCACTAAGTCATGTAAAAATATTGTATTCGTTGGTGAGCAAAAAGAAAAATCATAAAGAAATTATAAATATTTAAAATTTTGTAATTAAACTGATAAGAAGAAAAATTCTGAAAAAAATGATTTGGACCAAATATTTAGTCGGACATAATAATTAGTCGGACAAAAGTTTAGTCGGACAAAATTATTAGTCGGACAAAATTTTAGTCACTTCCAAAAAATTTAGTCACTTTTGTCCGACTAAGTTTTGTCCGATAAGGTAGTCGAAAATTTGAATCCCCCACATTATTAATGTGTTACACTGACTAAATTACCTTCTTAAATTTTTGATACAATGCAATTTTCGAACTTCGTATGTGCATAAGTTTGATATTTAATACAATTTAATTTCACCGCGCTGTGTGTTCTTGATGGGAAATTTCTCTTTTGTGTATTTTCTGGGAAGCGGGGATATACCTTATCGGGGAAAAAAAAGTCGGGATTTATTTTAGTCGGGGAAAATTTTGGTCGGGGAAAAATTTAGTCACCTCGAGAAATTTTAGTCACTTTTCCCCGACCAAAATTTCGAAATTAGTCGCTTTTCCCCGACTAAAATTTCGAAATTAGTCGCTTTTCCCCGACTAAAATTTCTAAATAAGTCACTTTTCCCTGACCAAAATTTGCAATACAAGTAGAAAATGGAACACAATTTTTGTCGACACCTTCAATTTGAACTAAAAATTATATTACAAAATAACTAATTAAGAGTTCAATCTAATACAATAACAGTTTTTGAGGTTTGATCGTCATTATTTTCATCACTGGCATCCATATTGCTTTCACAAACATCAATTATATCTTCACTGACATCCATTTTATTTTCACTGACATCAATTTTGTTTCCCTTAATCGTAACAGAAAAATCTGTATCGTCCTCATTGACTGATTCAACTTCATTCGATTCCCCTTCCTTTGATTGACCGTCATAATTCCAGTCGAAAATCGATAGATAGACTCTACTTGAGATTATCAAAAATCGGGGAAAAGTTTCGGTCGGGGACTAAAAAATCGGGGAAATGTTTTGGGCGGGAGTAAAAAAACCGGGGAAAATTTTTGGACGGGGAAATGAAAAATCGGGTGAAATTTTTGGACGGGTGTTGAAAAGTCGGGGGAAAATTTGGTCGGGGAAAATTTTAGTCACTAGCCCAAAAAATTAGTCACTTACCCCCGACTTTTTTTTCCCCGATAAGGTACACCATGCATCATACGACGTTCACACACAGATCGTTTTTGGTCATTAATTCGAAACTGAATTTGATTTATTTATTTTCATCATACACACCCAACTACAGGCCCAAGTACAAGGTTTCACGATACAGTCAAACCTGGCTATAGGGGACATGCTATATATAGCGAACACTATAAGTAGTGGACACTTTTTCCAGGAACCGGCTGAATCACGGTCAAACTCTTGTAGAAAAACCTCTATATAGCGGACGTTTTATAGCGGACACTGTTTTTTGGAACCGCGTGAACATTTCCATAGAAAATTACCTGTTTGTGTATATAAAAATACAATAAATGAATTACTACAAAAATTCATATGTAATGATGAACTTTCAACATATTAATTTATTTGCCTACTTTAGCACCAATGTTTTTGTCAAGTGATTCGATAGCCTTTTTGAGCTATGTTACGACTCGTTTGTCACCATATAAAAGATGTAATCAACAGTGATTTCAAGTCCAAGACCAGCTCCTCTATCCACTCTTTTATCTGAACATGAGACAACATGGCGAGACAACATGGCGGAAAGACGTGTAACACGATCTAAGGACAAAAAGTTTAATCAACTCGCAGAAAATGCTTCAAAAGATTGTGAAGAGAGGCTGACTTTCATACCAAATAAGTTAGATAATATATCGCTATTGGATTCAACAGAACTGGAAATCAAGTTGAATGAAAATATGTTTTTACAGTTGGATAAAGATGTCGACAGTAAGTTAGAATCAGTTAAGACCGATATATTGGCATACTTTAAAAATGAAATGACATTATTTAAAGAATGTTGTGTTAAGCAAGATCACATGATAACTGAAGCACAAAATGAAAATAAATTTCTAAGGGAACAGTTAAAAGAGTTGACGAATTTGCTGGATGTTATAGTTTCCCTGATTAAGCGTCAAGATTTTCACAATAACAAAATCTCTCACACAGAAAACACATCGCTTGTTAACAATATCGAAGCTACATGCGTTAATCATCAACACAAAGAACCGATTAGTAACAACACATCAATTAGTGATGACAATGTACTCATAAATTCGGCAAGACAATTGAGTATTGATAAACAGTTGAAAGACATTAGAGAGTCATATAATAAAAAATACCAGAAGCACAAAATACTTCAACATGAATCATTAAAAAAACGTTTAGAGAGACTAGCAAACTACCCCATTGATGAAAGCTTGTTAGAAAGCAATAAAGCGAACTCATTGAACAATCGAACTATCTCAAAGAAACCCGTTACTTATGTCCTTGGAGATAGTATGCTGAAACATGTTAATGGTTGGAAAATCAGTGAGAAATTGAATAACACCCAGAAAGTTATAGTGAAGTCTTTTTCTGGAGCTAAAATATCGTGCATGGAACAATACGTGAAACCAACGCTTAGAGAAAAGCCTGACTATTTAATACTCCATTGTGGAACTAATAATTTATGTCAAAATGAAGGACCGATCGGAACAGCCAAATCAATTATTGATCTCGCTATTGCATGTTCTTCGGATCACACCACCGTAAAAGTGTCTTCGATTGTACCAAGAGGCGATCATTTATCGAAAAAGGCTAGAGAAGTCAACAAAGTCGTACAGAAGTTATGCGAAGACCGAAATATCTGTTTTATTAGTCACGAAAATGTGAACCCTCCAATGCATCTGAATGGAAGTAAGCTACATACTAACAAAAAAGGTACAAAACTTCTTCTCAGAAATTTTTTACGTTCTATTGAAAAGCAATACTGACAAGCTGAACAGCAGGTAGATTTTTCCCTAGATGAAATAATCCCTTCTGATTCGGACTGTCAGGCAGATATGTGCACAAATACTGATCCAAACGATTCCAACCCTGCGAAATCCACTTCAAAAGAGGTCTTAATAAACGAAAACGAGAATATGTCTAATGATGAGACTGACATTTATAAAACTCTTCAAAATTTTCGAATTAAACATCTTAATAGGGTTATTATTGGTCAACTCAATATCAACTCGTTAAGAAACAAATTTGAACAGCTCTCATCAATAATAAATGAAAATTTAGACATACTCTTGATCTCTGAAACTAAACTCGACAGTAGTTTTCCGGAAAATCAGTTTCATATGAGAGGTTTTAGTAAGCCTTTCAGATTAGACAGAGACGCGAGTGGAGGGGGCCTGCTTTTATATGTCCGTGAGGATATTCCCTGCAAACTCTTGAAATGCAAATTTCAAGAATCAGCTGAATATCTACTTGTTGAAATAAACCTACGTAAAAAGAAGTGGCTTCTTTGCTGTTCGTATAACCCAAAGCGATCTTTGATTGAGAGTCATCTTAAGGTTCTCGCAGATGAATTGGACCTAAATTCTGGAAGCTATGATAATATCCTCCTTTTCGGAGACTTTAATGCCGAAACCTCTCTCCCTGTTTTTGGCGAATTTAACCAACTGTATGCTTTGCATAACATTGTAAAGGACAAAACATGCTTTAAAAATCCAGATAATCCATCATGTATTGACCTATTTGTTACAAACAGTCCACTGAGTTTTCAGGACACACATACGGTAGAAACGGGCCTTTCAGATTTCCATAAGCTAGTCCTAACGGTTCTGAAAACGCATTTTACCAAATGTGGTTCGAATAAAGTCTATTACAGAAACCATAAAAATTACTGTAATGAAAAATTTCGATGGGAGTTAATGGGAAAACTTGATATCAAAGACTTTCTTGGCACAGACATGGAGAAAACCGTTGAAAAGGTTTTAAATGTTTTGGACAATCATGCCCCTAGAAAATGCAAATACGTACGAGGTAATAATGCTCCTTTCATGAACAAACAAATGAAAAAAGCTATTATGAATAGGTCGAGACTAAAAAATAGATACCTTAGATGCAAGACTGATCTAAGCTGGGTTCAATACAAGAAACAGCGCAATAAGTGCGTCAATGTTCTCAGGAAAACGAAACGGGACTACTATAATAATATTAATATAAAAAGTATAACAGACACTAAAAAATTTTGGAAAACCATTAAACCTCTTTTTTCGGATAAAGCTCTGATAAAAGAAAACTTTACACTTGTGGAAAATGGTGAGATTGTGCGCAATGAAAGAGATGTTGCCAATAAATTTAATGTTTATTTTACAAGTATCGTGCCTAATCTAGGAATTTCTTTGAATGAAAAGCTTCTTACAGAGGATTGCGAAGGAGCCCATGACGAAATTTCTAAAATTATTTCAAAATACCAAAACCACCCTAGCATAAAGAAAATAAAAGAATTTCATTCAACGGGCGAAACGTTTTCTTTCAAACATACTTCCTTAGAGAAAATTCGAAAAGCAATAGAGAGGTTAGATCCACAAAAGGCTTCACAGGATTCTGATATACCTACAAAACTGATAAAAGAAAACTGTGATATTTTTGATAGTGTCTTGTTAAACAGTGTCAATTTTATGTATGATATGTGTAATTTTCCACCCAGACTAAAACCTAGTAATGTCACTCCTGCTTTCAAAAAAGGTGACAGATCAAATGTTCAAAATTATCGACCTGTGAGCATTTTGCCTAATTTATCGAAGATACACGAGGGGAGCATGCACAAACAACTTGAAGATTATTTCAATTTGCTTTTCTCGAAATATCAATGTGGGTTCAGAAAAGGCTTTAATACTCAGCATTGTTTATTAGCAATGCTTGAAAAATGTAAGAAAAGCCTTGATAATAAGG
This sequence comes from Turritopsis dohrnii, assembly GCA_027922465.2. Taxonomy (NCBI): domain Eukaryota; kingdom Metazoa; phylum Cnidaria; class Hydrozoa; order Anthoathecata; family Oceaniidae; genus Turritopsis; species Turritopsis dohrnii. The sequence continues at coordinate 341,621 of BQMF02000259.1, read as the reverse complement.
GACATTACGCAGCCCTACTAACAGATTTATCCAAAGCTTTTGACGTGTTAAATCACGATTTGTTAATCGCAAAGCTTCATGCCTATGGATGTGACACTAAATCATTGAAACTATTGCGTAGTTACCTTAAGGGAAGAAAACAAAGAGTGAAAATAAACTTCGCTTACAGTGATTGGATAGAGGTAGAAAGCGGAGTACCACAAGGATCAATTTTAGGTCCTCTCCTTTTCAATATTTTTCTTGCAGATTTGTTTCTTTTCACTGATAAGGTAGACATAGCAAGCTACGCTGACGACAATACACCATATATTTGCGGTAAAAATGACACAGATATTTTTCAAAAGTTAGAAAAAACAGCTGATGTCATATCCCAGTGGTGTTTAGATAATGGCATGAAATTTAACTCTGATAAATGCAGCTTTTTATCAAACGCAAATGAAGATGCGTCTCTTCTTGTTAAAGACAGCTTGATTCGTAACAGTGATTCTCAAAAGTTATTGGGAGTCACAATCGACAAAAAGTTAACTTTTGAGAAACATGTTTCTAATCTTTGTGATGCAGCTTCACGGAAATTACACGCACTTAGTAGAGTTGCTCCCTATATGGACCTTGAGAAAAAGCAATTACTCATGACCTCGTACGTTTCTTCCCAGTTCAGCTACTGCCCCTTGATTTGGATGAATCACAGCAGAGGTCTAAATAACCGAATTAATAGGATCCAAGAAAGGTCATTGAGGATTATCTATAACGATTTTGAAACTAATTTTCAAGAACTGTTGCAAAGAAATAATTCTGTAACAATACATCATAAAAACCTTCAATTTTTAGCTACTGAAGTGTACAAGGCTAAAAAAGGCCTTTCTCCTGAAATCGTTACAGAGATTTTTGACTTTCGTGTTCCCACTTACGAGTTAAGAGGAACCCGCGAGAATAATAACATTAATCCAAAAACTGTTCAGTGGGGAACAGAAACCGTATCATACTTAGCCCCTAAAATATGGTCTTTAGTGCCATTAGAAATACAGGAAGCCTCTAGTATCAATGAATTTAAGCAGAAAATCAAAAATTGGGTACCGACAAACTGTCCCTGTAGGTTATGCAAAACATACATCCAAAACGTGGGATATGTTTAGCTTCAGAAACCTTTCCATGTGGTCTAATATCTGCCTGCTGTTTTTATTAATATTTATTGTTGTATATATTTTAAGTATTGTGTATTTTAATCATTATTATTCATTATTATTATTTTTATTGCTATTTTAACCGACTGTTGACTTCAATTAGCATTATTGCTATTTTATTTTCTAAGAAGTTTATTTTAGTTTTATTGTATATATACCACTTTTGTCAACATTAAAGAAAGAATAAATAAATAAAATGATGATAAATCACTTGATTGGTAGGATGGGAACTGGACAACTTGAGGCAATTTTTATTTATTTATTTGGTATTGTTTTACGTGGCTAGCCTCACTCAGTTGCTATTGCATCTGCTTTCCAGGAGGGGTCACGGCTTAGGTTGGAGGCTCCGAAGTATTTGACACTCACATGAGTGACACAAACCCAATCAAGGACCTGTGCTCTTCTGGATGACCTCCTGCAACACCCGATGTATCATCTACCCAATTTCCCTCACATGGCATGGGTCGACCCGGCGCTATGGTACATTCACCCGCGCATGGTGAATCGCCGCCAAGGGGAATTGAACCCCGATCTCTCGCATGAATTACGAGAGTGACAACCACTACACTACGGCGCCACACAATCTAGTATAAGAGACTTTTTTGATAAGTAGAACTGTAATACGGCCGTATTATAACGTAAAGACAAGGTTATCTTTAAGTTTTTAAGTCTTTTCTCTGAAAACACCCAAACCTCTATATAGCGGACACCTGGTTATAGCGGACAATTTTGCTAGGAACCGCGGGTGTCCGCTATAGACATGTATGTAAAAATATCGAACCGCCTCGTATTGTTTTTGCACTGACCATATACAGTATAATTGCACAAGTATTGTTATGTTAGGTTATTTTACGTGGCTGGCGAACACTCACAGTTGCCTTTGCATTTTTTTTTCCAGATGGGGGCACGGACGGCTTAGATTGGAGGCTCACAATGACACGACGAGTAGTGGCACCAGGCAAACCAAAGGCCTGTGTCCTCTTCTGAATGGCCTCCTCCAAATACTCGATGATCAACACAATGTATCATCTACTCAATTTCCCTCACATTGCATGAGTTGATCCATTGCTGTATTATATTCACTCACGCATGCGGCGAAATGCCTCCAATGAAGTTTATACCCCGACCTCTCACCACATGATTTCCAAGAGTGATAACCACTACACTACGGCGCCATAGACGTGTGACAGACATGACGTCACACAGAGAATATGTGAGTCAAGAAAACTATGAAGTTCATTCGGCGCCAAAATCTACTTTGTCAAGTCGTCGAATCGTTTTAGATGTTAATGCGGTACACAATAAGTCGACATTCAAGTCTTCGAGTCGTTTTAGATGAACACTCATTTTTCAAATGAAGGCGTTTTAGAAGTTTCTTCGTTTCAGATGATAATGTACGGAAGCCGAAAAGGGCCAATCCAAATTTTTCGATAAAATCTCAATTTCAAAGTTCAAATCTACATTTCAAAGTTCAAATCTACATTTCAAAGTTTAAATCTACATTTCAAAGTTCAAATCTACATTTCAAAGTTTAAATCTACATTTCAAAATTCAAATCTACATTTCAAAGTTCAAATCTACATTTCAAAGTTTAAATCTACATTTCAAAATTCAAATCTACATTTCAAAGTTTAAATCTACATTTCAAAATCTAAAATCCGTTTTAAAGTTCAAATCCATATTTTTGTTTTCAAATTCGGATTTTTAAGGAAATCGGTAATCGGAGTTACATATTAACAAACAATATGGCTGAGAAATCGTTGTTGCGAGTTTTCTTCTTGACATATTTACTCTTACCTCATTCCCGCAAATATGAATTTAATATTTTACAGGCCGCGGACTGACAATTTTAAGAAATAACTGATATAGTCACAGTCTGAAGATAAACCTTTTTTACAATGAACAATGAAATTTTACATGAAATTTGAAAGAGAATAGGGGAAGGGTCTATTTTACTTAAATTGACAAGAGTTCACATCCACCCAACGACTCCCTCACGATATACACCTGCTGATCGATCGAATGTCGAGTGTTGGTTGGAGTCGTTGGAAATGACAACGATTTACAGTAAATTCTAATGTCAAAATACACGTTATGCACGTATTTTGTATTCATTTGTCTACATGGTTGACAGGTTCACCTGAATTTATGCATTACTCTTCGTCTATTTTTAAGCCTCTGACACAGAATGCAAAATCGTCAAAAAATCATCACGGTGAAGACGTTCATTCCCTAAGTTTGTCTCTTTTTTAGTAATAGCTTATTTTCGCGTGTTTTAATTATTTTACTTATTTGCGAATCGAATTTGCCGCTCAAATCTGCATTCGCGTATGATTTGCCTTCTTTGATCGACACCAGGATGTCTACTTTGTATGTCTACATTGTTTAAATTTTAAAATTCGGGTTTAAACTTTGAAATGTGGATTTGAACTTTGAAATTGAGATTTGAACTTTGAAATTAAGATTTGAACTTTTAAATTAAGATTTGAACTTTGAAATTGAGATTTTATCGAGAAATTCAGATTGGCCTTCCTCGGCTTCCGTAATAATGCGTTGTTCAAAATTTGTCGGTCCTTCATATCAAGAACTATTAAAATTTCATGATCTGTTTATTTCGAATGACACTATTCGTGAGTCCCTTACTTGAAATCAGGCGATATAGTGTGTTCTGCAGTACTTAACATGAACATAATAATGTGAGGTACATTTCTTATTATATCAATATAAAGGGATCTTTCAGAATTCTAACAAACAGTAAAACCAAGAAAAGAAATCTTTCATGCATTGTTTTGGTTTTTCCTCATTCATAACCGTGCAATTGCAACTGTCTCCATGCTATATACTAGAAAACATGACAAAAACTTTTGTTTTCGTGTAAGAGCTCACTGACTTAAAGAAACTGGTAATGAGGTTGCACCGCCTCATTTTCTGAACCGACTAAACATCTAAAACGGCTAATCTTCCGAAACGCCTCACTTATACAGCATCTAGCGACCCCTAAAACGGGGTCTAGCGACTTCTAAAACGCCTCAAATTGAAAAACGAGTATCTAAAACGACTCGACGACTTGAATGTCGACTTATTTTGTGAACCGCGTAAACTTCTAAAACGATTAATGACGTCACGAATCAACATCTAAAACGACTCGACGACTTGATAAACGAGATTTTGGCGTCGAATTAACTTCATAGAAAACTAACAGCCTCTTGATAATTATTGGAAAAGTGCTGACCTCATGAAAAATAAGAGATGAACTGAAAGGCTCATATTGTTAATTCGTAAAATGTAATAGACAGATAAATCAAGTTACAATAATCAAAGAATGATTGTGGCTTTAAGACACGAATACAACAGAATACAATTCTTTTTATAAGAATTACGAAGCTCAAATTATTCGACACTATTTAAGAATATTTTAAGAATCACCTTAAGGCTCATAAATAATATGTACCGTATGCTTCGATTAGACGCCCGGGGCGTTTATTAATTTTTTTGAATTTTTAGGGGGCGTCCATTCGAGGGGGGTGTTTAAAAGAGGGGGGCGTCTATTGAATTTTTGTGAAACTCTTCTTTTTCGTAAATATAAACTAAATATAATCATCGATAAAAAATATAGAAAATTAAACTTCAAGATCATCGTCAATATCATCTTCCTCGATCATGTTAAGTTCGGCAGCAGCGATCACATCCTCGTCCCTGCTATATCAAAGGGATTTTCATGTAAGCTCCCGTCAATTCAATTTTCCATTTGGGCTTGAAGCAAAGCTCATTGAAGCTGAAACAATGCAATGTAGTAGTTCTACATGCCTTAATTAGTGTGTCTCTAATAGACGGGGTGTTTAAAAGAAGGGGGGCGTTTAATCGAAGCATTACGGTAACCAAAACTTTCAAAAAGCCTTGTAATGTAATGTACATGAGCGTGACAAATATCAGACGATCTTTGTTTATATTTTTCATGCACACGTTCGAAAGTTTAAATCAATTGCCGCTTCATTCCTTTCCAAGAGAAATTTAAGAATCACGTAAGAATAAGGTTCAGCTTTGATAAATCATTAAGAATCATAAGAACACAGTGTAGTAATAAATATTATATCTGGTAAAATTGAGTTTCTCCTTATACTTCCCATGTTCTGTAAACGGCCGTACTCAAATACGACGCTAGTTTTTACAGCAACTATTTACTCTGGAATAATGTAAATATAAAAGATTACACACGGTTGGTTGTGGTTCAAATAAGTCGTAGCTGGATTCCCGGCTTTTTGTGCTTGCGTAATTATCTTGTGAACAGTTTAGTGGAAACTGTTAATTAATCGGACTACTTTTCAGGAGATCCTTATAAGTTTATTTGTCGAACGAATGAAGTGTAAACCGATGTGTTTTCGAGTTTCCCAAACTACGTATCTTTCACAATATGCTTCCTTGCCGAGAACTCATAACACAATAAGCCTCTTCAGCCCGGAACTCATGGCACAATAAGCTTCTTCAGCCCGGAATTCATGGTACAACAAGCCTCTTCAGCCCGGAACTCATGGCACAATAAGCTTCTTCAGCCCGGAACTCATAAGACAATAAGCCTCTTCAGCCGGAATTCATAGCACAATAAGCCTCTGTGCCGGGAACCTAGATCTGTTCCACAAACATTCTTTTTTTTTGTATCATTACTATACCAATGCAACGGTCATAAAATATTTGGTGAGCATATTAAATAAAGTAATATCACAACCGATTCGAAAGTCATTACCACAGAAATCACAGCCATCGAAATCATACTGTAAAGTCTTATTTCTTTTTTTCATCTGTCTTCCATTATAACATCTTCCATGATTCGAGTCCAATATCAATTCTCAAGTAGAAAAAACAACAACACGAAAAAAAATCAAGCCTCTTCAGTCTTTCATTGAAGTCAAATTTCGATACTGAGATGTTCCCTCTTTACCGAACATTTCATGTATAAAACTTCGAAATCAAATAAAACAAAAAAAACTTGATTAAAAACTCATAACCTCAGAACTCATAACTCGAACTCATAACTCGAACTCATAACTCGAACTCATAACTCGAACTCAAATGCAAACTCAAATACAAAATCAAACCTAGATATTCGAAACAACTGCTTTCAAACAAATTCAATAAGACCAAAGACCAAGAGATAAAAATCGGAGACTTGTGGACGGAAGGTATCGTCTCACCATACCATTCTAGGACCGTTCTGGCCACTGCCCTTTCCTTAAGTACATTCAGATGCTTGACGTTTCTGTGGAAATTGCTGCGTCTTTTGTAGCAACTTGCTCTCCATCTGTGAGAGCAAAGGTTGCCAATGCTATATCTTCTGTCTCCTCCCAGCTCTCCTCCCATGGTACTTCCAATCGTTCTCATCATTACGACACTACCTTTTTTCAACGACGATGGGGATTGTCCTAATTCTTCCGTGATTTTAATTCTGATGTTTTTTGCCTGCAGCCGTTCTAGTTGCTGCAGACAGGGATGCAAAGAAAAGGTTTTTTTATTAGTTAGTTTTTTATTGATCAAGTACACTTCTATCCAATTTTTTTAAAACCTCTGCACTGTGTTATCCCATTTGTGCTTGATCTCCTTTCGTTTATCTGATCGCGTGCATCTTTGTGCGTTTCTTCAGTTCTTGTTCATGTGTGTCATTTGATCTTTCTTGCCGAATGTGAGATTGGCGTGTAGGGCGTGAAAATAATTGGCTGGGAGGAAAAATGTGCTTCTGCACAGATATGAGGATCGCTATATATATATTTAGCCTCATAGCTTTACAGACGAATGCATTGAGTAACATCAATGTAAATAGCATTGTTGATCGATCTTTTTCATTCACAGGATCCTCCTAAAATGTGTTTTAAATAATGGATAAAAGAAACCACCTCCTTTTAATTCATGTTTAGCTGCTGTGTTTATTTCTAGAAGAGCCTCGCTTTAATATGTTACAATTTTTTTTATTTGTTAAGCTTAGGTCAAACGTGTCCAACATTTCATCCAACATTTTCATCATCGTGTTGGACGTTTGTTGGATGAATGTTGGATGGAAATTGGATGAAAATTTCGTGCCGGTCAAACGATCATGCAATATTTCATCGAACATCTATGTTCATTCATTCTCTCCTTCTATTAAAACAAAACATGTCCATTCATTCTCTCCTTTCGAACAAAACTCAAGATGGTGACGGACATGCAGATATTCTACCGTAATTTTTCTAATTTAACGCGTGGCAATAAATAACAAGAAATGCTTTGCATATTTACAAATCGCGTTTAGGAAGACTTTTAGATCAACATGAAAAATAATATTAAAGGATGATGCGTATCCACGAACTTATTTTAATGTTACTCTGAACATTCTGAATTTCTGAATTTGATATATGCTGCCAATCTTTCTGACAAATTTCCAAAATCACAACTGCAAAAAGGAAAACATAGATTTGGTGATGCAAAATGTACCCATACCAAAATCAACATAAACTGAAATCAGGCATTTGTGCTTTAGGTTGATTTACAAACATTCTTGACCTGAATTGACATATTCAAGACCAGTATTTATATCAAAACTCTTTATATATATATATACAAACTTCGAAAAAGATTGAATTATTTATGACATTAATTTAATATCATATACACTCCAGGGCATTGTGAAACTTTGTATACATATATGAACTAATGGTGTAATGTAATGATGTAAAATTCATCTGAAAGACCTAAAACATCATTTCTTTGGGGACGAAAAAATAATAGTAAGTCTGATCCTTCAGATATATATGAGAATGATTATGACATACGTAAATCACATGCTTTAAACCTTTGATACATGTATGTATATATCTTCCTAATTCCTACATTGTAAACATAAAAAGTTAACCATCACGAACAAAACATGATCCAAACTTACACAAATCTGCACCAAAAATATATAACTGAAAGCAGAAATTTGTATTGAATGCAGATTGTGCAATGTTTTGAATTTGTAGTTGCCGTGGTGCATTCGTAGTAAATAGTGAAAATTAAAAACTGATTTGATATCATCGATAAACAGTTAGGACCACTCGACCAGAATTCGTCGCTAAAATAATCGTGATTTATTATAAAGAATTGCCTCGATAATTTTATTTTACTCTCCTATTTGAATACATCCGATTGAATGATGACGATCTAGCATAGCAACCGCATAGAAACATAGCTCTAGGGAAAAATTGGACACGGTAAATTTTTTTTATTTTGGGGGTGGTGAAACTTTATGCAAAAACAAAACTTTTTACCGTGTCAAAATTTCCCTTTCGGCTTAGTTCTTCAGAAAATGAAGAAAGAAAAAAACGAACAATTTCTACATCTTCGGAGGAGTACCGCTTTTCTAGCGATACATTAGCATAACTTTCAATAAGGGTCGTAAAATTAAATTTGCGCTATTGTGTGGCGTATCGACAAAATGATTATTAAAATCATTAACATAACAATATCAAACATTGCGATAATAAATTTTCGGGAAGCATTCGGAATGAATAATTCAAACGAAAGAATGGTTATTACATGCTTCACCAGAACATATATTTCATATATATATGCTCAGTCCTCCCCTTAGCTTAAACTTAGTGTTCTAGAAACGTTTGGTAGTATATCGCTTGAAAAATTGCTTGGTAAAAAAAGAAGGCCAACTAAATCCAAGGGTGGTGCGATCGCACCCAAAGCAACCCCCGAGAGTAGTTACGCCACTGCCTACTTATTTTTGGGATCTGGAGAAGACGAAATTATTCAATCTGAATACGAAAATAAATAACATAAAGTCACGAGCACCCTTCACCCTTCAAAAAAATGGCTGCAAATCTGTGAAATGTTTTTTTGTGAAAATATTTAAAGTCGCCAGCATATTAAGTCGTGAATCCTAAAAAAGCAAAATGTCGCGAAAGTCGCGAGAATTCTTGTGTTCCCGATCTTTTGTACCTACGATGAACTTCGTCTGTATCTCGACGAATTCTATTCACATATTATCGGGCTTCATAGAAAAAACACAAATAATTTGTTCTGGACAATTTATTTATATCAACGTGAATGTACAAAGTAAAGAGTCCTAAGTTACAAATTAAATCAGATTGATAATTACTTCTTTCACGATTTTACAATACATTTCTCAATCTTGTATTCTCAAATCAGAAGAAAACGTTGTGAATGCACTTCGTCGGGTGGCTGTCATAAAGTAGTATGAAACGCTTTTTATCGCAAGTTTTGGTCGAGTGGTCCTAACTGATAAAAGGTTAATTAAAACAAAAAGTAAAAATTTATACTGTGGGTTAGCCAAGGAATGATTTGTATGCCACAAATTCATTTAAATATATAGCTAGAGAAACATCAAATATAAGTGATGCAGTAGACAGACATTCTTGATGTTGGAGCTGAGAAGGACATTGAGCTGAAGCTGTACTAATCCAGGGCTTAAAAAGCAATAATCCACACGTGCACAAGCGAACACTCAGACATTCATAAAAGAAAACAAAAATAAAAATACAACAAAAGCTTATCTCTTTCAATCTGTTCACAAAATATTGATAACTTCTTTACGATCTTTTTCATCTTTAATTTCCTTTAAATCCAAGAAGCTTTGAAATCTAAAAGTGGGTTGCTGCGCTGGCATTTTGAAGACGTGCACTGTACGAATTCTTTGGTTCATGTATTGATTTCATGTAAACTTATGCACGAAGTATACATATTTTGGCTTCACGACGACGATCGGTTTGCATTCCAAACACCTCGCGTATCCGCGATTTGAATTATTTTGGACGCTACGCGTGAAAAATTAGAGAATAATTAATTACGATATCCGAGCGTGCTGAGTACGCGTTAATAATTAGGGGAAATTAAATTGGACGCGCTAAATTGGAGGTAGATATCACGTAGAAATCTTTATTTAGTCAGGATTGTACAGTATATACCGCTTTCTTCGATATGGTGCCTGCAAAGTCGATCGCTTCAAAAGGAGTCAAGGAGTGTGTTGTTCGTACAACTGGAAGCGAGAAGAAGCATCTTACCGTTGTTTTGTCGGCTACTGGAGGTGGAAAAATGCTTCCTCCGATGATCATCTTTAAAGGGAAAACTGACAAAACTATTAAAAATCTTAACATCCCAAAAGGGTTTATTGTTAAGACGCAGGAAAAAGCCTGGATGAATGACGAATTGATGCAAATCTGGGTCGATGAAATCTGGCTTACTCATGTACGAGCTGAATCGAAAAAGCAAGGTTTCAACAATTCTCTATTAACTTTCGATGCCTTTGCAGCTCATTTGACAGAATCTGTCAAAAATCAACTGCTAAAGGAGGACTGTGATACACTAGCTATACCTGCAGGTTGCACTTCTAAGTGTCAACCAATGGACGTTTGTTTGAACAGGCCCTTCAAAGCTGTGTTGAGGAAGTGCTGGGTTAATTACATTTCCGATGCCATCGAAAAATTCCCTTCATCAACAGAAGATCCGAATTTCAAAATTCCAACCCCAACACGACAAGAAATGATTGATTGGGTTGACACAGCGTACCAGCATCTGTCTTCAAATCCCACTTTGATTCAAAATTCATTTGAAGTATGCGGGATTACGTCATCTGACCCCAAAAAAGTCAGAAACAATGAATTTTATCAGCAGTGCATGGAAAAGGCATTAGATGATCTGGAGGAGCCAGAGGAGGATGACGAAGATCCGTTTGATTTGTAATTTTGAAAGAAAGATAAAGTTGATCAAAAATGAAATTTTTCTTGTCTAAGTTTTCATTTCCAAGGCTTGACCACGCGTAATAATTAGAGTAAAATTAATTACTTGGAATTTCGGCTACGCGTTAATAATTAGAGTAAAATTAATTACGACTTTTCGCTAAAAACAGGGTACGCGTTGAATTAGAAAAATTACGGTATCCTGTTTTTTTTATCAGAACTTTTGGATTCTGACGACGAAAGGTCGTGCCGGGGGAAAAAACAGAGAATGGATGGAAAAAAAGGAGCGAGTTGGGAGCAACGTTTTCCCTTTCTTGTTTTGGTATTTTTTGAAGGCTTTCCCTTTAACAGAATTGACGCTGTCAGCTGAGCTATCGCTCATCGTGGCTTCTTCTTTGTTGTTCATTTTTGCGCTGAAACTCGTGATGTGATTTGACATACAAAAATGCGGTCTTGTTTATTAAAATTCGAACGTTTTAACATTCGAAATGACATTCATTTGCTATGGAATGACTTCAATTTCACATAGTGTTGGATGAAGAAGTGGTCAAACGCATCCAACACGAAAAATGTGTTCGATGAAGCCGTAAATGTTGGATGAAAAGTTTGATCGCGATTAAACTTTTAAGCTTAGGTCAAACGTGTCCAACATTTTATCCAACACTTTCATCATCGTGTTGGACGTTTGTTGGATGGAAGTTGGATGAAAATTTCGTGCCGGTCAAACGATCATGCAACATTTCATCGAACATCTATGTTCATTCATTTTTCCCTTCTATAAAAACAAAACATGTCCATTCATTCTCTTAAACTCAAGATGGGTGTTCTTTTATCGGAACGTTTGGATTCTCTGACTACGAAAGGCCATGCCGGGGAAAAACCAGAGAATGGATGAAAAGAAGGAGCGAGTTGGGAGCAACTTTTGACATTCGTTTGCTATGGAATGACTTCATTTTCACATAGTGTTGGATGAAAAAGTGGTCAAACGCATCCAACACGAAAAATGTGTTCGATGAAGCCATAAAGCTTAGGTCAAACGTGTCCAACATTTCATCCAACATCGAAAATTTTCGGTGTTGGATGAAATGTTGGACACGTTTGACCTAAGCTTTAGTGGAACAAGCACTTCCTAAAACCGAAACGAGGCCTTTCGGGCTAGTCGAGATCTCTAGGGTTAATCGAGGCCTTTAGGGTAAATCGAGCCCAAATGCAGAATGACGTAATCCATGGATGTTTTCTTGTGATCAAATCACATAGAATTCAATTTTTTTAGATTAAGAACACAGCCATCTGCTCTCCATTCTTTCAGGGGGTTTACCTCTAGATTATTTTTATCTCCATTTTTTCTTTTCTTGCATCTTTGTTTACCAAAAGATGAATAATGAGCCAGGAAAATCTGTTTCAAACAAATTACATTACTTGTCTGTTGATGTTTTTAAAAGATGTTAGTTGGTGATGGTGAACAAAAAGTAAGAACTCCTTCTTGGATTAAAAAAACTTCATCGCTTTCCTCTATAAAATATATGACATTGTTTTTGAGGGGGCTTTCAACTGTAATCTTTTCGTTTGTTTTGAAACTTCTGCTTTACTTAAATTCCTTTAAGTCGTCTACTAGGAATTGAATTCTTGAAATCGTAGACTTGAAAAATATTTTGAGGCATACACTGTGATAAATTTCTATTTTGTTTGTTCATCTGGAAGCGACCGTAGCTATTAGGATTTTCAGACTAAAGGATATAGTTTCAGTGAAGGTTACTGGTTTAACATAAGTACATAGGATTTTTAGTCTGTTAAGGAATTTGGGCGTGTTGATTCGAGGGCTCTTGTTAGAAACTGGGCGTGTTGAGTCGAGGGTGTTTGCTACAGATTTTGTTTTTTCATGAACGTCTCTACTCGACTCTCTACTTCAGTGAGTAAAATCGTCAAAAAGTCACTGTGATAGAAATGCACTCCTTTGCAGAGGTTTTTAACAAATGTACCGGGTGGGTACTTATTTCAATCGAATTTTTGAAGATCTTGTTGATGGAGTGTCATACACAGATCATCAAGTTTGATGGCTATCTCGCCGGGTTAAGTAACCTCTACACCAGTACCTTTTTATAACTGCCTTTGATACTTTCTTGTTGAAATTTACAAACAAAACTTATTTAGTTTTGGTCAAATAATTGAAAACAATATCGTGTAATAGAGCACGTCGTTGAAATATATACATTATTTCAATAAGAAATGCTCTTCATCGCAGTGTCTCATCGACGATTTTTGCTCTAGAAGACGTCTCGTAAAATATTGTTGGGCTTTTAAACAATAACCTGTTTTTTTACTTCCATTTTTCACTTTGTGCGTAATTGTTTATTTCGTCAGTTTCAGATGTTATTTCATGGAGTTCTTCATTTTATCAGGTCTGCATTTTATCAGTTTCAAGGTATCGATGTTTTTCTTGTACGTTTGCTGTGGATGGATGGGACGAGAACCATAGCATCAAATGATGTAATGCTCACATTCACAAACCTTTACAATGGGAATGGAGCACGTTAAAAATATGATATCTAGAGACGTTTTATTATGATTTTATGACTTCAAGACTGGATCCAAAATTCAAGATCCTCTTGGTTAACCATAATGGCAGATATGCTGAGTTGGTGTATATGTGTATATGGAGCAGATTTCTATTAGCTATTATCACTGTGCCGGAAGAATTTTTTGTATGATTTTGTGTATGGTCATCTATGGTATGGTGAATGACTTAATATATTTTTTAGAAATGTATGATCTATCCATGGTCACACGTCACATGGTCGTAAGCCCGTAGTTAAGCATTAGTTATTCTCCCGGAAAATGTGTTCGTCTGGACAATATAGATCTTTTCCAAATTGCTAGTTAAACACCGTGGTAATGCCATGTCGCTCATGTTTCGCCTTGTTTCTATAGCTACATTCTGTTGTTCCGCTAATTACATTTCTTTAGTTTAGTAGCAGCAGTGGGATAATGAAAAACAATTTAAATCGTTGAAACGAGACCATACTTAGGGGGTGATCACATGGAGGCGGGCTGGCCCGGTTAGGCGGGCTAGCTCGGTTTGCCGAGATCTCGCCACTATTAAGAAAGTGTGATAAATTTTTGTTTGTGATCACATGAGAAACGGGCCAGCCCGCTTTGCCGGGATCTCGCTTTATTCAACCGAGATCTCGGTAAAGCGGCCCACGAATTTCTCATGTGATGGCTTTCAACCGGGCTGGCCCCCTTTGCCGGGATGAAATTGCATGTACGGCGCATGCGTAAGGTTGAAAAATACAACAAATATCACGTGACCAGTTCTTAAGCCCGGTTAAGCGGGCTGATACTTTTCCATGTGATCATAAAAATTTATCAGCCCGCCTAACCGAGCCAGCCCGGTTTACCGGGCTAGCCCTCCTCATGTGATCACCCCCTTATTATTGAACTGAATCAGCACCCTAATAATCGAATAGCCAGTAAAAGAGATTTAAATCAGCGCCCTAGTATTCGAATAAGCGCCTGGTGATTTGAGGCGTATTGTATTTTACGCTACTGTCAGTTCAATTTCGTTGATACAATTTATCATACGATATAGCATAACCATTGAGCAGAAGGTTTTTCAACCTCCCATCCAGTATTCGTAGCCTTTTTGACTTGCTCCGATGTCCTTTGCTTATCGAGCATAACCTCAGATATAAGGTTGACAATTAGCGGGATTCGGAAAAATCATGTTTCGTTTACACGACACTATTTTTCTATAGATTTGTAGGGAATTGTATACGACTTAGTAGAGTTGTTCGTGAATTTTTCCCTACAAAGTCATTAGAAACTTCACATCAACACTTGAAATAAGCGTGCAAAGTAATGATGTTTCTTTTGATACAACAAAAGGCTTTAAATCTCTGAAGTACAGTTTTAGTACAATACAAAGTTTTAAAAAAATTCTCACAAGTAATTGATTTTTTTTTGTGTAACAGGCTTGTCGAGTTTACGAATCTCCCTAATGACGCATATTTCATGTCGACATTCAATCTTTTATATGAAATGTAGCCGGATGTAAATCCTAAAACGCAGTTTGGATGCGCATGCGCAGAAAAAATTCACAAACCTATTTGTACGTAAATGTAAATTCTAAACTTCCTAAACTCTTTACATATTACATATTTTACACGTAGCCGTCATTTTACTCCATTACCACAATCTTTTTGACTCTATTACCACAATCTTTATGACGCACTTGGCCACAGAAAATAGACGTGATGTTGTGGGGAGAAAGTTCTACAAATAGCCACCGAAACCCAACCTCGAACCCAGGGTCTCTTGCCTTTTCGATATCCGTATATCGAAAAAAGGCAAGAGACCCTGGGTTCGAGGTTGACCGAAACCTAAACAGGATTAGAAATAAAAAGGAGGACAAAAGGTGAAAGTAAGCAGAGATTTTCTGATGTGTAAATATAGAATTCATGCTTCCATCCTCGTACTCAGATTCCTACATGTTTTTCCTGGGTATGAATCGGTTTAAACGTATTCTCAGGGGCTGCGGAGAAGAATTTTATTAAATTAGAATGGCCAAAACTTATGCAAAATGCTATAGTCCCCTTAGCCACCCTCCTCTGCGGTCCCTGATTCTATATAACTATATGGATGTGCTAAGAGGAGAATATACTTATCCAGGCAAACGAAGAGGAAGGCTTTACTGTGTTTTGCTTTATTTGCTGTTATCCAAGGAAGTATTTTCATATGAACAGACACATGGTGTGACCACGGATCTAGCAGAAAGTTTACTGATGTATAGAAAATTTGGAGGAGAATTATCTTTTGGAAAACATTCTTTTCTATAATGCTTACACCACTCAGATCACTTTACGCTCCACCCTCATGCACTTTGGATGAACAGAAAAATAAGGCTAAGAAATTTTCATTAAAGATTTTTTCTGAAGTAAGTTCTCGCACAAACATCACCAACTAAACTTTAGCTTTATTGTTGTTTTTTTTACATGAGTTCTTTATATGCAAACTAGAACGAGGCTTGATATCAAAGGGAGTACTCAATTCTTCTCGAGTAATCAATTTATTTGCTCTAGAAGACGTCTCGTAAAATATTGTTGGGCTTTTAAACAATAACCTGTTTTTTTACTTCCATTTTTCACTTTGTGCGTAATTGTTTATTTCGTCAGTTTCAGATGTTATTTCATGGAGGTCTGCATTTTATCAGATCTGCGTTTTATCAGTTTCAAGGTATCGTTGTTTTTCTTGTACGTTTGCCATGGATGGATGGGACGAGAACCATAGCATCAAATGATGTAATGCTCACATTCACAAAGCTTAAAACTCAATCTTGCTTTCTTTCTCTCAAGCGAAACGTTTGAAACGGCATGTAAAGAAAGACCTGGGTATTAACTTGTTTTGACAGAAACTTAATGTTTTTGACAATTTCTTTTTTCGTACAAAATATTTTCCTTATCTGTGTTTCCAATCACACCACATATTTTCGTCAATATTCTTTTTAACATAAAAAAAACTTTCAAAACGATACTGACGTACGATCAGATTATAAAAACCGCCGACATGACGTGACGTCATGAGGCCATATTGTGTGTGTTATTTTTTGTCGCCACAGAATAATAGAAATAAAAACAGTTTTGCTTTTCATAACGTTGGAATGCTGGAAGAATGCAAACATACACATTTGTGCGCTTTGGTACAAGTGGGATAGTAGGGAAGAATAGAAGAGAGACGGTTAGTCGATAAAACCGTATGATATCATTAGAAGACTGTCATCATATCCCCAGTAGTATGTCTCATGTGACTCTGAAAATTAGGGGTTGGTTGTATAGACTAGTGATAATTTTTTACCAGAATGCCAAACAGTTCAGCAATGATCGATGGGCAATTGATTACGTATTTCTGGTGAGTTATTTTGGCTTCAACTTAAGAAGAACCAACCATTACAAATGGAAGAAATCCAAAAATCTTCTGGTTGCTTGCGTATGTATTTATCTATATAGTCATCGTTGGTCTGGAAGTTGATGTCTAACAACCCAGCCGGCACATTTGCTCAAAAATCACTGTGAAGGAGTACATTTCCATAGAAATTTACACACATTTTCAATGAAAATGCTCTTCTTCATAGTGACTTTTTGACGGTTTTGCCCACTGACAATGTTTTTCAAACCTTGATGTTCTGCCTAATTATCTTAGCTTGCCTCGTTTTGATAATTTATCATAAATTGTAATAAATTTTCCCACGTAAGCAAAACTCAAAGAAATGTGTATTACTCTTTGACCCTTGCATCAAAGTGAAAATCAAGAAATTGCGATGACATAAAAATACGAACAATGATGTAGGTTAATAAGTGCACTCCTCCAGCGATTTTTTGTGTGACCTAGATGCATTTGTTGGTCGAAATAAGCCTTTTTTGAATTGCCGGCTATTTTTGATGACCGCACTGAAGGTGGTTATAAAGGCACCGCAGATAGTCTCTTTTGGTTTCTTTTGGGTCATGTTAAGAGTTTTTGCAAAAATATGAAATTTGTTGGAAAAGGGAAATCTTACGAACTTTTTAGGCGACTACACCTGGACGTTATTGCTTCGACCCTGTATTTATTTGCTTGCTTGTTTGTTTGTTTGTTTGTTTGTATTGATTACATGATGCAAAATCATCTCAGTCCAAAAGGATCCAATACGTCATGACGATGAGAGACAGTCATTGATCATGATGGACTTTAACTGGACGCCGCTATGGTATCCGGACAAAAATATGTAACTAACTCTGAAATGTTTTAGCCGGGATGATTTCTACAACCGGTACAATTTCATCGATGAAAGCATACGGGGTTCTAAATAAGAGTATTAATTCGGGTTAAATGTAGACATGAACTTATGAACTTTCAAGTTTCACTGAAAATGCTCAATTTTTAGCGACCCTTTCTCTTTCGATAAAACCCATAGCATTCTAAATATCAGTCGGTTTACACTTTTCTTTGACATTGAAATATTTTGAATGATTGTTTTTCTTTTGAACTACGGCAGTGTTTATGATGTATTATGGAGATAACAAAATGAGTGAATTTAACCATACCTCTGAAAAATAGGGAGATAAAAAAAAACATTTCCTATGGAAGTTGATGTTTTGAGAGGTCTGGGTAAAACGTTTCTCTTTCCGTAATGTCATCGCCGTTTTTTAAGCTGCTGTCAAATCCTTGATCAATCAGTCATTGAATTTTTGAAGACGTTGCACTTCTAAGGGAATGTTTTCTGACGTGAGTTGTTCTTTTATTGGTACACCATAGTTGGATGGATGAAACACCATCGTACCATCTATGTAAGTTTTGGGTTGTCATGAGAAACGTTTTCAAAGTTCATGAAAATAAAATTAAAATGTTGATATCACCTTACATGGAGTTTAAATTAAAGGAACCGTAAACATCTGTCTATGTCAAATAACAACCTCGAACCCAGGGTTTCCTGTAGCTTTTCGCCGCCGTCCGTATATTGAATAGGCAAGCAATCTTGGGTTTGAGGTTGTTCATACAAGTGGTATCTCCTTTCTATATCCACTGAAAATAAAAAAAAATTAAACTTTAAATGCTTTCAAAGAATTTAGAAAAAAGAGAAAATAGCAATGATCACACTTGCTAAAAAGAAATTAAAAGTTCAGAAGAAAATGAGTGGTGGCAACCCAATCCAAAATGGTAGCTTCATTGAACAGACATTATCAGCCGCTCAAAATGCTAGAAAAATAAACGAGATATTAATAACAGAAACCATGGAAACCATGGAGAAACTGTCAACAAAACATCAAACTGAAGTGATGGAAAGGTTGAAGGGATCACTTGACATATTGCAGAAGGACATGGTAACGCTCTTTTTTTCTTTTCTTTTTTCTTTTTTGTTTTTTCACCTCTTATATTTAAAAGGATGGTGAATGAATTTGATTACTCGGAGTTAAAAATAATTACTGTTCCCTAATCTTAATTATCCAAGCAAAATTTGATAGGGCTTTTCAAGGTTATCGTTAGATTGGTATCTGTTCAAATTGCATTAGATATTTTCAAGGTTATCGTTAGATTGGTATCTGTTTAATTAAATTAGATATTTTAAGTCAGCCTAAGCAATCAACAAATTACAACAAAGGTTTTCTAATGGCTATCCTTTCAAACCTCTTCCTGAACGTTTCCAGAGCCTCAAGTTCAAAGACATCCATCAATTTTTAGTGTGAGATAGGCCGGTTTTGGTAACGTTGATTGGTTGTTTAGATTGCACAAAGAAATATGACAATGAGCTTGTTTTCTGACTACATCGAGAAATGGCAATATATAATGGCAATAAACCAATCGCGTGGAGCTTCCTACGCTAAAAGCACTCAATACTTCTGACCCATGAATATTAGACTAATTTAAGTAGAAGTAAAATTATTATAAGGTACTTTATCTATTAGCCATATGTAGTTTTAAAAGAACCATTAAAAATGCAGATATTTATTTCAGGGACCGCGGAGCAAAACTTCGTTTGGGGGAGCTGACTAATTAGGGCCAAGAAAAATTTGCGAATTTTATTGGACCAGAATAACTAAAACTGTAGAAAACCCGACAAAAATTATGGGGGATATAGCCCCCTTAGCCACACCCTACTCCGCGGTGCCTGTATTTGTCAAACTTTTTAAAACTCAACAGGAACTTCAAAGGTGAAAAACAGAGAAAAAGGAAAAAAATAACTTTTGGCAAAGTTACAAAAACATTCCAGAAAATTTTGATAAATAGACTTATTTGTTTTTTATGTTTTGTCCACATTTCATTTTCTTCAGGCATCACTGGTCCTCCAAAATGTCGCTGTAATCGATCAAATTTTAGAAGTCGACAAGAAAATAAAGCAAATTGTAAAAGTGAACGGAATCGGAAATTTCGGGTATGCGTCACTACGACCAAACACTATTGCCTTCGATGACATGTTGTTCTCGTCACGAAGACGTTTCTTACGAGGTGATAAGTGTGAAAGCTGTGTGGAACCCTACGATAATTTTCTCCATCTTAATTATCTGGCTCAATATACTGAGGCCCGGAAAACATCCGTTCGAAACCGATTTATTTCGGATAGCTTGAGGGAATACATTTTGAAAGAGAACTTGTTAGAGGTGGAAAATAAAGAGCTCTATACGAAGGAGTCTGATACCGACTCAGGAAATGGTGATGAAGTTGTCCAGCTTGACAATTTGAATGACATGCGAAATGAAAATGGAGAAGAGGTTGACGTTTACAGGAACGAGGTTAAGCTACAAGAAGGTGAGTGAGGCCACTGGTTTTATTTTAAAACATTTCAAATTATTACCAGATGCATTATTACAGATACATGTGAAAGTTTCCATGAATACCCAACTAAATACGGGTTTAAGGGTCTCATGCTTTTGGGGTCAAGGTGTCAGGATAATGCTTCTAGCTCGTGGCCAGGGTCGTCTGTCTTTTTTTATGTGAAAACGAAGAGGCTTGAGTACGAGGTTGCCACTGCTTACCTAACCATAAAGTTTCGCTTGGGTATTGTTCGGTGAATGATGGCAGATATAAAAATAGGAGATAATGGATGTCGGTTTTTTGTTTAGAAGGCCAACAAAATCATACCAAAATTTTAGCAAAGACAGGCGAAAGAGAGCCGAATACAACAGGTGATGAAGGAGAAGAACCCATTAAGCCACGTAATCGCCTGGTAATAAGAAGCAACTCTCCAGCACTATTGATTTTTAACAATTCTGAAATCGTAGGAATTGGTGACATTTCCAACCCAGGTAAAATTTCAAACAAGTAATCAAACATCTCTTAATTTTAAGTGGGACCAAATAAATTTATCCCTTGAATTTCTCTCGTACCCATTAGGTTCACATTAGTAGGATATAGTTGATAAAGATTTTTTCGGACATTTTACAGCTGTAGATATAGAAATATGATACATTTTGATTTATGAATATAGATGTTTCAACATGACGTCATAAATCATGACAATCAGAGACTGTAAGAGATCGGAAATTTTCTTCTTCTCTATGTTTTATTTTTAGAAAGTCTGAGAAACACGATTTCCCAAAATGAGAAAATCGCATCTCGAAAAAAATCTTTGTCTCGTAAAATATCGTTTGATGAAGACATTTTATGTTCAACTGACATAGAAGTGCCACCAAGAGGAGCAAGAAAAATACGTCATGCTAAGTCAGGCGAACAAACCATGATGAAAAACTACGAACACGTAGAGAAAGATAGCAAATTTGAGCTTGACGGCCAACCGAACGACACTACGAATATCAATAAAAAAAATCAATTTACACACGGTCAGCAACAAACAGAGAATTTTATACACAAATCAAATTCTGAATTATTAACACATGCTGGCGATCACACTAACAATGAAAACAATGAAATGTATGAATTTCTTAAATACGACTCAAATACGAAAAAACACGTTGAGGAACAGGAATTACTTTTTACTCCTGAAAAGAATGAGGTCGATTTCTTTCGTTCCACCATGCATCGTTCGACATTATATAACGAGATGATCGAGAATGGGAAATATTGCCAAAAACGACGAGGATACATACAAACGAAATCTGACAAAAATTTAAATTCACACAGCGTGAACTCACGACCGGTATTTTATGAGCGACCGAAGCAAGATACTAGTCAATACGGGAGAAGTGTTGAATTACATAAACGCTTGAGTGTAGATACTACTTGTGGTGCTAATATCGAGCGCAGTTGCTCCGAACACAAGACTGACGTAAGAACTAACCGATATTATAGGACGAATGTTAAAGGACAGATGCATGTGAAAGTTTCCATGAATACCCAATTAAATACTCGGAGTGTTCATAATGCTACCCAAAGGAATTTCAAAGAAAAATCAACAACGCATCAAAAACGTGCTGAAACCAAAACAACCTCGAACGAGACCAATGTCAAAAGCAGGATTAAAAATGCACCGGCAATGACGTCAGATCACAATATTGACCAATCAAATACATCATCACGTTCGAATGACATAAATATTGCAAGAAAAAGATCAAAATCAAGACACGGAATGAGTGCAGATTTAAAACAGCGGACGGAAAGGTTCCTTAATGCTGCCGCTGGGAGCAAATGAGGCCTAACACAGTCACTGTGAGGGAGAGCATTTTCATAGAAATAGTGTATATTCTTCTATAGAAATCTATTCTACCGCAGTGATTTCAACAACTTTGCAGTCTGTAATAAGTCAATATCTGTAGTTTGATATTGTTTGCTTTGGTGGAAACAATTCTAAGATCCATGTTACATTGTACCTTCCAACATTTTTCGCAAGATCGAGTGAGATCGAGTAAGATCGATTTTCGGATTTACAAATTGAGAACAATTTAATGGAGTAATTATCAAGGATATATAACACATCAGAACGAGGCTGCGTTAATGAAATTTTGATATCGAATGCTTATCGTCTGAATAGAAGTATGGGACCGCCAGTATGTAAAAATGTCACTGCGACGAAGATCATTGAAATAGTGTGTATTTTTGTAATCTGTCACAGTGTTTTTCCTGCGGTGGAGAGTGTGATATTTCAAATTTCCCCGAATTTGAGCTGGATTCAAACCCTGTGGATTCCACCACGGGTGCACTTTATAGCACCTTGAAAACACCACACCAGTGGGCAAAAGCAGTCATTACGATGGAGAGCATTTTTAATTGAAATATTGTGCATATTTCTATAGAAATTCACTTCTTCACAGTGGTTTTTCAACAAATTTGCCCAGTGGGACATTATCGTTTTTAGGTGAAACTTTAAAACCATCCTACGCAGTTTATTTGTTTCGTTCAATGATTAATCAATGTTTGTCAATGCTTGAGTACATTTCCACCTTTATTATTGTACAATGATCTCAGTAGCCTTGTTTCGAACACCAAACCTTGGTGGCCAAGGTCTTAAAAATAACAATGAGCCTAGCATATTTGTTACGTACCTTTTAAACACTGTTACATCTCTGGGTAAAGTTCCTAGGATAATCAGAACATAGTCTGAAAATATCATTGTTGAAGTATGCAAAGATTTTTCTGCAATTCACTGCAGCCGAATGTTTCTTCAAGTATTTCCCAGTGGGCAAAATCGTCAAAATGTCACTGCGATGGAGAGCACTTTTATTGAAAATGTGTGTATATTTCTATAGAAATGCACTCCTTCGCATAGATTTTTTAACAATTGTGCCGGCTGGGCTGTATGTTGACTATTTTTAAGGTTGTCTATATTTTGTGATATCTTTCAGCTGGCTATTTGGGACTCTTTTCAATTGATCATTAAAATTGGTAGACATCATTGTGACAAAGGATTTACTTACTTAGGATTTACGGGCGAAAGACTAAAGCATCCCACCAGAACCCTATTTCAGCCATTTCAAGCATTGTCTCCATGACACAGAATAACTTAACACCATTGGTGACTGGCATAAAGTTTTAAATTTTGTTTGTTAAAAACCAGAAATGAAAAGGCTTGGAGTGATAAGATGCGTCACGGCTGTTCGAGTAATGCTAGCAACTATATGCTTAGCACTCAGCAAGAGAGTAGGAATGATGTCTAGGATGGTTGTCTAGTTGAGCGGCTGCTGTTAATACAGCTTCCGTAGCCCAAATGGGGGCTTAAAATGCTCTAGGACCTCCTTCGCATGGTTTACATGGTTTAATTTTTTCGCATTTTTTCCTTTTTTCAAACGCAAGACATATTGCAACAACAGCTACAACAACTTTTCTTTTGTTGGATAGTATAAACACCTGCCTTGGATCAGTTTTTTTTCATCAGCTTTTTCTATTCAACTAAACCGATGCATTTAAATGAATAATGTATTCCTGGCTTAACATTGTTTTTCTGCTCAGAATATGGTCTTCAGAAATGTTTAGTACAATGTGTTTACTTCTCAAAGCAAATAATTTGTGTGGTCAAACTGTTCAAAAACTTTAAAATTTAAAATTTCTTATGCTATGTCTCTCGCGTGACCCCACTTCCTCATTTGCTCTTTTATTTAAAACAAAAGAAAGGAATAGAGGAAAAGATAGATGAAAAGAGCAGACCCTGCTGGTCACCCTTTATTTGAATGAGAAGACTTTTTAAAGGCAACTGCAACATAACCACTTTACTTAAAATATTCATTTAATGTAAATATCACTCAGTAATTTCACTCCTGAACAACTCAACCTAAAAATTGGAAAGATATGAATATCAGCTACAACAACATACCGTATTTCCTCAAATAAGCGCCGCGGCGCTCTTTAAATTTTCGAGATTTTAGGTGCGGCGCTTATCAGAGGGCGGCGCTCTTTTCAAATTATTGATTCCAACTTTATAAAGGCCTGAGAAATCAAGGGTTTCCTTGACTCATGAAATTGAAAACTATACTTTTGATTTTAAGACATATTTTCTTCTTATTAAAAGAATACTTATAATATTTCAATATCTTCGTCGATCAAAGTGAAAGGGCTGGCAGGTGTCTTCCACGTCTGATTCTGAAATCTCAAAAGGGCTGAGCGACGATACCTCTTCTTCGACTTGTTTCAACGACTCCTTTTCATTTTTTTCCCAAAAAGCGCCGCTTTGAGAGGTGCGGCGCTCTTTAGAGGGCGGCGCTTATCAGAGGGCGGCGCTAGATGGAGGAAATACGGTAACAACAAATATACCTTGCTGTGAAATTAACTTTAAGGAAATATTTCAATTTAATAGATGGGGTGAATTTTTTTTTGTTGTTGTTGATGTGTGTAACAGCATCTCTTTATAACGATAGTGTTAAACATTAAACTCATCCAAGTTCTGAAAATGAAGCCGAAACGTGTTGATAAATTTTTCATTGTGTTAAGTTTATCTGATATTGGTGTTGGCATTTTCGCATTTCCATCCTTATGGATGCGATATTTGAGTATCGAAAAAAAGCACTGTTTGATATATTCTGTGAGCACATTCTTTTCCTATTTTCCATATTCCTTTTCTTGGTTCTTCACTATTATCATATCAATTGATCGTTGCATAGCAATTACAAAACCGATTTTTCATCAACAGAAATGGGTGCGTCGAGCCAATATTGCTGGAATGGTTATTGCTTTTATTGTAACCATTACATTTGCAGGATTGGGGAGCTACAATGGCGTTAATAAACACGACAAAAATGAAACAAGTGAATTGAACATCCTGTTTAAAATTGGACATTTTCTTGGGTCATTCGTCTGTCAAGTGGTAACTGCAGCCTTTCAAATTTACTTGCTTTTATTTGTCAAAGCAAAATCCAGTGTCTGCCAGTAAACATTCCAAATCAAATAATACACAAAAAAAGACAATCACAATATCTATAATGTTTTTATTTTTGATCATCACAACCACTCCTCATTTTATTGGATCCATTATCCATTTATGCAGCTTATTACCTCTAGCAACAGATGAGCAGATATTATGCTACATAGATGAGTTTCTTAGTGGCGTAATGTTTATAAACAACACCAGTGTTCTTTGCTCGATAATTACGGTATATTGCAACATAGAATATCATTAATCAAGTCATTTTCCTGTGAGTATGCGCACGCAGCCTCGCAGGAAATAAAAGTCTCTTTATACACTTCAAAATGTTGTCACTTTATTTGGTTCTCTGGAGTCCCCTTAAAGACAATCGACATTAGAAAGTTTCAATACACATTAGCACTTCCTATCTATTTTCATACATTGTATTTGATTTTTAGTATGTACAGTGTGTTTCGTATTGTTGGAAATGGAAATTTTAAAGTTGTTTTGGTAAATAAATATACCGAATTTCAAAATAATTTTTACATCAATGGAAAGCCATTTTCAAGCTCTTTCGGCTAGTATATTTTTGTAAAAAATGAAAAAGTGGGTTTTGAAAAAATAAGGAAAATGTCATCGAAAAATGTAATTAAATTTTTAATGGTCGATTAACACGTACTTTACATCGTGCTTGTTGTTTCAAAACACTGTATCCATTCAAATCTTTTATTAATTTTATGTTTGCGCTGAGACCCCCAAATTGATATTTTAAAACATAAAAACATAACTTTGCGCTGCAATTGGAGAGGTACATTGTGTGCGGATATCATTGAGTAAAACATAAAAGTTTAACGTTTTTCGGGAACACACAGCTTAAATTTGTTTATTGTTTTCCAAATTGCTGTCATTGTTTCAAAACATCTTTTCTTTTCATTCACATCTTAATCGACCATTACAAATTTAATTACATTTTTCCAAGACATTTTCCTTATTTTTTTCAAAAACCACTTTTTCATTTTTCACAAAAACATACTATCCAAAAGAACTTCAAAATGGCTTTTCGACGGTGTAAAAATTGTTTTGAAATTCGGTATATTTATTTAAAAAAACAGCTTTAAAATTTCCATTTCCAACATTACGAAACACACTGTACAAGGTATAAAAGTGTAATTAACATTGGAAACTCGTCTATACCTTGCTTACACTAATTCCTTCTTGAATGCTATAATCCTTTTGAAAAGAACCAAAATAAAAAAACAATAATGTACGAACAAAACACGTTTCGAAAATTAAACAAGATTCGCAAAAATGCGACTATATATTTCCCCAAAGTTGCAAAACTTTTATCAATTATTGTGTGTACATAGAAGACCATAAGAAAAGTGGTATAACTACCATCAACGCAAATAAAAATGCTGTCCATACTAATCAGGGTAGAATTCAATTTAATACCACAAAGGAAGTTATTTCGAACTTATTATGAAATGAAGATATTCATGGTCATGTGACATGGTTTCTCTTATAATTTTTGCTGAGGAGTTAAAAAAAGTTATGAGTTATGAGAAGTTATTATGGACAAAGCTAAAAATTGGAAGACCTAAATGCAACTAATATTTCCCCTTAAACAACTGAATATCAACAACTGCATCAATAAGTATAAGGTAAATTCATCATAATAAACGTATGATCTTCATTGCTGCAGAAGCTTGACATCCTTTTACACAGTAATATCATGGCAAACAATGTAATTCCACAGAACACAGCTTTCGTAACTCGTATTAAACTATTTTACAACATCATACAATGAAATTTGTTTACAAGTTCACAAAAGAAGAAAAGAAAATTGTCAAACCTAATTTTAATACTACAGTCTAAGTATTAAAAATACTTTGGGGTAAACAGCAAATAACTATCAAAAACAATCCAAATTTGTACTGTGTAGCATTTCAAATTAGGACAAGAGTTATTTTCCAAAAAGAGATGGTCTTAAAAGTGACAATTTATAAAATTAAATTCAAGTATTCAGAATAAACATCTCAGTCACAAAAGTATGTGGACACTCATTATTTACTATGTGATAAAAATGACTTTCGTAAATCTCAAATGAAAAAAACAAACAAATTTTGGTAGTGAAAATACACATCCATAACCAAATCACTACAAAGCCAAAAAAATAAATTTGAGTTCTGGTTTGATTTAATTTACAGATTCTTATGTTGGATTGTGTTTTAATTTATATTTGTTGTTTGTGTAAGGAAAGTTGACAGTATAAATATTATATACTTTTTACAAAATAAAATATCATAATACAGTATCAAAACAGTATGCGTGATCATGGAATTAATCCATAGTATCCAGCCTATCCAGTCCAGGGAAGCACATTCAACCAGGTTCTTTCAAGTTATTATCTGTCTCAATCCTGTGTATAAAAATATTGTACGTAATTTGTTTTCTGGAACATCTTATTGCATATACGACATCACGTTTTTACTTGCTGTTTTTGTAATGTACTCTTTGAATTAACATAATTGGTTAAACTACTTGTTCTCCACGTATAAAAGGTTTCCCTTGTGGTGGCTGTACATCATGTGCGTGCTGTGTCAGTTCAGTTTGGCTATACATTCATTCTGTATATATACATTATATCCTGTCAAATCAGGATGTAAAATAAAAATAAATCTTCAGCCTATATTGATAATGAATTTTCGTCTTTGCACTGAAATCACAGCTTCAATGTTTTGCTGTTCCAAACATTTAACTACCAACCAATCATCCATAGCATAGATAGCATCATTATTGTTATCAACAAAAACAAAACAATTTTTTTTCTGTATTTTACACGTTCATTAAAAAGTTTTTGCAAAACCTTTAACACTGAACTAAAACGATTATTTCCATCATTTAACAACCTTGTATCTTTTGAATCATTTTAAAAGCTGGCAGGAAAAGCAAACATGGTAATATTTGGGGGGGGGGCCTAAATTTTTTTTGACCATATGTTTTCTGGGGCCTGGAAGAAAAAAAAATATCTGGGGGGACCTAATCTTTTGGGGGGACCTAAGGAAAGTTGAAATAGTCTGGGGGCTGTTCTTTATTTATGTTTTCCTTTTGGATTCATTCTTTTGATTCATTCAATTATGACTGAACAGACTAGTGGACATATTTTTCCAGAAGCAAAAAAGTTTCTGAAAAGCATTTTTATTTTGTTATTCCAGTGTCTTCAGCACAAATTTGAAAGGCCACTTTAAAATATCGTTATTCGATTTGTTAATGTATTATTTTGAAACATACATTACAGGTAGCACCGGTTTGTGTATTAAATTGAACTTAATTAGCTTAGTTTTATGTAGCTTATACTCTTTATAGCTACTGTTATGTTTATCATTCACTTAAAATATAAGTAAGTAAGTAAGTAAGTAACCATCCGTGTCCATCCGTAATGATTGGCTATGATTGACTTGGAACTGGTAGTTGATTTACTGTCAGAGATACATATAGCATTGCTCTAACTTGCCCGAAGGCCAGTGTGCAGTCAGTCGATGGCTCCTAATGGGCTGATATGCTGCTTTTAAAGCGCATCAGAGTGGAGTATCAAGTTAAAACATGACTGGACTCGAACACGGGTCACAGCGGTCGCACTCAAAGGTACTAACCACTACACCATCGCTGCACGAATAATATAGTAGCTCATTTGATATTTGATATTTGTTGCATGAGCTTTTTTGCATGTTATTTCAAAACATTTTATTTTGGAAATTTATAATATATAGTAACATAAAATATATAACCATTTAGCATGTTTATTTATAGTTAGGATTACTGTAGTTTATACCTTTCTTCTATGGTTCATTCAAAACAATTTTTCATGTTTTAAAAAATAGTACCTTAAGACACTAAATTAAGCCGCGTACTTAATTAAGACGGTCAAAATTAAGCCGCGCATTAATTAAGCCGCACTGTACTTATGTTGTGAAAAAATGTGTATTAATTAAGACACACCCAAGGCCTAAGGGAAAAATACTTGAGAAACAAAAACAGATAAATTCATTTTTGCAATGAAGACATTCTCTTCAACATGAAAATTACATGTATGGATCTATTAAAGAATGTTCACCCGCACGTGCTTTTTCGATGGCTTGGATGATACCAGCTGATCGAAATCCAGATATTATTATCTTTTTGCCATCTTCTGTATCAAAAAAGCTAAAAATCTTTTTAAGTGTCTCAAAATAGATAGGCTTCAGCGTTGTCAATCGTAGGTCGACCGAGATAGTTGTGACATCCAATTTCCATGTTTTTTATTTTTTCTTTGTATGAGTGTTAATTAAGCCGCATTATTTTAAGCCGCGTAATTAATTAAGCCGCATTTAATTAAGCCGCATTCTTTGTTGTGCGGCTTAATTAAGTACTCGGCTTAATTTAGTGTCTTAAGGTATCTCAAAAACACATGTTGTGTTGATCATCTGAAAAATTCTATTATACTACTGGGGGCTGTCACATTTTATGTTCAGGGGGGGGGCCTAATCCTTTTGGGGGACCTATTTTCTTTGGGGGGGGGCCTAAGACCCCTCTAGATACCATGGCAAAGTCTTCTACTGACAATCTGCACTGACTGAAAAAAAATGGCGCACTTACTTCACTGTAGACTAGCCTCTATTCTTATCTACTTTGGCGGCTAGGTGGAAATGCAATACTGAACCGCGACTATAAAAGTGAACGGAGAAGATGAAGAAGGAAACTACCGGTTTTAACATATATTTCGCCCTACGGGGAAATATATAATTATACGCCACTGCATCATTTAAAATTAACTAAAAACGCAAGTTTCTTTTTAAATTATATTTATTTAAAACCATTTTAGTACTGTGTTATATTGATTTTAAAATGGAATGCGTATGGATATTTTGACAACCTCGAACCCAGATCCGTATATCGAAAAGGCAAGAGACCCTGGGTTCGAGGTTGGATATTTTGACATACTTCTTTTTCCGCTTCCAGTAATGAAATTGAGTGATATGATTGTTGTCGGCAACTTAATATAAGAGGGCTACTTAAAAAAGCTAAGCTATTTGGAAGAGTAAAAATGAACACTTAACATTTAAAAATACGCTTTGCTCCTCTACCTTGATCTGACTCCAGTGATCAACACATAGTGATAGTGTTATGCCTTATGGGCAAAAAGATTTCCGCAAAACCTGTTGAAGCATGAAAAATGAAATATTTTATGACATTTGTGAAATTCGACAGAAAATGTTGCATGATCTATTTGGGCTCGAACCACCGACCTTTCGTGTAACAGTCGAATGCACTAGCCAACTGCGCCACCGAACCTCGCTGAATTGTATTGCTATAAGATGTTTTGTTGAGAGTTAGAATACCGTATTTCCTCTATTAAGCGCCCGGGCGCTTATAAAATTTTTTCGAAAATTAGGAGGGCGCTTATTGGAGGGGGGCGCTTAAAAGCTTAAAAGAGGGCGCTTATAAAATTATTTCAAAAAACCTTAACAAAAAATTGTGAGAGGTGTTAAAAATAAATACTTATTTCCACTTTTATTATTTTCTATAAAAACTATGTACAGAAAACAGAAGAAATATCAGGTTTGGTTCATGTAATGTTTTCCAACTCTATATCATCTCGGAGTCTATTAGAATGTTTGGATCATCTTCCATGTCTCGTTGAAAAGATCTACAAGCAGTTGGCTGACTGTTTTGGCTAGTTTCTAATAAACGCCCGGGTGCTTATCTAGGATTTTGACTCTAACATTGTAACTCTAATAAGCGCCCGGGCGCTTATTAGAGGGGGTGGGGGGGGGGGGGGGGGGGGCGCTTATAAAATTATTTTTGGATTAACAGGGGCGCTTATTAGAGGGGGGCGCTTAAAAGAGGGGGGTGCTAAAAAGAGAAAATACGGTAAGTTAGAATTTAAATTTATAAAACCTGGTTGCAATCGAGTTTTGCCTCGTTTCTATATTTCATGCTTTGAATGCTTGTGCTAAGTTGTTGCAACTGACCGTGAACTGCGTGAATGCAGTGTGTCTCAAAACGATTGGAACCAGAAAAGGTATCTTATTTTTTGGCAAAATTATTTTTCAAAGTATAATAAATCTTATATTAGGAGAAAGCTCTGAAAAAGATCTTTCCAATGGCGTATTTTTCGCACATGGAGGGGAAAAGGATGATGAAATATGGAAGAAAGCAAATTGAAACCGATCGTTAAATTTTTAAAAGTCAATTAATCATGTTAAATTCGCTATATGTCAAAAAGGCAGGAAGCCCTGGGAACGAGCTTGGAATCACTCTAACTAAAACAATTGAGGTATTTCAAGACGACGAAGATTAACTGCTAAAATTTGTAAATACAGTTGACCCCACCAGATTCGACGTTTTTGAATGGAAATTACCCCCGCTATCTCGACATTTCTAACTCGACACCCGCCTATTATCTCGACATAAATATTTCAGCGTGTATTCATTGAGGTTCTCGTCTCCACTACTGATACGATTTGAACAAGATGCCAAAACACATTGTACTAAATTCGAACGCTCGAATTTATCTCAGTTCTCACTTTGAGAGTACTAAAGGAAAGATTTTCAAAAGAACAGCAAAAGACCAATATATTTCTACATTCTATACGGGTTGATTTAAGACACATATATATTACTTGATTTATCACACCAACTTATTGTCCAGGTTTCCATTTCAGAACTTTACAAAAACAGTACAAAAAAATACAAATATAATAACTATGAAGACTACATATGACGTCATAACTGCCATCGCCCGTGTGACGTCATTTCCGAAAAGTGTGATGCCCTAAAGGTTATGGACAACTGTTCATTACAGGAACAGGTCACAATTTGACCCTTTCATGAATTACATCACCATCGTTCAAGGCAGTCATGACGTCATAAAACAGAAGGTGATGGGAATCGTTTGGTTTTTTTTGTTTCAATATCAGTGGCGGATCTAGAGGTATGTCGAAATTTGTGTAGGAGAGTCTTAGCAATCTAACCATAAAAGAAAAGCGTTCCAATAATCCCATTGGTAATATAAATAGAATTCACAAATTAAGTTTATGCACGACAATAAATTGAAATTATGCAGTTTTTCCTCATTTTCATCATCGTTTTACTAAGCGAACCATTATTACTCAATAATATTTACCTACTATTGCCTATGGTCAGCAGAATAGCTAACATGATTTCTTTGAATATGCTAATAAAAAATGATAGCAGATAGTCCATTTTAGTTATACAACTCGATGACCTTGTTGGTGTACATACCAAACTTTGCTATTTTTAACTGGCTTAATAAGAATATTTCGCATTTATTGACCCCTTTATGTCACGAAACTACAACTTTCAAAACAATCACACGTTGATAGTTGACAGTAATGTCAATTTTGTTCTGGTGTAACAGCAAGCACGACTTGCGAGAAACGACTACTTCCAAATAGAAAGGTTTAAATGTACATAGTTGTAAAAATTTGTTGAAAAATCACTGTGGAGGAGCGCATTCGTGCGGCACAAAAATGTACACATAACGTCCATGAAAATGCACTTCTTCGCATTGATTTTTAAACATTTTAAAAAATCAAGGAGAAACGCAAAAACATAAATTAAACAAATAAAACAGTGCTCAGAGTGAATTAATTGATGTACCGTAAACGCTCTAATAAGCGCCCACACTCTAATAAGCGCCCTCTGTCAATGTCGACTTCAACCTGCTTGACGATGACTTGGATGAAGATGATTTTGTAACGATTGATTAACGAACGTTTATGCGAAACAAATATACTCTAGAACATCAAACGTGTAGTTTTCAAATAAGCGCCCCTCTCTAATAAGCGCCCACCCTAATATCTCAAAAATTAAATAAGCGCCCAGGATGCTTATTAGAGCTTTTACGGTAACACACAGAAGAAATTAGAAGTTATAAATTGAAGTGAGGATCGTAGTGAGGGTCGTAGTGAGGGCCGTAGTGAGGGTCGTAGTTTGGTGAATGTCAGCAGTGTGAATCCCTCATGAAATGGTCTTGAAGCTGACTAATATCAAAATGACAAACAAGATCGTCGTAAATAAATTGTCGCTTCGTAAAAAAATGCTGACTTAGTTTTCCTACGACATTGATAACGGTTCTCAACCTTTACATTCATCAGATTTCAAATAACCTACGGGTGCAAAGTCTAAAAATAGAAATTTTTATTCCAGCCGGGTGGTGAAGGGGGCGTTTAAATAAAATATATCAGAAATAACATTTGCCAGAAAAAATACAACACCATAATGTTTCAGGTTTCGCGTTGTTATTCGAGAGAATGTTACACGAATCACCTATTGATATTCAACTTTGCCAGTTGCTTCGTGGTTTTACCATACTCAGTTGTAGCTGAAAAAAAAAGACAGTAAAAACGAAGAGAAGTGCTTCAAAAAAAAAAACAATAAAAAACCCGAAAACTACCTGCCCAAATGAAAATAGTCCGACTATCAACTATCAGCTACCTGCCCAAATAAGAAAAACCACACCCGAATAATCACAAACTCAGCAAACATATTGCTATGTTCACTCATTATTGCGCCCTGCTGCTTCGGTACGTTAAAAAAACTTAACTTTGCTGACTCTGCAAATCAGTATTTGTGTTCGAATCTCGTTTGAAAAAAATTCGGGAAAGGTCGATTTTTCGAATTTTTTTCTGGAGAAATTTAAATTTCTCCCTGATTATTTTTGCGTTTTGTTTCCATGTTAAATATTTCTAATGAAACTTTATCCACACAGCAAGCACTTCAATTTTTTCACACCACACTGCACTTGTAATAAAACGGGGCGATAAATTAAAGACGGTAACATGTTTACGCCCTTTCTACTAACAGATTTTTCCAAATTGCAAGACGCACATAAACAATGATGATTTTGAATCAATATGGCATCAAAAATATGATGGAGACCTTTTATTTGAAACTGCACACCTTGGCAGACCTACACACACCTTGAACAGACTACTCTGCCAATCGATTTTTAAGAGCCACTACACACTTGGGAATTTCCAGAGCACATGAAAAATAAACCAACACTTACGGAGTGCATAAGTATCACTGATTTCTGATTTTTCATTGAAATCTGAGGCATCTTGATAAGGTCTCACATTTTCATCAGGGAGTTCCACCACCTGCAATTTTTCATCCTGTTCTTCTCCAGTGTCAGTGTAAAATCTTCCACTTTCTCCTACATCAACCTCGGGCACTGAAAAGACAGTGGATAGTTAGATGATGAGTAGCTAAATGTTTAAGGACTACATAACCACACAAGCTTCATCCTAGGAGTGACACATTGACACTGAACAGATGTGCAGAGTTAAAAGATGGCCTTGGATCATATATTTATTGTTTCATTATATTTTCTTCAGGAAATAGAAGAGTTGCTGGTACTAATGTGCCTTCTTGCAAAAAAAAAGAAAAGGTCCTCCTGGAAAATTCTATGACAAAATCCCTTTTGGTGTCAATCAATCAAATGTCAATTAAACTAAAATATGGATTGATTCAAACAGTTTTAATTTCTGGCAGTTCAAATTCTAATCACTATGCCAAAAAGCCACAAGTTGCAAAATCCAAACAGTGAAGGGATTTTCTAGAATAAACTACTCAATACTACTCATGACATCATATCCAACAGTACCCAAAAAGTTGACAATTCGACGATATAAGAACTATTGCAATATAAAATAAGAAAGGGAAACAATTTTTATTCGTCCAACCGACTCACCCTTCACCAGTTCATCATATTTATTCTCAATGTGCCTTATGATGTCATGTCTAGGAATTTTTTCCAACATAGTTTTCAAATCGGCCCAAGTCACTGACTGTGCAGTCATTTTTATCCAAGTATTCAAAGCCTTCATGGACTTTTCATAAATGCTTCTACAGTCTAAGTCTATTGATTCTATCTGGTGCTCCTGTATTTTTAAACGCCTTGCTAACCGTTTCCAATCACCAACAATCAAGTTTGCCACATCATTCAAAACTTCTGTGTCTATAGATTGCTGTGGAGAATGTGGTTTCCCTTCTAAATAGAAAACATAGATGTATACAACTTGTTGATGCTAAATTTAGATAATTTTTTGGACTTTATTCTATGCTATATCGTAAATGACGCATTAGCGTCCTGGTACAAGAGTATTTTATCCAATCAGCGCCCCTGCTCAAATACAACAAAAGGCTCACCAGTAGGGGCACTTATTTGAGACAGTGAAAAATAATAAAATTATTATAGTTGTTATTTAAATATATTCATTGCTTCAATGAAAATTAAGCCGGAAAGGAAATTTTAACAAGCCAACTTTCAATCCTGACAGAAAAAGATACTGGTCCATTTCAGATTCATGAAATTGACATTGCGACAGTAGCACCTGATTTCCTTGTTGTGGATTCTGACCATGAAGAAGACGTAAGATATCGACATTTAGTTTAGTTTAACATTATTTCAGACATTATATTAAGAAAGAAAAATATTGAAATAATACATTTTCCTTGTCATGATATGAAAATTTAATAAGCGCCCCTGCTGGAATAAGTGCCCCTGCCAATTAAGCTGCGCCTCTAAAGGCTGACATTTTAAATAAGGGCCCCGGGCACTAGTTTTGTCATTTACGGTAAATGAACATAAATTTTCACTTGAAACATTACTTTATATTCAAGCTCAAGCTCTTGCTATACAACAGAAAATTCATATCTATTTGAACATAATTTTACGCAGGGAGCAAATTCGTGGACAAAATCAATGCAAAGGAATACATTTCAATGAATATTCTCTTTCGTTCTCAGAGGCTAATACAGACTGATTTTGACATTGATAAACCCATTTGGGCGTAAAAAAATCAATGCCAAAAAACAAATATTCACTTGCAAATAATGAAAGTTATCACAAAGAAAGCAAAACAACAAAACTGCATATATAGTAACTTATCAATATTATTGCTATTTCACAAAATCCAAATAATGAAAAAATAATGCAAATAATGCAAAGATCGGCAGATAGTTCCACATCTTAACATGCTTCAAGTGTAATACAGTTTGTAACCATAAAACAATCAATCTGGTTAAATATTGCATCTGTATGCAGTCACACAGATTTTCCAGTAATTCGCTGTTTGTGTAAAATAATGCGAAATTAAAAGATTTCAATTCATTGCTCAATTCATAGCGCTAGCATTTGGAGGCATTTTTAGACTACACTTTGAACAGCTCAAAATTTTCCTACACTTCCTTGTTGAATTTTGCTACCGACGCCAAAACATTTATTCTATATACCTCCTGATTGTAGAGACATTTTGACAATTTCGCCCAATGAGTTCGCAGTGTTTAGGTGAATTAAGGCAATCTTGTCTTTTATGTACATCTCACCATTCTACAAAGATTAAAGTAAATTCGAAACTTACTTGGTATATGTTGAGATTTACTTGGTATAATGACTTTCTTGACTTCTGAAACTGAAAGAATAACAATATTCAATGATATGAACTGAAAATGCTCAAGAACTCGTTTAGCACCAGTTGTATGTCAGTTTCGTGTTTACATATATAAAGGCATGATAAATATACAGACAGTTTTGAGCATGAAGCCATTGGAATACTGTATTTCCTCGCCACAGCGTTTATTATATAGAAATCAAATAAAATTTTTAAACTTTTTAGAATATTTCTTGTTTGGCTTGTTTCCTAATAAACACCGCTTTTCAAGATGCAGCATTAATTAGAAGGCGGCATTAATAAGAAGGTGGTGTTTATTAGAGGGCGGCACAAACTACAAAAACTATTAACATGTACTCAGAATAAACTATTAAGGTGTACTATACAGTGTTTTGTTGTTGAAAATTTTATTATTAATTTATCGTTCTTTACTGTAACAACATGGCTTATTGTCAAACATTTGCTTGTTCCAATAAAAGGGACAAGACTAAGTGACCTGGAGAGGCAATTTCGTATTTTACTTCCCCAATACAACAGAAAGTTCATATCTATTTGAACATAATTTTACGCAGGGAGCAAATTCGTGGACAAAATCAATGCAAAGGAATACATTTCAATGAATATTCTCTTTCGTTCTCAGAGGCTAATACAGACTGAAAAAAAAAAAAAAATAAAAAAAATAAAAAAATTTTACTTTCCCAATCCTGTGAAAGAGAAATGTCGTGCTCAAAGATGGCTATAAAATGTTAGGACTGACAAATAAATATATAGTTTATAGAAATCATGCATTAGTTTCGATTTTCCACTTTTGAATGATCTTTGAGGATCATATAAAAATATTTCATATCACAAAAGAAGAATTTTATAACATAAGTACTTTGTTATTTATTTCTTTCATCACGGAAAATTTGTTCCTAAATCTGCGATAGCAAAATGAAAGCTATTTTGAGGACAGATTTGGTCAACATCAAGACATAAAGTCTATATGAGATGTTATGCAGTTTATATTTTCAAGTTCAAATATTTTGAACTTTTTGTATTGCACATTCACAAACAGAAAACAGTAGTCACCTTGTGACATCAGTAAAAAAGTCATGTGATATTTTAAAAGCTTGTTTTAACGTTATTAGAAGATTTTTTACAAATTTTGGAAAATGTCTTATTTTTCTACGTGTAATAAGTTATGTAAGTGAAAGTTGTTTTTTGATGTTAATTCTCCTTTAAACAAATTCTGCTAAAAGTGTCCACATATAAGTTGGATAATGTTCAACTTTTTAGACGTGGAATATTCTGCAAGCCAATTAAATCATTCCTTTAGTGATCTGTATCAATAAACGTCAAATTTCCTTATAAATGGCTTGTACAACTTGTGCTCAGCCAGAAGCAGATTCGAAGTCACAACCTCTGGTGTGCAGTCAGTGTTACATCAGTTTTACATCAACTATTTTTCAGGTTTTTCATGATGTGTTCATTTTTTAAAACCAATTGTTTACCAGTATAACAATACACTCAAAAGGTAGAGAGAAAAAACTTCAACTTATTATCAGCTTTTATTTCAAAAATGAATAAAGTGAATAAAAAACATGTTCAATGAGAGCGCATAACAATTAAAAGAAATTAAATTATTAAAACAAAAGCAAAAAAATATTTTGTTTCATGACCCACTTTTTTCACCTGTCTGAGTCGTGCGAGGAAAGCTTCATTTTTTAAACATTTTGGTTGCTCGAAAAAAAGGTTCACCCATTTCAGACAGTCAGCCAAGTGTTAGGATACAACACTGGCAAACTGAACACGCTACCATGTTATGGCACCACTGCTTGTTGTCCAAAATGTTTAATCAGTTGGTTTCTTTGTATCTAGTTGATGTACTGTTTTGAAAGCCAAGTCAACAATAGTCCTTAGAATATAAAATTAATAATAATTTTAATAAAAAAAAACATTATTCCTATTGGTTCACCAGCCAAAAAAAGTCACGTTCGATTGGGGTTGCAATGTATTTGGTTTCGCACTGACGCCGCACACAAAAAAAGAAATAATTTCGCTAACAACTGAATCTACCATTTTGTGTGACAGACAAACAGACATAGAATTGGCTATTAATATATAGACTAGCCACCAAGGCGGCGGCACTCGCCACCCATGTTCAACCTGTGTTGAGTTCACGAAAAATAAAATTAAGGAATTGGCAATGATAAGTGTGTCCATGTTGTAGAGCTCGAAAAACTGATCAAAAAAATGTATGGGAACCATTATAGAGATATCATCGTTTTAAAATTTTGATCACATCACAGACCCGTCCCCCAAAAATTTAGACCCAAATTTTTCATCACGCTATCGCCTGTATGGCGGACCCCAAAAACCATCAGTTATCCCTATTGGTTATCAAGATAATTTTCCCTAAACATCATATTCGATTAGGGTCTCAATACAATAGTTTCACACTGACGTCGCACAAAATAAAATAAAATAATTACTCTCACAACTCAAAATCAGACAAACAGACAGAGAGTTGGCTATTAATATATAGATAACTTTTTGTCATAGCAATGTGATTTTTTTACTTTCTACATTTTTAATGACTTAAAGTGACTTGATAAATTTCTATGATTAGATAACAATTCAAAGAAATTTATATATATATACCTGATTCTGTTCCACGTAACAACTGTGCAATATCATTTCGTTCAATATCTTCCATTATTTCAATCAATCCATTTAAATCATTTATTGTAAATATATCTTGTTGTTCTAATTCATTGAAAAGGTCTGTTGCATTCTTTATGTTCTCCAGAACACCATAACCAATCTTATCCTTTAATAAGTACTTGACTTCTTCTATATTTTTTGACGTCAACTGCTTTGCAGCTTTTACAAGCTTTGCTCTGGAACGAGTCATTTTAATCATCTCGTCATTTATCAATTATAATAATAGTCATTGCTAAAAAACATGAATGAAAACTTCTTGGTTTAGTGATTGGCATGATTAAAATTATAAATTATAAGCAAATTATTAGCAAATATTATTGAAATCCTTTGGGGTATTATTTCCAGCTTTATATTATATGCAGAGAAAAAGGATATATAATAATATATATATTACTAGTATCCCGTGTAAAAAGTTTTTACGGGTTTTACTTCTGAAAATGACGTCTCAAAAATGGTGTCAAAAATTAAATCACAGAATGAAAAAACAGAAAGTGCATCAGTGTTGTAAGTACTATAAACTCTCTGTAATTCCCTAAAAACCCTAACCTTAATAAAAAGAAATAATAGGTGCAGGTACCATAAAATTCGTTTCAATTAGAGAGAGATAACATTTGGAGATCCTAACTGTATTACTGAACTCTAAAAAATATACCAAAGCATGTATGATCGTTCAGTGACAACCAACCGTTACCGAGGTGTCGTTGATGAAACATTTGAGTGACGTCAAAGCTCTGTTCGTAACTCCGTTGTCAATGTTCTGTTGAAAAAATTCAGTTATTTTCTTAGAGGTTCTAGAGATATTTTCCAAATAGCTTCGCATCTCTAATTGAAGACGCAATGCAATTTTTCCCTGATTTAAATATCCACTTAAACAGACGCCATGTACATTAAACATTTTTCCAGGTTTGCAATCAAAACTGAAGCGCAGAACAAAAAAGTTGTTTTACTTGGAACATCTGTAACCCATTAAAAATAAAAATATGCGCTGTGCATCCACTTGTTTCACTCTGTAAAATAAATTGTGTCAATTGAAGATGCAATGCAATGGTTCCCCATGGTTAAAAAATCTAACGTCAATACGAAAAAAAAACACTCCTCATCCTTCTTTTAATTAAAAATCTCTAGGTATTCCGGCTCAAGCATTTTTTAGTTTACTATCAGTACAGGAGTTCTGAACAGAAAAACTTTTTAATTAGAAGATCCGAAACACATAAAAATATTCATAATAAATCTTTTACGGTGCGATATATGCAGCAGTAAAAATAAATTAATACAAAATAAATTGTGCGTATACAGGAAATCAACAAATAGATTAAAATCGCTGTAACTGTTCATCCATACCCGAACGTAAATAAAAGCCAAACGCGGAAGTCGTAAAAGTGTCAAAATATGAATTGTAAACAATTGCGATTTTCTGGTACGAACTCAGAAGGTCATGATTAAAAACCATGATATTCATTTCTTCAATAGCGTATTATTGGAAAAGTAATGACGCAGAAACCCTATTCATACTATAAGAAAAACAAAACAAACAAAAATTTTCAAAAGTGTACTTACCCTAAAAACATCAATAAATCTTCGTGCAATACTTTCGTTGTTGTCTATTGTTTCTTGATCTCGCGAATAATCAAAACATTTGAAACGATCGAATGCAATGCAGTGTTTTCCCCTTATACTAATCGTAGAAAACTATTAACCGCCGTGGTCTGACACTCTATTATGAATAAGTGACCGCAAAAAGGACCCGAAATTTTAGAGAGTGAAAGCGTGAAAAAAGCGGATGCACAGCGCGTATTAGGATATAGATTATAATATATACACAATTATCTGTCCACAACCGATCATTCCATAGATACTGCCAAATAAAGTCACACACTTGCGAAAAGAACCATTTTCTCACGCCTCCTTTTCTCAATCAGCATAACCACATTTATTCTAAACAATTCGGATTTAGAAAGCAACACTTAACCACCCATACTTTAATTAACATTATAGAGTGCATAGGTAACTGTCTTGATAATGGTGGGCTTGCTTGTGGGATATTTGCAAGCTTCTCATTTTGACCTACGCCATCGGGTTCGCGTGCACCATCACATAGGCAAAATAGGTTAAGCTTCCATTTCACTGATTGTAAAGAGAGTGGAAACTAAGATGCTTTTTAATTTCATTGAATAACACGAAAACGAGTCCTGCTGATGAATTCATATTAACGAAGGAAATTACCTTAGCAATGGTGGCCGTTCTCCCTAGCAACAACAAATTGGTGAATAATCACTTACACTTAAGTTATCCTTCATTGTCAATTGAACACCAAAACTAATTATAATAAAAGTTGACCATGTTTTTAAAAGAGTATCTACCTGCACAATTAAAAGAGCGTCTTAACTAACTTTAGGAGCACACCCCATAATGACAAGACTGGCTTCTGGAAAGAAAAAATCCATAAAAAAAATGAATGAAAAAAATGATGAAGTTAATAATGTTGGGTTGTTATTTATATGCTCAAAAATCACGAGAAGTTGATTTTAAAGACATTTTAGAGAGTC
Organism: Turritopsis dohrnii; assembly: GCA_027922465.2. Classification (NCBI taxonomy): domain Eukaryota; kingdom Metazoa; phylum Cnidaria; class Hydrozoa; order Anthoathecata; family Oceaniidae; genus Turritopsis; species Turritopsis dohrnii. The sequence goes on along the minus strand of BQMF02000259.1, from coordinate 299,762 downwards.
AAGATTCTAAAATTTTTGCTATAACATACTTTGTGCACTGTATCTGATCGTGTATGCACAGAGATTTATGTACGTAATTTACCGTGTCAGCACACTTTCCTAAAATGAGAAGCCTGTATTTGTTGACCTACAAAAAGCCTTTGATACTGTTGATCATCAAATCCTTTTCACTATGGCATGGTATGGTATTCGAGGTATAGCAAACAACTGGTTCACGTCCTATCTTACTGGTCGTTTCCAGTATGTCTCTATCAGCAAATCAAACTCAAAATTATCACCTATTCTCCACGGTGTTCCACAAGGTTCAGTGCTTGGTCCGTTGTTATTCTTGCTGTACATTAATGATCTGCATTACTGCATTAAGTCATCTAAAACCTACCACTTTGCAGATGACACACACCTCCTAAATTTTTCAAATTCACTGGAGTCTCTCTATTGGAAGACTAACGCTGACCTTAAACGACTATGCTCTTGGCTAAATGCCAACAAAGTTTCCTTAAATGCTAGCAAAACTGAATTCCTGATCCCTAAATCCCGGTCTCATATTCTGGACTTTATACCATACTTAACACCATGTGGTAAGCGCATTCACACAAGTCACAGTGTTAAATACTTAGGTGTTCATCTAGATGGAAAACTTATATATACTTCATCAATTGCAGCAAAACTACAGAAAGCCAATGGGGCATTATCCAAAGTTTGACATTACGTCCCCCAAAACTCCCTCCTTAACATTTACCATGCAATTTACCATCCTAACACAAATAATTCACAATTCTACACACCGCGACGAAAACGTCCTTGATCTTCTATTAACAAACAACGCAGACCCTATCTTTAATTACACATGCACAACCACCACCTATTCAGACCACTATTTCATTGATATCGCTACCCACTTAGTTCAGAATAAACCAACCTTCGAAAGTAATTGCAAAAATTTAAAAAGTGAATTTGATGGATTTAATTTCCATAGCGATAAAATCAATTGGGAAAGCATTAGCAATCAACTATCTCACGTTAACTGTGATGAGGTGTTGGATCAACCAAATCCTGATATACAATATAAAGCTTTCCTTGACAACTGTTTACATATTATCTCCAATAACTTACCTGCAAGAAAACCACCCAAAAAACATTTCACAGTTCCACGTGACCGTAGGATTTTAATGAGAAAACGCAAAAAACTTACAAAAAATTGTCAAAGTAACAAGAACAAACAAAAACTTATCGACATCGAATTCAAATTACAAGAATCTTATAAAAAAGAGAGAATGGACAGCAAATACGATGCAACATCTAAGATAAAAACTAATCCTAAATATTTTTACTCATACCCAAAACGTTTAAGCAATACCAAACCAAAAGTTGGACCTCTTTATGACCCAACAAAAAACAAACTTACAGCCGACTGTTACGAAATGGCTTACATTCTCCAAAGACAATACATGTCTGTTTTTACATTACCCAAAAAAGACTACAGTTTTCCCGACCATCAAGAACACCAGGAAAGTTCACTTCTAGAGAACATGGAATTCACTGAAGACGACTTCATTAGAGAGATCGACACAATACCGTCTAATTCAGTTCCTGGACCTGATGGAATACCAGCAGTTTTCCTAAAGAAGTGCAAAGATTCACTTGCAAAACCATTGAAAATTATCTGGCGAAGCAATTTGGATAATGGAACAACCCCAAGTATTCTCAAAACAAGTCATATATCCCTATATTTAAAGGTGGTGATCAAAGCGCACCAGTGAACTACCGTCCAATTGCACTAACATCATTAGTAACAAAAGTTTTTGAAAAGATTTTGAGAAAAAATCTACAAATACACCTCGAAGCAAATCAACTCTACAATTCGACCCAACACGGTTTTAGGACAGGTCGATCATGTCTTAAGCTACTTGCACACACAGAAAAACTAATCTCACACAAGGAAAAAGGGGAGAATGTAGACGTGCTATACCTTGATTTCAGTAAAGCATTTGATAGGGTTGATCATTCAATCCTGTTAAACAAACTGAAAAAGGACAGAATCGGAGGAAGAATCCATAAATGGCTAAAGTCTTTTCTTACAGGTCGCTTGCAATTCGTCTCCGTCGATGGATTTCTATCATTCAAAACCATTGTTATTTCTGGAGTCCCACAAGGGTCTGTCCTGGGCCCACTACTCTTCCTCATTATGATCCAGGATATTGACAAAAATGTTATCCATTCAACTCTATCTTCATTTGCCGACGATACGAGGCTGCTGAAAGGTATTTCAAACATTGAAAATGTTGCAGAGCTACAAAATGACCTTCATGCTGTCTACGAGTGGACAGAACAGAATAATATGAGCATCTCTCATATGGAAAGAATACGGAGCTCAAGTCCCATTCTTCATACCTATCAGATACAGGAACAAAAATTGATTCAGTCACCTCTGTGAAAGATCTTGGTGTTATATTGTCAACTGATATGTCGTACGACTTGCAAATTGAAAATAAATCCTGAAAGTTAAGAACTTAAGTTCATGGATCTACCGAACCTTCCAATCCAGGGACACAATACCGATGCTAACACTATGGAAATCGTTGGTTATTCCACACCTGGACTATTGTTCTCAGTTATGGGATCCAACGAAACGATCTCTAAGCAAGATCTTGAAGCCCTCCAGAAATCATTTTTGAACGGTATACCATCACTAAGAAACCTAAATTATTGGGAGAAATTGAAGAAGCTGAATACCCACAGTCTCGAGAGGAGAAGAGAAAGATATAAAATCATATACACTTGGTGCATCCTTGGTCCCAAACTTCAATCTTGATGACAGTAACAGTGGTATACATGCACGCACAAGTCAGAGGCTAGGACGGAAATGTCACCTCAAACCAGTTAACTCAACCCATAGAAATATCTGGAAAGGTTGTCTGTCTGAAGAAGGGCCAAGACTCTTCAATGTCCTTCCCAAACACATCAGAAATACAAGTGACTGTGCCAAAACCACCTTCAAAACTAAACTAGACCAATTTCTACGACACATACCTGATGAACCACTGCTGTCAAGCTACCTTTCACTTAGGAGAGCAGATTCCAACAGCATTGTAGAAATGGTCAAGCATTGGACACCGTCGTGAGTGAAGATTCACAGAAGCCATCTCAAGTAAGTAAGTAACAATATTTAGCTCTCGTATGCGCTTTGCCTGCCAAATCTGGGGTCTCTGTGACAACATCTATACCCACAGAATCTTAACACTACAAAAAGCAGCAATACGGCTTATGACTTTCTTGGAGCTGCAAACACCATCATTATGGTAAATGGTAAATAAACTTCTCTACTTTATACTTACTTTTCCTTCCACCATTGTCCAAGAAGTGTATTTGGGTAATTTTGATATGTGATAGGATGATTTGAAATTGATGGAAGTATTATCTCAAGCATAATAAACAAAAAGTTAGTTTTCAAATCATATTATTTAGCTATGGAAGCGAGAGGAAAACCCCACCATCATTCCCTCATTTTGATGATGAGCTTTATTTCGCTTTTTTGAATTGAGTTAGTCCAGAATTGATGCTACATGCGAACTACAGAGGTAGTTATACAAACATATCTTCTGGCGTTTAATCCAGAGATGATCCAGAGATACATGTGAGTTTTCTTTTCTTTATTATAATATCTTCACTAGTTCTTCTCGCTGTTTCCAATAAGAGTCTCCGTTCATACATTAATATCTCACGGTTAAACCCCTGAATAATGGAGCATCTGATGAACCAAGGCTATGCTTATTTTTTTCTCTGGGATGCAGAGGGAGAAGTCCCTTTGTCAAAGCTGAAATTCCCCGCCCACAAGGGACTGCGCTATAGTTTCTGTATCGGGCGTTTTAAGGGTAATTTACACCGTACGATTTTCATACGATTTTTGTTGCAAAGGTCGCATCACCGCTGTTGTAAACATAAAAAATCGTACGAAAATGTGTCTCATATTATGACACACGGCAAAGAAAATCAACTACCAGTTGCAAGTCGGGGAGGGCAGAATAGCCAACACCACCACTACTACTGTGTGCGTGGTGGATGGAGGAAGCCCAAAGGTCTAAACACTCCCAGTTACTAACTTCTTACTCACTTACTTACTAAAATACAAGAAATTGAAGATTTTATTGATACTGTATGAGATGAAGAAAATCTTAAATCCAAAATATAGATATATATAGTTTAATGTTTCTTTTTTGCTTCTTTTGCGTTAACACAGTGTGGACATGATGGATATCGTGCACGAGGTGTCAGTCTCAGGTTCTAGCACAATTACTACCTGTAAAATTGTCCCTGTAAAATTGTCCCTGTAAAATTTCCCCTGTTGGTCCATTTTATAAGCTGTGCTCCGTGCCAAGCCGAATTTGGACATTTTTCAGCACGGCTGCTCGGCATTTGGTTTTTAACAGTCGAGCCGAGCCACAGGTCATCATTATTATTTTTATTTACTTATTTCTCTTTGGTACAATGATAAATAGTAACAAGACTTCACACTCTCCCCCTTTTTTAAGGATGGTGTAGACTTGTTTCTCTGTGCGCATCTGCAATGTTGGGTTTAGTAAATTTGTGATCTTCAGATAGATAAATTTGATATTCACCCTGTATTCTTCCCTTGCAAACTAATATACCTCCAGCATTCTGAATTAAGTGCAATCGTTCTACAACATGGTTATGATTATTTGTTTCAACTGCAGACGTTTGAGTTATATGAATCCAAACATCTCTGGCCTTCTCAATTTCAATTGGTAACAATTCACCAATTCACCTTTGATTTTCTTTTGGGCCTGACTGTTATGCATGAACCTTTTTATCCAAGGTGTTGTTCTTATAACTTTAAGGAACTGAAATATTTCTAGTACTTGGTCTGATGTAAAAGGTTGGATTAATGCAGTGAAATGAATTTGTTTCGTCAACTTTCTTTTCTCCTCAACTTTTTAAAATTAAGATTTGTAATGTTTTCGGACGGGCGGATTGCTTTTGCCTTTGAGCCAATTTGGACCATTAAATTGGAGGAGGGATGGTAATTTAGTTGTTTCTTCACTCTCAGTGTCAGTTGGCTTATCTTGTATTGATCAATGTCTGCAAATGATGTCTTTCTTCTGATTTTGGAGATTCTGTTTGAAACAAATTGCTTTCACTCCTTATTGTTGCTTCGTATCCCTTACAAGGCAATTGCACTGTCAAGCCAACCAATTGCTGATGTTACATCACTCAGTAAGTTTGTTACATATGTCCAGCTACTAGCTCCAAGCGAGGTATAGAGGTTTCTCTTTTAGAAATTTTGCTGTCAGTAACCCAACACTTGTTCCATCAGAGTGATGGACGACAATGTAAATTTATGATGAAAATAAACATCAGTGCATTATCCTTCTTTGCTGGCATCTCCAAAACCACGAAGTTCTATTAGAGATCTTTCTATTTAAAATAAAAAGATCGATTTATTCTTGTAATGCTTCGGGGAATAGTAACAGCAATGCAATATCAAGTGGATCAGAAACAGATACCGTTGCTTTGAGTATCTTTTCTTTCTAAACTTTCTTAGCATATTCGAAATTCTACGCCTAGAGTGCCTTCATGCTTATTCTAAGATCTTGGATTCTTCATTCTTTGTTGCAACGCGAGATTTTGGGAAATTTTCTGGAGCTTGGATTGGTGATGATGTTTCTAAGCTAGGAAGATTGGGTTGCCATTTGTGCATGGTAAAACCTGTCTCAGCAAATACTTGGATTGAAGTATCCTTCATTAGTTGTGCTTCCTCCTCAGTCTCTTCACCAGATGCCAAATCATCCACGTAAAGATCATATCTTGTACTGTATACTTCCTATACTTCTGATTCAACATGGTGTTTTCGACAAGATTGTAGATGTTATATGAGATTGTAGATGTTATATGAGATTGTAGATGTTATATAAGATTGTAGATGTTATATGAGAGTTCCAGCGAAAATGAATGAACTAGATCCACAACCAAACGGCAATTTCTTGAATTTCAGAGTATAACTTCAAAATTCATTAGATCCCTGACCCAATAAAACCGGAACACACCTTGATATTGATATTTACAGGAACGCTTTATTTCCTAACCAGGCTACTGGTTTCATTAGCGGGATATCACCCAGTAAACACAAAAACGTCTTCAAGACGTCTTTCAAGATACCAAAGGACGTCTTTTAATACGTCTCCATTTAGTTGAAATCTGTAACGCTTTTAGGCGAATTTCAAAGACCTCTTTGAGATGTCTTCAAGACGAGTGAAAAAGCCGTCTTTAAAACGTCTGCAAGTCGTCTTTAAGATGTCTTTCAAAATGCAAAAAAGACGTTTTTGATACAGTTTTAAGACGTCTTTGAAACAAACTCGTCTAAAAGCGTTACAGATAGAAAATAATTGATTTTATGGAGCGGAGGCCCTAATGCCCGGATTGTTGCTTCAATTTTCTGGAAGAACTTTCGTTTCATTCCATCAGTCAGTTTAAAGGTTTAAGACAATCGTTTTGAAGTGTCGATTTGATTAGATGCATCAAGAAATACGAAATTATTTCTATACTTATGCGTTTTTCTGTTCTACTTCAAATTAAGCTCTTATCCACAAATTTCGACTGAAAATACATCATAGGAAAACACTCAGAGAAATGCAATACATAGCATTGCTGTAAGTAACTAGTGAGCATTAATGAAATGGTAAAAGAATATAATCCCCCATGTCATGTTTAGCAAATACCTTATCGGGGGAAAATTTTAGTCACCTAAGGAAATTTTAGTCACTTTTCCCCGACAAATTTTTGAAATTAGTCACTTTTTCCCTGACTCAATATTTTCAATATAAGAAGAAAATAATCAAGATATTACAATAAATAACGTCTGAGTTATTATATACCTTATCGGGGAAAAAAGTCGGGGAAAATGTTTGGTCGGGTGCAGAAAAGTCGGGGGAAAATTTGGTCGGGGAAAATTTAAGTCAGCACCCCAAAAAATCAGTCACTTTTCTCCCCGATAGGTACAACCTGTTTGATGCCAGGAATCTTTTAACACCCTCCCTCCTCTCCGGTATAAATTTAGAAAACCATATAAATAAGATCGGCTCGATGTTTTTTTGTTGAAAAAAATCTTTTTTTGCATAATACACGGTTTTTTTTATAAGCAACCAAGGTCAGACCTTAGTAGTAATGTTGCTTAAAAAATGACCATCTTTTAGTAGTAATGTTGCTTAATTTGTTGGTGAGAATTAATTGAAAAAATATCTATTTCTAGTCTTGAATACCTTTGTGTAAGCTTAAGTATTTAAGTACAAAGTGTAGGACACAATACTGCAACATAGTATAACCACCTAGTGTGGCAGCTTTAAGAAATGTGCTGTTAGCAATGCTAGTGCTGCATTATTTCAAAATTTCACGTTGCTAATTTAAGATCCTTGTAGTACTGTTGCTTAACTTTTTGAGAAAATTTACTAGTGTTGCTTATAAACGTGTATTAATATGGAACAATCCTCAACCTCGTTCACAGAACTTCTTGGATTTTTGCAAAATGGACAATATATTGGAAAATCATAACAATTTTTGCGAATTAAATCAGTAAGTTGCTGATTAGAAAACAAATAATCGGTAATTCGTTCGACAAACCGCAATTAGTAATTTATTGCTATATGGACGAAATAATCCTTAAATACTGATTGATCAGAAATTTATCAGGAATACTGGATTAATTTATCAGTATTGTAACTTGATATGTTTCCTTCTAAAAAACCATCACACGAAAGAAGCCTTGGGAACGAGGTTGCAGCAACCCTTCTCTACTAAATAAATAATTGAAATACTTTTCCCCTAAACTTTACGTCCCAAGATAGTACTGAAGATAATTATATCATAAGCAGCCTGTTGTTAACCCTCTTGCTTTTTCGATTGCACGGACACCCACGGTCCACGGCACGTGTGAATACCCACCTATTGATGATTACTATAATATTTGGGTAAACAAGACTTACTGATTAGTTGAGAAGCCACCAAATTATAAATGCCTTATGCGTGAATCCCAATGTGGAATAATGTTTTTAATAGGCTGTCATAACAATAATAATCCCTTTTCATATTCATATTCGTTTTGTTGATATCCTTCATTTGTTACTTATTCTGGTCGCTGTTCTCTTTAAATATTCGTAGGATATATTAGGGAGATTCATGAAATCGATGAGCCCCTGTTACACGAAAAAAATCAATTACTTGTGAGAATTTTTTAAAAACTGTTCAATTAAAATGTTTATTTATTTATTTATTTACGAATGTTTACCCAGGATAGCCTCTTCAGTTCCTTAAGGTACTGTTATCAATGAGGGTCCTGCGAAGGAGGTCCTAGAGCATTTAAAGCCCCCAGGGTGGTTGTCTAGTTGAGCGGTTCCTGTCATTACACAGCTTCCGTAGCCCAAATGTGGGAGCACAAAGATTCGGTTACCGTATGAATAATCAAACTACGGAAATGTAAACTTTGCGGAATGATAAAGATGGTACATAGTGTGGGTGAAATTCCAAGAATCTGATAGAAATCTTTCGGATCGTTTGACAATGGTTATTTCAGTGGTTTCGACAGGAAAAATGGATGCTTGTATTTTCTATTGTCTGTTTTGCCTAAATGAAAGTATGAGGACAGAATTTCCCATTTCGTCAACAAATTCATCTCGTTCTCAAAAATAAATTCGTCATCATCACACAGCACAGATGATTTGTTCTGTACCGTCAATTTTTTGCCATAAACGTTTATGCCTTCACATATAATCCATCCTTGGCATATATTACATCGTTCTGTTCAGCTTTGAGAGACGAACTCGACTTGCTGATTGATCCAATTGAGTTTTTTTGAGGTAACGTGTACACCCCTCCTGTAAAAATTATTTCACTTGTTTTGTTTTTTCTTTTCGTTCTTTCTTTTTTCTTTTCTTTTTTAGCTTTCTATAAGAATCACTATCTTTTTCCTCCTGTGGCAACATGGATGTCACCTCCCTCCTATTATATATATAATATATTTCACCCTTGTTGAAAGGAAAGATGACTAGATAACCATCATCCGATTTTTTCAGGGTTTTTTTATTGTTTGTAAAGAAAACAGAAAAAATGATCTTATATGTTATCTTAAGGCAAAATAAGTTAAATTCTTACATTATATACCGTAAAGCGGGGTGACTTCGATCAATTTTGCCACTATTTTAGGGGTCAGTCACAAATCGATTTTAGGTTTAGATAACGTCATATGACGTTAGTGGGTGGGTGGGTTAATTCAAGTGACGTTAAAACATTCATAAGAGAAACATCGATTTTGAAAGTGATTTGAATGATTTGAACATAAAGATGCTTTACTTTCTTTTCTTTTTAGAAAGATCCAATGTCTCCTTAGAAAAAAAATAACAAATAAAACTTCTACTTCGAACATTCAAATTAGGAATAAGGTGCTATTTTTTTTAAGAGAACACTCTCCGCTGATTTTCCGATTGTGGTAATTCGGGTTATTTTCCAGTTTTATGGTCCTGCGCTAGTTCTGAGTCTATGTTTTTATTGGGAGATGGTAGTATGATGTTTTTTTAACTAAACTAACGTTTTTACAGAAATACTCAATTACATCGATTTTTGACCATTTCTGATATATGACGTTATGAGTGGTGGGTGGGTGGGGTACTATTCGTAACGTCATATGACGTTATTTGAACCTAAAATCGATTTGTGACTGACCCCTTAAAAGTAACTTCCGAAAATACTATACCATTACGTCTGAAACTTTGGAATCATTACATTACATATTTCTTCTATTTCAGTGCAAAATTTCACATTAACTAAACTTGTAATTCCAGAGAAATAACCTCATCTTTCCAAGAAAACAACAATATCGATTATGATGGGGTGACTTCGATCAGCTTATGAGAAGCGCCAAATTACTTATAATTATATTTGACAATGTTTTTAAAGCGCCATTATTACAATATTAACAGACCACCATTTGTCATCCGGGGTAAATGTTCGACCGTAAAAGATCAGCAAATGATGTTTTTCGTCGTTAATTATGGAAGAAATTGATCGTTTCGCTTGAAGACGATTCTGATGATATTTTACAATAGGAATCTAAATGAAAATCTTGAAAAATATGAAAAACGCACTTTAATTTCAGAGTTTTAACAGTTTATTTTTACTGATCGAAGTCACCCCGCTGATCGAAGTCACCCCGCTTTACGGTATATACTGAATGACTTTCTGGCTACTTTTTTCTCCATACATAGTTTCCTTATTCACCCAATACATTATGGGAATAAAGAAAAACATTACCAACAACCATGTTCTACAGACTTCAAATTGGAAGTCCAAGATTCAAAGAATCAATGTTTAACATTGTAATTACAGAATACAGAAAGTCATTCACTTACCCAGTGTTTGGAATAATCAGTCAAATTAGACACTAAGAAAAGAATTTGTTTAATCTGTTTAAGAAGTAATACATAAATATATATACCCCAGCGTAAATGTATTATTACATCATTTACATCAGTTTATCTTATGTTAATAACCCGATACATTTTTTTTCATCAAACCTTAAAAGTAGAGGTCTTTGTTTCTATATAATGAGTGCACACCTTCTCTCACAAACAGTTTCAACTCTGTAATCCATAATTGTAATTCTCCTGAAAATATGAAATTGGCTGATATTGTACCATCTCACAAGAGGGTAGTACTACCAGCCTTTCTAATTCGTGTCGGCATTTGCAGAATGCCGATGTAAATGTCAACATACTTGGCGACATAAATAATTTTGAACCAAACTGAAAAGTGTTAAATAATTTCTTTGGCCTCATCTTCTTGTCTCAACCAATTCTGGGTTCGCGTTCCACAACTTGTCTTCAATCTTACTTGAGGCAGTTTTAAGTATGACACGGAATGAGTATAAAGCCCGATTTACACGAGAGTACAGAAACTTGTGTCTACTCTATAGACAGATGATCTTATCATCCGTTTAGAAATCAAATCAGGAAAAATTGATGCATGAAAAAAGGAAGAAACTTTGAGATAATTTCTTTGATAGATTTTCAATGGAAATTTACTTAATAGTCAGGGATTTTTCCAAGCACTTTTGGTTACTACTGTCTTTCGTAGAGAAGATTGAGTTTTACAGTCCAGGAAGCTCCGCTATTTTAGAGATTTCAATCACCACAAACAGGCCTTGTCATGAGAGCCATGTAAAGGGAGTTGCAAACTAAGATGTTTTTTAATTTCATTGAATAACATGAAAACGAGTCCTACTGGTACCACTATTGTTTCCATCTTCTTTCGTAAGGTGACGAAATGAATGCGTATAACAAAGGAAATTTCAAAATTACCTTAGCAACGGTGGTCGTTCTCCCTAGCAATGGAACAGTTGGTGAATAATGGCCTGATTACTCTCTCAGAACATGTTTTTAAATACTACGCAATAAAGAGCTAAAAAATGTTTAATTGACAATGAATAATTGAGTTCCTAAACTCAATTCAAGAATGAGTTTCAACTACCGGTAAACGGTCCATGGTAGTCCATGGTATATTCAGACATATTCAGACATCATTTTCAAAACAGAATAAGTTAGATTTAGTGGACTATTGATTAATCTAAAAAATACCCATTCACTCTCCCAGGTCGGCACAGTTTTGCTACTTTTCGTGAATTGGAAGGATTTCATATTGCCGACGTAAATTCTACTTTTGCCGACGTATAATGGATTTTACGTGTTTTGCGTTGGCAATTTTTTGCCGAGGTAAACAAATCTGAATTAGAAAGGCTGTATTACTGCTAACTATAGGCCTGTTAGTTTGCTATCTACTACTTCAAACGTATTTGAGCGATTGATGGCAAAGCAAATCTACCCATTCACTAATACATTCTTTTCTCAATCCCTCTGTGGTTTTAGAAAGGGAAATAGCACTAAATATGCTCTTTTGAGCATGCTCAGAAAATGGCAACAATGTCTGAGCTCTTCCAGGAATGTAGGCACTATACTTATGGATTTGTCGAAAGCATTTGACTGCTTGCCACATGACTTGCTGATTGCAAAGATGGCTGCTTACGGCTTTGGACCAAAATCGCTTCGACTTTTTCATAGTTATCTTAGTGGTCGAAAACATCATGTCTCCATTGGTTCCGAATTTAGTGAATGGTTAGAGTTTCTCCTAGGAGTACCACAAGGATCGGTTCTAGGACCGATTCTCTTTAATATTTTCATCAATGATATCTTGTTTTCTGTGCCTGGATGTGATATATGTAACTTTGCGGACAACAATACTGTATATGTTTGTGATAATGAACTTGACAGTGCACTTAGACGTTTGAACAGTGGCGTCCAGATAGTTCTGGACTGGTTCAAACTGAATGGGATGGTAGCTAATCCTGACAAGTTTCAACTGATCATTGCAGGCTTGAGGAATAATCAATTGAATCAATCTATTTCCATTAAGGTTGGGTTATCATATATCAAACCCTTAACGGAAGTTGTACTTCTGGGTGTAACTATTGATGATAAGTTATCTTTTTATTCACATGTTAAGGCTATCTGTAGCCAAGCTTCAAGTAAAACCAAGTAGATACCCTGTTCCATGCTTATATACCTCCTTTGGTGTGAACACCTTTAACTTTCATGCAGCCCTTGCTGGGAATAATCTTTCATCATCTATGAAAGAAGTATCAACTGGCCGCGACTTTAAACTCGAGGTAAAAGTGCTTGATATCTTCCACAAGTGTAAATATTGTGCTTAAAACACACTCCTATTTTAGTTTATTTTAATTTTTATGCTGAAGTTGGTTTAAGTTAGTTTTGTAACTATATCATGTACCAACTATAAATAAAGAAATAAATAAAATAAAAAATGTTGCGAATGTTTAACATTTTATAATAAAGCACATCAAGCCTTGAAAATTCTTTTGAGCAAGCTATTGTTGACTCGTCCTCATGCTTTCTAAAGTTATATACTTTCGTTTTATCTTGTTGATACATTTCTATTAATATCATGTCTGATTTATTAATCAGTTTAAAATACGCTCTGCTACATATATTCGATTAGCAAAGTATCATTTCAGGGTTCCTCAAAAGTCCTCATTTTTGATTCTCCTCCTCAAATCTCCTCAAAAAAAATTGTGACAATGTGTCTTTTTAATTGAAAACTATATTGGCCTTTTTATCATCAGTTTCTTTGTTTACTATAGTTTTCTTTATGTGGATCAACAACAGTTTCAAGGACCTTACTTTTAATCATATCATATATTATATATCACACTCTAATATATCTTGTGATAGACCTCCTACTGATTATTTGTTAGTAAACTGTTGCAATGAAAGCATCGGGTACCATGAAATAAATATATCAAATTAGGAAATCTCCTCAAACCGCTACAATTTTTGCTTCATTTCTCCTCAAAAAACGAAAAAATTCACCTCAAATCTTCTCAAATCTCCTCAATTTTGAGATCAAAAAAGGAGTGGGAACCCTGCATTTTCTTTTTCCCCTTTTTTTCTATTTTGAGTTTCTGAACTTTCTTCATATATATATACCAAAGTTTATGTCTGCTGGTGTATGTGATGATTATGTGATGATTATAATTGAATTTCTTATCATTGAAGTGAAATCAGCAATAAAAATTTATGTCCTTTCATTTTGGAAGAACTTTTGTTTTTCATTTTTATAATGTTGACAAGACAAACTACCAAAATCCTTTCAAACAGTTTTCATTGTAGTTCAGTTGTACTTCTGTGAAAATTTCATAAGTGATATTAATATCTTTGTCTATTTGCTCATAATCAATCAATCAATCAATATTTACAATGTTAACTGTTACAGACAGGTCCAAATATACTTGTATGACCCTTTCATAGTTTTTGACTCTTACGCTTCTGTGAACTTGAGATTTATCTGTACCACTATGATGTAATGTTTATCTTTTGCTTATAGTACCGTCCTGTTTATAAAAGAAGATTATAATAATTGGAGTTTATGCAGTTCTTAAGTCATAATAGTTTATTGATAATTAATTTTCTAGGTTTATTATCTATATGTAATAATAGAGATGCTGTATCTGTTCTCAGATGAATGAAGTCTATTTTTATTTATGAACCATGGCCGATCCATCAAGTGTGCCATGGTTTCACGGCCGTATCACACGAGATACAGCTGAGAAATGTCTGCGTGGAACCACAATGGAGGATGGCACGTACCTTCTTCGTGAAAGCACCTCACAAGTCGGATCTTATGTCCTATCAGTTATAAAAGATAAAAAGGTGTTTATTTACTTTTCACCAATGCTCTTGTCTCTTCATTATAATAGTTTCTTCTACTCTAGTGTTTTTAAGACTGTTAAGATAACCTTTTTATGGTGCTCTTTATTTAAATAATTTTATAAAAAGGTTAAGTTTAAATTATGCATTCTCACATGAGTAATGAATGTGTTATAGAAGCACTTTCTACAGTGAAAATCCCCTGAATAAGACTACTGCTGATGAAATAAGTTTGCAACTAGTTTGTTTCGTGCTTTGCAATAGGTTGTGCATTATCAGATTCGAAAACAAGAATCGGGGATGGTTGGCATTGATGATGGCCCAAAATTTCCAGGACCAGTTGAGCTGGTTAATCACCATAAGGTAATCCATTTCCATAGACATGAATGTGTTGAAATTTTGTTTTGTTTTCCTATAAAATCAGCATGTTTTAAAACTTTCAGACGAATCTGGATGGACTGATGACCAAATTAACTCTTCAATGTAACCGTCCAGCTGGTGTTAAGGCAGAGGCTTACAAAGACGTTACCCATGATGATGTTGATGAAGCCACAAGAATAGCATTACGTGACGTTGGTGTTGAAGTATATATGTTTACTTGTTGTTGCTATCTTCGATTATTATATATCTCTAGGAGCTTAAAAATTCAAAAGTTATTTATTTATTTATTTATTTATTTATATTTATTTATTTACGAATGTTTACCCAGGATAGCCTCTTCAGTTCCGTAAGGTACTGTTATCAATGAGGGTCCTGCGAAGGAGGTCCTAGAGCATTTAAAGCCCCCATTTGGGCTACGGAAGCTGTAATGACAGGAACCGCTCAACTAGACAACCACCCTAGACATCATTCCTACTCTCTTGCTGAGTGCTAAGCAGAGAGGATTGATTCACACTGTTATAGTCGCTGGCATGACTCGGTCGGGGATTGAACCCGCGACCTCCCGAACAGGAAGCGAGCACTCTACCACAAGGCTACCAGTCGGTACCACAAGGCTACCAGTCGGTATTTTTCTTAGTCATTGATTTTGTCGCCAATATATTATTTTTATTGAAACGAATTCTTCAATAATGATTTCTTGTATTTGACTGTGGTTTTAGTTATACATTCACAATACCTTTATGATTACTGTTATACATTCAAATGATAAACTTTTGATGAACTACTCTTAGAATGAAGAAGCTGTTCGGCGATTCAAGGGTGATGTTCAGTTAGTTCTTGGCACTATCCTTCACAAAAAGCAGCCTTGGTTCCATGGAAAAATACCTCGGAATGAAGCTGACACCAGGCTAGAACGTTGTGGTTTTAAAGAAGGGATGTTCCTCATACGTGAACGAGGATCTATCCGGAATAGTTATGTTTTAGGACTATGTCACAATGGAAAAGTGTATCATTATTTATTTGAACCAAACCAAAGTGGGCAGCTTTCCATCAAAGCTGGTCGCCCTTTCGACAATCTTATGGCTGTAGTTAATTTCTATTCCCAGAAAAGTGAAGGACTGTTATGCACATTGAAAATACCCTGTGATGTTAGTTTGTTTGAGTTTCGGCCAAAAGTAGAATCTAAAAACATTCTGCTTCATCCAGAAATTCAGTCTGAACTTCGACGAACTTTATCACAATCAGAAAAAGAGCTGAAGAAGTATAAACGTATTTCACAGGGAGGCAAGTATTTATTTATTTTGATCAAATTTGGCTTGTGTTAAAATTCCCTTGTATTTTAATGATCACATTTGAAAAAAGCCTTTACAATACCTCATAAGGCAAACTGATTTGGGTGTTACTAGATATGGTACTCGTCTCGCCATGTCAAACTCAAAAGCATGATGAAAAATTGTATGTGGGCATTGACGTAACAATGACATATATGAAAAGTTTTTTATTAGTAGAGTATCTTTACTTCAAGTAGAGTGCTCAACACAAGTCTAGAGTGGAGCTATGATATCAGCGGAAGAAATAATTAAAACACAGTTTTTCTCAATACTCAGAGTTTCATGCTCTCGCAATCGTCAGTTGAGAATCTCAACTGAGAGCATGAAACTACATATTTGTAGTTGATGTTTTTAAATAGAATTGAAAACAAATGTCATTACATTACTTTGATTGTGGGAATGCAATGGCTTTTTCAAATCAATAGCAATTGTCGTCATGACTGATAAGTTCTATTGATTTATAGTGATACGTTTTTTTTTTTTTTGGTACAAGCAGTATATACCACATTAAAAGAGTTCCATCACTGATTAAGTGATTGCATGTATCGAAAGTGTTCTTTTTTTTTGTCTGGCTGTTTCCCTAAAATAATGACAATTACCTATCTTTCCCCACTGTGTCAAACATATTTTAAAAGCCTTACATCAAAAAGTTCTTTGCATTTCAGAACACATCTACTTAACGAAATGATTCTGTCGGCTTAGAGGAGGGAAAATTTAATCTGTTTTGTGAACAAAGTTGCCTTTTTGTTTAGAAAAACCTAAAAGACCAGAGAGACCTGAAAAGTTACGTTCGATTTCCGGATCTTCTGCTGCTGGTGAGGCTTTACTATTAACTCAAATTATTTTTTAAGGTGATTAGGTGCACAGTCCACGTCTGCATACTCCTAATGAAATTTGCTGATGATTCTAAAGAAATGTACTAATGTGAAAATGTGAAATTGTAACCAAAGTAAAGACCAGTTATTTGTGTTGAAAATCATTACTGTGACTAACTCCTTCACTTCCCTTGGTGATCCAATTTCCAATTATACAATATACAATTATTGATTTCGAATGGTTTTTATTAAAGATACCTCTTTTATTTTTATTTATTAAAGCAAAACCAAATGAAGCATGGAAATATGAGAAAATTTATGAATCAGCAGAGGTGTTCAAAACTGAAGGCTTCTTGAGCCCGTTCAAAGATTGCAAAAGGAAAGACATAGCTTTGGATTCCAAACGGCTTGCATTGGATTCAGAATTGGGTATGTACAATTTTATATCTAACAGCATTCATTCTCTGGTTACTTATTTGATCTGTCATGCAAATATACTTTCAATGCCAAATATTTGGTACTTGTGTGAAATTGCTAACCAATGAACAAATTTGTTGAAAATAACTATGAAGGGGTACATTTCTATAGAAATATATAATACTATTTAAGTGAAAATGCTCTTTCATGCAGCGAGATTTTGACAATTTTGCCCAATGCTTATGAGTTTTGTTAATTATCACAGTAGAATGGGAATGTGGAATGTTTTACAATATTGCATTGCAGTCATTGATTCTATAAACAATTTTTTTTATTCATTTTTTGTTTTTTTGGGCCGTAAATTCTCAACTGAACATTATGTTAACATATGAACATTCTTTCAGAGACGTAGCTAGTATTGACTTTTGCCTTGATGTTCTAGCATAAATAAAAATGTTAATTTCTTTAAAGGGCATGGAAATTTTGGATCGGTAATGAAGGGATCATACCAAATGAATGATGGAAAAACAGTTCCAGTTGCTGTCAAAACATTAAAAGAAGATGATATTCCTAGTCAAAAGGTTTGGGCTTTCTTCTTTTTTGCACAAAACTATACAGGAACTAGTTTACAGCAATCAATTGTAGGATGCCTTTTTGAAAGTTGCAGCTTATCTGCAAAAAATTGGCCCCAAAATTATTTTAATTGTGTCAAGTTTTTCTCCAACCATTTTAATCTAACGTTTGTGGAAATAAAAACTTCCTTGCTACAATGTTGTTAGCTGTCTCGAAGATGTTCTTTGTAAGGTCATCCTTGTTAAATAATTGTAAGTAAACATCATATATATATAATTTAAAGTGTGTTCATTACCTTTTCTGGGATGTTAGCTAGTCTCTCAAAGATATATTATTTTTAAACCTGCTAGTTTGTTTATAGAAGTACTTTATGAAGACAGATGGTGTTTGTGAAAATCTATGTTTTGTTGACACATTGTGAATCCTTCTCATTTCCTTTCATTTCAGTCTGAAATCCTAAGCGAGGCCAAAATCATGGCGAACCTCGATCATCCGAACATAGTGCGATTAATTGGTGTGACGCAATCACCAGCGTTTATGATTGTGATGGAGTTAGCTCCGATGGGACCGTTGCATAAATACTTGAAGAAAAATCGGACAATGGACATGTTTAAGATTCTTGTAATGATGTTACAGGTAAGAGGTTTTTAAGAACCTTGGATGAAGACTGTTCAATGTTTTGAGTCACTGTTGATACAGCTTTATAAATGCGTCTTTTGAATTTATAAATTTCTATTTGAGATCTACGGTTTAACGAAAATCATTATTTATCCACGCCCTTATTTATCCACGTCCTTAATTTTGTTCCTTGAATGTGTGTTAGATTGATAAAATAATGTTTATGCTTTTGACAAAAAAATATTTTTTAATCATTACTGGTGAAAATTTTATACTTTTTGGCTAACTTACTGAAAAAGAGGAGATGAAGAAAGATTCCAGTGAGCTGTTTGCTCCCAAGAAATTGATTTAGCCGTGTGCAATCCAATAATATTTCATATTCTTGTTCATATAAACCATGTTGTTTTCTGTGTGTTTTCTGAAGGTTGATGAAGGTATGCACTATTTGGAGAACCAACATTTTGTGCACCGTGATTTAGCTGCTAGGAATGTGCTGGTTGTCTCGGAAAATTTCGTTAAGATTGCAGACTTTGGTATGAGTCGTGCTATGGGAGCAGGCAATGAATATTATCGTGTAAGTAATATCCAATCATGTTTTTTATGTGGTATGCGTACCTATAATGTGGAATTCAACAAAAGTTTGTCGAAATTGGAAATAAAACTTAGATACACTACACTTCAAAACCTGGCTTTAAATTCTTTTTAGTTTCAACACTTTTATATTAAGTAAACCGTTTAGTTCCCATGACAACAAAATGTAACAAACTGTTAAAAAAAATATTGTGTGAAAAGCCTGTTCTAACATTTTTCATGGGCAGGCCGAACGAGCTGGTAAATGGCCGTTGAAGTGGTACGCACCCGAATGCATTTTCTATCACAAGTTTACAAGCAAGGGTGATGTGTGGAGTTATGGGATCACCATGTGGGAGGCTGTGACATACGGAATGAAGCCTTATCAGGTATGATGTCAGAAGATAGTTGTATTCCACTCGAATACTGTCTACCTTGAACTTATTTTTTTTTTCCTGATATTAATGAATGTTTTCAGCGGGTAAAATGTCAAATTTCTTGAAGAATCACTGTAAAGGAGTGAATTTCTGTAGAAATATGCACATTATTTCAAGAAAAATCCTCTTTATCGCAGTGAGTTTTTGACGATTTTATCCACTAGGGTATGTTCTAAAAAGCTTTTCGATAATGATCACAAAAATTTAAAGAAAGGACAACGAAAAACTTTTCGACTTCTTATATACAACTGTTTGAGGAATTCAAATTTTGATTGATTATTTACCCCTGGTTTTCTTTTTAGGGTAAAAAGGGGAACGAGATTGTGGAGAGCTTGGAACAAGGTCATCGCTTACCGAAACCCGAAAGATGTCCCGATGAAATTTACCGGTTGATGATGTCCTGTTGGGAATACAAGTACATATCTTATTTCTATGCTGGAGTTGCTATTTCACAGTGGGCGAAATTGTCAAAAAATCGCGATGAAGAGCGTTTTCATTGAAATATTGTGTAAATTTTTATAACAACGCACTCCTTCGTGATGATTTTTTTAATCAAATTTTCCCGCTGGGTTAGTTCTGAATCGTTGTAATGAAGGCCTCTGCAGTTGAGAGATTATCAATTCAGCAAACTCTTCAGCGCTATCAAAATAAGACCCAAAGCCAATACCCAGTGAACAAATTTGTTGCAAAATCTAAGCGAAGGAGCAAATGTCTATAGAAGTATACGCACTATTTCAATAAAATTGCTCTCCGTCGCAGCGACTCTGCGATTTACTCACTGGGAGTGTTCTTATTTGGAAATTTGTGATCAAAATCTTTGTCTCTAAAATTTCGAATTACACGAGTTTTACTGAATAATTTTTTCGCAGCTCCTTCGCTGATGCTGTTTTCTTTTGTAGAGGTTCTTCTTCTTGAGTAAGGGGGTGGTATAAATACCTCGGGCGTTAAGTCAATAACCTAGTTGTAAGTCGGTGGGCGGAAGAACTGATTATTGTAAACAGGAACCCAAGGACAAATAATTTGAAGGGCGTTAATAACTTACATTTTCTTCTTTATATGACTACTTCCTTCTCAACATATTTAGACCAGATAACCGTCCTACCTTCCATGAGCTCGGTATTACATTGTCGGAGTACATCGAGAAAATTCAAAAGACCTCGAGAATGAAACGATAGGGAAGATACATCATCAATGTTCTTTCTTCATCCATAACTTAAAGTTTCTGATGCTTTTTCGTATGTTACTGAAGCATGAATTTTTGTTGTTAAAGTTAATTACTGTTTATTATTTTTGTTTGTTTTTGTTTATTTTTGCTTGTTTGTGTTTTTTTTACCAAACTTTAGTTGTTCATCCAGCTGGTTATATAAAACTATTCTATTACTTGCTATTAATGTTGCTGAAAAAAGCAATGATTTTTTTATAGTTCCTTCAATCATGTCACTTCTACTTTTTCTGTAATAATAGAACCTAGGAACCAACTCCCCCCTCCCCATTATACATAATTATAGTCTTATCTCTTCTCACAGTGAAAAATACACGGTATTATAAAAATAGCTATCTATCTTTCTATTATAAAGAAAGCCCGTTGTGACGTCACGCTTGAATTTTTGACTGAAACTGTCAATGTTTCATCAGGTCCAAGTGATTAGTATCGTCTTGTATATAAGCTCATTTTGCTCAAAAACCCATGGTTCTTCTCGCAGTATTAAGGCAAGTTCCCAGTCCATTCGCTGTGGTCGCGCGACTGATTTGAACTGATTTGAACTACCAGGTGAATAAAATTACGTCAGCCGACCAATAATCAGTTCGCTCATTCGCGCAACCAAAGCAAATGAGTCGGCAACCGGTCTTACGAGCAACATTTAGTTATATTGATGGTGACAATAAACAGTAATATGATACGGTTTAAACAGCCTAGCAGCTGAGTGGCATACCTTATTGCGATCATATATATATGGTTCCTACCGTAGAAATTTTATTAACTTTGCTCCTTCGGTTAATTAGCCACATTCCTGACATCAACCAGCCTGTTACACGAAAAAATATAATTGCTGATGAGACTCAATAATTACTTCTGAGATGTAAAACTTATCAAAAGAAACATCATTACTTTGTACGTTTTTTTCGAATGTTCACGTGAAGTTTCTAATGACTTTGTAGGGACATATTCAAGAACAACTCTGCCAAGTTATATAAACGTCCCTACAGATACATAGCGAATATAGTTTCGTGTAAACAAAACATGATTTTCCGGAATGTGGCTAATAAGAACTTTCTTGCGTGTTTCAAACGAAAATAAGATTTGTGATCGCAAAATGGTGTGTTAACAGAGTCTCCTAGCCCACTCTGCAAATTTTTTAAAAAACACTACGGAGGAGTACAATACACACTATTT
The DNA here is from genome assembly GCA_027922465.2 of Turritopsis dohrnii. Classification (NCBI taxonomy): domain Eukaryota; kingdom Metazoa; phylum Cnidaria; class Hydrozoa; order Anthoathecata; family Oceaniidae; genus Turritopsis; species Turritopsis dohrnii. The sequence goes on along the minus strand of BQMF02000259.1, from coordinate 277,946 downwards.
AACTGAAAATGCTCTTCGTCGCAGTGGTTTTTGACATTTTTGTCTTCTAGGAGATGTCATTTGCATACACGTTTTATGTTACGAATAATTTTATGAACGCTTGAATTTCTTGTATATTTTTCTTAATGTAGATTCCCACTGTAAAGTTTTCGCAGACTTTTTGAATTTTACTTTTGGTACTAGTTTTTACGTAAAATCGCCTCTGTGATGGTTATCTCTTTATGCATAAAAGAAATCGACTCTCCGTCACATAGGTTTTCCTGGTGTGAAAACGATTTTGAACCATACCTTCTTACGTTTTTATGTGGAGAACATACAGAAATACAGACCTCCTAATGTTGTACCGCTGCCACAGATAAGCCCACTCGAGTATGAGGTTTTTCTGAGTCCTAGTTGAGTGGGAATGTAGCTATCGGCTTATAGCAGAAAACGTATTTTCTCATTCACATAATGGACTCATGATAGGAGGAGAAATTGTGGTGACAATTCTTAAAACAATTTCTTTCCCACATTGTGTATGTAACGTATGTGTTTTGATCTGAATTCTTCTTACAAATTCTAACAGTATTTCAGATTAGATTGGGCCATTTCTTATCTCCTTTGGTGTGATTATTTCATGAAAATATCCTCCCATCATATCAAAAAATGAGCAAACTTATTGCAAAATCTATGTATTTCTATCTATGATTCTTGCGAAAGCGAATACCGTAGTAGACACGGGTGGACTATAATTGGTCTACACTCAATCTCTTTGCTCACTGATTCAGAAGAAAGGAAAAGGAAAACCATCGCCATGGATGAATGAAGAGGTAAAAGCGGCATATGAACAATCGAGATAAACTTTTACGAAAAGCTCAAAAATCAAAGAGCGAGTCAGACTGGACTAACTATCGTAGAAAACGAAATTTTGTGAAAAACGAAATCGCACGATCAAAGCGTACTTTCAATCCCAACTGAGAGAAAATCACAATAACCAGATGTGGAGAATAATCAAGAAAATGTTTCCAGCAAAACTGTCTTCAATTTCTCGTCGATCTTATTTGGGGATACCAAACACCCTACAAATCTAATTTCAACCAATTTGCATTTGCTGAGGTATCTGACACTGGCGTTTTGAAGTATCTACGGCAATTCAAACGTAAATCTGCCACTGGACTGGACAACATACCAACTTGTTTTTTAAAGGATGTTGCTTTCGTCATCAGCAATCCACTTACCTACACGACCAACCTTTTTATTGAAAACTGGAGTGTTCCCAGAGGAATTGAAAGTAGCTCGTGTAACGCGAAAATACAAATCTGGTACGAAAAACTCATTTGACAACTACCGGCCCATCAGTGTGTTCACCAACTGTTAATGAACCACTTGGAAAGACATAAACGTCTTTTGCAATATTAGTTTGGATATCGCCAGTACCGATCTACAGAGCAGGCAACCACCTATTTCATTGACCAGATAAGGAAAACAATGGATAAGGGGCAGCTGACAGGAGCCTTATTTATCGATTTAAGCAAGGCTTGGATACCATTTACCATGCCACTATGGTCAACAAGTTTCCATCCTATGGTATTAGTGGTATTTCCAAGGAATGGTTTTTGAGTTATCTTTTCTCGATAACTCAATGCGTGTCGTACACCATATCATCACCCAGTTCTATCTTTTGTGGTGTCCCCCAAGGTTCAATACTTGATCCTGTTTTATTTCTGTTGCATTTTAACGACTCTATTCACTCCCTCCTGAAGGATATCAACTGCATCGAGAACAACCTGAAAAAGATTTTCGCTCGTTCACAAAATGGCTATATGATAACGAACTTATAATAAACCCGAAAAAAAGGAAAACTGAAATAATGATTTTTGGCACCAAACAACGTATCAACAAACTCGAGAAGAAAACCATAGGCATCCAATTAAATGGCTCCTGTCATTACTTACACTCAGTCGTACACGTACCTAGATTTAAGCCTGACCGGTACCCTCAATATGATCGGAAGACCTGAATTCAGCCATAAAGAAGGCATCTTCAAGGATTCACCTGCTGCATGAATTCGAAAACTGCCAAATTAATATACCAATCTATGGTAGTACCAACCCTTTCGTACTGTACAGTAACTTTATATTATTCAACTCCACCGTATTTGAAAGACACAATCAAAGCTATGGAAAATCGAGTTAATCTTATATTAATCAAATAGCATATTATCCTTTATGCCTGTTTTCCACCAGTGGTGAGATATCTAAAGTAACAAGCTGTATAGAACTTTTTAGTAACTTTTTAGAACTTTATGCAAATTTGCTGATACCGCTTTGTGCCATCTGACTCTTTTTATACATTTTTTTCATCAGTTTTCGAGCTTCCAACAATTATTTCAAAGTTTTATTTATACGGAGAAATGTCAGAAAAAATGCGTGTTGTTCACACGGGGGCGCGGGGTGTAAAATCGACGGGCATTAAAGTTATTAAAGTTATCGAGAACCAAAACATTTACCACCTACATCAATCTGGCTTCAGAAAAGGCCACTCAACAACGACCTTGCTAATGAAGCTAAAAGATAGCATAATAGACTCAATGAACAGAGGTGAAGTTACGTTGGCTATCTTTGCTGATTTCTCGAAGGCATTTGACACTGTTGACTACCCAACGCTAATACATCAGCTCCATCGACTGGGTTTCTCAAAGTCATATATAGAGCTACTAAACGAATATCTTCAGAACCGTCAGCAGTTCGTCCAAATTGATGACAAATCTTCAAAATTGCTCCGTGTCGAATTTGGTGTACCTCAAGGAAGTATACTTGGTCCGTTGCTGTTTAACTTGTACGTGACAATGATCAGTCAAAATGGAACGAGTTGTTATTTACAATATGCTGATGATACGACGCTTTTCCGTGGGATGAAACCAAATGTTCTGGATGCAACGATCAATTCGATGCAGCTAGAGATGGACCGACTGGAAACATGGTCACATAAAAACAATCTTCACCTTAACACAAAGAAAGCAAAAGCCATGTTATTCTCAAAGCCAAAAATGGCGAAGGTGCACAAGGCCCCCCCCACTTTTTTGCAAAGTAAAATTTTTCGAATTCCTTAAAGGGAACTACTTTGAGTAAAACCATATAAGGTTTCCGTTTCAAGTTGAATTTGTTTGACATCGGAAATTATCCGAACACCTTTATCAATGCAGATCTCCAATTAAGTGCACCCGGAAGCCGTCTGTTTCCTTAATCTTTTCTTTTGAAAAATATTTGTTAAACTGCCTCGATTTTACAGGCGCATTAAACCATGTAGGCTCCTGGGTATGCTTGAGATATTCTTATTTTTAATAAAAGTTAGTCCGATTATCTTTGTAAACATGTTGAGCATAAATTAAAAAGCATATTTATGTTGTCATGATGTTGTCAATTGTCACTTTGTTCCATACTTATGTGGAAAGTGATTTACTCTTTTCAACTAACTAGATTTATCGGGAGAAAACTCTTTTATTATTTTTAGAATAGTGGTGCTTGTTTTGGCACTCTGAGTAAATAATATTCGTAAAATTGCTTTGGCTTCCAGGCGCTGTCGCTCGTTGATCAGCAGCATTGCTGCTGATTTTGGCCCCTCCACTTCAAAATATACGGCGCGGCCCCTGACATATTTTACGTTCCAGCAACGGTCAACCAATTGAATATCTAGAAGAATACAGGATACTTGGTGTGCACTTTCATCAGCATCTAACATGGAATACCCACATAAACAAAGTTCTAAAATCTTGTATGGCAACCCTCAGATCTTTAAAACAATTCAAAAGATCTGCCTCCTTCAACGTAAAGAAGTCGCTGGTGCAGTCTCTAGTTCTTGCGAAAATTGATTATGCCAATCTCATTTTGGCAGATGCACCTGCTTACCTAATTAAACGCTTACAAAAAATTCAACGTTCTGCCGCCAGCTTTATCTACAACAGATACTGCAATGACAACGACGTACTAACCCTGCATTGGCTACCTGTCGAGGAAAGAATATCTTTTTCTCTCGTTAAAGCTGCTCACAAGTCGTTATACAAATCAGACAACTGGCCAATTTATTTACAGCTTACACGAAAGTCAACGAGAGCGGTAAACCTTCGCGGAAACGAGAACAGAATGCTGGAAGTAGAAACAGGCAATATCAAAGGATCATTCTGCTATGTCGCAGGCAAACGATTCAATGAACTTCTGCAACCATTAAGACGAGAAATTAATTATGACAAGTTCTGCAGCGATGCAAAGAAATACTATTTAGACCGTGCTACTGCAAGAATATTAAGTCAAAATATGTAAAAAAAAAAAAAAAAAAAAAAAAAAAAAAATTGTTAGAGTAATAATAGTTTTGTAATTTAACCTTACTTTTATATTGACTCGCTCACACATACACACAACTTCGCATTTCCAATAGAAGAACCAATGTAAATTTTGGAATTGGAAATAAATCGATTATTATTATTATTATTATTATAAGTTACTTTTTTGGTACTTGGTACTTTTTCAAGTATATATACGATTACGAAGGTTCCTTTGTTCGAATAAGTTCTTTTCCTTTGCAAGAACAGTCTCTTACAAAAGATGTTTGAAAATCACCACTAATTTTATGCTCACTGACCAAGATTTTCCAAATGAAGAATTGGTGAAATTTAATTAAACAATGGGATTTTCGACGACAAAGCGTACCGGTTCAGAATTTTGTTTCCCTATTAACCGATACTCTTCCCGAAATAACCTCCACTTTGTTAGTCGATAATACTGTAATTTGATCATTCATTCTACAGTTAATTGTTGCCAACTATGGTATAGATACTAACGTGGTTTTGGCGAATGTTTTGACCGTTATTTATTTCAAAACATCTGAATGGAAAGTTATAGTGGGTTTCTATAGAAAAATAATTTTTTGAAAAGCTATATTATAATTTATCACATATATCCATAGTAATATGAAACGTTATTTTCACTTTGTGAATAGATAAACTTAGAAGAAATGAGTGCCTTTCAGAATGATGTGTACCTTGAGATATATAATAACAGCTGTTATTATAACAAACAAACAAAAAAAGAAATAAGACAGCTGAAAATGTATAATCATAATAATAATATGTATAACGTTTGATACCTTCCAACTACAATGTTGGGTAAAATATTTTGTAAACCTTGTCTTTTATGGTTGAATTATTAGCACCATTTGCCAATTATATCATATCAACATTCATTTTATATTTTGGTGTTTTTATTGTTTATATGCTTATATTAAATTGAATTATGATGTTCTCAATGTTTTGGGGAAACTTAATTTTTAAACTAAATTTTAGTTAAGTTTTGTGCCATGTGGCTCCTGTTGTTCCATAAGAGGCATGTAGCTAGCTATAGATGTATATAAGGTAAAATTCAGATGCTGTGTTTAGTAACTGCTTCAACTTGTATGCTCTGAATTAATCTTTCCAATGTCTTAAGGGAATACTTTAAAATATCTAAAGTAAAAGCAATGTGCATCAAATGAGATACAATGGAACATTGTTTTTGAGTGAGAGTAGCACACACCACGATGGATCCTGAGTATGAGCAACGACTTTTCCGACAAATCAATGGTCCTCGTACACCAACAAAAAGTCAGACCAACAGTCCTGCAGTATGTCATTTTTTGTCATTTTTTAAAATTCTTAACTTGGTATTAAATGTACTTATATAAAGAGTCTATATGGACAGATGAAATGTAATCACGTGATCATAACACAAAATAAAAACAAAACCAGCCATGCGGCAGAATGCGTTTCGGTTTCTTTTATTTATTAAAACGAATCTAAGGAAAAAATTCATTTTTGCAGCAATTGCAATTCTGTGGAAATATGGGACCGCCTGTGAAAATGAAATATGTAGACATGGTTGTGCTATCATGTGTAGCTTTAGCAGTTCAGAAATCATAATGGGGTTAAGGACTAAAATTATGTTTCAATTATGTATAATGACACCATAGAAAACTATTTCAAAGTATTTATGTATTTTCGTTCCCTTTTGTTTTCATAATCTTGTTACCATGCATGTTACCTAAAAATTGTAGTCAGATTTCGTATATCTACAAAAAGTTTCACTATTTCTTATTATACTAGTAACCCGGGTAAAAGCTTTTTACCATGTCTAACTGCGAAAATGATGTGTCAAATCCCCTCCCTCCCGTGTTGCAAGAGGTGACGAAAAATTAAATCATGGAATCACGACTGGAAAGTGTACCCATCAGTGCCGCATCCAGAGCTTTTTTGGGGATACCGTTTTCTTACGTCGAGTGTTACTAGGTTTAGTGACACCTGAAGCCCCCCCCATGGTGGGGGCTGAAGGGCGGAAAATTTTTTAAATTGAGGAGTCTAGAATGCTGGAAAATGCACTTCCACGAAGAATTTCACTTGATGCAAAGAAGTTTTGGAGCAGACTTAAGGGGGACATTTTAACTCGTGAACCCCAAAACACGAGAACTGAGCGTCAATGCAAAGCTCGACTCTCTCAGTCTTAACTTTATTAGTCTGCAATGGTCGAAAAAACGTTTACAGTATAATAAATAAAGGCGTTTACAGTATAACAAACAAATAATATGTAAGTTCGAAAGTTCAAGCAAGTTATAGATCAATACGGCGATCACTCATGTCCCTGTATTTATCTAGTGGTCATCGAACTGTTCTGGGCCGAGCAAAACAATTCTCATCAGTTTATCGAGAGCACATGGGCTTAAGGAATTGCGTTGTTTTGTAGCTAAAAAACCACGCTATTGCAGTACATGTCTTCTTCAAAATAATGAATCTAGTGAAGCGATAAACATTAAATATGGCGGATTCTCAGTTTGGCTCGCATGTTCTGCGAGGCTAAATATCTATCGTTTTGATTGTTAGTTAGTTTAGGTAAGTTTTAGAGATTAAGTTAAGTACTAAATTTTTTCTCTTGTTTGTTTTACAACATTACAGCGTTAACTAAACAATTTGGGAAAAAAATTTTTGGGCGGATTTTTTTGGGCGCCCATACCGGTCAAACGGTAGCAAAATACGTCTGGATGCGGCACTGCCCATGTTGTAGAGCTCGAAAAACTGATCAAAAAAATGTATGGGATCGTTTTGCTACGACCAACCGTTAAAGAGATATTCTCGATCAAAGATTTTGATGACGTCATAGCCACAGTACCAAAAGAAATTTAGGCCCAAATGTTGCGTCACCCCATCACCCGTATCGCAGACCCTAAAAAAAGTCAGTTATCCCTATTGGTTCTTGAGATATTTCCCCAAAAACTTCACGTTCGATTGGGGATGCAATGCAACGGTTCCCTCAATAGCAAAAAATAACTGACGTCACGCCATGTGCTTTTTATATTTTGTGTGAAATTATGTGGCGAATCCACATTGTGCCTCTGCGTGGTTTTACACGCAACCAAGCATGGAAATTTGTTGCACCATGAGAAACGATTTATCTTTACCGTTATTTAACATTTACGGAAACGACTGAACCTAAAATCATTTCTGCAGAGTTAGATTTACCGTAACGATGCGGTAACGATGCTAACGTTAACGAAATAACAAGATTGTAAAGGGAGCTGGAAACTAAGATGCTTTTTAATTTCATTGAATAACACGAAAACGAGTCCTGCTGGTACCACTTATGTTTTCATATTCTTTCGTTAGGTGAACAAATGAATTCACATAGCGAAGGAAATTTCAAAATTACCTTAGCAATGGTGGCTGTTCTCCCTAGCAACAGCAAATTGGTGAATAATCACTTAATATATCTAAGTTATCCTTCATTGTCAGCCATGAAAACTAATATAATAAGTTGAGCATGTTTTTGAAGAGCATCTATGTGCGCGATTAAGAGCACGTCTTAACTAAGCTCTAGGACCGTTGTGTAGCAAGCACTAGCGGTCGCGTGCCTCATAATGAGAAGACTGAGTTATGGCTAAATCACAAATATTTCGAGAGCTTAACATTAAAAAACACAAATTTTGTGATTATCTAAGGAAAAAGGAAATATGATTATGGGAAACAATGGATCGTTACCGACATTTGAATATTGCGTAAACGACACGGTAACGATAACGATCGTTTCCGCCAAATTTCCATGCCTGCGCAACTAAGAAGAACTTGACCATAAATTTAAACTAAATATATCACTCTCTAAAATAAAAGTGGGATGCACACTCGCTATTATATATAAGATATAAGGGAAAAACTGAACTATTTACAATTTGAGATTTCAACAATCCTGAAATTTTTTTGGCAACTCTAGGATCAAGTTCACTGTATAAACTTGGTCCATAGTTTCCAGGTGCAATCTTTCTCCATTAGTTGTTTTCACTTCTTAACGAAACAAGTGAGGAATTGTCATAGAATTTCAAACATCTACATCAACAAGTGTAATCGTCAGATATTGTTACTTCTTCAACAGTTTCCTCAACGTTCTTTACATCTACAATTCACCTTTAGAAACGATTATTTCTTCAACAGTTTCTTCCTCGATAATATTGAATGACAGACTTCTGACATATTTTTTTTTTTCTTTTTAATTTATTTTAACGAGGCCGGGGGGAACTGGCAGTGTTATCCACTGATGTGGGCCTCCACCAGGAATGTATACCTCAGATTTTAAGGCAGAGAACTTGCACATACTAGACTGATAGGTGATTGTGGTTTTTTTATTTATGTAATTTGAGGCACTTGTTCATTACGTCACATCATGCACATATATATCTCATTTATATACCTTTTCGTTGCACACATTATTATTCTATATTTTCATATCGCATTAGCATTCTACAGTGCCAGGATTTGAACCACTACCAACTATCACCCTTGTAATACAAGCTAACCGTCTTACCAAGTGAGCTATACACCCTTGTATATTGACATTCAGAGATAGAAACATCATATCCCTTTTTTCTTGTGTATATATTATGCAACTTAATACAACTTTTATTCGTTGTTTATAACTCTCCTATAACATAATAGGAGTATACTCCTTGTGAACTGAAAATTTTACTTCAAAACTTCTGTACTTTTAATATTGAATGTTTTTTTATATTTATTATGTTATAGAAGAGTTATAAATAAGGAATACAACGAAAAAAATTTGTTAAACACCTTTAACCACAATTAGAGTAAGCAAATTTTATAAATGCTAATCGTTCATCCATCAATATCTTCGCTAGAGAGTAAATCGTATTCCTGAAGCTTCTTAGATAAAATATGAACTCCAGAAACTAAGTTCTCAGTTCAACATAAAGTTTATAAATAAGGCAATGAAGAAACAGTTTTTCAGAAAAATATGCCTTATTTGACTCTTGTTCGAAATATCTGTTTACGTTTACCAATTTAGATTTTTAATTGATCATGGGTTTCAAAATACTAATCGAGTTGAAAATTAAACCGCTGTGCATTCTATATATTGTATTTCATCCGTCCATAGACTCTTTAAGAAGTCAATATTTTGTTTATAATAATGTGTTTTTTGTCTAGTCATCACCATTCGGAAAAGGGAGCCCAGGTATATTGTCACCATCTAAACAGAAACACAGCATTGATAGGTATGCATATATTTCATTTTTATTTGTTAATTTATTTAACTTTATTTGCATATATAAAATTAGTTAAAAACTATATATCAAGATTTTGGAATAAAAAAGTCCCAAATAAAATGATTTAGCAACTCCGTATGATTGATGTTACTTCACCAGCCCTCTGAAATAGGAAACAAGACTGACAGCAAAATGATGCCGTTGTATTTGAAAATTGCGACAGCAAATCATTATTTACGACTGGCAAAAAAACGCCGCTGTGTAAGATGTTAACGACGAAAAAACTTTTGTTAGATTGCTTTGCTATTGCTTTTGAGTCTCGCCAGTTTCTTTTGGGTTTCCATGTGGCACCAGATGTTAAAGAAAAAGAAAATATATAATTCAAAAAACACTGTCGTCAAAATTTTGGCATCATAATTTTGATTTACAGCAGCTTTATGGCCGCAAAAGCTGAATGCCGTCGTAAATTCAGAGGACTGCTTCATATGTCTCAAAGAATGCCTGTGTTAAAATCACAATGCTCGCAATGTCTGCAATGATGTTCAAAGTATTTTTTTAATATCAACTTTTGGGCAAAACATAAGCTGAAGTTTGAATGGTGGGACTATTAACAACGGTCTTTGTTTAAGTATTATATTAGTATACTAGCAACTCGCGTAAAAGTTTTTTACGGCTTTAATTTCGAAAAGGATGTGTTGAAAATAGGTGACGAAAAAATTAAACCACGGAATCGTAAATAGAAAGTGTCGAAAAACTGATCAAAAAAGTGTATGGGATCGTTTCGCTACGACCAACCGTTGCAGAGATATCGTCGATCAAAGATTTTGATGACGTCATAGCCGCAGTATCAAATAAAATTTCGGCCCAAATGTTGGGTCACCCCATCACCCGTATCTCGGACCCTAAAAACGTCAGTTATCCCTATTGGTTCTCAAGATATTTCCCCAAAAACGTTCAATTGGGGATGCAATGCAATGATTCCCCGTGATCATAAAAATAACTGACGTCAAATACCACATGCTTTTATACTAATCGTGAAAAAGGTGTCTCTTGCCTCTACATGGTTTTATGTGCACATAAGAAGACGATGACGATTAAGAAAAACAAAATCACTCCCTAAAATAAAAGTGGGATGCACTTACGCGATTATTATAATAAGATGTTTATATTGATGTAACCTTGCATCTCTATTATGGCTGTTATTGTGTTGTCAAGTAAGACAAGGCTTTCTTAGTGTATATAAATAATGTTAGCTACAAATGTCATATGATGTTGTTGGTATATCTTTTTTAGATTCATACCAAGCCGTGCTATAGTGAATTTAAGTCATGGTTTTTTTTCAACCCCACCAGAGGTATTTTTTGCTAATTATTTTTTGAGTGTTGATATTTGTTGAAATGTTTCACCTTTTCTTGTTGCTTCAACTCATTTAGGAAAACATAGATACAAATGTCAACTCAAATTCCAAGTAAGTGTAGTTTCTAAAGTGTCATTATAGTTTGCTATTTTAGTAAGTTTGAAAAAGAAAATGTAAACAAAAAAATAGAAATTGCAAATTGAAAGTTATACTTTATAAGTGCCTTTGAAATTCCACTGTCTGAAATTAGATAAATTAGATAAAAAATAATTCTAATTATTCTGCATAGGGAGCAGCTTCCAAGTTCTGAAAGCAAAGGTATGGAGTATTATTTTAAAATTTTACTGCCCATTTTCGCATGCTTGTATGCTACTCGTTATGTACTTTTACCTAAAAATAACAAACCATGCAGATGGGGTGATTAAACCCTTGTAAGTTTTGGTCATGTTTCATTTTTTGCATGCAAGTTGTTACAAAAGACCTTTGATTTTGTATTTACTATGGCTCTTATCAGAGATTTCAAATGTTTTCATTTCATTTTTTTTTTTTTTTTTCAGAGTCTTTATTATATACATCACTGTTACGAAATGAGTTGCTTCGTGATGAGATTGAAACCCTTACAGTGAGGAATTGAATTCCGTTTTGTCTTACTGATACCAAAGTGCTTTGTTGACAACATCATTAACTTTTATTGGCTTTTATTAAGATAAAATTTTGGACTTTAGGATAGCGCAGATGATAGACAGCCACTATCAACACCAAAGCATGTGCGTTCATTATTCAAGGTTAGTCTTAGTAGTGAATGAAGCAACTTTTTCATTATAAGCAATAGTGAAAATACATGACATGTTTAAATAATATTATTTCTTATATGATGCCTGCTTTTTATGTTTTTCAGAGTAGAACACCAAAGCGAAAATATTCTTCTGAATCTCTTGATGCTACAAGCCAATACTCAGTGTCTCCTATAGGAAGCAATAGGTATGATTATTTTTCAGTATCAATGAATACATCCAATAGCAGATACTTAATATAGATTTTTAGTTATGTTTGTAGTAGGTTTCCATGACTATTTCTGGTTTTATTTTAGTCACAAACTACTTCGTTCTCCAAAGAAAGTGAGTATACAAGGATTGTCTGTTTGTTTGAATGTAGAAAAGTTTTTAAAAATAAAACAGTAATAATTTCTCCATTCTGTTCTTAAGGCTGTCCGAAAAATTTCCAAAGTACCATTTAAAGTGTTGGATGCTCCAGATTTACAGGTCTGTGCAAGAACTTAGTAATGCAATAAACATGTTTGAGGATCAACAAATGCAATGAAAAACATATAATCTTTATTCATAACTTATATTCTCGTTGATTGACATTTTAGGATGATTTCTACTTGAACCTAGTTGATTGGTCTTCTCAAAATATTCTCAGCGTTGGGTTAGGTTCTTGTGTGTACCTTTGGAGTGCCTATACCAGCCAGGTAATTGATCATTTCAATATAGCCAAATAATGTTTCGGACCAATATCTACAAATTCAGATATTGTTTTGAAATTTTCTTTTGCAAAATTTGCAGGTAACAAAACTATGTGACCTCTCATCGGAAAATGACCCAGTTACGTCAGTTGCTTGGACAGATCGCGTAAGTATTCACTATCCTATATCATAACTAACAATATGTTAATTTATCATTTGTGGCGGCAATGTTTTTGATTTGTTATATAGGGAAATCATATCGCAGTGGGGACAAACAAAGGGGACGTTCAAATTTGGGATACATCGGCGAATAAACGAATATCTGTATTGCATGGACATACAACTCGTGTTGGTGAGTTCAGTGAATCTGAAAGCTTTATAATTTGTTTCAATGAAAAGAAGATTGTTTCTTCAACGTATACTCGGTTTTTAGTTATGAGTATATCGCTGTCTTCAATGTATTGGATGGCTTCTTATGGCAGAATTTTTATTTTTATTGTGCAACAATTACATCTTTTAGTTAACTCTTGTTATTTATCTTTTAACCATGCCTTTATAGGTTCCCTTGCTTGGAATAATGATTTGATATGTTCTGGAAGTCGTGATCGAAACATTCTTTTACGAGACTTTCGGTAAGTGGTTTAAAACAATCTATTGATGCAGTTGTAAACATAAACAGCATCACAAATGATGAAAACTTCTTAAGTTTTGCTTATAAATAAAATTTGTATTATATAATGTATATGTCATCTTTTTTATTTTCCTAGGTGTCCATCACAATCACTAAAAAAACTAATTGGACATAGACAAGAAGTAAGAAATAGTGTCTTTCCCTTTTAACCAGTAGAGAGGCAGCACAAAGCACACAATTTGGGTGTTAGAGAGATGTCAGGAATGCATCTAAACTAAGTTTGAACACAAATTGTCAACTAGGACAGTTCGTTAGATGTTAAGAAGGACAATGTGGATTGACAAACATTGAGTGAACGCAACACCCATCTTAAGTCAATATGTCAATTATTCTAGGAATGGTTGATACTTTTATGATTGGCAATCACTTTTACTTCCATGGAATTTTTTTTTTTTTTCGTACAGGTTTGTGGTTTGAAGTGGTCGCCAGACAAGCAGTTACTAGCATCTGGGGGCAATGACAACAAGGTGAATAATGTTTGATCTATCTCAGTTTTCTAGTTGAATTTCTGTTTAATGACACCGCCCAACATTTTGTTTCAGTTGCTTGTGTGGTCTCTTCAAAGTACGTCACCATTTCAACAATATGCTGACCATACTGCTGCCGTCAAAGCAATTGCCTGGTCACCTCATCAGGTTTCCGTATTGCCTTTGCAATATTGCTTTTGCATTTCAAAAAGTGTTGATAACAACTTCTATGAATTGACACTTGATATAGGCCAGGAATATTTCATGTTCTTTTTTCATGTTTATAGCATGGCCTTCTTGCGTCTGGAGGTGGAACAGTAGATAAAACCATTCGGTTTTGGAATACGCTAACTGGACAACCAATGCAGGTTGTCGATACAGGATCACAGGTTCCAATCACTTTTTCTGTGGTGTTATTAGGTTTTAAATTTGAGCATTGGAGGTTAAAGACGTTTCTGCTGTGTTCTTGCCAGTGTGTTCATTTTTGTTTCTTTGTGTAGGTCTGCAATTTAGCATGGTCCAAACATTCGAACGAACTGGTAAGTGAAAAACATGATATTTCGAGTTCCTTGCAAAGTCTGATTTAATCAGGAATGGAATTTTGATTTATATACTGTTTTTTATCTAATATCTAAGTTAGTTTCCTTTAAGTGCTATGGTATGGGTCATGGTTTCTTTTTTTATTTAAATTATTCTTGTCTGCTGGTATTTAACAGTGCAGTCTACTTTATCTACTCCGCACTTATTTACTGTATCTACTCCGCACTTATTTACAACAAGAAGCCCCATCGCTTGAAGACTTCAGTATGTGTCTCACAATTGCATAACTACCTATAACATACTTTATTGTCAACATTTTGGTCAAAATGTTGACCAAAAATTAACCAAAATCTGAAAAATGACTCCCAAATTCGAAATCAGCACCTAAGTTGAGCAATGTGCAAATTTTTATAAAAATTGGTGAACTTTTGAATTTTGGTCCAAATTAGGCTGGAATTACGAATTTGGCAACGATTTCGTGTAGTTTTTGTGTGTTATGTCTTATCTTTTTGGCTTTTCTTGCTTATTTCTCATCACATGATCCAAGTAGCTTCTTTAAGAAATTGTGAAAGTTGTTTGAGCAGAATGGCCACACATACCAAGTTGGCTGTCGCGTATAATATTTTATGTTTTTGGTTTTAGGTTAGCACACATGGGTATTCGCAAAATCAAGTCTTGGTGTGGAAATATCCAAGTTTATCCCAAGTTGCAAAACTCACTGGTCACACTCTGCGTGTGCTCTATCTGGTAATGTATCTTATAACTCAGCTGTTATTTTTTATTGTTAGAGTGGCCATTTGTATGTTTCCTATATGCTCCTCATTTGTGAGAATAACTCTCGAAAGATGGCAGCTCTAACTGAGTGTGTTTGAACTGTCGTTTCAGTCAATGTCGCCTGACGGTGAATCGGTTGTGACGGGTGCGGGAGACGAGACGTTACGCTTTTGGAATGTGTTCAGCAAAAGCAGCACTCATAAGGTGAGAGCAATTCACAGTGTTGGCTTGTTCTGTAAGGCTTCTTTCCCCCGCAAATGTACTTTGCAGCAGCCGGAGAAGGTTGTAAGACTAGGCAGAGTTCATTAAACATTTGTGTAAACGTCACATAAGTGCAAGTACCTTGGGTTCACACTTAAGCAATTGATCTGTTAACAAGCGATCATTATCTTTGGTAGATCTGTACTCTTTCCTATGCAAGACTTCTGCAGGATGGCCACAAGTTTTTAGAAAAGGCTTCTGTGTTCGTAGCTGCTTCATCTGTACCCTTGTAAATTTTATCGGTTTTCTTTCAGGAATCCCGATCGGAATTGAATCTATTCTCGCATATCCGTTGATGTTTGTTGTTTTATTGTTGTTGTCTTTGATTTTGTAAAACAGAAATCGCATTACAATTTCCCTTCATTCTCTTTTACAAGTACGCAATCATATCGAAAGCAATGAAAATCGCCCTTGGTAACGAGGTTGCTTTTTATTTAAACTTGAATGAACGTTCCTCAAAACCTTACACGTGACATTTTATTGCGTTCTTCCAATCCTCTTCAATTTCCCATCTAATTTTTTTGTACATAATTATCATATTTAATGTTTATATTGTTTACTATTAATAGGAGATATACGAAAATTTATTGTGTTTAGTAGGCGTACGCTTATAATACTTTTTGCACAGATAGTTTATGTGAATTGAAAAGAGTTCGCCACATCCGAAAATATCCGAAAAACCGTTTAGATTTGAAAAAGTGGGTGTTGAGTTTTTAGCCAATCATATCTCTTGAAATTGTATTTTGAAAAAATTGTCAGCTTTTACGGCGAAAAAATTCAATTCACGCTGTAGTTCTTGAAAACAAAATCTTGCATGATTTTACGCGGTAACAGTCGTCTAATTAGCGCCCCTTTTTGCCCTTCTGGCGGAAGCTCCCTCGCTGTGTTCTCATGTCAATTTCAACAGCTGAATGATCATGTTTTGTATGTATTCCAAATAGTGAATTTTTTGGTAAAATACGTCTATATTTATTTTTCGATTAATTCCTTTTTTAACGCTATAATTAGAGACTTTTTGATTTAACCATTTCCGATTATCTTTACGGCATTAGACTTACAAACGACTCAAGATGTAAAAAAAAGAAGCGTTATGAGTCGAGTACGTATCGTGTAGTTTAATCGAATAATTAGCACTGGATCGATTATTTTTCATTATTTTTTGTGTTGTAAAATTGGGAATGAATCATGAATAAATTATATTAACATTCAGTGTATGAAGTGTTCTTTTTCCTTTCTCACCTTCGTGTCATCAGTAACACATGAGACTGGCTTGTTGTGGTCACACAAATGCAATGAAAGATATTGTTTCAGCCATGTAGGTAATTTGATGTTTGTTTCACCCTATGCTAGGAGTCGTTTGTGATAGAGATTTGCAATAAATGTGCACATTTAAAGAGAATATTTGGTCTGCTTTCCAGGAGAGGTCATGGCTAAGGTTGGAGGGCTCCGAAGCATTTGACACGAAACCTATCAAGGGCTTGTGCTCTCCTGGATGACCTGAAACACCTGATATATCTACCCAATTTGACAACCCCGTACCCAGGGCTTCTTGCCTTTTCGATATACGGGTCGTCCGTTGGTATATCAAAAAGACAAAAAGCCCTGGGTACGAGGTTGCCCAATTTCCTTCACATGGCATGGTAAATCGCCGTCAAGGGCTTAGTGAAGTGAAATCTGATAAACACTTGGCTAACTGCATAATTAAGACATATTAGGTGTGGTGCATATAATTAAGATATTTAGAATTGATACTGGGCTATTTTGAGTAAAATCGCATTCAATTATTCAAACAATTGTTTTGCAACCTCGGAGTTTGGATCTTTGTTATAATTTTTTACACAGCATGTTAGTAGCATTTTTGTTAAATCTGTGAATTTATCATGTGGACCTTTTCCCAGTTATCGCGCGTAAGCTCATAAATAATATTCAAATTGTTTCTAGCAAAGTGATGTATAAAAACTACTCATCAACTGATCTGTGTAATTTGAGATGATGAGATAAGGTTTAATTTGACTGTTGTTCTTCAATGTTGTACCCGCTCTCTGATACTGAGAAATAATCTGTGTGGTTGACTACATAAATCCCTGGGTTCGAGGTTGTGAATATGTTATGTTCCATTCCATTGAGAATTGGGCAAATGAGAAGATGTAGTATCCATGAATACGATTAATAAAATATAAAAAATATAAAATAAATATTTAAATAAAAATAGTTAAATAAATATAAAAATAATGGAAATGAAAAATGTTTTTCACTTAGAGGATAATTCCTCTATGAAAATATTAATGTCTTTGATTTTTTCGATAGTGGTATCGATTTTAACTTTAGGTTTTCTCAAACAGCATTTCAAGCTGCTTTCTTCTTCCATGACTGCAATCAGCATTCGTTCTCTTTTACTTAGTTCACCTCTACACGAGGCGTGATGCTTCTTTAATTTATGTAACTCATCTTGATTCTGTGCTTTGGTTTGATGCAGCAAAGCCTCGTCACCGTATCTTTCGTTTTCTTTCAAAGCCGTTTGATTGGCTTCCGTCAGTTTTGCCACAATGTCCCTATGCATGACGGATGTTGTGATTATTTCTTGCGTACGGAGTTCTTTTGAACATGTCTGCCTTTCCTTTATCTCATCAATTTCTTTCTTAAGCTGCATCTCGTGATCTTGCAGGATCTTATTTTCTTTCCCCAAATTGTAAAGTGCAGCTTCTGATTTTGTCCGAGCACACTTAATCCTCGCTTCAACGTTTTCCTTTTGGGCTTCTGTTAGCCGCCATTTTGATTTCAGTCTTTCGTTATTCTGTCGAAGCTGTGTCAGTAACGCCTTTAACACAATTTGTTTTTCTTGTGATTATTTTAATTCGATTTCTTTGGGAACTAAAAGTTCTGCAGATTTTATAGCTTGACCTGCAAAGACATTTACCATTTTATCGTTTCGGTTGTCGGCAATTTCTTCCTTTCTTTCTTTGACAGCTGTCAATTCTGCATTCGTGTTCTGAGTTCTTACAGATTGATCGAGCAGTTCTTTCTCCTTGTTCAGAATAGCTTCGTCTTTATCAGAACAGTCTTTAACAATAGATGCCATTTTCCCAGTTAGGTTCATCAGTTCATCAGTCAGTTTTTTCTTTTGCACATCCCGATTGTCAATATCCTGTTTCAACTTGAAAATCGTGATACGAAATTGTTCGGCTCGTTCATTCATTTTTTTCTGAAGATGAATCAGCTTTTCTTCATTTTTATGCCTGAGAAAATCTCGATCTTCGATAATTTTGCGTAACCTTATGTTTTCCTCTCGAAGGAAAATCACCTTCGATTCATTGTCAAGCTGTATATAAACAAAAGAAATATTGTTGCTATATTTTCCGAACTTCTAACTGATTCCTGAGTTGTTCATGACCCTGTAACTGTTTCTTAGACACATAGAAAACTCTTAAAAGAAACATTCCAGATTCACAGTTTTTAATTCCATGTCATTGTTTGGTTCAACAGATGCCGCATTTCCTTTCGGCATATCAAATGTTGGGTTGTTTTGCAACCCTCAGGTCTTGTATTCAATTTAGTCAAGTTTGGAAATTTCTAAATGTCGATCCACTTCTTTGAATAACTTTTAAAACGATCTGTTTTTTTAAGATTCTGCAAATGAACGTCTTGTTTCAGTTCATTTACTTTCAAAAAGTGACGTCAAATGAATAACCGTGTCTTTTTTTAAAGATGTATTGCAACTTTGTACCTAGGACTTACTGCATTCCTACCACAGACAAGAGAGTTTATCATGTCATGAACAAGTGCGTGGTCATTATTTAGGCTACACTTCTAGACAGCTACAGCTGACATCGACAGGCTAAGTTTCAAGTTATTTTTGGCTATATGTATAATAGTTTCAAACTTTGAAATGAGAATATACACCAGTATTTCAGCTGGTCTTGATCAAGAGATGAATAAACAAGACCAATCAAGACATTAAAGAAAAGCTATCCCTGTGTGCAAATTTGTCGTAAGTCACTGCGAGGGAGTGTAATCAAAATACTCTTCGACACGGTGACTTTTTGACGATTTTGCTTGCTGGGATGCGTCCGCTTTTCTTCGACTTCAATTAATTATAACTGGTCTGGTGGTGAACTGTATTAGTATGTTTGTAATTACTTACAAGAATAGCAATGTTTGGAGTTTAGATGACATCATTTCAGAACAAATTGAAGTTCAAGTTGCTTGCTATGTTAAGTTGAATTTTTCAACTTTTTCCAAACTGATGAGCATAAGGTCATAAAAAAATTCACGATTTTGCCCTGGGATCCTTGAAATAAATTGTTTGTACTATTTTTCCTTCAAAAATCTCAGTTTCTTCAAAGATTTATACTGCCTTTTCAGTTAACTGCTAAGTGTTTTCTTGTAAGGAGAATCTTTGGCCATTAAAGAACTTTTTTCGCAATGAAATTTAGCGGTTCTTTAGTACAAAGATATTAACGGAATTTATCTTCAAGGCTTGCAAAAAAAAAAAAAAAAAAAAAAAAATTACAAAAAAAATACCAAAAAAAATACCAAACCCTGGATAATTCGTGAATTTTCGAAAAAAAACGCTAAACCGTTGAATTTCTGACTGCATTTTTTCATAATGGCTTGATAGCGATCTGATGGGCATGTTTGACCAATCATTTATAATAATCCAACCTCGAACCCAGAGTTTCTTGTATATCGAAAAGGCAAGAAACCCTGGGTTCGAGGTTGATAATAATCAACTTATTTCTCAATCTCACTTCTGTAAAAACGTATTGATGCATTAATGTTTTGCGAAGGGACAGTTACGCTTATTTTCTCGCTAAGAGGCTGACCTCTTACCCATTTCGTATGATGGTAACACTGAGCGAACAACGTTTTAACGCGATATAACAAAAGGAATCACAAACAAGTGAAAAAAGATTTTGGAAATTATATTTTCACAGAAAAATAAAATTCTAAAATTTTTCCCGATATACAGATATTGTCTAAAAGAATGTCATCTATAAAATTTGAATGCATACAAGATCTGTGTTCACGTGAACCTCACTAACAAAGTTCACTACACGTTTCTCATATAAGAAACGTGATTCATGCTGAAGTTAGGAAATGGAAACGAATAGACCTTTCCCCAATTTCTGTTTAAACATCGTGTTATTGGCTTAGCCTCGTTTTAAAGATTATAATTGTCCACTGTGGAATGGAGATAAGTAAATATTACTAAGCAATAGAGAATGTAATTAGTGAAACAATATAATGTATGGAAACGAGGCGAAACTTGATAGCAAAGCATTAACACGGTGTTTAGACGGAAATTTGGGGGAAGGTGTGTCGACCAATCCCGGAATGCTATTATCTCCTTAATACATAATACAACCCAGTGGGCAAAATCTTCAAAAAATGACTGTGACGGAGAGCATTTTTATTGAAATTGTGTGGATATTTCTGTAGAAATGCACTCCATCGCAGATATTTTTTAATAAAAGTGCCGGCTGCGCAACTACCAAAATCCAATGAGCTATTTAACAGAACAGCACTCCCAATAACAATCCCAAAGCACATGATTTATCGCATTTCATTGTGGTAGTTGTAGTTAGTATTTAGGTGATAAATTACATTCCGGGACGGCTTTTGAACGAAATTATGTGAACGAAACTGGTGGAATAAATCTATATAAAAAGCATGATCAGATAAAAGACGAAATCAACGCACTTCTCCTGAACTTTGATAGTGTTAACGATGCCTCTTATCTAGATCTTGACCGGACCGAATTGTTCTCTCTTAAGAAGCAGATAAGTAACGTTGGCCAAACTCAGTGGACAAAATCGTCAAAAAACCACTGCGATCAGTGAAAAGATGTGTAGATTTATGTACATTTTAAAAACTTACTTCTCCGCAGTGTTTTTTCAACAATTTTCCCCAATTTCTAATGTTAAGAAATACTGAGTCCGCTTTTCTAAACACATTTCAGTTGTAAAAAAAGACTTGCACATCCACGCTATATGGGTTGAGTTTTTTTAAGAGGAATAAAACGAGGAGTTTAGTTCATAAAATCGAAAGGCTACACTAGACTAGATACCCAGTGGGCAAATTTGTTGAAAAGTCACTGCGAAGGAGTGCATTTCTATAGAAATATACGCACTACTCCAATAAAAAATGTCCTTCATCGCAGTGGCTTTTTGACAATTTTGCCTGCTGGATAGATAGTGGTGCTACACATCATCACTGCGCATTGTTGTTTTGTCGTTTTGTCTCATGAAACCATAAAACCACCTATATGTTCTGTTCTGGCTGAAGCTTCAGAGAATCTAGTGCTAGGTTGAAGTAAAAAAAAAATGCACAGTACGATTTTGACTGAGATGATCTGAACTTGGCTATACGGTCTTCAAGAACGGTAACTAACAAACATTCGAAGATTTAAGAATAAAACCGAACAGAAACAAGCAAAAAAGATTTATATTGTGCTGTCTATCAAGTGTTTTTTTCTAAGATTTCGTTTTCATATTTTCGGAAAACTCGAGAAAAGCGGCAGTTTGTTGACCAGCACTGCCGATGTGTCCATCCATGACACATTGAACCAGCATCAGTCAAGTAACACAAGCCCAAATTCACCAAGAGAACAGTAGTTCAACACTGGTCATCTACCTTTGTAAGAGACGATTCTGAATAAAAACCAATTTAAAAGCATGCCATGATTTGTGATTGTCTTCTCATCGAGATAACGGGTAGAGTTGCTTACGATCTTCTGGCTAAAAAAAAAAACAAACATATATATATATATTCACGAACATTAAGAAAAATCATTAGTCAAAATATATAATAAGAATCTGAGTCTCCCTGGAATTTTGGATTTGTCCCAAAAAAAGATTGTGGATCGTTTGCAGAGATAGCATTGTGCTACGAGCAAACCAGCTAGCCTGAAACCACCACTGGAGACCAGACTAGTATTTAAAAATATACGTCAGCAAGAACGATTTTTTTATCGGGCGCAGGAACTTGTGACATTTTATATTTTTAGAAAATTAGATAATGTAAACTGGGAATTACATCGACACTACATTTTCTTCACTAACATATCTCACAACTTGAAAGCATCAAAACTTCGTGGTGTAAACCTTGTAAAATTGGTTTGGGTTAGTGAGAGTTAGGTTCAGGCTATGCCTCGTTGTTTCAGACTATTTTAAGAAGCTTTTAACCGAGACGTTTAACTGCTTTCAAGTTGTTAGATGGATACCCTCCTACGCAAGTTATTAGATGGACACCCTCCTACGCAATGCCAGCCGATTGTAGAAAAAGTAACCTTACATTCTGATAAAACTCTCGATCACCGCTCTCCACCGGTTCGCTTGCTCTCCTCAGTTCGTTTGGAGTTTTACCTAGAAGAAAGAGTTTAGGGTGATCGTGTTAACGCCCATACTATCAATGACCTTCTCAACACCCAAATCAATTAAAAAAAGCGTCTCCTTTGATTGGGAATAAGCCCAGAAGCGAACATTTGATAAGAAGCACTGGATCGAACTTCTAACGGTAAGATATAAGACACTGAGACTCATTGTATTCCTTGCTTTGATAGGAAACTCTCTAAATTTTATTTGGGTAAAGAAGATAATTAAGGCGGATATTTTATTAATCGGCTAATAATCATGAGTAAAAAAACTTTTAAACTGGTAGCATACACAATTTATTAACGGATACCTTAACCAATGAGAAATTTCTTGCAACAGCGCAACAAATTTATCAAAGTGAATAAGCTTTCCTTTAAGACACATAACCGGATGAACACTAACAATATTATGTAATCAATACATACCCGCAAATTCTGTACTAAGTAAGTCAGCTTGAATTTTCGAGTGCGTGTGAACAGTCTTTAATGGCTCTTTAACATGGATACCAACTTCGTAAGCGGCGATCGAAGCGTGGTCCAACTTTCCCGGAACCCCTAATTTAATCCAATATAATTTTAATAATTTTCAATGTGGTTTCCATTAATGACTTTAATTTTAAGTGCCCTACACAAATAAGCGACCAGGGACCGATTAGGACTCAAAGGTATATTAAGGTAAAGTACAGGGGTGTTGCATCGATTAATTTTTTGTATTCAAAGGAAGCGGGACAACTTCATGATCTACCTTCGAGCTTCTTCGAGATTTTAGCTTTATCATATCCCTTATGTTTTTTTGGAGCGACTTCTTCCAAAATCTCTCGTTTCTCGGCTGTTCGATTCACGACAAACGTCATCAGTCGTGCGCACACATCCATGGCAGTTATCGTTGCGCCGTGAATAGGTTCTGATTCTCCTTCGCCTTTGATTATCTGCACAAACAGCAAAAAAGAAATAAAAGTTCCAAGTAGGATAAATTTGCTGAAAAATCACTGTGAAGGAGTACATTTCTATGAAAAGGCACGCAAAAGTAAAGATATGCATAACGAAAAGCTCTTCATCGCAGGGATGTTTTTACGATTTTACCAAATGGAAACGTACAAGAAACCAGTTTATTAGAAGGCCCAGGAGGAGAATCTGCAAAATTTTTCAACATTTTTCATAGGAACAAATTTTTATATAAGAAACCAACAAAAATTCTTGCATCGCTTGAATGTGTTTCCTATTAACGAAAATACGACAAATAAACAGATGCCTTCCTACAAGAATGACAAGCAACTACCCAAAGAAAGAAATAGAAAAAAGATGGGAGTGAGGGAAATGGAAACGAAGTTGACCATACTTGTGTCATTTGTTCCAAAGCACCTCTGTGCCTTTCCCTCGGTGTTAAGGTCGGGGTAATGCTATCGCTGTTACTTCTGCCATCTTGGACGTCCAAACTGCCAATAGTCTCAGGAGGTTGACTAATCGTACGGCGAACGAAGGAATTTCGTTGCTTTGAACCGTTTTCATTGATACAAGTTTTATCATCATTAAGGGTTGGCGGATCTTTCTCTTCACATATCGACTGTATATCGTTGTCTGAAACACTTCCCCGAATGCCCGTTCGAGGACCTTTATGGACTTTGTGATTAGCCTGGTCGCTAGCAAGTCTAGTAGCAAGTCTAGTAGAACTTTGCGTGTTTTCACTAGCACAGTTTTTACACGTTTTAACATAGCTTTCTGGCTGAAATGAATCTTTTCCGTTTGGTATGGAATTTTTTCCAACATTCAAATATAGTTCTAAATCATGCTGATTCTGATGTTTACTTTTCTCGCCCTGTGTGGGAGTGTGGGATTGTTTTTCTCGCTGCTCTTCATCAGAGTGGCAATCTAAATCATTATCCTCTTCATTGCTCGATGTACCACATACGTCTGCGAAAGAACAATCACAAACACACAACACATCGTGACTACCATGATGGTCTCTCTTGTAGGATGGTTCCAGTTTAGCATCACCCTCCGATGGCGCCTCCTCCACTTGAACAAAAATTTCTTCAAAACTCTCATTGCTATTCTTACTGGTCGACTTAAGACTTCCGATGTTTGCCGCCTTTTCAAATGGGCGTTTAATGCCGTCCATTTTATCAACACCTTGAGTAACCGTGCACTCGTTGTCCATAGAGCTACTATGTCTCCGCTCCGCTTTGTCGAGTTTAGTATAGCTACTTTCCTTGCTTAACCTATTTGTGAGTTCATCAGCTTTGAATCTAGGCGTAAATTTGGCAATAGCCGGGTCAAAATTATCCGAAATACCATCACTAGCTAGAAAAACTATATCGCCTTTGTCGACCACCACGAAAGAGCACGTTAGATTCCCCAAATCTGGGTTGTAGCCGTCTGCAGGTCCTAGTGCTCCTCCACTGTACCTCATATCACGAACTTGATCAAGCAAATGTGAGCCGTGCGTCACTTCTTTCACACCAGTCTCATGATTATAAACATACGCGTATGAATCGCCCACGTTGACAACACAAAACGCGAATTGATCTTTCTCCTGCAACGGCACAACAACGCCGACACATAACGTCGTCATTGTCGCTTCACTTTCAATGATACAGTTTTGTGCATTCTCAAACGAACGTAGTATACAACGAAATATGTCCTTAGTATATGTACAGGTATGTATGTGTTTGCAGATATACGTAACAGCACCGTATACACTGCAGTTAGAAGCCAATTTCGACTTTTCGCCCCAACTCACTCCATCAGCTAATGACAGGATGCAACAGTTAGGAAGTGTGACTACGCCCAATGCGTCGGCGATAGGATCACCGACACAATGTTCCGACACGCTGTCACTTTCATATAACGTCATAGCCATTCCGTACGCAAAATCTTGTCGTTCGTTCCAATTGACAATTCCTACAAAACCAATGTATATACAAACGATTTAGAAAACAAACTGTATCCATTTATTTCAATATCTTAGAAGTCAGGCGTTGAGTTGTTTACGCATGCGCTACACACTATTCAAGCTGCTTAACTTTTCTCTGTTTGTCCACAAATGATTTTTTTACTTTTGTTCTGAGATCTCATCTTTATGGAAAGGCTGCTTTTGTCGAGATATATAGCAGTTCAAATATAATACTACACGTTTTGTTTTTATAAACAAAAAGTTATAAACAAAAAGTTATATACGGTCTTCTTTCTAATAGTACAGCCCTAGTATAGTACAGTACAGGGTTGTGGTTGTGGTTTTATCACTTATTTTATTTTATAGTGTATAGACTTTTTTTTACTAAACGATTTTTATTTGATTAAATTTTTTATTTGTAGGTCCACATCAAACTTCAAGCTGAAATTGTTAAACCTGCTTTGTGAAATAATCTATCTACCTATCTCTATCTCTGATAATGTCGCCTCTTCCCTTCACTTTGAAAAATTAATCCCACTCTCTCTTATACAGTGGAATCTCCTTAAAGCGGACACTTACGGGATATGAGATTTTGTCCACTTTAGAAATGTGTCCGCCTTTTGCTTATTTCGGCCATAAACTCGGAAGAAAGTCTACTCCGGGAAAGTCGGGAAGCCATTAGCATGCTCATATTACCCTTTGCTATTGTCCAGTTCGGCAAAGAAACATTCATAAAAGGAAATTTGATCTGAAAATAAACAAAAGAAGATACTTAGGTTAGTGGTCAAGAATGGGCTGTGACTTGGCAAACAAATAAAAAAGAAAAGAAATAAAACGCTGAATTTTGATATTCTTGTCGGAAGTTTTCAGTGTCCACTTTGCAGAGGTAAATTTTAGAGGTAATTGTCGTGCGGGACATGGAAAAATGTCCGCTTTAGACTGTCAGCTTTTGGGAGTTTCTTTGTAAGAGTTTATTAAGGATTCGTCCGGGACAAAATTTTTGTGTCCGCTTTAAGGAGGTTCCACTGTAATTCAGCATGCGGACTAACATTAATTCGTGCCAATAAAACAACGAATCTCCATCATCTAACAATAAAACAACGAATCTCCATCATCTAACAGCCAAGTATCAAATACATCAATAAAAACACATGTTGTGATATTTTTCTAAAATTCTTTACAAACCTTTTCGTAACTGATGTTCAAGTACCTGAAGATGTAACATCAGTTACGAAAAGCTTTGTAAAGAATTTTAGAAAAATGTCACAACATGTGTTTTTATTGATATATAAAACAACGAATATTTCACGTCATGCAAATGTAATCCAGTTTTTTAGCAGTATATTTGTGTCGCTCCAGGGTTTTTTAATAACAAACCATAGAACGGTATTATGAACAACATTATAACGTTAAAAAGAACGAAAAGAAGTAACTCTAAAAATTGTTAAAACAACGTTATTTACAAAACTGTAACGTTATATAACTATATAACGTTTTACGGTTTGTTATCAAAATGTTAACAAAATGTATTTCCATAACCTTCAATTGGTTTCATCTGTGATACATCTTGTCTTCTATGTTCTCTTGACATACTCTGTCTATGCACAGACATGACAATGTCTGGTGGAGCGCAAAATGCTGATACATACTCATTTGAGATTTCCTTGATCTTTTTGTTTGGAACATCGTGCACGGTTCGTCCATGAAAGATTTCTCCACTTGGAGGTTTATTATTCAACAGCTCTCTATGATCGAAACAAACGAAATATTTACAGAAAAACAAGACACAGAATGAGATCAAAGCTAGTTCTATTTCAGTTCTACTTCAGTCAGCCTAATGTTCCATGATAATTTACTCTAGATTTAACGTTGTATTGGGCTTTTTTGGCCTTACTGCTATTCCTGTTTTGTTCACATTCAGGCTCCTTTTTTTTGTTGTTTGGCTGAGATTTGCCTTCATTTTTGTCTTCCTTTACTACAGCCTTTGAGTTCTGCATTCATGTCGTAGTTTTTATTTACACTGAGATTTTTATTTAGAAAAATGAAAAGTATTTTAGGTTTTTATTTTTGTACATAAAATAGTTACATACCAAAATTATTGATGGTGATAAAAGAGATTATAATAATAATAAAAAAATTTGCTTTGCGATGGACTAAAGTTAAGTTAAAGGACTTTCAATTTTAGGAAAAACAAAAAAGATTCTAGATTTTCATATATGCGTGCGTAAGCATGGCAGTCTCTCCATCCTAACTTTTCTAGTTTTGTAAGTAGGATCCAAAGGATGAAAATATAATATCAAGAAAAAGAATTCTGAAAGTTTTGTGGAAGATTAGAACTCAAACCATCAATTTCACTGTAGGAAAATAAAAGAACTATGTGTTTTTGGAATTGTAAAGTAATGCTTAAAAACTCTCACTTTTTTATGTATAAAGTGTACACAAGTCCTCAATTTTTTTCCAGAAAAAGAGTACAGTCACTTCTAAAAGAGTTGCTTTTAAAAATAAAATTGTGTTTTTTTAATCCTTCTACCATCCAAAATCATTAGAATTTCAGTGGTTTGTTTTCTAAAAACCTTGTCATTGTCAAAATATCAATTTTGTTTTTAACAGTTACGTTCTTAATAAAAACACAATCTAGTAAGCTGAGTGAAAGCTTTTTCAAAAACAAATTTGGAAACTACGAATGATATAACAAATAATTCATGAATAGTTAAAACAAACCGCTGTTGATGAATAACTGTAAAATAAGGATCCATCCCATCATAGAACCAAATGAAAATAAAAATTTGTTGTTTGAGAATATATTTGAGTGGTGTGTCCATTTTTGAGTGGTGTGTCCATTGTTTACATATCTTCATTGTTTACAAACACAATGGAATAGAAATGAAAAACAGTTAATTACCTAGAATTTTTTTCACAAAAAATGTTTTTTAAAATAATGAAAGGCTTGTGTAATATGTCATATAAGTCAGAGAGGCCAACTTTGAAAAGTAAAACATGTTACCCAATTTTGATGATTTCAAACTTTATGATATTTTACACTCTGTATTGCAAGAAAATACACTCAGCAATTGCCGGAAACAGTATGAAAAGTAGAAAACTGAAGATTTGAAGAAAACTACTTAAGTACAAAGTTTTTAGTTCAGATAAAGAATTTCAAAAACATTTTAGAGTGTGTGATAACCAAAATGTGTGTGTCACACACTCAAAGAGATGACATATTCGGTCATATGTATATTGTTTTTTTTTAAAGATCAGTAAAATCTCATCTTAGTCATTGTAGCAAAAGATTTATGTACCTTTCAATGCAAGTTCCAGGAATTATAGAATGAAATTTAAAACTCTGTTTCTAACACTAAGAACATTTCAGGATGAAACAGGTTTTAAAAATAAGAACAATCTTAATTTAGATACCAAACTAATATATTTAACTTTAATCTTAATCATCTATATGTGTGTATAGTCGTATCTATACCATGCAAGTGATAAACCTACAATACCTGATAACCTACTGAAGTTTAAAAATTTTGATGGGTTTCCCCAAATTTAACAAACTAGTTTTTGTGGCATTTATAAAAATAATTGAGATATATCATTTAAAATGATGTATTCTGAAATAGATCTACTTATGATTAACTGAAATAGTTATAAAACAATTACCAAAAGTAACAAAATGTCTCATTTTTTATTTATTTCTGCACTAGTATCCTGGGTAAAATTTTTCATACGTTTTAATTTTGAAAACAATGTGCCCAAATACCCTGCCAAAAATAGGTGATGAAAAATAAAATCACTGAATTGTGAATGGAAAGTGTACCCATATTATAGAGCTCGAAAAAATGATTAAAAAATGTAGGAATAGCTTTGCTACAACCAACTGTTACGAAGATAAAAAGATTTTGATGACGTCACAGTCGACACACCCCCCCAAAAAATAATCTTAAATTTTTTGTCACCCCATTGCCTGTATAGCAGATCCCAAAAAACGCCAGTTATCGCTATTGGTTCTCTAGATATTTTCCCAAAAATGTTGCATTTGAGTTGGGGATGCAATGCAATGGTTGCCCACATGATGATAAAAAATCTGACGTCATGACACATGCTATTATGTAATAAATTGTAAAAAAACACTTTCACCTCTATGTGTTTTTATGCGGAACTAAGAAGAAGTTTTTATGCGCAACTAAGAAGAAGTTGACTGTAAATTTAAACTAATATCACTCTCTAAAATAAAAGTGGGATGCACACTTGCTATTACATATAAGATTATACACAAACAGTATATATAGGAGTTTTCTTGCCAACTTCCACTGCCAACTCCTCCTATATCAAATTTTAGCTAAAGTTACCAAAGATCTAAAAAGATTCATTATTCACACAAGTAAACATAATTCTAAAAATTTGCTAATCCCAGGCAGGCCTAAAATCAGAATTCAATGTGATAAATATGAATTTAATGTTTTCAACTTTTGTCTCCCACTTCAGGTATTTCTCCCAATCCAGTTTCAATTGGAAATTGAGATTTCTCCGAATAAAGATGATTGTTGTGGAAAAATACGTATATATAGTCACAAAGCATAAACAGGCTTTTAAGGTCATGAAAAGAAATATGTGTGAATGAACGGCCCATTTCACCACACACTCAAGTTACAAAAGAAAGAATGTGAAAAGGAAATGAAATAGCACCCATCTCATCAACATATATTTTTAACCTGGCTCCCTCTCAGAGTTACCAGGTGTAACATTCAAGGCAGTAATAATAAAAATAGAGCACATCCTTGACTTTTGATTACTGACAATTGTGATGAGAAAAAAAAGCTAAATTTATGAAAGTGAAACCTTTTAAAATGATGTAAAAATTTTGATCTCCAAGACTCTTTTCTTTCTTCATCAGATGAACTTTTTGCTGAAGTTTCAATAGATAATATATTCACCACAGGCAGCGTATCGTACGTTACGTAAGTACGCTTAGCTTTCACAGTAAGACCTTCCATCCATAATAAAGTAATACCACAATTTCTCAATGTTTACCAAATACAAACATGTTCATGCGCTTTTTACACAGATCAATCACGTGCATAACATCACAGCATATCCTCTGCGCGATGAAGTCATCTTTTATATGATTATTGATTTTTATTTTATTCCACATTGATTTTGTCTGATATGATAATCCTTTCAGTAAACTTAAGGACTTTCGTATCATCAAACGTTAAGCGTAGTGCAAAAACTTTTTTGTGATCCAAATTTGAACAGAAAATTTTCCATGAAAAAAAAAAAAGATTCGTGAAAACATCCCATGATGTTGAAAGCTCCCGCGCCGATTACGAACGAACATTTTCGATTCCATAGAGGAACTTCCTTACCAAAAACCTATTACCTATTATTCTATACCATTTGTTAGGCATTTTTCCAAGCTTTTCAAAAATGTATAATTTAGTCAATGAAAATAAATGATTTAAAAATTATAGATGTTTTTTTCCTGGATTCAGTCATTTGTTTTATAACGATCAATAAAACCACTTTTTTACAAAGCACAAGAATAAGATGGTGTGAACAACGTCTCTACTGAACATTGCACGGACTCAGAAAACGTTCTAAAAGAAAGTATTGGCGTGTGTTATTGGTTATTGCTTCGAGTTTCTGATGTTAAGTACAAGCTACACTGCTTAAACTTTATAAAAATCAATATTCACAAAAATAGCTTTCAAGTCCTAATGTGTTTTAAAATCTCATTGTCTCTAAAGAGCCCAAACAAGCGGATAAAATCTTGAAATCTTGTATTAGAGAGCATTAATCATCTGTGAAGATGCATGTATGCGTTGTGTGGCGCATGTTTACAGGAAAATGACTAGTTTAATAAGCATGTAACATTGCAGCAAATAACAATTATCGAGCAGAGAACAATACTGTTTATAAACATTACGTCACATTACGTGCTATAAACATTTTTATTATTTTATTTTTATTTTCATGCCCAGACTCCGCAGAATAACGTAAACAATATACTTCCGTCATTTATATAGACGAATCTTCGACCCTATTTCAAAAAAAGCAGAAATTCAATCATCCAAGAAATGGTAAATTAGCTTACCTTCCATATCTGAAATTAGCAAATAGACTCTGTCTTCTTTTTTGGAATTGTTTTTTCATCATTGATATTAAACAGACCCTAAAAAGAAAAAAAGTTAAAACTGGATATAGCCCGCTTATTAAGCTTTCATTAAGATTTATAAATACAATGGCATAGAATAAGAATAATACATTTCATAGGATCGCCCCCCTCCGTCCACTGATCCTTTTCGTCACGGTTCTCAACCAATGAAAAGTCGAACAAAAAACGACACCGAATTTTTTTCTTTCCTGAATCACTTCTTGACGAGCCCTTGGTTAGCCACGAACACGATCGTCAATCACTCAATTGATTAATTGCAAACATCGTAAAACAATCCTTAGTTTCTATGACAACTTGTTTGCTTTATTGATTAGACCGTTGATTTCGCAAGAGTATATGGGGAAATGAAAGAGAAATAATTATAAATCAATTTCGTTTTTACGTATTTCTAATTTAAGCTATTTTTACTTCAAATTACGTAATAAAGTTAACATAGTTTTTCCCTATCTTTGATTGGCCAATATACACGTTCCAATGTAGTATATACACGTTCCAATGTAGTATATACACGTTCCAATGTAGTATATACACGTTCCAATGTAGTATATAATACACATTCCTATGCAGTAAATGCTAAGAACAATATAAAGGCAAGAAAGCCTGGGCTCGAGCTTGCAGATTGGCCAGCAGTCTTAATGGCTACTTGGATGTTCAGCATGGTACTAAATTGCTGACTCTCGATTACCTATGCAGATCTTGTGAATGAGAGCCCTATATTTGGCCTGATAATAAGAACCAAATAAAAATTAAACCCAAATCATTCTATTTTTAAATTAAAAACAACCTAACGACCAGGGTCTTTCGCCTTGACGATATAAGCCAAATACATCATCTCGGAAGTTAAAAATATTTTACTGATTTTTGTAAAGTATAATTAATGGTAGATTTGTTTGTGGTCAAACATTAATAATTGCTGACATCATCATGACATTTGGTTTATCAGAATAAGCATATAGTCTGTCTTCTTCGTCAATATTAGTAGGGGTGTTTTTCAATACAGCTTTTTATCAAGACGGCGTCTATGAGGGCGTCTATTTATAACATTCAGAACTGTGAAAAAATTTGTAAGAACAATAACCGAAAATGATCACGTAAATTATGATTGGCTTCTTCCGGATATCTGCTGTTTTGATTGCCTGAAGAATTCGAAAGCAAACCCGTTTTCCGTTTTTTTGAAACTTTATGATAGATAGTAGTTTGAAGAAAAAAACGATGTTTAGAATGGTCCCTGCTCAAACGCTGAGAGTCTGGTAAAGAAGTTGAAAGTCAAACATAAAATAAAGGTTGCTAAGGTCTAGAATTGTCGTGGAGTGTCTATAACATCAGGAACGCAACATGATTGGTTATATGAAAACTAGGAAGTTATAAGAACAAGTTTCGATCGATACCGGTATAAATTCATTACACAACTCCATCAAAGAAGAATAACTTCTTGTCATTTCACAACCTTGTATCCAGGGTTTCCTGGTTTCTTCTTTCATATCAAAAGGCACGCACGAAGTACGAAGTTGCGTCATAGCAGCTTTCAAACTAAACTTCCTTCCTGCGAGTATGTTCATGTGACAGGACTCGATCATTACATTAAGACGGTGAAAACACTTATAAATTTATTTGAACAAATGAGGCTAAGCCCGAACCTTACCCTCGCTAACCCAGACACATTTGACAAGGTTTACGTTTCAATGGACGCTCACATTCAAACCAACTTAAAGAAAGTCCTCTCACTCACTTGATGTCAATAGTCTATTACTAACTGTAGAAAGGTTTCCCTAAGGTTGGGAAGGGAATATCACAGGGAACTTC
Organism: Turritopsis dohrnii; assembly: GCA_027922465.2. NCBI lineage: Eukaryota > Metazoa > Cnidaria > Hydrozoa > Anthoathecata > Oceaniidae > Turritopsis > Turritopsis dohrnii. The sequence goes on along the minus strand of BQMF02000259.1, from coordinate 244,599 downwards.
GAAAATGATCACGATGACAAAATTTCTCAGATTTTTTAGCAAATTCTAGGCTTAAGTAAAACTTATTATCAAGCAGTGTCACAATATAAAGAGTCAAAACGAGGTCAGATTTGATAGTCTGATAACATGTTTTCAAGGATTTGTTTTGGTGAATAATGTGAAGTGGAGATAGAAAAGAGAAGGAAAACCAAAGCACTTTATAAGCAATCATTTCCAATTCTTTTATGCATAAGTACAGGTTTTAAAATTTCTGACAATTTCTGTAAATATAAAAAAATGGAAGCAACTATTAGATTTTAAAGATGTTTGTAGTTGCTGTGGTTACAGTGGTGTCATGACGACGGATCTCCACTCGGGAGTTAAGATAATGAACTATTACATTATGTAAAGCTGAGGGTTGTACTATACTGATGTCAGTAAAAATAGAACAATCGAGAAATGTTCTGTTCAGAAGGTATGCTTCTAGATCCCCCTAACAATTCCAAGATGAAAAATTAAAATTTTTTAAAAAGTTGAGTTGAGAGTTTAAAAAGTCGAGATTTTAAAAAATTAAAAGAAAAATGAAACTTCAATATTTCATAAATTCTTTTTAGTTGACCTGTGGCTTGTGTCAGAGTTAAGGGACCTCTGTAACAATGAAATACACTTTCACTGAAAATTTCAGGATAATTGAAGCAACGGTTGAAAAGTTATCTTCTGCAAGTGATTAAAAATACCGTATTTCCTCTTTTTAGCGCCCCCCTCTAATAAGCGCCCGGGCGCTTATTAGAGTTACAATTTATTTATTTATTTATTTACGAATGTTTACCCAGGATAGCCTCTTCAGTTCCGTAAGGTACTGTTATCAATGAGGGTCCTGCGAAGGAGGTCCTAGAGCATTTAAAGCCCCCATTTGGGCTACGGAAGCTGTAATGACAGGAACCGCTCAACTAGACAACCACCCTAGACATCATTCCTACTCTCTTGCTGAGTGCTAAGCAGAGAGGATTGATTCACACTGTTATAGTCGCTGGCATGACTCGGTCGGGGATTGAACCCGCGACCTCCCGAACAGGAAGCGAGCACTCTACCACAAGGCTACCAGTCGGTGTAATGTTAGAGTCAAAATCCTAGATAAGCGCCCGGGCGCTTATTAGAAATTAGCCAAAACAGTCAGCCAACTGCTTGTAGATCTTTTCAACGAGACATGGAAGATGATCCAAACATTCTAATAGACTCCGATTAAGAAGAAGATGACGACATAGATATAGAGTTCGAAAACATTACATGAACCATACCTGATATTTCTTCTGTTTTCTGTACATAGTTTTTTAGAAAATAATAAAAGTGGAAATAAGTATTTATTTTTAACACCTCTCACAATTTTTTGTAGGGGTTTTTTGAAATAATATTATAAGCGCCCCCCTCTTTTAAGCGCCCCCCTCCAATAAGCGCCCTCCTAATTTTCGAAAAAATTTTATAGGCGCCCGGGCGCTTAATAGAGGAAATACGGTATGTGAAAACGCGCAAAGTTAATAAAGTGCAGACACTATTCAACTTCCTAAAAGGACGGTGAGGGAGGAGAGGCAATAATGTGATGTAAAGGGGATTACCTTCAATAAAATAATAAAAACAAAGCAAAAATTGAAAAAAAGAATATATGACCTCACTTACACTTTAATATCTCAAAATATAATAAAGCAATGAAAAAAGTAATCATGTATTTGGAATGTACGTTAAATTTCCGATTAAAACATCCCAATTCTAAAAAAAGAAAAAAACTTTCGATTTTTTTTACTTTTGACTAGCGCCCAGGCTTAAAGGAAAAATTTGAAATAAGCGCCCCAGGTCCTGATTAATCGCACAAGTTCAAAACTGTAACTGGGCGCTTATTCAGCAAAAACATAAAATATTGAGAAAACATATTTTTTAGTTGAACATGTATTTCAGCATAATGGTGGAAACTTAATAACACGGGAACGAATTATTTTCATCTCAAAGTGAGAGTATTTATCGAGCTTTCCATTTTATTTGAACACGATAAAAATCCGTTTACGAGTGACAAAATATAAGAAGAACGAGATCGCCCTCGCAACGCCGAACTTCATGCTTTAGATGAAGATGGTGAAGATGGTGAAGAAGAGAAAATTAGACTTATTGGATTATTGTTTTGTTTTTTTTGTATCAAAACGGGAAAAACATTCAGTGAAAAGTTAAACTGTATTAGCGATTAGCTAAGTGATTTTCTTATTAACCACCCAGGACTCGAAACGCCGTATAAGCCGTATAAACGTCCGTATAAGCGCCCACCGTATAAGTTCAAAAAAACTATAAGCGCCCAGGGCGCTTAATCGGTCATTTACGGTACTAGCTTTAGTTTTAACCCTTCTTTTCCAATTTCCGTCCTGCCTTCTTATTCTAAATGCGTCGAACTTTGAATACTTTAGATTTTATTTTACTTTATTTTATTTTATATTTTGACAAACATTGGTAGCAGTAACTGAAGTTTTATATCCTTTAAAAATATTCTCATAAACAATAACAACGACTACATGTTGCTCAGTTAAGTAGTGGACACAATAATATAATTTGTACACCTGTTGTAACCCGGAAGTGTAGGAAGATTAGGACCTTTAAATACTCTATGACGTATTCTACAGGTCCCTACCGATAGCATCAGAACTATCCTCGGTAAACATTAGTAAACAAGAGCCATATGGCACAAAACGGTAGCAGCATTTCAACTCGCAATGTACAAAACGAAATAGATTCTAAATTAATTAGTCTGAAAGCCCCATGAAGCTTTGTCGACCTTTGTTTGTCTCTTAGGCTTAAATTAAGGCAATTTTCATTTGAAAAAGTGTAAACAGGGCTTAAGTAAAACCACCAGAAAACTATTTGATACAAACAAAAGAAATATGCACAATACGCGAAACTACGTTTTTTTTATATCAGATTTTTTTTTATAAAAAAAAAGCTGTAAGACCGAAAAGAGAAAAAAAACAAACGTCTTCTAAAAATATAAGAAACAAAGTAAAACCGTTTCAAACTTTAATCCAAGACATTTTTGTAGACAAGCAAACAAAATACACACGCACAAAATATAAAAAAAAATGTAAAATGCTTTTAAAAAGTTTAAGTTCGATGAATTTCGATAAATCTTTGTAACTGCAAGAAGAAGAGAGCTTCGAACTTCGAAGCACAAGACGTTACCAAAAACAAAGCTTAAGTTTATTTTAACCGTGTTTCAAATTAGGTGCAACTAAAGTTCCCCACCGTGTTTTTAATAGGAAAATGTTTATTGGAAATGGCGAATCTATGGTAAAATACTAAAAGAACGTATAAAGAATGTTTTGATAGTTATAAAGATTATATTAGCCTCCGTTCTTAAGTTGCAATTTACGCAGTTTCGAAAGCGACATTGGTAGGCTGCACAGGCTAAACTGCCATTTCGGTCGGTAGTAGTAGGAGGAGGAGGAGGAGTAGTCCAAGGGTGTTTTAATACGGTATTCGCTTCGCTGCTACCGTAATAAATGAATAAATAAACACAAAAATAAGAAATAGATAAACAGGAATACAGGGAAAATTTTCCGCTGGTACATTAGTATTTCTTTACATTTTAAATCGTTCTTTGATGCGCCATTTCTCTCAAAATCGTTCTTTGATGCGCCATTTCTCTCAAAATCGTTCTTTGATGCGCCATTTCTCTCAAAAGAAACAGCAGGCTGTTTCAAATTAAACACAAAACACAAAGTGACAATTTCTTTTATTTTTAAAGAGAATATAACAACAGGGAAAATGAGAGGAGGTAATAGAGGAGAACTTACTTTATTTTTTCTTCTTGTTTTCTAATAATAATGGATGAGAACTTGTGGTTTCCACTTTATTATAATATGTTATTATAATTCTCCACAAAAACAACAAAAACAACAAGAACAAGAACAAGAACAAGAACAACACAATAATAACGACACAATCTCGTGCAAAACATTCAAAAACCTGCTGAACTTGCAAATATTCGTATATTTACTCAAATCTTGTGATGGCATTCAATCAACCACGTGACAGCAATATTTGGTGTTGTTTACGTAGATTTCTTTTGTGGTATTACGCCACATATATAGTGTCTTAAAAACCACTGCCAAGGAGTACCTTTCTATATAAATATAGGCACTATTTCAAGAAAAATGCTTTCCTCCGCAGTGGCTTTTTGACGATTTTGTCGACCGATTATCTTGTATTTCGTTGTTTGTTTTTGTTATATTATCTACATAAAACGTTATGTAAGTTTGCGTAACATTGTGATATTTTGAGATCATGTTTCTTTTGAAGCGAAACAAAACACTATTATATACACTGGCCAACCTCGAACCCAGGGTCTCTTGCCTTTTCGATATACGGATGGCGGTATCTTATTTGATTTTATCCTTAATCCTTGATAAAATCAGAGATATGTAATTTTTTACATATCTCAGATAAAATAAGGAGAGTTCCTGTCAGAACTTTAATTGGGATAACGCAAACAATACCCTAAAGATATGGCGGAAACTCTTTTCTTACGCCATATCAGAAAGGAAATGGCGGGTAACGCCCGAAGCCTTTGACATTCTCAGCCATAGTATAGTTTTATCAAAATTAGAAGGCGGTTCTGCATTAGCATGATTTTATGATTTTAATAACAACAATATGACTATGCCTTTATAATTATTTGTGTCACTGCACCAGTCTGTTTAAATGGTAAAGATCCAGTTACACTTCCAAACGGTTCCGGTGTATCACAAGTCTCAATTCTTGGAGGCCTGACGGAAAAGTGGGACCTGAGACCCGAGACCCGAGACCTGGTCTTAATTTATTTTAACTATTTTCAAGAATACATAAAAAGCATGGAAAAATGTCGCTGACAATAGTCGTATATTATTCCTCTGACGTCACAGGAGATTCTTGATGAACTATCATAAGGTTGAGAAAAAATTGTGTCGAGTCAGCAGTTTCCTTGTGAGATAATCTCCACGAGAGAACCAATCATTTTTTTTACTTTGTTTGAGCGCTTTGTTAATTTCAAATTTTAAACAGCTGCTCATTCCCAGACCATTTCTCAATTGTTCTATTCCATCAGCATAGTGCAACCTTCAGCTCTACATATAACAGTTCATTATCTTTAATATCGATTTACAATCCAACTTATCCTTCTTTGACGAAAATTAACCTCAAGAAAGGTTATACTCAAAAGCAAGATGATCATAGGTGTGGTGGTTTATAATACTGATTAATTATACAAAATCACAACTTCGAACCCAGGGTCTCTTTCCTTTTCGAGATACGGATAGCAGCTATATCGAAAAGGCAAAAGACCCTGGGTTCGAGGTTGTATAAAATCATACACTTCCTTGGAACATCAGTCAAATTTAAGTCTAACTTTGAATAAAAACTTTCGCATTTTGTACAAGAGAGCTTCTACGAATCTCAAATTATTAGAAAAACTCAAGCATAGTTTAATATTTTAATAAAACAGCCGTAAGCAGCAGTAAACCAAAAATATATGAAACAGGAAAAAGAGGCGAATTTGCAAATAATAAACACTTTCTCTAACAAATACAAATAATGTACTCACGTAAACTAACACAAGAACATGGCTCTTGAAATAAAATCAGCATTACATTAACAGAAGGCTCTTTAAACAAAAATCTAACAATTCTAGAAAAACTCAAGCATAGTTTAATATTTTAATAATAACAACAATAAAAAAATTAACAACAATAAATAATAATAAATGTTTATTTCCAAGATGAAAATAGGGCATCCCATATTTACAACATAGCTCTTCGTCCCAATAAATATTTAAAAAAAGAAATACTAAAAATAATATTTTTATTTATAAGATAAAAAAATCATAAAACATCAAAAATATTAAAAAGTAGATGAAATTGTTAAATTTGTTACTAGCATATTTGCAAACTCACTTAGGATAGAAAAATAGAGATAGTGATATTTTCAGGACTGAAGGTGATTTCTGACTAAGTGATATAGTAATACGGGGAAAGACGAGTCACATAACGAGAAAAAAAATGCTACTTCCTTAAATTTTGAAGTTTCCCTTCACCAAAACGTTTCTACAAGCCAAAGTTGTTGTTTTTGTAAACATAGCAACCGTCACTACTTGCTTACCATCTTGTTCCGATAAAAATATCGGTTTATAAAGCTATATCTACACTTCAAGCTATAAATGACCCGACTTACCCCGCCAACCCATCTTAAACCAAATTACGCTACTACCTCCCATTAAGTGTAGCTCAACTCTACACTTGAAACTAACCAATCATTACACAAACGAGCAAGTCACGTGGTGCAGTTGAGAAAGAGAACTTGTTGAAGTATTTGCGAAAAAAATGTATTGATGGAGAAGACAGAAATAAGTTTTTGAAAATTCCTAAAGAGAACCTAAAAATTCCCCCCAAAATCTTTCTATTTCTCATGAAGTCAAAAATAAAAATGAAGTAGAAATAGATTTTCGATCTTCTCATAAATTTCAATATTAGGTTTTACAGTTGAACTCTCAACTTTCTTCTCTCAGAGTCATTGGTGTCATCATGGCTGTCTGGAAATTCATTGTGGAGAAAAAAAACATTTTTGTTTAAAAAAAGCGTTTGTGTCATCGTGATTGTAAATTTTAAACGTTCGTAAAATTTGTCCAAGAAACGAGAAAAGTTTGAAAGTGAAAGCGAAATTAATATCAGTATTTGTTTCTCTCTAAACAATAACTTGAACTCAACTCTACTGAAAACGAGGCTTGAAAGTTCCTGAAAATTCCGTCGATTTTATCCTTGTGTTGTTTATAAAATAATCGTGTAACAATGATGAATTCTAGAACAATCTGTGTGGAGACCGACTGCAATTACAGAGGACTGCAGTAAGAGAGTTTTTTATTTCAGCGTAAAAAGCATAATACGGAACACAACAAAGTCAACATATACAAAAAAATTCTAAATCATCGATTAAATCGAAAAAGTACATTAAAGTTCATGCAAATAAAGGTCAAGCCCAAAACCAGGCTCGTCTCTGATATTCAAATCCCTATGATGAAGTATTCTGCCGAGAGTTTGAATAATCGAAGTCATTTGTAGATAAAAAAAATCATACATACAGTGAAACATCCTAGTGATATTTATTGGCTAGATCGAAGTACAGTGCGTAACGATGGATACGTCAGTTGAATAAAATTTTTCTTAGTCAGAATATCCTATTAAAATATTCATTCTCTTAAATAAAATGTTTTAAATGTCGTGCTTTTGCTGGGCTAGCAAGAACGACCTCGTTTTGAGGACTAAGCTATTACTAGGGAATTATATAAGTTGAAAACGAGGTTGTATAGAAACGAGGTGAAACTTGATAAGCACGTTGTTGATGTGGTGTTTAAACACAAAGATTCGGGAAAGGTCTAAAATGGACTTGTTTTGTTACTATACAAAAGAAAACGATTCAAAATTTCCTTAAACCAAATTCTATTTGGTTGTTTGACAGCCAATATAATTTCCGTTAGATCCACCCGTGGAGTTAAAGAAACCAATATTCCAACAGTTCTTTGTAAAATTCTTATAAAATTCAATAGAATGGGGTTATAGAAATAAATACAATAGAAATAGATTTTATTTTAACACAACTTCCCTTTTTCCTGATAAATGAATCATTTTCCGCTACTGATACAGATATAAAACCAGAGTAAGAAGGACAATAAAGCCAATTGTGAAAGACACAGAGACTGCTGGTTGTACAGAGGTAATATTTTTATGTTACACTATGTTTTATTTTGTCCTTGATATTGCACTAGATATAGTTATTAACTTGATTTTACGGACCAAACGTCCTCTTTGTAACCCCCAGAACAATCATTTGCCGACTGGTAGCCTTGTGGTAGAGTGCTCGCTTCCTGTTCGGGAGATCGCGGATTCAATCCCCGACCGAGTCATGCCAGCGACCATAACAGTGTGAATCATTTCTCTCTGCTTAGCACTCAGCAAAAGAGTAGGAATGATGTCTAAGATAGTTGTCCAGTTAAAAGCGGCTGCTGTTAATACAGCTTCCGTAGCCCAAATGGGGACTTAAAATGCTCTAGGACCTCCTTTGCAGGACCCTCATTGATAACAGTACCTTGAGGAACTGAATTCGTAAAATAAAAATAATATGCGTGCGATATGTGAAAGTTCTTTTGGTCCGTAAAGTTTATGTGAAAGTTATTCTGGTCCGTAAAGTTTATGTGAAAGTTCTTTTTGGTCCGTAAAGTTTGAAAGTCGCAATCTACTGCGATGAAAACATTACTTCATTTATTACGAAAGTTTCCTGTATATAGAAGAAGAGGGTGTATAATATATCCCTTAATAATTTAACAAATTTTACATCTTATTTCATTTATAAAGAAAATGACACTTTCACATCTGCCATAACGTTTTGAGTATAACTCTATCCAATTCCACTTGTTCCCAGTAAAAACTTGATAAATTTCTATCTATCTCGTTGTTCTAAAAACTAATGCAAAAATTTCGCTCAACTTTTACTATAAGTACTGTCTTTGTATTAATAACTTAATTCTGAAACAAATTCCAAGTAAATTAACTGCTGATTTGGTTTGGTTGAGTTTTCTATTTGACTTTAAGATTCTGGTGGGAAAGCAATAATCAAAATACAATGATGCTTTTATATTTTGTTTCATAAATGCATCTTGGGAAATTTATAAATGCATTTTGGGAAATTTAAGGTTTGTTTACTGCTACTACTTTAAATCCGTATTTTTCCGTTCCAGATTTGAATCAATAATGGGTCACTCCACCGCAGTTCTCCTTCTGCTTGTTTTGAAATGTTTATGTTACACATCAGCTCATGATACGCGCACCACAAAACCAGATCTGGGAAGGAGCTTTTCGCAAGATAATTTTCTTCTTACTCTGTTTGAGAACCTGGAAAAGAGTGAAAAACCAGTTGAATCAACAAGAGATCAAGTTGGAATCGACAGTAAAAATCGAAAAGAAGTCTTGCCCTTACTACGACCGGGTAAGCGAGACACCTCTAAGGCAAGTGCATTCTGGGATAATTTTGTTCATTCGTTAAGTAATAGCGTTAAAAAGAGATTCGTAAACACTAAGAAGATCCAGGATAGTCTAAAAGAAATCTTCCGAAAGATTTTCCAAGAAGCAAAAAGAAGACGTGAAATTTCCTCGGGGTTATTTTCGGGATCGTCGGGATTACTTTCGGGATCACTTTCGGATGACGACAAAAAGGAAATGTATACGATGAATTTCAAGGCTATGCCAGCAGAGAAATTGTACAAGAACGAGTTATATGCTGTCGGCAGAAGAAAGAAAAATCTAAAGAAAGATGCTATCGTGTATAACACACCTTTCTAGCGTCCAGGAAAATAGCACAGTAGACACTTTAAAAAAAGCGTATTACCATGTGTAATCAGGGTGAACTTTTCGTTAAATGTTTTTACGATGAATATTTTTAAATTGGAGAATATTGTAATTATCATGACAATTCTTGGATTTTTTTTTTTATTTACTTCTTGTAACACTGCTTAGTTCGAATGTCGAGGCTAGTGGAAAAATAAAGAAGTTTTGACTGCCATTATTAACAACAAATCTATTTCTAGGGAAAAATTTGAGACCAAAATTTACTTTTGTTAAATGCAAATTATTTGAAACATTCGAAATAGACGGATAAAAACCCCGCGACACACCTTAAGAACATTTTGTTGAACTATTACTACTATGACGAATATTTATACAGGATAAAAGCGTTTCAATAAATGTACAATTAAAAATAATATATACAGATACTGTTATCAACACGCGTCCTGTTAGATAAAAAAGGATAAAACAAAGTCAAATTAAATGTACAGGGTGGACATAAAAAGGCGGGGCTGTGTAAGGACAATGCACAGTTGAAAGATGGTTAAACTCTGTAAATCTTAACTATTAAACTCTGTTAAGTCTTAACTATTAAACTATTAATCATGTGAAAAATAGCAGACATAAGAGCACATGATATAGAAATAGGAATGAGAATAGCAATATCAAAAGTGCAAAGTGTAAAACGAAAGAATATTAAAAAGTGTCTAAAAGTTGTGGTTTTTCAAAATAATTTTAAAATTGTCATCTTTATATTGATTCCTAATATTAATCGGAAGTTCATTAAATATCTTTGCACCCATGTATCGAATTGACCGCCGACCATATTCCAGTTTCACCTTCGGGAGTCGCACGAACAAGCCCATGTTCCTGGTAGTGACCCTCGTATTAGATATTTCAAAGTAGCCATCAAGAGGTGGTTTTATTTTGCCGAGAAGAACATCCTGAACAAAAAAACATAATCGACGTTTCCCACAATCTTTCATGTTAACATTATGTTGACGACCACCGCCTATCAGGTCACACGCTCTGCGTTCAAAAGATGTAATTCGTTTCGATTGGGTTTCATTGAATGTAGGCTTCAGAAGACAACAGTAGGTGAACAATGGTAAAATCACCACATTGACAATGTTATGGGCAGCATCAGTTGTCATAAATCTTCTCATTTTACCCAGTAGCTTTAGACGATTTGACATTTTCTTATACATTTTCTCAAAATGGGAGTTCAAGTTCAAGGTGGGGTCTATTTCGACACCTAGGTATTTATAATGTTGAGTGACATTTATCTTTTTGATCCATAATCTTCACTTCGATCTCTCTGCGTTGATTAGTTATCCTTTTGGATGTACCAAATAACAAAACTTCGGTTTTTCCTGGTTTTAAGTTCAGCAACAGTTCATTTTCTTTAAACCATTCATGTAGGTTTAAGAGATCTTCATTTAAAAATCTTTCAACATCATCAAGAACATTGCTTTCACAGGTGATAACAGTATCGTCAGCATATTTCACGATTTTCGAGTGAAGCAGGTTTTCAGTTACGTCATTGAAGAAGATTATGAATAAAAGCGGTCCCAAAATGGAACCTTGCGGTACACCTGAGAATACTGATTTCTTTTCTGTTAATGTACCATTCAGACAAACACGTATGTGACGATTGAACAGGTAGTCTCGAAACCAATCTAGTTCTTTATTACGTACACCATAACATTCCAGCTTTTCAATTAGCTTATTGTGTCCAATAGTATCAAATGCCTTACGAAGGTCGATGAAGCAGGCACCAACTAGCTTTCCAGAGTCAACGGAGTTTCGGATGTTGTCAAGTAATGTTAAAGTGGCATGTTCAGTGGATTTACCTTTTCGAAACCCAAATTGATACGGAGAAATTACTTTCCCCTCTTCTAGATAGTCATTGAGCTGAGAATAAACTTCACGCTCCATTATTTTAGATAATACTGCTAGGATGGAGATTGGTCGATAATTCTCAACATCGCTTTTGCATCCTGACTTATACACCGGGACAACCTTGGCAATTTTCCAATCTGTTGGAAATTTGGAAGTTTTGAGAGAGAGGTTGATGAGGTATGTTAGAGCATATGTGATTTCGTCTGCAGAGTCCTTTAGTAAATTTGGTGGCAGAAGGTCCAATCCACATGATTTGTTTTTCTTTAATTTCTTGAGGTGTTTTTTGATTTGCGTAGCAGATATGTATCGAAAATGGAAAGTTTTAAATGATCGATTAGCACATGGTTTACTTCTTCTCCAAATGATATTACTCAGAAAGAACAATGGTTTCTTGATGTGTGATATGATTGTAGAGTAAAAGTTGCAAAAACCATTTACGATTTTCGATTGATTTGATGTCAGATTTCCATCAATTTTATAAGATTTGCTGTTTGTTGATGTACATTTGACAGGAAAAACTTTTTTCAAAATTTTCCAAAACTTACCAGTCTTGGTAATGTTTTCATTCAACAAATCTTTGTAATAATCAGCTTTTGCTTTTCGCAAAGCTATGTTCACTTCGTTCCGTAGTCTTTTGTAGGCATTTACGTCACAAGTTGAATTCGTTTGTCTCATCTTTCGAAGGGCAGCATCACGATTGATCATCTTTATTTTTATTTCGTTTGACAGCCATGGACAGGGTTTTCCACGCACTCTCTTTTGAGTAAGTGGCGCATGCTTTTGGAAAATATCGCGGAGAATTGATTTTAGATGTTGCCAAGCATCATTAACGTCGGTGTACTGATCAATTTCATTTATTTTCGATGCACGAATATCTCTTTTCATTTTTTCCGGGTCATATCGACGATAATCTCTGCATTGGATGTTTTTATGAGAGAAGTTCAAGTTATTAACTTTATAGACACAACCAATCATGTCATGATCTCCAATTGACATCGGTATGACATCACTCTTTGTGATTGATGCATCACTTTTTACGAAGATTATATCAATTAATGATGACGTATTGTGATGTAAATCGTAGCGTGTTGCTTTGTTTATGATTTGAGACAGACCATTAAATATAAAAATGTCTTTAATTTCTTTATGGTCGTTTGGTTCGTAGTAATTAACATTTAAGTCTCCTAGTAGTACAAGTTCTTTATTCTCTCCTCGTTGCTAATGACAACGTGTTTTGTAGAAGGTTTGTAAAGTTGTGTGAGAGGTGGCGAGATGAAACAGGGGGTCTGTAAAATGTTGATATCAATATATTTCTGGTATTTTTTAATCGTAATTCAATAAAAATACTCTCTAAACCGTTTTTTTTCCAGGTCCTCTCTGCGAATAAAATCATGTTTATTTGCAATGTACATACCGACTCCGCCTCCTCTCGCATCGTTCCTGCTTTTGCCAACATAGGTGTACCCCGGAATTTCAAAAGCGTTGAAGTTATCAGTAACTTGCGTGTGAGTTTCACTCAAAGTTAAAATGTCGATGTTTTTCCTTTCTGTGAGAAATTCAGTGATTAATTCCAGATTTCCATGTAATCCTCTCACATTCTGGTGAAACAATTTAAAGCCTTTGCAAGCAAGTAATTTGTCTAACTCGGGTACTACCCTAGGACCAGGGTTCAACTCAATATCTCCAGCCAGTAATAAAAGCAAAACGCAAGAATTTTTCAAACGATACTTTCTTCCATTATTCCATAAAGAGCCACAGATAAAACTTTCACTTCCAGTAAATAAAACAGGAGCATTCAATGTAAGACTAATGCCATCTGATGTTAAAAAGCGCACTTTATTTTCTTGTGTAAGTGTCAATAATATCAGCAAAAAACAGAGCACGTCCGTTCTTAACGACGCCATTATTGAATTATTATCGAATCAGATGAAACGACCTAGACAAAAAAGCATAAATTAAACGCAGCTATTTCAATGTGCTTAAAAATTACGAATCTTAAGTTGACTTAAAATTGGCTGTTACCAAAGAAATAAATAATATGATAGGAGATGTGGTTGCAAGTCAATATGTGAAAAAAGCAAAACGCAGACATTCAAAAACGTCGGGTTGGTTTTATTTCACGATTTTTAAACGCATTCAACCTCTTACCCAGGCCTCTACACCGTACATGTATCTATGCTATGTCAAAGAATTTCACTGAATCTTTTATTAAACATTGTATTGTGGCAGTGTTTATCGTGTTTAGGAAAGTGAACTGTTACAAGAGTCAGCAATTTTTGCAGGAGAAATTTTCACGAGAGAACCTATCATTTGTTTACTTCCTTTGTTCGCCATTTTTATATTTCGCACTGCTGTCACCAACACACTGTAGCCTTTAGGCTTATTAATAACAGTCTGATATACAGGGTGAGGCAAAAAATAAAAAAAAACTTGGGTACGAGATTGAAATCAGACATTGATTTGGTAAACATTGGCTCACAAAACCAATCAATTGTAATAATGCAGTTCGGACTGCATGGACAAACCAGAACTTTTTCTATAGTTAATTTTCAACAAAAAAGCTTTTGACAATTGGAAAATTTTCCGGCAACCGAAAATCAATATTCACCCCCAAGTATTTAAACTTTCAAATACGGTTCAATAAACATCTTGCCACTTTCGGCATAATTTTTGAGTATTATTTGCAGGAGATAAAATGCTGATCAAAGCAATTGTTAATCAAGGCATGCTAGTAAAAAGTACAAGACATGAAGCCAGAATCTAATCACCTTTATGAGGTTATTAGCCAATGAACTTTTATCTGTGGATGATGGAACAAATGAAGATTTAGCTATGGCAGAAACAAAGGATTTCAGAGAAGTGGAAACAAAAGGCAAGAATCCTGATTGTTTTGATGTGTCAGCATGTTTGCAAAAGAATGCTGATAAAGTGAACACAGATGAAATCAAAGGTAGGTTGCAAATCTCTGTGGAAAGTGGAAGATGACTTGAATAAAACGAAAACCTTTTTCATATTTCGGTAGGCTCTCGTAAAAATTGTTGAATTTAAAAATGCTAGAAGCTTTTCACATCACAAAACATATACTGTACAACTTATAAGTAAAGTCAAACCAGAGCTTTTATATAGCTTTTATAGACACTCCGAGACACAACCTTTATGAAACTTTGCTATTGCATAATTTACCCAGCTGTTTCCTTTCCAGAATCGCCACGAAATCCACTCCATCATCATACAGAGGAACCAGGTGATAAGCAGGGGTTAGGAGAAACTAAAATCAATCACCTCGAAGAGGTAGCAAGTGTCAAAAATAACGAAATACCAATTGAATGTACATTCCATCACCCATCATGTGAAGCAAATAATTATAAGGGAGATAATATAGCCAAAGTTGATGAAGGAGATAATATGACAAGCGATGATGAGGGAGATGATAACTCTAAAGGCGTTAAATGTGATAAAGATAAGTCCGAAAACGGAAAGGACGCTAATATATCTATGAGAAATGATGGTGATAATATCTCAAAAAATAACGAGGATGATAATACTCCGAAAGACGATAAAGGAGATACAATAGGCGATGATAACAATGATGATGCTATAAATAACACTATAAATAATAAAAGAGACAATTCGACCGACAGGATAGAAAATAAACCCGAAGTACATAAGAGATCGGTTTTTATCTTGATAGTCATCAATGTTGTTGCTTTCATAGCCTCATTTTCATATTGGAATCAAAACGGAGTGCTCCCTTACCTAACCCGAAAACTTGGCGTTAACCCGGAAATATATGGGCTAATGGAATCGTCTTTTGCAATTTACCAACTGATAGGTTCCCCGATATTCGGAAGATGTGGGGATCTTTTCGGAACAAGGATTGTAATGATTGGCTCGGAAATTGCATCAGCCGTTAGCTATGGGTCACTAGCTTTTGTGAATAACATTCCAACTTTATTCTTGTCACGTGTGCCAGCTTTCTTCATGCATAATCTTCAAGGTTCCTACATGATAATCACTGACGTAACCTTGCCAGCTGAGAGAGCCAGCATGCTTGGAAAACTTGGTGTTTCCCACGGTCTAGGTGAGTAATGACAATTTCATGATAGAACTGTTTGTTGAAAAATCACTGCGAAGAAGTGCATTTCTATAGACATATACACACTGTTTCAATAAAAGTGCTCTTCATCACAGTGATTGTTTTGACAATTTTCCCCATTGGCAGATGACATAACAATGAACTCGATGTTGTTTTGGCACTTTTCAGCTCGAGATTGAAACTAATTTTACAAGCTATTCAATTTTACCTATCCAACTCATCCATCTCAACTTGTTTCATTCATGCAAAAACAAACCGACTCGGAAGAGACCACTCCAGTATTACTACGACCACTTTTCTTTTCTTGTTTTTGTTTACGTCAGACATTTGCGCGGAGCGGCCCGTTACCGGGAATGATCAAAGTGAAAGATAAGTTGGATATGTACAAAATGAATGAATTGATGAAATGAATGAGAGAATATACTAAGCTTTTCTTCTCATTCATCAAATACATCCTGATATGTAGCAGAAACAAATTCAGAAAGAATGGATGAACTTGTTAGTGCAAAAACAAAAAATTGAGCCCTAAGGATTTCTACAAAATTAGTTCAATTATAGTCATTTGGAAATGGTTCAGAATTTCTTTGTGAAGTATACTTTTGTCGGTAAATTCAACTTACTTATCTAGCCGTATTAGACACTTCTCGTTCAGGTGTCTTGCATAAAAGCTAGCTACATTTATTTACTTGTTTATCACAACTCTGGAACTCTTCCTTGTTCTTGCAGTTTTCACACTGCACACTGGCCTTCGGGCAAGTTAGAGCAATGCTACACGCATCTCTGGCGGTAAGTCAACTACTAGTTGCAAGTCGGAGGGCAGAATAGCTAGCTATTACGGATGGTAGCCCAAGGCCTAAAAACTCCCACTCCGAGTCGAAGTTTTATGTCGTGATAGGTCTAGTGTTAAACATTCCTAAGTTAACCAACTTACACATCTGCATATGATTTTATTGACTGATGGAATACTCTTTACTTGTCAGGTATGGTGGCTGGTTCGTTTGCCGGTGGTTTAGTAACAGACATATTTAACGAACGAACTACCACAATAGTTGCTGCTTGTGGTAATCTTGTTTGCGTGGTGATATTAGTTGTTCTCATTCCGAACGATACAAAAACAATACGACGCCAGTTGGAGGGCGTGAACGAATTAGCCAATGAACATCAAGAGCAGGTGTCAATCACAGAAATGTTCAGTTTGAAACAGATGTGCGCCATTTTAAGAATTGACATCATTAAGTATTTACTTTTCATAAAAGTTTTATCTGCATTCCCGTTTAGCCTGCTATATTCGATGTTCTCCATCGCCATCATGGATTTTTATCATCTGGGACCGTACCACAACGGTCTGATTTTAGCCTACGTTGGTCTGGTTGGTATTTTTGTTCAAGGCTACTTAATAGGACTTTTTACTAAACACGCGCGAGATCCTGATCTAGTCAAATATGCTGTATACCTAATGACATGTACCTTTTTATTTCTCACCGTTGCAGAGCATATAGTCTTCTTCTGTATTCTGCTGGTTCCCCTGGCTATAGGTGGTATCACATCACACCTTGTCTTATTAGCTGCAATTACGAAGGTGGTACCGATAAATGACACTGGAACTGCTATTGGTTTAACGCTGGCTTTGCACGCCATTGTGCGTTCGATTGCGCCCACAATTGGTGGTATGGTTTTTACGAATATTGGGTGGCCGTTTTTTGGTGTAATAGGTTATGTTATACATCTGTTTTTAGCTGGATTTATTTTATTGAATGGGAAAGAAAATTATTGACGAGTAACAATAAATAAATAAATAAATAAATAAAACAAACAACAAGTGTATACAAACAAAATCTAAAGCAAAATCATTTGCATTTATTTTCATATGAACATAAGCACGAGGTGTATGAAATCATTTTAAACAAAGATTCGTTCCCATGAACACACATAAACAACAAGTGTATACAACTTTAAGGCTTAATACTGTCTTCAGTTTTTAGATCACTACAATGGAGATGTCCAGCTGTGTGTTCTCTGCCACAGGGTTTAATTCAACATATTTTTTAATTATAATTAACATGACACAAGCAGCAGAAATTGAATATATAGACAGTGACGTATATCGAAAGGCAAAGAGATCCTGGGTTCGAGGTTGGCAAAAATTTTCGACGTCCGCAGCATATAACTTTCGTTCTTATCTCACTTGTTATTATGACGTAAGGAAACATAACCTCATTAAATATGATGAAATGTACATGTTGTCACTTGGCAAACAAAACCGACAAAGATGGTAGACTAGCTGAGGGTCTGACACACCCCTATACCTTCCATGTGGGGAATGAAAGGCCTTCATCTCAGTTCGATTCCCTGACTGAACGTAAATAAATTGATAAATTCTTAAAATATTTTTTACCGTTACCATTTTGTGAATCTTGTTAAAATCAAACACTTTTAACATCATTGATGCATTGCTCAAGTTAACCATGTTTTTTCTTCTACCATAAAACGACCTGGGATCGAGGTTGTGCAAGCTTTTCTTTCATTTGCATAAAACACTTATGCTTTATCGGCTTTGCATTAAGCCAGCTGATTTGCATACACGTGCGTAAAAGTAAGTAACCTCGTACCCAGATCATCTTTAAATAGTACTTCAATATTGATGTTCGGTTAAGCTACAAAGTTTGTTTGTGAAGCCAGTTCTCGAAAATAACGTCTTAACGTCGAACAAAATCAAGTGATTCTGATTTTGAAGATGATCCTGACTAAGCATTTCGTTTCATTATTTCTCTTAAAAATCAACCTCAAATATACGGTTTCTTGCTTATTTGATATACAGATGGTAACGAGAAACTGGATTCGTGGTTAGTTTAACAATCTCCAAAGAAAAAGCCGACGGAATATGTTTATCTGCCCTCACCAAATAATAACGAGAAAGAAACCTGTTTTTCGTAATCATTTTTACTCTATTTAACTCCGGACCTAGGATCCCTGATGCTTTCCATGCATTAAAAAGCCTAGGAGATTTGGGACCTATTATTAGATTTCAAAAGCGATAACCTTTGTTAACCGGCACAATCTTACCTTGATGTCCCCGCCGAGAAGAAGGAAGGAAGTAGGTATGGTGCGGTTGTCAGTCGAACGGGGCGAAAAATGGATTAGTCGGGCAAAAGGGCAAACCAAATTGGTGACTAAAATTATGTCCGACTAATAATTTTGACCGCCTTTATTTAGTAGACAAAAACGACAGATTCCTGTTAAACGAAATAATGACCATGTTCTGGTATATTCGATAAGATTGCTTTGAACGGTATTATTTGAAAATTTGACCACGGAAGTCTATCAAAATGCACAAAATGCGAAATTTATTACATAATTAGAAAGTGATAAAATATTTGTGGGACAATATCATCAAATATGAATCGTTCACAGTGAGCGGTCAATCAACAAGTAATTATATTTCTTGATACAATCTAACATTGGGCAGATAATTTTAATGCATTACACAAAACTCGTCCTAGGGCTTTCTTCACCGCCGCGCAGATGATCAGAAGCAATAAGCCCTGGGATCAAAGTTGTAACCCATCGTACTGAACATCAACAAAATTTTGTGTACCAATCTTTTCTATTCCTGACAAAACATTCGATTAAACGAGTGTAACTTTCATTATAATACTGTGATGAAAGATCATAAGATACGTGCAAACCAAGACATTATATCTTGACCATCACAGTTATATACACTGTTTAGTCTGTTATAAATTCCTTAAATAATCGTGGAAATTCCATCTCATTTCTAACTTGCTTGATGATAAGAGAAGATTTTCTCGATGTGACGTAAACGTGACGTTAGGATGACGTAAATGTGGCATAAACCTGACGTAAATGTGATGTAAATATAACGTAAATCTGACGTAAACCTGAGGTAAACTTAAATCAACAGGCCCATGACTTACATCTTTCCAGAAAAAACGAATGAAATTCTGCAGACAATCTTGGAGTTACAAGTTCAACCACAGTCCAACCAACTTTACACAGCCTCGCTCCAAATCAAAAATGGAATTGGTTTGGAAACGAGGTTGAATGAGCGAGATTCTGCAGTAATATGTTGTATCAACATTATAGCTGATTCTATTTATCATCAATACTTTTGTGTAACATTGCACGATAGTCAAGAAAGTAAAGGAGAAAAATTTTAGGAAAGAAAATACAAAGGCGAACTGAAACGTGTAAATTTTTGAAAAGTTTGAATATCTTGTCCCTTGATAACTCACACTTTTAGTTAATCGAAGTTCTTCTCTTCAAAGTTAATGGTGGCCCATTAAAAGATTCTTCAGAACACTAGGAGGTAAATGTTATCGGGTTAAAATTGATCAACACACTGATCAACTAATACCGTGCTATTTATCTTTGCATCAGAATGGGTTTTTTATTTTTTTTACATCCATTTTCATGAATCATCAAAGAGATTATTGTTTGTACCTTTTATTTTGTAATGTTCGATTTTCATTTTCAAGAAAACTTTCAATAGTTGTTTCGATATTGTGAAAAAAATGTAACCTTGTTTCCAGGACTTTATCATCACCATCTATCTCTCGAAATGGGAAACTGGGTTCAAGCTTGAAAGAACTGTTAAAAAATTAAAGGAACGGATGAAAACAAACGAATACAATTTCAATGAAAGATATTCTCTTATACACATTGATTTGTGACTCTCTCTCTAACAGATGTCGTCAAAGAAAGGTTGTTTCGTTTAATAGCTATTAGCATAAAAAAAATACAGAGAAATTCAAAAAAATAACGAAACACAAACTCATATTTGCAGATGAAATAATCTGCCTCACTTATTCAAGCAGGATTGGCTACAAATATTATAAATTCTTTTGGTATAATAAGCACCACTAATGTTTCTCATGAAGTATTTGCTGAGAAATTTCCTAGGCGATCGATTCTTTGAGTTCCAAAATTTCTTGCGCCGTAGTTCTATTCAAGTCAAATGAAACATCCATAGTCGGAATGGTGGATGACCTCCTGTCTTTATAGCCCATTGAGTAAGTAGACGGGGGTCCACTTTGGTAACCATGTGATTCAGATATACTGGAACAATCGTCGTAAGCTTTCGTCTTTTCAAAGATTTCCGCGGAGCAATCCGGCGTCTGCGATTCCTTGTATGTGTCATGAAGGGTACTCAAATCTATACGATTTATATTTTGCCCGATATGCATTCCGGTGAACACCGGTTTAAAACGGTGTCCCCACAAAATTTCAGAAGGTCTATACGACGTTAATGCCTGCGTTGAATTTCCAGTTGTTGGCACGGTTCCCTCTAAAATCGGTATAATTTCAAATTCAGCTTGCTCTAGCTGATTTCGTGACATGTTATATAGAGGACTGTCCTCGTCAATCACGTGAATAACCGTGATAGGAAATAAGGGGAACAGTCTCATCGTGTACTCTACTTGTGCAAAGTCGATCGTCAGTTTTAAGTCTGCCATGTCGATGGGAATAAACTCTCCTTCTGCTGTTAGTTTTGGTCGAATTATAACGGCTCGCATGTTGGTGTCGAGCAAACGGCGATGTCGCAAGTCGACATAGCGAAACATGAGACACAGATTGTTGTCGCGTACAGTGACAACAGCGCGTTTTGAAAACATCGTCGTTTTGCCACGATTTTTGGGGCGAGCCAATTTGGCGAACAACAACCCCAGCATTGAGCAATTGATGAACATGCCAATAATGGTTTGAAAAACTAAAAGTAAAACGCCCTCCGGACATTCGGGCGTCACAGCTCGCCCACCATAACCAATCGTTGTTTGCGTTTCAATTGAAAATAGGAATGCGCTCACCCATGAATCAACATTGTCAATACATTTCTGATCTTGTCGGAAGTAAAACATGCCGTACCACGCGCTACCAAATACCACCCATGAGATCAAAAAACTCAATGTAAACATCAGACTAATATAACGCCATTTTAGATCCATGAGGGTATGAAATATATCTTTTAGATATTTGGAATTTAGTCCTGGTATGTTGGAATACTTGATATCCACAAATCCGTCTTTAGTGACAAGTCGCTTGGATTTCGATGCAAGAGATATGTTCGATTCAAACGTATCCATTGAATGGAATTTTTGTCTCTTGTATGCTAAAAGATCTTTGATGCCTTCCAGTTGGGTCGCACGGGATGACGCGTCATTCAAATAGTCGTTTCCATCCGGCTGGACGTCGATGCAGCAATCGTCGACAGATTTAACACGCGTCTGTATTTTCGCTTTTTCAACGAATCGTTGCTTCTCGTTATCGGAATTCAACAACGACGTTTCCTCATGGCCGACGCTGAAACAGTACCCAGACTCTAAATATTTCCCTTCACCTTTCCCCATTCGAATCAAAGGTTTAATCGATTCGTACGTAAATGTATCTAAACAAACAAAACCATGAAAACGATTCGAAAATAGTTCGATAATTGTTCGATAACAGTTCGAACTCTTTATTTACCATAAATATGTTCTCAACACAAGAAAGCTTTCACACTAACAAATGAAACAAAATATTAACGGCGAACGCACTTATACTCACTCGTACTCTATCTCTGTTTGAGTAATCTTGTTACTCTCAATTGATTTTCATTAATTTGTGGGTAATGCACACAATGCATTGTGGGTAAGCTATCATTGTGGGATAAACTTGGCTAGGGTCAAACGTAAAATTTGATAATCTGTCGTAAAAAAGAATGCTAAGCATTTTTATTTATAACTCATCATCTCGTCGTCAAAGGCGATCAAAGAAGATTTTGCATCTTAGTGTCATTGCTCAAAACTACTTAAACAGTTATTTAACTTTATTTTTTCAAAAACCTTTGTTTTGCCGTAGATCGTTCGACTTTTAAAAATAAATTCAAATACTCTTTTACTTACTAAAAATATAACGGTCCCTTGCGAACGAAAACGATTTTGACTTGATGTTTTGATGTATAGCTTTTGTATTGAAAAAAGCATGTGCTCCCCAAATGAAATCAGTTTCGACAACAGTCAGAAGAAAACCACTAATATTTTGCGGTTTAGTTTTCGCATACAAGTTGTTTTTCTTGTTGTGAGTGTGGTGCTTTCACAAGATATCAACTGTTGTGTATGTTAAACAAAATCATGAAACAGTTACACGCAAAGAAACATGGAGACGGAATCTTTAGTTTATCGTTATGTCATTTCTTATCGTACCAACTTCGAACACAAACTAAATTGGTTGGAATTAAAGATGACGAATTTGAGAAGAGTTTGTAGGTTCTAACCTGCGTGCCTTCCTCCTAAAAACAAATGATTTTCTCAATTTATCCATTTCCCAAGACGAAAAGGGACAAGTCTGACAAAGTAGCCTGGGTACAAGGTAGGCTACATAAGCTGGTTTATATTTTCGGGAGGTTTTTCATAAAATGACAACAGGGAAGGAAGAATTTTGAAAATTATTAAAAGAAAATAGGGTGCCATTTCTAAGTCACATGTTAAGTCACATGTTACTTTGCATTGATATAACATCAACCAAAACCTTCGTATCCAATTAAACCAAATGACGGTTTATGTGATGTGTGTTTCAGTGCCGCTCAAATTACATTTTACATTATTCTGGCATATGACGTAGTTTTCCTTTCGACGCCAAAAAAACCATCAAAACGAACTTAGATTTAATTAACATGGTAGGTACATTCCTTATCAATTTGTCTTTGATAATCTTTCAATTAACATTATCAAATTAAAAAAACGTCGATTTGACATAATCAGACAAACTGTACACCCATACAATAATGCACCACGACTGTTCCAAAAACAATCGGAAATTGGGGTTATTATTATTATTATTTGGGTTATTTTGATTCTGATGCTGACGGCAATATTGAAAGCAGACATAATGTGACATTCTCATTGTTTTCATTGTACATTAAATCGACACAAAGACAATGGTTTTAAAATTTTTTTGTGCTGACCGGGTAGTTGAGACCATTTACGCGCTGGTATCAAGGTTTTTTAGAGCGATATTTAAAAAATCGATCAACAACATAAAAATAATTCACAAACTTACAATATTTCCCACAATATTCAACGTATAAGATTTTTTCTTCGTTCAACGAGTATTTGGGAAGACGTTACATTGCAGCCTCAGTGAATGATCATTGCGTTTTTTTCACACTCCGCCTTTTTGTTATCTAAATTATTCCGAATCGCTCAGTATGATTCTACTTGTTCAGGCTCACCTGAGGTCTTTTTCTCGATTTGGAATATAGTGAAGTCTCTAATAACAATGATCTCGACACGACAGCCACTTCCTGATCTTTGGCCAATGGAGAAAGGTTACGCTGAATTTACGTCAAAGTCTCATAAAAAAATCTTATTCAAAATTATATAAAATAAATAGAATTGAGGGCTTCAACATGCTGTTGTCGGTATCAGGAATTCCAGACTAGAACAATTAAGTAAGGGTCTGGAAACGAACAGCTGACAAATAGCAGAACTGCTTTCTTGTGGATGTTTTCTCTTGTAGAAACATCTGATTGTAGTTTTCGCAAAATCTTTCTTTTATCAAAGTTCTTCCCTCCGACGATTTACATTTTTTACTTTTTCATGTATTCCGTCTGTGCATAGTTAATAGAAAGAACTGGTTAAGAAACGAGTGAAAACTTCAAAAAAAAAGGCCGCGTTGTTTTGATTTTTATGTTAAAATGTATTGTCACGTGACCCTGACCCTGCACATAGTTTTGAAAATGGCTACTGGCGAAGGTGAACAAACCACTCACAATTATTTTGACAAAGAATTTGACGAATATCTGCAGAAATTTGAAGAAAATGAAGAATTGGAGGAATTGAAGTAGACAATTTCAGTTCATGTAAGACAAAACTTTTTTCTCAATGAACAGAGTTAATGGTAGTACAAGGAATGACAGACTCTCATATCCATTTATTAGGTTATATATTTCTTTCTTTCTATTAAATATGGTCTGTGGTATGGGCGCAATTGTTTCATTATCGATTAATTCTTTATTGAACAATAAGAGCATAATAAATATGGACATTATTTTGCAACATGGCGAAGAGTGTAGGAAGCTTAAACTAGGAGATGAAAGTTCTTCCTACACTCTTCTTGCGAATTCAGTTCGCCAGGTGTGAACACTCTCAAGTATTTCATTAGTAATTAGTAATCAAACAGTAATTTTTGATATTTCATCGTCTTAATCACCAGTTTATAACGATTTTGACGATTACAAAAATGTTCACATTAGACGATTACGACGAATTTTAATCGTTGTTGTAATCGCCAGGTTCAAGTCATACGCAAGTCATGTTAAAGCATGCTTCTTTCGCACTGTTTGCTTCCACTATTTATCTTATCTCATTTGTCAGTTCCAGTGAAGAATATGGTAATGTTAACCATTAACCTTATTTAGAAGCTCAATTCATCATCAAGACTTAATAAGAGAATTTATTGGATGTTTGCACTCTTTTTTATATATGAGAATTTATACTTTATAAGAATAACTCAGGTCCAAAATGGTCCAAAATCTAAGAATATAGAAGATATCTCAGACTTTACAATAACGAGATCCAACATAAAACGAAAATAATGTGAAACAAAACAATGTGTTTATAGTTATCAACTTACTGTAAATACTAAGCATGTTCTACTTGTACTTTTTTGGTTGTTCAAAAAGAGAAGTGGTTATTTTTAACATACATTTGACATTATAGTTTTTCTTTGGTTTCCTATGTCTGTATAATGATAAGCTGTTTTGTAATCGAACAATTAAGAATATATTAAGAATATTCAGGACTCAATAAATTAAAATGCCCGCAAGAAGAATGTGGCTCACTCAAATTTTTAGTTTTCTTATATAAAGAAAAAGAAAGTTTTTAAAAAGAAGAGCCCTCAATTTGATTGAAAACTCTTCGTATACTATTTGAAAAATTCTAACCATACAAATCCAAAGTATGAACTACAAACCTCATTTAATAGATTCACAAAAAGCTTTATTGTCATAAGATTTATATTTGGAGAATTTGACACATTACTTTCACTGTTATTTCATTCATTGCAAGAAGAATAAGACAACTGGGAAGTCGCTACAGGGCACTCTCGCAATTCTAACAAAGATATACTTTTTACAGAACTGCAAAATACAATAGTTGATAACGGTAGCAGCATTTCAACTCGCAATATTCAAAACACAAGTCATCCAATTAATAATATGATAAATGAAGGTTGTAAAAGTTTTAATTTTCATTGATGATTCACATCTCAGGTGGTTGCTCTACAATCTTAAGCATGCATTAAAGTTGTAAGTATGAAATCAAAAAGCTTTATTGAAGCTATTACTAATTAAAAAGTTAAACCTTTAGGGCATGTTGTTTTGTAAGGAGATCTCTAGGATTCTGAACACGTATTACCAGGGTATGTTAAAACGTGGTGTTACTCAATCGCCGAAATTATATTTATCAAATTATTACATTTTTCATTTAAATGAAGTTGGACATGAAATGGAGCTTTCTGGGATAAATTATTCCACTTTTCCTAGAAATTAGAGACTGAAACTTAGCATTTTCAGTTTTTGATAAAAAAGACTTTTTTGCCACATCAAAGTTTTGTCACCGTGAAGAGCTTTCAAAGAAGGAAATATTCCATCATTTAAAAGCAATTTTTAAGATATCCGAGAAAAGCCTTTTTTGCCGACGTTTAATGCAGAAGTTCTCATGACATTAAAATTAATCCTTGAAGGCTCTAATATGAACTTACTCAACCTCGTCCCAAGGGCTTCTTGCCTTTTTCGATATGCGGATGGCGCTATCCGTATATTGAAAAAGGCAAGAAACCCTGGGGACAAGGTTGGAACTTACTTTGTTTCTAAATTGACTATGGGTTCTTGTTAGATGCCAATGTTTATAACAGTTTAATTCAAAAAGACAAACTTTAAAGTTTATGTTTTTGTATCTAGGGCGTTTATTTCAAAATTTCAAATTCAAACTCATTCCAACACTCTCCACCGTGTTTCAATTATCAATAATGTCAAATTTTTTTCCAAAGGTCATTTTTCAGCGGATGGAAATGTGGACTTCCTTCTATTGTTTCATTGGCGGCCGAATGAAGACAGTTATAATTCGATAAAACACGAATCTCCAAGGGACCGGTGGTAAACATTACACGAAATTCCAGATCTTCGAGTTGCTTGAGTTTATTCGAGTTACTGAAAGTTCGAGTTAAGAAGTCAAGCCGGGAATCATAACATATTTTTTCTGTGCGCGAGATTTTTACGCTAGATAATGGCAGAAGTTTTTTTGAAAAGAAAATTATGTAACGAAAATTAAAAACAAAGCAAAACACAAAAAACAAAAAAAGGCGAGGGCTGCAAAAACAAATCAATATATGAATATAGAAAGATTTTGCTTACTCCTACTTATCATGTCGCCTTTCCTCTTTTACTCTATAATTCGATACATCATAACAGTTTCCTCTTCTTCAATTCAAAGAACTTTTTTGAAAACAAAATTGTCATGCAGCGATATAAAATCAAATGCCCCATAACACTAGAGATAAGGAACTTTCAACAAAGACTCGTAATGCATTGTTTTAACTTTCCTGAGATAATCCCTGAGAGCAGGTGGTGAAGGTTTCTTTCATATCGAGTCTTTTGAAAAGATATCTTGACTTTAACTTCAACCCTTATATATACGTATCTCGAAATTTGTTGAAACGCACACACAGACAATAAAAGGATTTTCAAAGTTTTCAAACTAGACCAAACACAAGTTTCAATAACATTAGCTAGAGAAGGGCGTTACTTAAGGGCGTCTCCGATCTAACCAAGCTTTGATATGGAGGGTGTTTTGTAATGTTTTCAGAAAATTTCTTTAGAGATTCGTAATACATTTTTATGCAACAAGACACATGTGGGCGGTTGGTAATGTACAGCAACTAGAATCAGGGCGTAATGGATAAAATCCATCCGACTTCAAAGCCGAAAAGATCAGTTACATATACTGTAATACATTCCTTTCAAGAGAAAAAATACATCTCTATAATAATAATAATCCATCAAGAGATAAATTACATAATGTTGTTCGTGCTCTCACCCTCGTATCCATTCTCTTCCCAGACAAATAAACACAATACAGAAAAGTGGACTTGTGGTGAGATTACGACAACGATTTCCACCATTTTAAAAATTTTACAAAAAATATACATCTCTATGGTACGTATTATGCACATATATACATCAAGTTAAAAAATATAAAAGCGTGAAGCCATGACTACAAGAAGGACACGCGCTGTAAAAACTGTTCCGCTCAAACTTTTATAAATCCTTTGAAACATGACGTAATAACCCAGAAAAAAATTGGGTGAAGAAAAGCAAGAAGCAATTCACAGGGAGAGCTTTCAGAAAAAAGTTATAGCCATACATATAACAAGCGTCACATCTGTGTGTAACCAACAGTCAAGAAAACTTGGAAAAGTAGGCATTGCATATACGTCGTTGCTATGTACAGTAGACTGAAACACCCGGGATTGAGTTCGTTATTGAAGGTGGACGCAGGTTTTGACTGTATCACAAAACCTACACACATGTAAGTTACAGAATAGCGTATGGACAGACCAGTTATCAAGAGCAGGTTAAAAAAAACTACACTGGGATGAAATCCAACTAAAAACTCTGAACCATCGAACATCACAATGAAAACTCTCTTTAAAAAGTCTGAAAGAACAAGGCAATCAAGCCCCAGGGCAATCAAGCCCAAGCACATTTTGCATCATGTATTGCTGACGGTATGAAATTGTCAGATGAACTTCAGCGAAGAAAAAGAGAGAAAGTACAACAAAACTAAACAACAAAACATGAATAGTCAATAAAGGAATGAACTAACTCTCCCTAACAAATGCTCATTAAACTTCCATGTTTAGAACAAGGTGTGTTCAGCTGGAGACGGCAAAAGGTGTCGCACTTCCAGTGGTTTTAACAATAAAACAGGGAACAACTCCTCATTATTAACCAATATAAACCAAACATATGAACTTCACTGAAAACATCATTTAAACAGTCATTCTAGGCTAAAAAGGACTAAAATATATGACGTCACAACATTCATCGCCTCGTTTTCAAGTGGAATATTGAGAAAATATTATTATCAATTTGCGATAGGGAATCTGTTTTATTATCAATCGTAGAGACGAGGAGGTGAATGTATTTTGTGCAGCATGCAACATGGAGTTGGAAACTAAACAATCAATTCTTGAGTTTTTCTTGCTTTGGAAATAAAACAAAAGGATAACAAAAACGAACAGCCAATCAGGAGTGGGTATGAAGGTCACGTGAAAGTCCAGCTTAAAACGACCACGTGCATAAATATGGTTGTTAAAAAAAGCAAAAAAAGCAAAACAAAAGACAAAAAATAAATAAATAAGTAAATAAACGTTTCGGTTTGTTCTCCTCGTAAAACGTCTTTTTTTTGGAAAATAAAAAATAGAATAAGAAAGATACTTTGATATATATATAAGAGAAAAAAAAAAATTTCAAATTTCAATTCTTCGTAGTTATCACCTGATGTTGGTCAAACTCATTAGTCCGGAGTACTGGTCCGTATTTTTCACCTTTCCCTTCTTTTGCTCCTTGGTCAGTTCGAAGCAATGCCACAGGCGCAATGTCTCATCACCAGCAGCTGACATGATGTGCGTTTTTTCTGGCGACATGGTCATTTGCAGAACACGGGACGTGTGACCAAGTAGGTCAACTTTTTTGGTCATGGAAGGGTATTGCCATATAGTCAATTGGTTGTCAGGGTAACCATGTGAACTTACGATTTCTTTGTACATTTCACTCCAAACCAGTGAGGAAACCTAAACACAAATATGAGAACATGAAAAAACAGTTCAACTAATGACTGGCTTTCAGGATAACGCACAAATAATAAAACACGACACCTGTGAATTTGTTTGAACACAGTTGAGACAATTTCCAGAATTCACATTCCAAAAGCGAATACATTTATCTTGTGAACCACCACCAGTAGCCAGTACATGATGTTGCCAAGGACACCAAGCCAGAGCCTAAGGTATATGTTACAGATGATCTTTTTATCAATGTTTAATGGTACTAGGTGAGCAATGAAAATTTTTACAAACCTTGACTGCTGCCTTGTGTTGATTGAAGCAATGTATGGGATCACTTTGAACAATACCATGGGCACCTGGACTCGTTTGGTTCCAATCCCAAATCATGACTTTGTTATTGTTGGAGCCACTAGCTAAATAGCGACCACTTGGTGACCAGGCCAGACCACAAACTTCTTGTGAGTGTGCAGAAAATGAACTGATGTGGTGATGAGGAACACGAACATCATGATTGTGAATCTGTCCTGATCTGCTCCCACTGAAACATGAGATCCATGAGTTGTTTTCGAAGATGATAGATGAAACCTTTTAAACTAGCTCAGATCAGGCAGGGTTACCACGAAAAGAACCTAAGCCTTCAGCCTGAAACTTTCCATTTCGAACCACACTCAAATAAATGTTACTGTTGCTGCTAAATCTTAACTTGTAGCAAGTAAATAACTAATAAGAGTTGGAATAATTTCAAATTAATTGAAAAAAAAATTAATTGAAAAAAAATTATTTTAGTAAGCACTCACACTGAGGACATGCTTACACTTATTGAGAATTAACTGGATTGAAATTACATAGCTGTAATAAAACCTATATATACACTACAATAAGCAACTTGTAAATTAAATTCAAGGAATTTTCATTTTATTCCCTACCTGCTGAGAACATAAGAATTCCAGGATAACGATGAAACCCTAGCAGCATGTCCATTCATCTCTCGTAGCTGTTTTTTTCTTTCAACGTCCCACAACTAAAACATACCAAAAAATTACAGAGAAAATTTAGTAATATCATCTAAAACACATATGGAAATAAAACCAGATGCAGTGAGGGAGGGAGTGAATTACTAAGTTTTATGGATAGCTACAAAAACAAACCATAGTTGGACTGCATAAGCTATCCATCATGTATTTTAACTAATGGGGTCATTCCATGTCATATCAACAGATATTTTACACATTTTGCACCACTGTCTGAGATTTTCTTCAGATTTTTTCTGTAGAAAGCCTTAGTTGAGAATATGTACTGGGCCTCTAATTCGTTACGGTTCTCAAGATACGACCATTTATATTAAGGCCCTGTTTCCAATATTAAGTCTTGGTTTACTTATTCTTATATTGTGTTTTGCGGACACACTTAATTGTCACCTATATATAATCAAAATTTTATGTAGAATTTAAAAACCACACTGAAAAGGGGACGAGCTCAGCAGAAAAGCCTCAATTTGAGCATTTTTTGCTTTGTAGTTTTTAACAAATTCGGTTTCTTCTGGGACCAATTTCCTAATTTTGTGTAGTGTACTAGTGTAGTTGCTTTAATGCTGAAAAAATCAGCTTGGTGTTATTCTTAGAAATATATAATATAAAAATATCTGGCTTTATTTAAATACATTAAACAACACCACACCAAAATGACGTAGAGATCTAGAGGAAACGCAATCAGTAGCGGTTCGAATTTAGATATAAACATCTAAATATCCAAACATTCCTGTAAATTAAACTTAAATAACAAAAGTAAAAGTATAGACCATCAAATCCATACCTGCACAGAGCCATTGACTGTAGCCACAGCAAGATGTTCACCCTGCTCAATCCACTGTATAGAAGAGACGTAATTCTCCGGTTCATGAACTTCACACAGATGATTGATATCGCCAGTAGAAGGTGTCCACACATACACTGAATTGTCCAACGCAACAGCAAGAAGATTTACACTTGAACTCCAGTGAAGTAAATTGAGATCTAGTGGTAATGTTGAAGGTAATTTGTTGATCAAGGGCATCTGTCAATTTTTTTCCATAATAATTTAAAAAATGGCAAATATGTATATGGGGGATATACAATATGTTTATTGTTCCTTCAACATATCAATTTTATGTAAAACACAAGCATAATTTAGCAAAGGTTTGTAATATTCAATATTATACCAGCATCCCGGGTAAAACTTTGGTAAAACTTTGGTTCTCAAGATATTTCTCCAAAAACGTTACATTCAATTGGGGATGCAATACAATGGTTGCACCCATGTTGTAGAGCTTGAAAAACTAATCAGAAAAATGTATGGGATCCTTTCGCTACGGTCAACCATTAGAGAGATATCTTAGCCGCACTACCCAAAAATATATAAGGCCTAAAACTTTCGTCACCCAATCGCCTGTATTGCGGGTCCCAATAAACATCAGTTATCCCAATTAGTTCGCGGGTTATTTTTCCAAAAATGTCGCATTCAATTGGGGATGCAGTGCAATGATTCCCCCGTGATCATAAAAAAACTGATATCACGCCACGTGCTTTTATACTATTTGTGAAAAAAGTGTCTCTCGCCTTACATGGTTTATGTGCAACTAAGAAGATTTTGACCGTAAAATTTAATTTAATATATCACTTTCTAAAATTCAGCCCACGAAATTCAGGTCGGCATTCGGCAATGCCGACCTGAAAACCGACCTAGACAAGCATGGGGTCGGCTAAATTTTGCCGACCTAGATACACAATTTTCACGGCATTTTCCTTTTTCTTATCCTAACGTAATATCAAAACATGATTTCAAACAAATATGTTTAAAATCACTTGCACGAAGAATTTTCAGACACAAAAGATTCTGTTTGCTTTCATCAATTCTTCATGTGCAGCACGTGATTTTGATTAACAGGATTCGAAATCAATGCACGGATTCGAAATCAAAATTTTAAAGCACTCCATCACTTTCTTACGTTATTCATTTATGACAAATTTCTTTAGCAAATCGTATCATCAACGGTGAAGGGTGTTTAGAAAGATTAATTTTTTTTCGTGCGCAAATATATTTGTGTGAAAAATAGGAAGTTATTTCGTAAGTATGTAATCTTCATGTGGAGCAATCATGCCGTCAAAGAAAATCGTATCAGGTTGGGGTTTTGATTGTCTTGAATATGATTGTGTTATGGGTAAGCGACATGTTTATTTAATATGCAGGCTATCACTTTCTTTTTCTCCTTCATAATCTGCAAAAAAATTCATCGCGTGACTATACTAAAGTGAGTAAAACAATAGAACTGACGTAATTCAATAGAGAAATATAATATGATTCTTCGTTCATATCAATAAACTTATTTACATACATGACTGCGTTTTTTCTTAAATCTCCGATCCACTTCAATATGAATTTAACATGTGAGTACTGGGCCTTACATGGCTACCGTGAGATTAGCACCAAACCATGCGCCATTTTTAAAATCGCCGTTATTGCTTCTTGTAACGCCAGCAACAACAGGATACTACATTGGTAAAATTTGAGTGTATGCAGGACTGTGCAAAGTTTTCAATCGTCAGTTGCTATGATTTGCAAAAATAAAAGTGTCGGGAAGAATGTGCAATTTCAGATGAGGTGAAACCTGTTGTGCCGACCCAGGGAAGCAAGGAGAACGGCAATGCCGACCTAAAGTAAGGCCTAGGTCGGCAAAATTTCGCCGGCCTTAGGCCGGTTTAGGACGGCACGTAAGTGCCGTCCTAAAATTCTTCGAATTTCGTGGGCTGAAAATTAAAGTGGACTGCACAACGACGATTATTATAAGATTTTGCATCTCTACGTATTTGAAAATACGAAATCTGATTGAAGAAATCAAGTTCTCCTCTCAGACTTAAACGAGACATCAGTAATTCACTCACAGTAGTCATCAACATAGTTTGGAGCATCGAGGACACGTTCAGCAACTGTTGAGATTTTGCGCTGTTTACGTTTTTTCCCTGATACTAGTCCTGTCGACATCTTGATGGGTGAAAACGGTCCTGAAATCGAGAGACATAAGACATAGATAGATGGCCAGTATGGATCTACTTTTAAATAACAAATCATAGTATAATTGATACAATCTGAATCAACAACAGAGAGCCAAACATTCAAACCATTTTCACAAAAATTCATATTAGTTCATGGATCGTTGGATATGCAAAAAGTATTTTTGTAGTGAATTTTGTGACATTTTATCGAACAGCATGTATGTACAATGTAACATGTACATTGGTCATTTTTTGTTACAACTTTAATTGCATATAATATAAAACATAACTTTCATAAAGAATATCTGAATGTAAACCATCAAGTTTATATCAGCATTCTAAATTTGTAAAATCCATTATACGTTGTTATACGTCGGCAAAAGTAGAATTTATGTCGGCAATTTGAAATCTATTATACTATTACAGGGATTTTTCCAAGCACTTGAATTGAGTTTAGAAACTCAATCATTCATTGTCAATTGAACATTTTTAAGCTCTTTAATGCGTAGTGTATTTTAAAAACATGCTTGGAGAGAGTAATCAGGCCATTATTCACCAAATGTTCTGTTGCAAGGGAGAACAACCACCATTGCTAAGGTAATTTTGAAATTTCCTTTGTTATACACATTCATTTCTTCACCTTACAAAAGAATATAAAAATGAAAGTGGTACCAGTAGGTCTTGTTTTCATGTTATTCAATAAAATTAAAAAACATCTTAGTTTCCAACTCCCTGCCATGCCTCTCATGGCAAGGCCTGTTTGTGAGATTGAAATTGTGGAGATTGAAATCTCTAAAATACTTGCGGAGCTTCCTGGACCGTAAAACTCAATCTTCTCTATGAAAGACGGTAGTAACCAAAAGTGCTTGGAAAAATGACTGACTATTAAGTAAATTTCCATTGAAATTCTATCAAAGAAATAATCTCAAAGTTTCTTCCTTTCTTTCCAGCATCAATTTTTCCCGATTTTCTGATTGGATTTCGAAACGGATGATAGGATTGTCTGTCTATAGAGTAGACACAAGCTGCCGTACTCTCGTGTAAATCAGGTTTTATACTCATTCCGTGTAAGTCATACTTAAAACTGCCTAAAGTAAGATGGAAGACAAGTTGTGGAACGCGAACCCGGAATTGGTTGAGATAAGCGAAACATCAAAAATGGCCAAAGAAATTGTTTAACAGTTTTCAGTTTTCAACTTTACAATTTCCCCAAATACGTTGACACTTGCAGAATGCCAACACAAAATTAGAAAGGCTGCATGATCAAGATTACATCAGTTTATTTACAGATTTCTATCCAGTTAGGTTTATGCTTTATATACGCAAGAACATAAGTCCAAGAACTATTTGATTAGTAAAATTGTGACCTTTTTAATTTTCCCTTTGATACTTTATTACCAGCAGCGTGAGTAGAATGAACCATGAAGTAGCATCATATGATAATAATGGCTTATTTATTTAAATACTTGTGAAGTCAGACTTCTCCATGAGGCGAGCGCATTTGCGCTGGCACACGCCGGCAAATCATAGTTTCTTAGGCTGGCGAAACTCGTACTTCAGCCCATTATTCTACCAAAAGTTTCTGCTCGCTAATAAGTCATTTTGTACAACATACAGGTGGTTGCACCCCAAAACCACGCGGTACCCCAAAACCCACAATTTCGTAAAATGCAGTGTCATTCAAAGACCTTTATAAGATACTAAGTGTTAATATGCATTTTCGGATACATTAGTAAAAGGGCTAAACAAAAAACAATGATTTGCATACTGTAAGCACTTTACAGAGAAATACAACACCGTAATGGCAAAAAAAAAAAAACAACAGTAAAAAAACCCCATTTTTTAAGAAAATTTACCGACTGGTAGCCGACTGGGAGAGTGCTCGCTTCCTGTCCGGGAGGTCGCGCGTTCAATCCCCGACCGAGTCATGCCAGCAACTATAACAGTGTGAATCAATCCTCTCTGCTTAGCACTCAGCAAGAGAGTAGGAATGATGTCTAGGGTGGTTGTCTAGTTGAGCGGTTCCTGTCATTACAGCTTCCGTAGCCCAAATGGGGGCTTTAAATGCTCTAGGACCTCCTTCGCAGGACCCTCATTGATAACAGTACCTTACGGAACTGAAGAGGCTATCCTGGGTAAACATTCGTAAAATAAATAAATAAATAAATAAATAAATAAATAAACATAAAATCATGGAATTTGAGACTAAATTTGAAATTAAGGTGAATTCTGGTAGCCAATACAATCTATCTTTGAAACTAGAGCTGCTGGAATTGAGTCTTCACCCTCTCCTGAGATATTCTGACCCAAAAAACAAAATTTCGACTGGGTTTTGGGGTGCATTTTTCCTAAACATGAGACTTGTCGAGATATTAAAAAAAATTCACCAAACAACTGATCAACTTCAAGAAATCTTTCTCCCAAAACATATTCTATTAATATATAATGATTATAATGCAAAAGAGCCTACGAAATACTTTTTCTGTCCAGATTTTTAACCGTATGAAAGTGTTCTACAGCTTGTTCATAATCCAGAACATCAAGCTTTTGTGATTTTATGGGAACCACTTTCAGTGGAACATAAATCAGATCACCCAGGTCAAACAGTGATATGTCTGGCAAGTGTGCTGGTATTTTTTCCAGAATAGTGCCAGAGCCTACTTTGGGCTTCAAGCACCAGTTTTCTAACTTTTCAACGGGGCTGTTTCCATCCACCAAGAAGCGCTTCAGAATCTTGCCAACAAATAACTTGCAAATGCACTTGGTACAGTATACGACACCATACCATTTTCCCAAGAAGGAATTCTCAGTCATTGGAGGGCTGAGTGTTTTCCAGGTTGCTCGTAAGACTTTTACAGCACTTAAATCATCTGTATTGCTGGTTTCACTTTCAGACTCACTCTCGGTATCACTAAAATCAGATTCACTTTCCTCTGTGTCTGAAGGAGGTGGTTTCCTCTTTGAATAGCCTGCTGTAGCTGCTGCAGGAACAAACATGGTTTTTCACAAAATACATTTCTCCTTACACTTGAGAAATGCCTGTTTTGCACCCTCCTTCTTTCTGGCAGTCACTTGCTTTGTTTTAGCTTGTTCCTGTTTCTTATTCTATGTTTTTCAGTACATTGAGCAGGTTTTTGGACTTCATTGACCCACTTCATTGTCCTAGTAGTTTTCTTTTGGATCTGGGACGTTTTTTCTGGCTGTACACGTAATGAGAACTTAGGTCTCATTTTTTAAATTTTTTTCACATTTCTAGCATTATTATGTATGAAGTTGAGATTGCGGGTTTTGGGGTGCGTGAAAAAAATAGCATCAACTTCAATACCCTGTAAAAAAATATTCAGATATGTAAAAATAATCAGATACCCCAGGAAGAACCAGTTTCGGACCAAAGTTCTAAAAGGCATATATAATAAAAAGAATCAAATAACCAACACAACACGAAATATAATGCGCTGTACTTTTGTGTGGGTTTTGGAGTGCAATCACCTGTACAATTGTTTCATTGCTAAACTCCACCTTAGTTGTTATAAAGATATTTTTTTTCTTTTGTTAAAATTACTTCATAATAATATTTGACAGTGTGATGGAATGCTTGAATTATTTTTCCTTCTTCTAGCGTCTTTGTTGTTTTCACAACATGCACCTGTGTGATTACGTCAGTTTATTTTGCAATTTGTAAAGAAATGAATTTTACCTTTAGTTGGTGAGCAAACTTTGGCTTGATATTGCAAAACCCGTGAATTAGATTCACCAAGAATTTTGGTCAAATTGTCTTTTAAGATATCATCATTCAATTTGTTATTCATGTCTTCACTGCTGCTGGTACTGATTGTTCCAGTATTTTCATTGTCAATTATTGTCTGCATTATTTTATGATGACTAGATATAAAATTGTTAGATCCTCTTGGTGGAATAAATCTGTCACTTTCTTTTGGTGTTTTTGGTGTACGAAGTCGTCGTCTTAATGGAGTAGAACGTTCTCCACCAGAAATGGAAATTTTACGTTTTCTCCTGGCTGCAGCAGTTGAATAACTTGTTTGTGGTGGATATTTAGTTTTAACAGGCGTAGTCATTTCAGGACTAACCGCACCACAAGCTGAAGCAGGTCTTTTGAGCATTGTGTGAGTGTCTTTATAACCTCTGCTGTAAGAAGGTTCGTCAAAACAACATGATGATGATGAAGTCATATGTTCTTTTACACCAAAATATTTTTCAACTTCTTTGTCTAAAGTTGTGAACACTGCCATGCCATGCAAAATGCTTTCATATGTCTAAAATCAATTCTCATCGAATACGAAATAATGAATACTAATAAAAAATCCCTTTAAAGGAAAATAATAAACAACTTTTTGCACCAAACTCTTTTCGTCAAACAAACATAAACCACATTGTATTTAGCTATGTCCCGGATACTTCATTCATCGAAATAAGTTCGCAAAATATTATCTGGAGCGTGAAAGAAAGTTATTAAACAGCAAAATATTACGTGAACATTTCAATAATTAAACTTTTTTATCCATAAAAAGCTAGTATGTTATTTTTGAGAAATAAATCAAAATTAAATACTAATAGTGTTCTGTTACAAAATCGTACAATCGCACCAAGATACGGGAATACAGATACCGGGATGTAGAAAATATTTCGTTACTGTAATCGAAATTTATGAATTGGCCTCGTTGTCGAAAATGGCGGTTAAGTATATGGCGCATTGCAATTGGTTCGTTTGAATGTGATTTTATTACAACGAGAGAGAGCACCGCTATGCTAGAGCATTTCGTAGAGGCATAGAAATACGGTAGAAGCTATGCAAATGGATCAAATACAAATGATCTAGTTAATGTTTTTGCATTGTGATTTCTTAGAATTC
This sequence comes from Turritopsis dohrnii, assembly GCA_027922465.2. NCBI lineage: Eukaryota > Metazoa > Cnidaria > Hydrozoa > Anthoathecata > Oceaniidae > Turritopsis > Turritopsis dohrnii. The sequence goes on along the minus strand of BQMF02000259.1, from coordinate 206,481 downwards.
TTGTTTCTCAGCCAAAAATTTCTAGATAACCCTTTACTTCTACAAAATTTTGTAACTCTCTCCTACACGGGTTCTTAACTATTGCACAGCATGTGGAACCCACTTGAAATGTGTATTTTGAATTGAGATAGTAAATGGTAAACTTGTTGGGTGGAGGAAAAGGGACAGCTAAATGGGTTTCGTTATAATCAGTATTATACTATTTATCATAACTGCCTGCAATGCAGATTCAAAATTTTTCACGTTTATTGCTCATGACATAGAGAGCGACGATGAGATAAACATGAAAATATATAAAGGCAAGGTTAGCATTTATATGTTATAAATTTCCATTGAAAATTGAGAAGAAGAGGAGGGGATGGGGGTTGCATAGGTTTACAGGAAAATGACTTGATAAATAGAATTAAACAACAAAATAAAGAGCACTAATGTTTTGTGTTATATACATGATGAAAATCCCTCTCTTTTATGAATTTGTTGATCTATTAAAGGAAACAAAGCTGTGAATTGTGGATACAGAAAATTTAGAAAACCATCTAAAAGCTATTTTTATTCAACTCATGGAATTGTTTTCCAGAAAAATGAACAACTGTAAAATTATATATATTAATTTGTTCCAATATATAAATCTAAACCTATGAAAAAATGCCCCAGTCATTTATTAAAATTCATTGTATATATATATTTAATTTCTTTTATCAAATTCCATCCCTGATACAGGTGATGTTTTTTTGGGAAAATACCTTGTGCAGTGATGTTTTTGGGGATCTATATATATACAAAGCAAAAAAGGGGAACCAAATTTGGGTCTCAATTTATTTTGCGACAGGTCATTATTATCTTTGATCAATGATATCTTGGTAATGTTTAGATCAATTTTCCAAGCTCGGGGTGGGTATACTTTCTATTGTTTTACTTCCTAGGTTCTGTTAATTGTAAATGTGGCTAGTGAATGTGGCTTTACAGAAAATCATTACAGAGAACTTGTTGATTTACAAAGATCCTATGATTACGGCAAATTTCAAGTTCTAGCATTTCCCTGTAATCAGTTTGGGAAGCAAGAACCCAAGAAAAATAAACATATTTTAGACTTTGCTAACAACAACTACAATGTGAACTTTCAAATGTTTACTAAAGTAAAGACTACTGGAAGCAATGCCCATCCCTTGTTTAAGTGGCTCAAGGAGGCGAGTGGCCGAGAACCTGATTGGAATTTCTGCAAGTATTTGTTAAATCACAAAGGGGAAGTTGTAAGGTATGCATCATCTGCAATCAGTCCGATTGAGATGGAGAAAGACATTAGGAAATTGTTAGCATATGAGAAATTGAATGGTGGTGTGATGTACTACGAACATTTTGACGATGAGGTTGAGCATGAAGAGCTCTGAACATTTTTTCACTGGATGCTAATGAATATGAAAAGGCTTTTTTAATATATTGCTGCTAGTAGTTTTTGTAGTTTTTTATAAAGTGAATTTCAAAAAATTCTAAAATTATTGTAAAATTGCCTTAATTTGTAACGAGTAAGTAAGTTTCTCTCTGTATGCCTCATTTTTATATCTATAAACTTTTGAGAAATCACTAGCAACTTAACATAAGGAAGGTATAACACAGATTTCTTGGTTGCTTCATTTGAAACAGGAGAGTATAAGCATTTTAATCCCACCAGGTAAATGGGTTGAAAAATATCTGTGGGAAGAGTACATTTATTATACAGTGTGTCCCAGAGAATTTTGGTCTGAGATTTTAACAGCCCATATTTTTTCACATCAGATTTCAGCGATTTTTACACCATTTGATAGGATTTCATTCAAGGATTTTCAAAATATATATTTTGTTCTCCGAAACCTTTGATTTTGAGATTTGAACTACAGTTATACTTTTTGGCGTTTTCAAATCATAACAGGTCAATCTAAAAACGTTTTTTTTTTCTTTTTTCCTAAAATTGTGTATTTGGAAGATATTTCCACTTCTTTTTTACAGCATATTTTTTTCTATATTTTTATCAAAGTTAACATCATAACTCGAGTTCTGTTCATTTTTACGAAAAAAATAAAGAAACGTTTTTAGATTTATTCAGCTTGAATTATTCCAATTTATTTTGCAAAAAAACAATCTAAATCGAATTAGTGAAAAAAAAGGAACAGCAAAATTTTCACGAAAGTTTCCCTAACTCAGGCCTTAACACATCTTTCAATAACAGCTATCTAAGGGCATTATCACAAATAATAACAAGTCAAGTGGCTGTAATACATAAAAGTCATTAAAAACAAAATTTTTAGCTGACTCGACATGTCGTTTCTCTGGACACAGCGATTTGCTCTTGCTGTCATAAAGAGTGGCGAATAAAATTTTGATTTTGTCTAAGATTATTTGCTGCGTCAACAATTTGACTTCTCAACTCTGATAGACTCTGGATCTCAGTGGAGAAAACGTTTTGTAGCAAGGGATTGTTCACAAATGACGTCAACCATTTCAAGATTTTTTACTTTGCAAGGCGCATTGATTCTTTTTAACGGACTGTTCAAATCGCTCTGAAAGTTTGAAGTAGCTACTCGCCACGTCGTCGGGGAATTCAATATAAACTGATGGTATACAACAGTATGATGTTTCTTCCAACAAAACGTGGTTCTCACAAATCTATCGAAAATCGTGACTGATACGTCTGACTCGCTCTCGTCCACTCTCCCCTGTCTCCCTTATCCAAGTTCTTTAAATACTTCAAAGTATTGTATAAACATCAATTCAATTTCTTTTTCTTCTTCCTCATCTTGTCGCAATAATGTTTCTGACTTACAATAGGGAGTGTTCAAATAAATCTTTTATTTTCCTTCACATTTAAAATGTTAAAATATAACTATACTACTTAACTAAATCAAATACCATCGTCATCCAACCTCGTCCCAGGGCTTCTTGCCTTTTTCGAGATACGGATATCCGCATATCGAAAAAGGCAAGAAGCCCTGGGGACGAGGTTGATCGTCATCAGTAGTAATAATGTCAGCTTCATATGGTACAAATCGAAAGACATTTGCATCATGTTCCAAAACCGTTGACAAAACCTCTGGTCACGATAATGCCTGTTCCCACTGGGGTATGAAAGCTCATCGCTCGACCTATTGCTGACGATGAGCGTAGTTGGAACTTGACTTAGCTTGTCGCTTTGAGTTCGTCGCCCTCATCTGTGTCTTTCTGACGTTTTTGAAACTGTCAAAGGATTACCGATAAAATGTTGAATGAATTGATGAATTAGAAGAAGAAGAAAAAAGCATCTTGTTAGTAGCTTTGCATTTTTTGAATTTCATCGGTATTTCTTGTTAAGTGTCGAAAATTCCAAAAAAATTCGGAGTTTTATTCAATTTTTTTCGCGAATGAAGTAAGATCTTTTGATTTCACAAAAAGAAATTTCTCTATTTTTCTTTGCACAGATAATTTTTTTTTTATTTTTATTTATCATTATTTTACCGAGTCCAGAGGGAAATTGCAGCGTAACTCACTGATGTGGGCCTCCACCAGGAATGTATACCTCAGATTTTAAGGCACAGAACTTGCACCGACTAGACTAATAGGTGATTGTGGTCTTACTATGCAATTTTAAGCACTGGCTCATCACATCACACCATGTACAATCTCATATAGCTTTCTGTTGCATACATTATTAGTGTTTATATCACACATTAGCATTCAGTGCCGGGATTTGAACCGCTACAAACTATCACTCTTGCGTTATAGAATAGCTATACGAAATTTATATAAATTCCCTGTTTCATTGTAACTTTTTTCCATATAGAATTCTTCATAGGGGACTTGTGGTATGAAGGGAAAATGCTGGCAAATCAGAGGGAAAACACCAAAGGCATATCATAATTCCGTTTTGTTTTTTCTGGAATTCTAAACACCAACTTTGGTGGCAAATTATTTGTCAGGAGCACTTAAGGATTAAAAAATTCGAAAATGTAAATTGATGGAAAATTCCAACGCTCATAACTTTTGATGCTGAAATACTCTTCAAGTTAAATTTAACACAGGGATGGCTAACTATCATGATGGTGAAAAATTATTATAGAGCTCATTTAGATCAAATATTCTAAAAAATTTACAAGAAATAGTTGTCTTGAATACCAAATTCTTCCACGTCTGCAAAAAAAAAAAAACCAAATTCAGACAAAACATATATAAAATAGGCCTTAATGAAGCCCATGAAAAATTTTTATACCATATGAATCACCATATGACCATATGATCACATTATTCCACAAGACGTTGGTAAGCTTAAAATATCGATAATTGCTTCTGAAGTAATGAAAAATATTACAAGCTACGATTATATAATAGAATTGTTACCTCTCCTTAGATATTAAGAGGGTTCTGATATGATTTGGTAGAAAATTTAGACTTACTGGAACCTCAGGGGATGAGATATTTCAAGAAAAAAGAAAACTAAAGGTTTTGAACATGGAATTGTGGTCTTTTCATGCTCCAAATTATGTAATTCTAACCATGCTGCATGATAACAAAAGGGCATCTTTTACTATAGAGGTAAATCTTAATGAGACAGGAGGAACATTAATTGAAGAAAAATTCCAACAAAGTTTTATCATTTTCCAGATTATAACTTTTCCTCATAAAAGTTACGAAGGTACTGCGATTCTTTGTGTGGAATAAATCCTTCCAGGAGAGCTCTTTTTACTTGTTTATGTTTTACAATATGTTCATATTTATAGAAAACATAATGTTTATTTCTCAATTAGACAATGTAACATTATGTTCCTTATATCTTCAGAAGTATAGAAAAACATATCAATATCTCTCTTTCATTTCATGGAATTTTCCATCCGCCTATGCTCTTATTTGATATGAGACTGATTTTTGAAGTTAATTATTTATTCCAGGTACATAAACAACGTGTTTTAAAAACACATTGAAATAAATTTACAAAATACTTTAGACTTGATTGCAAATTCTGTAGGAATAATTAATCCAAAAGTGCTCTTCAAAGTGGTTTTAGAAAATTCAGACATCTAAAAGCATTTTGTATTGCTTTTTATCTGATTTGGAATTCCTGAATTATTTCAAATCAATGATTTAGAAAAGTCAATTTCATGGAATATGTGATCCTAGATGGCTCCTCCAAAGCATGGCGTATTTTTAAGGGTCATGAAATACAGCTCCTACCGAAATATCATTCTAGTTTTCTAATTGGTTACATTTTTAGACCTAAAAAACTGAATTTCTGAATTTCGAAATTTACAATGTTGCCACTTAAAAAAAAACCCACTGACATATACAGCGTGTCTTTTTGTCTTTCTCGTGAAATATTTTTCACAGGAAATGGAAATGAAGAAGAGAAAATTGCAATAATAAGTTCGAAAAAACTCATAAATTTCTAATAATACACCTTCTCGATTCCCTTTGTTCCTGAAATCATCAACTTTTTACTTGCTTCTTCTATATTTTTTTCACATCTTTGTTATTTTTAGCAATGTTCCCCTAAAGAAGTAAAAGCAACAAAGATCTTAAAAACGACTCCATAAGACGGTATTTAAACACAAAGTCCGTGAATCGTGGTTGCTGTAAGCACGATTTATTCCGATTTGAAACGAAGCAACATTGGTAAATATCCTAGATGACGTAATGATGACGTCATTACGAGCTTTTTTTTAAAAAAAGAAATAAATTTGAACATACTTTGAACAGGTCTCATAAATTAACGTTTAAACTGTTAACTTGTCATAAATATTAAACGCACGATATATATACAACGTTAAAATAATCACAAAACAAATGTTTAGTGAACGATCTGTTAAACTGAGACTAAACACAACATAGCTAAGAAACATGATTGAAATTATTTTCAATGGAAATAAACACTCAAAAAAAATGAGTCGAAAATCAGTCTAAGATGCCTGTTTTACACTAGCAGAATTTCGGTAAGCAAAGCAACCAACTGAATTATAAATATAAACTTGGTGTCACTTTGATTTGATAAAAGGAAAGTACTGTGCAAAACAGGCAAGTAATATGCAGAACAGGCGAGTAATACACAGAACAGTGAGTCCGCAAAAGAAAATTGAATTTTGTAAAAAAAAAAAAAAAAAAAAAAAAAAAAAAAATAAAAATGAAGGAATACGAAGTTACGAAAAAAATTTGAACTCAAGTGAATGGGACACGAAAAACATTGAAAATCCAAAAATTAAGATTGGATACTACCAAAAAAAGTCAGCTATAGTAGTAAAATTTTCAGAAAAGTGCCCTCTCAAAAAACGTTTCTATGAACAAGATATAATTATGGTCAATGGTACACTCCCGTGAAACGTAACTCACAATAACCGATAATTCTTTTTCGACCGTTTTCTCTGTATACCCTTAAATGTCCACAGTGATTGCCTTCCCAGCGGGCACATTTGCTAAAAAATCTCTGCGAGGGAGTGCACTTCTATAGAAATATACACAACTTCAATAAAAATGCTCTTCTTCGGAGTGTTTTTTTTACGATTTCGCCCACTGGGTTATATAGGGAAGCCGTCATGTGGAACCTAATTCTTCAATGTCTGAGAGTTCGAGTTTACTAGAATATATTGCAGTAGACTACCCAACTGTAAGACAAAGAGCCTTAAGAACGTAAAGTTTTTGGAACTATTAGATAGAAGTAGCCTATATAAAAGATTGTTACTCGATTCGAATAGTAATCTTTTCAAATTCTCCGATTTTGTTCTTTCGTATCAGTTAAGTATCATTAAAAAGTATAACCTCAAATACTGTGGAAAGATATAGAAACATCACAGTATGTGATCAGAAAAGAAAAAAACAAGTTAGAAGCATCTCCGTCAGTTACGTAGTGTTACGGATCATAGCTTCTTATGTACACTCGCGCATTTGCGAGTACCGATTCTCGCTCGTTTCGGCCTCGTACGTAAACTTTCGGCCAAATACAATTTGTTAGCCGTCTCTGATGCGTAAGACTAAAGAAAAAAAAACAAAGGGTTTATAGAATTTAATTTCGATGAGAATTAACGCCGATGTTGGGACCGAAATACAATTAATGTTCCCTTCAAAGTTTCATTTTCTTTTTCATTGGAAAGGAACGAGATACAATGTCATTATTGAAAGCTGAGGCAATAGTTTGCCATGTTGTAGTTTACAAATAGGAGCATAGTTTTGGTGCAAAAATTCAAGGTAGGAAAATTGAGTTTCTATGGTCATTTAAATTTTAAATTTTCAAAAATATTTCTCAAGAAGAAATTAATTGGAATTGTTATGACCTCATCGCAAAAAAAACCAACTCAAAACCAATCCATGATAAGCTTACCAATTTGGATCGAACTCGTTTTGGAATCTCCTCATCTTCCAGGTACAAGTCTGATCGCTTGATATTAAGAAGGGAGCTGTCCTCAAATCGAACCTGTAAACAAACATTGAAAATGCTTAAAGGCCGTAGACCGGCCTTTACAAATTCTCGTTATAGCGAATAAAAAATATTTAAGCCGAAACATAAATACAACATTGCGTTGTGGTAGTTATGTACTTATAAGGTAATTGCATAGGTGAAATGATTTTTTACAGCGCATGCGTGTAGAGTTTCGTACGGACATACCTTACCGGAGAAAAAAAATTGGCAAAAAATTTAGTCGGGGAAAATTTTAGTCACCTAAAGAAATTTTAGTCCCGACCAATTTTCGAAATTAGTCACTTTTCCCTGACTAAATATTTTAAATGTTAGAAGAAAATTATAAAGATATTACGACAACGTCTGAGTTATTCTATACCTTACCGGGAAAAAAAAAAAGTCGGGGGAAAATTTTGTCAGGGAAAATTTAAGTTCCCGTACGTTCTCGAAAAGATGTGTAGGAATTGTGGTTAACTATATCTTATTCGTACTAATGGTTGTATTTTCTCAAAAATCTGTTTGTACTAGAGAGCATAAAAATAATTTACGGCTCAAACTTTGAAAAAGAAAAGCTATTCAAAAAAATGTCTGTTCAAAGGGGAAGTCTAGAAGTTAAGAATGAAAGAGACTAAAAATCTGCTCATCATTCAAGATCAGAGGCTGACCTTTAAGGATCTTCCACGGGCGCACATACCTGGCAAAATAAGTCATACCAATGGCCAGTCACTTCAGCATGGTAAACAACATCATCAGGCCACAACACATCGACCATTTCACCAGTTGCTTTAATATTAGTACGAGCGTCCACACCCTATATAAATAAAGACATCTGATGTCCAATCTTCCCTCAAACTTTACAGTGTTTCTCATAGAAGAATTTCAAACATGTCAGGCCAATAAATTCTCGCGACCAAAGCAACAAAGAAAGATTGATTCAGTACATTGATTTCTAGCAAGAACAACGGATATAAAGAGCTTCGAAGATCTCCTCTTTACACTTTATGAACTACCGGCACATAAAACCACAGCATATATATCTATTTTATTTTTAATGAATATTTATTTTGTTTCACCGTAGTTATGTTCATGTTACTTATGTTTATGTCTAACGAGGAACCACGTAATGAGGTTAATGATGCTTAAAGTGTCGTGTTAGAATAACACGACTAGTAGCCTTGAGATAGAATGTTCGATTCTTGTTCGGGAGATTGAAGGTTTAATCCCTCACTGCGACATGTCAACAACATCACTTTACTTGGCTTATCACTCAGTTTGATGACAGGATTGATGTCAAAGAGGGCTGTCTAGATGATCGGTTGCCGTCAGTACAGCTACCCAAATTGAAGGCTTTAAATCACCCTGGGTAAGATAGTCGTTTGGTTTTAGTTAAATTTACCCAGGATAGCCTCTTCAGTTCCTTAAAGTACTGTTATCAATGAGGCTCCTGCAAAGAAGGTCCTAGAGCATTTAAAGCTCCCATTTGAGCTACAGAATCTGTAATGACAGGAACCGCTCAACTAGACAACCATCCTAGACATCATACCTACTGTCGCTGAGTGCTAAGCAGAGAGGAGTGATTCACACTGCTATAGTCGCTGGCATGACTCGGTCGGGGATTGAACCCGCGACCTCCCGAACAGGAAGCGAGTACTTTACCACAAGGCTACCAGTCGGTAGAAATAAAAATACATCAATTTTAAAAATAAGGCTAGATTTATTAATTTAATATAGTAGCTGAAAGTAAAGGTAGTAGCTGATAAAACTGCAAACCTGTATGTCTTCCGGTGGTAGATCAAAACAAAACGATTTGTCTTCAAAAACAACCTTGTAATATAACTGACTATTCACGCCGAGTACTCGTCCTTTGTAATACCTTTGAAGGAAGACAAGTAACTATAGCAACAGCCATCGAAATTGCCATGTCATAGAAATCATTTGCTCTAACCATGCATTTATTGATTGGTTTTTTGGCCCTGTCTTTATATACCGCTGATATCTGATTTGCTTTTTGTTAGGTAAAATAAAGAAGAAGAAAGTTTCTTTTTAGTGTTTGAAAGAGCGAGGCAAGGCATAAATCTCATTTCGGAGATATACCAATCGTTAAATGCACTATATGGGACACACGTCCTTTCATTTACAAGATAAAAACACATCTTAGTTTAAAGACAATTAATAGGATGTGTGTGGAAAACGTGTGTATGCGTGACAGATCACATACACAGGTGAGGATATAAAAAATGAGCTTTTAAAACCTGAAATCGTACCTCCCATTCTTGTGTTTCGCTATGACCGCATCACCCGCAGAAACTTCTGGCATCTCGCGTTTTTCAGCCTGTAAGAGAATAACACAGGGTCCAAAAGAACATGACGTCACTGTAAGAAACACTGGCTGTTGTTTGTAAGTAACTATACCACCAGAACTTTACATCAACACCTTCAGGAGATGTCACTTAGTGGACCCGTTATTGTGGCCCTTCAAGAATCAACACTACACAGTCGGCACATTTGTTAAAAAATCTTCACGAAGGAGTGCATTTCTATAGAAATATGCATACAATTTCAATAAAAATGCTCTTCGTCGCAGTTGCTTTTTAACGATTTTGCCCACTTTTCTGCATGAAACATTCTGTCATCAATAGAGTTCTTAGTACAGTTACTTTAATGTATGGCTTTACTTACTTTAACAAATCTGTTTTTTACATGTTTCCGACATAAGGTATCAATGATCACTGGCCAGTCGCCCAGATACAGTGGCACACCACTATAAAAACTGCATGTCACGTGGAAAGGAGTAGCACATTTACCACATTGGCACTGTGCACATGCTCCACGTTCTGAAGTTGACCGCGACACTTCACTGCAGTAGATGCAATTCTACAAAATGAAAAAAACCCAACAAAACACAAGTGATAAATTTCGCAAAAAGAATTATTATGTCTGCTTAGTGTGGTGAGAGCATATCTCTTCAAGGTAGTATTATGAAAGTTGTCACCAGATGACGTGGAAGTATTCAGTGACAATGCTTTTCTGTTCTAACCCAGTCAGCACATTTGTTAAAAATTCTCTGCAAAAGAGTGCATTACTATAGAAATATGCACACAATTTCAATAAAAGTGCTCTCCGTCACAGTGAATTTTTAACGATTTTGCCCACTTACCAGTTTCTTTCGAGCAGGATTTAGGTTTGATATGTTAATGGGTCCCCTCTGCTTCTTATCTTCAAAATAGACTTCAGGAAATGCCATGGCGCATACAATGTGACACCAGCTGCCGTCGGTTGTTCTTTTTAAAGCACCGCCTCTGATAAAACATAGACAACATGTCACATCTTCAAAAAAGTCATTGTTGAATACTGAAGAGCTAGTGGTTGACACACTATCCTTCAAATTCTGATTGGCCAGTATTTTATTGTCGGTATTATTATTGGTCACTGTTTCCTCTGAAGAACCGGAAAATAACACTGATGATCCTTTAATATCTTTAGACGAGTAGGTTGTTGAATTTAATAACTCAAATGAAGCATTGTCCAAAAACTGATTCGTGTTATCGTCATTCATAATCATCGTTTCCACACATTCAGTTTCATTATCCGTTTCCTGCAATTGTGACGTATGGTTGTGACTGAATGTGTCACACTCCCCTTCAAAATTTTCAGCATCCTTCAACTCCCTTTGTTTTCGTAAATACATGCATTTATCACAAAACCACTTGCTTAAATAATCAACATCAGAAGAAACACCATAACATTCTGTAAAATAATAACAATCAATCAAGCCTTGTCTATTGAACAGCTGTAATCTGTGGAGGAGGATTAAAAAGGAGAGTCATTATAGCAACTGTAAGAATGCAAATCAATCCATCCAGCCTAAACTGTATTTCCAATCAGTCCATTTATTCAACCAGGAGTATAAATGAAAATTAGAATTTTTAAAAGTTCTATAGTGTTTAGTACACAACATCACTCAGTGCTAAATTTCCCATCAGCTCATTTAAATTTGTGAAATGAAGATATAACTTAAATATTTTAAAGGATGGGAGTAATGTCTAATATTTGAGCTCAGCAAATCCAGCAGTCCCGCATTGTCCATTTCATGATTCAGCTGAACAGGCATGACTTGATATTTAGCCAATGAATTTGCTATTTTTTTTGTTTTTAAACAAATTTTTTAACAAATATAATAATCAATTAATGTTAAACTTTTCTATACAACTTTTCTGTGTTAACACGAGAGCTTACATTATTATCCATACTTACTACTATGTACAGCTACATAACAAGCAGAACAAACTAAAAGTTGAAGCTCTTCCTCATCAACTCCACCAAACATTATACTGTATGCTGCCTCCATAGCCTTCTCTTCAGAGTTCGTTACGGCGAAACATAAGTCTGTCACCAGAAGAAGACCAGATTTGAGCATGGTCAATGTATGTCGTTTGTTGGTCTTATTGTAAGAACCAGATGAAACCATCTCAGCCTAAAATAACAAAGAAAATGTGCGTGGAGCTATGCAATAGAGCTATTATACTTCAGAAAAACATTTAACAATAAAATATTCAAAAATCTTATTATTCAACAACTCATGTAATTAAAAGAGAGGTTTTGAGTTTTACTGCAGTGATACAACCCATGAATCTATTTGGAATGAGCTGGCAAACCAAAAATGAAGTACTGTCCAGACCAAGCACCAAGTGGCCTGAAGTGCCTGGGGCCCAGTGATCCATGTAGTACCTTTTCCCATTTTAATAACATATAAATTCTCAAAGGAGTTGCCGACAAGAGAGAGGGTTCCATTAAGTTTACCTATAGTAATTGTCAAAACATAAATCGTAACTTGGCCAAACAAAAAAAAGAACGTGAAGAAACAAATCTTACATCAGTACAAAAAAAGAATGTGAAGAAACAAATCTTACATCAGTTTGACTGAAGTAAACACAAACAGCACACTTTGTTTCTGTTTCAGCAAGTCGTTTATTCAATAGTATTTCTTTGGATGCCAATGGAGAGACACTTCTCCACATGTCCTTTAATATGCTGTTTCCCAGGCTTTTATCTGTATTTGAATGTGAGAGAATTACAGAGATCATTATATTTCCACATTTGGTTAGATCCGAATCAACTGCTGAAAGAAATCACTGTGACGAAGTGCATTCCTATTGAAATGGTGTGTATAGCTGTGTGCCTTTCAATAAAAATATACTCCTTCATAGTGGTTGTTAAAAGGTTTGCCCAGTGAGATAAGGCATTTCAATGGTCAAGGCTTTGTGAACATTTTTGTAACCAGAGAAAGGGGACCATACCTGATTTTGAAATCTTTTGGTTGTTGAGTTTCTTCTCAGTCTTTTCATCAACTTCATCAAGAGATTTTTCTTTTTGATGAATTGGATGTCGCTTTAGTTTCTTCTGACGAAAACTTGATCGCTGGCCTCTACTAGAAGGTTTCGTTTTGCTAAAGGTTTGGAAGCAAATCGATTTACTGTTAAATTTACTGTTAGTTCATGAAAAGATGAAATGGGAAGAAAAATGAAGAAGGAATGGAAAATGAAATAAATAGAAATGTTCACATGATATGGCTTGATGGTTTTAATAAATTACTCTACATTTAATGCGTTGACATCGAGTTAATCAAGGCAAATATAGGACCAAAGTCATGGAAAGTTATTTTCATCAATCATGGGTGTCAGAATATCTGTTTATGTCGAAGGCAGTAGAAGATGGTTCACATATTCTCATCCTAGTGAACAAAACATGAACAATAAAATAAGTTTGGATATTATTTGAGTTACAAGTAGAACTATATACGTTAGAATTTACATGTTTGTTCGACTTTTATTTACGTTACGTTACGTTATGTTTGGTACTTTCTGAAAGGTTTAATCTCCTGAAAATCCCCAAAGAAATGAATATAAACGAAAAAATAAATAAATAAATAAACAAAATGTATACAACATACACTACCTTTTATTAGATGAGTATTTCTTGTGAGATGGTTTGCTTGCTATTGGTCTCTTATTGCGATTCTGCTCTGTCCTTTCGTCATCAATGTCGGAATCAATTATTTCTTCACTCTCTTCACTGTCACTTTCATCTAGACAAATATGCTGATGAGATGAAACAGGGAAATTCGCAAATATGCTCAGCCAATTTCCCTCCATAAAAACTGAGGCCCGGAAAACCCGAGTTATGAAATCGAGTTATAAAGTCGAGTTATGAACTATGACGTCATAATTCGAGTTATTAACTCAAAATTTTTAATTTTCTATATTCTTTCGAGTTAATAACTCGGAAATATATTTGTCGCTTTTACAACTCGAGTTATTAACTCGAAATTTAAAAAGTCAAATTTTGAATTCGAAGTTAATTTTTCAAATAAATCAAATCGAGTTACTAACTCGATAGTATTATATTGCTTTAAAGGAATCGAGTTATTAAAGTTTTCAAAAATTTCTTACCATTTATCGTGTGTGCTTGATTTTCAGAATATTTTTCAAATATGGCATGGGATATTTTCGAAAGTTCACTGGGAATGGTGTGACTTTTTAAAAAAAAGCAAAGTAGGCCAAATTTGAGGCAAATTTTGAAAATCATGCATAATGCCAAAGTAGGCCAAATTTGGACCAAATTTTGAAAATTGTTCAACTGTAATGAAAATTTGCACACGGAGCAATTTTATAGCACAAGTTTTGATTTACATTAGTGCAGAAACGGCATCAAAATTAATCAGTTGAGCAAGTCGATGAATATGTTAATCTCTATAAATGTTAGATATAAAGTTTAAATGTGCTAAAAATTAATTAAAGAAAGTGCTGTTAAAATATGCAAGAGTGCAAACTCCATTATAATTACATTAACAATAACACACAACGGAGAAAAGAAAAACTAAAACAAAACACATGAGCACATATAAAAATATAAACAATTTTCTTTCTCATGTAATCGTCAATATGTTATCCAAAGTGCAGAAAACCTCGACCGACTACTTCTGTATTGTGAATCATGCACATCTAAACTTTGATCATTGTGTAGGATGCTTAGAAAAAATTTTGAGCAAGTGTTGTACAGCTTTACGCTTCCTGAAAGACTGCATATTTAAAGCATGCCATTTATCAGGCCCCAAATGAACGAAAACATATATTTCCGAAAGTCCTTAAATTATAAAACTTTAGGACAAGTCAAAATCTCTTGCCGAAAGTTTCCGTTGTTAATGTACATCAACATGCGCCAGATGGCATAAAACGAAAAAGAAACCACATTTAATGAGTACCATTGGTCATCGTACCTTGTTTGGATTTAGCCTCAAATTGTTCCACTAGAATTTTCATAAGAATTGAACAATTTTCAAAATTTGGTCCAAATTTGGCCTAATTTGGCCTTATGCACAAGTCGATCTTCAAATTCGAAATCAGCAGTACAAAGTTATTCCTCTATTAAATCTTCATTAGAATTGAACAATTTTCAAAATTTGGTCCAAATTTGGCCTAATTTGACCTTATCCACAATTTGACCTTCATATTTGAAATCAGCAGTACAAACTTGTTCCACTATTAAATTTTCGTTAAAATTGAACGATTTTCAAAATTTGCCTCAAATTTGGCCTACTTTGCCTTTTTTAAAAAACTCACACCATCCCAGTGAACTTTCGAAAATATCCCATGCCATATTTGAAAAATATTCTGAAAGTCAAGCACACACGATAAATTGTAAGAAATTTTTGAAAACTTTAATAACTCGATTCCTTTAAAGCAATATAATACTATCGAGTTAGTAACTCGATTTGATTTATTTGAAAAATTATAACTCGAATTCAAAATTTGACTTTTTTTAATTTCGAGTTAATAACTCAAGTTGTAAAGGCGACAAATATATTTCCGAGTTATTAACTCGAAAGAATATAGAAAATTAAAAATTTTGAGTTAATAACTCGAATTATGACGTCATAGTTCATAACTCGACTTTATAACTCGATTTCATAACTCGGGTTTTCCAGGCCTCATAAAAACTTTAGCATCTTATTTATTTTCCAGTAGTATTATAAAGGATCAATTGCAAAAAAGTCACAAGTTTTGTGCTAGCACAAAAAGTGAAAAAGCAAAAATGACTTTACAACAACACAGAGAAATCATGTTTCCTTGATAAAAAAACAACATAACAGTTGTTGAGTTTCCTTGTTACCAAAAGAAAATCCTCAAAATGATTTGAATCATCTATTTTCAATTCATTATCATACCTGAGTTATCATCTGAAGTATCACTCTCGCTTTCCTCAACACTCGTCTTTGAACCTGAAGAACTTGAATCGCTAAGCTTTTGTTTGCTCTTATAAGTCTGACTTCTTTCCTGTTGCAGAACTTTCCATTCTCTTGGCTGTGCAAAAAATCATAGATAAGTAAACCATAGGATCATTTTATTATCATTTTATTATCTGGTTTATTTAGATAATAACGCATTTCATACCTGGAATTTTTTGATAAAAATATCCATGTCAATTTTAACTGAATCTTGTTTACATTTGCACTAAAAAAATATTGAGGTGGGTATTCATGTACACATGCAATAAACAAACAAGATGAAGAGTATGAACTGGACAGCAACTTACGTAGCGAGCCTTTTTACCATAATCTATCCACCGTAGTGATGCAAAATTTGTTGATTCAGCACAGTTGAATCCATGGTTGTAACCAGCATGGTAGCCATAAGGAAATGTTATCATGAATTCTCCTTCATGTTGTGTAATCTGCGACCGAAAAAAAAAGAAGAAAAAAGATTGGAATAAAAGTTGAAATGAAAAATCTTTCATGTGATGGAGATCTTTTCCAGTAGATAAATGAGTTACCTTATTTACAGGTATAGAAAACTTTTTGAGAACTTGTGGTGAGATAATGGTCATTTTATGTCGCAGAAATTCGTGACAATCTTGAAAACTACCTGAGAAGAATCCCTTAGCTAAGGTTTCTAGTCGTTTACCATGTTCAGGTGGGATTGAATACCTACAAATTGAAGGAAAGGATTTGAGATTTGAGAAACTGAATGTTCATCAAAAGTTTTTACAAGTTCTTATTAGAAGAAACAACAAGGAACACATTGACCACAAGAAATTAAATATAAACAACAGAACATTCTATGAGACTTTGCTGACTTTTCCATAACTTGCAAAAGACATTTTGAGTGGTATGTTTAAGCAATTGTAGGGAATGAAAAAGGACAGTATCTCTAAACAATGATGGGAAATTTTCAATTCAAATAATTTTTCAAGGAATTTTCATGGTCAATAGAATAAACCTACAATTAAATAGTGATATAGGAACCTACCATGATTTGGAAGCCCCAAAATGCAAATAGTTGATGCTATACAAATCCATGTCTTCTGTATGCCAAGGGAACATAGTTTTCCACATGCCAAAATACAAGTATGCTGTGTTCACTCCTAATATTTTCACTCTGCTTTCAGTGTTGATTACATCAAGGATGGTGTTAAGAGAATTTATGTTCCAATATTCAACGTCTTTGTCGTAAATGCTGCCAGGGACATCAGCAGCATATATGGCAGGATTAAATGTAATATTTTTCCAAAACTTTCGTTCAATTTGATCCAAGTCAGTACCTTCCGGACCTTTGTATCTGTTGCAAAAAATAACTTATCTATATATTCTGTAAAATAACCAACTAAACATCATGTTTATTATTATAATTCACATTACAATAAAATGACATTACAATAACAAACATTTACAAGAAAGGAAATAGTTTCCTATCAAAAAAGGGAGGCTTCATAGCTCAGAACAATCAAATCAGTGGAACTTTCATACAAAATCTTTAGATCTTTAACAGGGTGGTTGTTAAATTAGATAGAAAAAAAAACATGAACTTCCACATCATTATCATATGATACATTTTAATCTACAGTTATTTTAAATTTTTATTAAGTCAGTCTTCAGATGAATTGCACATGTTTTCACTTTGGTTTCTGGAAAATTTTTAATTAACCTATCAGATTCAAATATGTACAATATACCCCTACATTTCAGATTTTATTACATACTTACAATGAAAGAATGATAACAACAACTTTAACAAATTTATTTACTTATTTTTAACTAGTGCGCAACGATAAAGTAAATATCAGTCATCATAATAGATATCTATACAAAAACGTGTTTTACATACAGTTCTAATTATGCATTTTGTTTATTTATTGTCATAAATGGTTGGCTGGTTTATGAAACATGATGTTTTCTACGACTCGAATTGTAAATATTAAGATTGAAAACTTACTTAACACTTTCAGCTAATTCCTTAAAATCTTTAACTTTCATCGCCTTCTTTTGCAAGTTAAACAACTGAAACAAACCTAAAAATTGAAATGTTTTTGTATATAAATAGCATTAACAATTCTTGTCTTCAGTGAAATCTAGCATGTAAATTCCTAATAGTCTTCACAAAAAATGAATACCTTGCTGACCAGTGACAGTCTGTGAGACTGGTGTTTTGATTTCCATTTCACCAATTCTTTTCATATTATATCTTCGAACTGGGCGCCATTCTTTTGGTGGAATTACCTATTACATAAATTAATTTTTCCTGGAATGTTATCTCGAGATTACAAATATCAAGAAAATAATTAATGTTTTAGTTCATTTTGATTTTCATGGAGCAAACATTGATGACGGGCTTCACCCATACTCACTTTCACAAGTCATATCCCCTCAAATTACTAAATCAAGGATTTGACCTGTCAATTGACATTGCAAGGAATAAAAAATTTCTTTAAAGCTCTTGCAAAAATTTGTCCACTAAATAAGATTATATTTGACCACAATACCTGACACATAAGGTAGACTGCATCAAGAGCTATGTGCTGCTTGTTGCTGTTGGGGAAAAAAGGTATACATATATACTCAGCTTTCATTAGGAAAAGATTCACAAAATATTTTAACATCAAATAACAATTATTGTACAGAAGATGATGAAGTGTTTTTCTAAAAAAAATAATAATGCTTCAACACACTAAAGAAAATCAAGAAAGTTCTTTATATTCCTCCATTGTTATAAATACTAAATTATGTACAATAGTCAGGGCACTCAAGTTAATTAAAAAGATGGCGGTCTGCGGACAATTTACAACCTATTGGAATTGCTCAAAGAGACCTTCCTAATAACGAAATGACGTGTTGTCAAATTTGTAATTAGCAAAATCGGATACTTTGGGGCAAATTCCCAAATTTTACATGATGTCATCAGGTCCAGTGCAAACTAATTTTTTTTTGTTGATTTTTTGAAAAATAATTATATCAATAGAAACAACTTGAAATTCTAAGCATTTTAGACATATAAAACATGTTCTGAAAATTAATATTTAAGAAGTTATGATCAATTTATTTTTATACAGATGACGTCACTACTAAAGGTACACTAGTTTAAACGTTTTATAAGTTTATTTTAGTTATAATAGTATTATGTACAAAAATATTTACAAATATGAACAAAATAGAAAAATTAATTATTTACATCATTTACATCATCGTCTGAGTCATAGTCTTCGTCTGTATTGACAGTGTTACGAACGTTTTCACATACATCTTTACAGCCACAAAAATATGTGCATGGTATTCCATGCGAAGAACAAGCACAACTAGCTCCCATACACCCACTTTTCTTGCATTTGCAAGAAATAACCAAACGCAATAAAAACAACTACAACAACAACGAATGTAAACAAGTAAAACATTTTTCTTTTTATAAGAATGGTGTTTTTTTTCGTTTCATGATGAATATTCTTTGCTTTTTAGTCAAAATCGTCTTAATATATTCTTAAGACATTCTTAAGGCCGTACCTAACATTTTGTCCCAGAAACAAAAGATAAAACTCAAAAGGCAAAAAAGGGTTAAACATAACACCTGCAGCAATGGAGAGCCACGTGAGAGAATGTTTACATTGATAACTACAAAAATAGCACCTACTTATAAGACAAAATCAATAAAATGAAAAATAAATTTCGAGCTCACAAAATCTTAAGATGGCAATATTCTTAAAACTTTCTTAACTTTTTGGCAAATTTCATCTTGAACATTATTATAAAGTGTATTCTTATAAAATGAAACGCGTACATTGTCAGGGGCTGGTGGTAAAAGTAGCCATTCTATTGAAAGGACTCCATCGAAAAGTTTCCAACCATGGTCATTTGGAGATGGTATTTGAAATTTACCATCAAGTGATTTTTTAACCGACTGGTAGACTTGTGATAGAGTGATAGCTTCCTGTTGGGAAGGTCACAGGTTCAATCCCTGACAGAGTCATGCCAGCAACTATAACAGTGTGAATCAATCTCTCTTTGCTTAGCACTCAGCAAGAGAGTAGGAATGGTGTCTAGGATGGTTGTCTAGTTGAGCGTTCCCTGTCATTCAGCTTCCGTGGCCCAAATGGGGACTTTAAAGGCTCTAGAACCTCCTTTGCAGGACCTTTATTGATAACAGTACCTTAAGGAAATGAAACTTTTGTGGTGGAGGAGTGATTTTGGTTGTAGTGATTTTCCAAAAACGTGCATGATTTACATCGTCTGCTGTGACACTGTACAACTTGCACACAAATTTTTCGATCACCTCGAAGATTTCTTCCTTACACTACACTGTGTCCCAAAACTTCGATAAACTCTTCGGAATCTTGCAAAATTATCAATTTCAACAAAGACTTCGACTTTGATTACAGGTTAGAATTAGAAAGAGTAGATGGCAATGTCACTAACTACAGTGTGAGGGGCTGATTACATGATCCCGGTTAGACGGGATGAAATTTCATCCCGCCTTGCCGAGATGAATTTCAACTCGGTGTTACATGCAAAATTTTCATCCCGTTTAGGCGGGACGGGACAAAACTAACCCTTTGTGTTTTGAAGTTTTGACAAACTACGCATGCTCAAACCTCAAACTTGTCCCGGTTGACCGGGACGAAGCGATTACATGGGAAAATTTCATCCCGCCTAACCGAGATCCCGGCTCTTGATAGCCGAGATCTCGGATAGGCGGGATGAAAATTTTATCATGTAATCGCGATGGGAAATTTATGAAGATTTGACCAGGAAGCCAAGACCTCGGCAAGGCGGGATGAAATTTCATCCTGGCTAACCGGGATCATGTAATCAGCCCCTGAGTGATGACAGATTGTAACGTATAAGATGGAACGTACCAGCATGCTGAACACAAACACCTTTGTGTCCTGGTGATTCGCAAGTAACCTTTAATTAAAAGGAAAACGTTGAGTAAAAGAACAATTATTTTTTTTGGCAACCATCGTCGAATAAGTTTTCAGATTGTAAAATGATTTTTCTTGGGATATCAATCGATTCTTGACAGTCTTTGATCCTTTCTTCCTCCTGCCGAATGTTGAAAGGTAAATCATTTTTAAACGCCTCTGTCGCCTCCAGTCCAGTACAGATATTGATTAAACAACTTCTTTGGTCGAATGGATAACCCCCATTGGATGTGACTTCCACTGCCACACGTTCCATGCATTGATTATAGGAATACTCAATACTTACGAGTATGTTCATGTGTCAAATTGCAGCCATTAAACGATGAAAATACTTACAAATATGTTTGAACAAATGAGGCTAAGCCCGACCCTTACCCTCACTAACACAGACACATTTCACAAAGTTTACACCGTAAAAAGTCTAATGGTTGCAATTTGACACACGAACCATATGCACACAAGTTTTTTCTCAAATAATTTTTTTGTGTTCATACATTTCCCGTGATAAACGATGAAAATTAGGCCGGGGGTGAATATAAATAAACTTCATCATAATTTTAATAAGATTCTATGTATTTGCCATAAAAAATATAACTATAAGTTTAATGATTAGATTTTAAATAATTGTTAATTATTTTTTTCAACTATTTGGAAAAAAACATTGTGATATTGAAAAAGCTTCTCAGCTTTGCCCCCGTCTATAGCTTTCGAGTTTTTATGCAAACAGAATTAATTTATAGAAAGAACAAAGAGAGAAGAGAAAAAATGGCGAAACATTGTGGATATTTGAACAACTCAAAATTAGTTATTAAAACACATTTTCGGTCGAAATGAGTGAAACAACAGTTCATTTCGTAATCTTCATAATTTATTGTATCTAGTTTTGTTGAAGATGGTCAATTGTCCGCAAAAAATGTTTTGTTATTTGATTTTTTTTACGTGAGTGCCCTGACTACAACTGTGTATATACCATAAACAGGACACCGGCTTCAAATACAAAATATAGAATGGACTGGTTTTCCATAGAGATCTGAAAAAGTGGTCCAATGAATGAAGGTTTTGTGGACAAAAGCATTATCTCAGATTCTGTATTTCATTAGTTTTTATGACTATCACTGGAACTATACTTGGCTACTATAATTGGGGTCAAATTGAGTATTATATTTAAAATGAAAGAAATATTAAGACAAAATACTTTGAATGGTTTTCAAAATTGCATGTAAATGCACACTTTTTTATTCATTACAATTCCAAAAAGCTCAGTTTCCGAAATTGCCTGATCCTATTTCACCTTTAACTAACATCAGGACCAGGTCTGACCTGAGATATCCAAATATCAGTCCCATTTGAGGTATATATTCCCAATGTTTTCTATTACCTTAACCTTAGGTACGATTACTACAAGTACAAAACTCACTGCCTCCACTTTAAGTCTTATATTGCCCTTTTTTCTTTGTTAGACAAGAGATAAACTTAAACAGACCATGTACAGTTAGGACCACTCGACCAAAACTTGCGATAAAAAGTGTTTCATACTACTTGATGACAGCCACACGATGAAGTGCATTTACAACGTTTTCTTCTGATTTGAGAATACAACAATGAGAAGTGTATTGTAAAATCGTGAAAGAAGTAATTATCAATCTGATTTAATTTGTAACTTAGGACTCTTTACTTTGTACATTCATGTTGATATAAATAAATTGTCCAGAACAAAATGATTTGTGTTTTTTCTATGAAGCCCGAGAATGCGTCAATAGAATTCGTCAAGATACAGACGAAGTTCATCGTAGTATTAAAGGCACAAAAGATCAGGAACACAAAAATTCTCATGACTTTCGCGACATTTTGCTTTTTTAGGATTCACAACTTTATATGCTGGCGACTTTTAAATATTTCCACAAAAAATATTTCACGAATTTGCAGCTATTTCTTTGAAGGGTGAAGGGTGCTCGTGACTTTTTGTGTTATTTTCGTATTCAGGTTGAATAACTTCGTTTCCAGATCCCCAAAATAAGTAGGCAGTGGCGTAACTTGGGGGTTGCTTTGGGTGTGATCGCACCACCCTCGGATTTAGTTGGCCTTCTTTTTCTACCAAGCAATTTTTCAAGCGATATACTACCAAATTTCTAGAACACTAAGTTTAAGCTAAGGGGAGGACTGAGCGTATAATTACGAAATATATATGTTCCGAATTTATTGTTGCAATGTTTGGTATCGTTATGTTAATGATTTTAATAATTGTTTTGTCGATACGCTACACAATAGCGCAAATTTAATTTTATGACCATTCATTATTGAAACTTATGCTAATATACCACTAGAAAATGGGTACTCCTCCTCCTTTGTTTTCTTCTTTCTTCATTTTCTGAAGAACTAAGCCGAAAGGGAAAATTTGACATGGTAAAAAGTTTTGTTTTTGCAGAAAGTTTCACCACCCCAAAAATAAAACAAATTTACCATGTCAAATTTTCCCTAGAGCTATGTTTTTATGCGGTTGCTATGCTAGATCCTCATCATTCAATCGGATGTATTCAAATAAGAGAGTAAAATAAAATTATCAAGGCAATTCTTTATAGCTAATAAATCACGATTATTTTAGCAACGAATTCTGGTCGAGTAGTCCTAACTACTGATGTACAGCAGTATCTATTGTTTTCTAGTTTTTGCATTGCATGCAAAACACTCCACTTGATTATATGGCTGCAAAATAGCCCTGCTGAATAGTTAAAATGCAAAATGCAAGCACAAAAACGCACTTGCGCATGTATATCCTCATCACACTCTTAAAAAACAAATTATATAAGAAGATAACGCATACTGACGACATTTTTAGTGATCAATTACCAATAAAGCGACAAAGAGTCTGGAAGTAGCAGACTATCAATCTACAAGCAATAAAGTTAAATTTTCAGCTATGAAAACTTACCTTTGCAACACCAGCTTTATGAGCTCCCTTTGATTCCATATATTTGATATACTCGGAGAAATTTTTAAATTCATCGTAGGAGGGTCGGAACACCAGTATTTCGCAGCTCTCGTTGGCTGTCATTGTGCAATCTTTTATTTCGGCCAACCTGTTTTCTCTTGTCTCGGTTCAAACACTTCAGTGTGTATACATATTTGTTTTGATAATTTTCCGTGTACACAAAGATTTCATAGCTCTGGATACCATTATGTTAAACAACAGTGCCCGACAAAAACACGCCGTTGATCCGGGCGTACCCGGCAAGTTAGTGATCACCCACCACACAGCGCCATGAAAAAGACCCTTTCAAATACCTTCGAAATAACCCGTCATGCAAAACTCGACATGTACTCATTTATGCGAAATATATCTGACATCCAGACATGACATAGGTCATTGTATCTTATATTTAAATTCACAGCAAACCCTCAAAAGGTTTTCGCACATCCGCGCGCTGCCACACACACCACGAATCATCGATCTGGATCTTGTGCGTAGCGTTCTCCAGGGTCAGTAGTGGCAAGCCTAGATCTTCACAAATCTGTTGCGACCAACGTTTCATTTTTTTTATAAGTTTTCTTTTTTCCGTTGAACTCTTCTTTGAAAGCTCTTTTGGCGAAGCTGTCGTTTTCTCTTTGTGTCAAAACCATTTGAGACGTCTTTTTTTATCATATTGATGGTACTGTTCTTCACTCCTAGCTTATTTCTGATAATTTTAGTTCTGTTGCAGCGATTTTTTTTCGACCTTTGCCCTGTGGCCACAATTTGATTTCTGTAGAGCCACAATCTGATTGATTGATAGCGTTTATGACGCCATAGAGTAGTGGTTATCACTCTCGAACTTCATGCGAGAGGTCAGTGTTCAATTCCCCTTGGCGGCGATTCATCATGCGTGAGTGAGAATGTACCACAACACCAGGTCGATCCATGATGATGAATCAGTTGAAAGTGAGGATGATGATAATGAAGAGGATAGTGGTGAAAACGAGGGGAACGAAGAAGATATTGAAGTGGTGTAAGATATTGATGTGCTAAGTTTGAAAATGAAAAAGTAGCGTCATACTTCTCTCGCATTTATTTGATGATCTTTTTCCCATATCTTTGATGTATATCATCCTTTTTGGACAAACTGGATAAATTTTTGGTACATCTTTTTATTAGCACATGGGCTTAAATCTGGATCACTTCTTGTAAGAAAAAAACTGACTCATGCCCATGGGCTTGAAAACGGGGTAATAGGGCCTACCCAGTTAGGTCATGACTTTTGTTTTTTGTGTTGTTTTACGGTCTTTAATTTGTTTTCAAAAGTTTTCGTCTTTTTTCACTTTCTTGTTCAGCTCTGCATAACATCTCCTTTTGACGATTGGTTTTGGTTTTCTTATCAGCGTGTAAATAAATAATCTAGTTTTTCTGTTGTTTCTTAAAATCTTCGACCTGTTACGTCACGATCTTGATTATAATCGTTCTTTATGATTTGTGCGACCATGCAGAAGGTATGTGTGCGATTTGTTAGAAAAAAAAACCTTTTACATGGAGTGCCTGACCTACTCTGCAAATCTTTTGGTTATGGTCATACAATACAATAGCCTGTTGAAAAGTATGAATATTATTAATATCTGGTGGTTGCTTGATAATTCAATTCCTATTTGATGGCTGAGTTGTAACGTAGGAAATTTTAATGTCTTTACATTAATAAACTAAATGTACCACATTTCTATCGCTCTAACCCAAATAAATGTGAAACTCCTACCTAGGGTGAATGCGGATTTTGACAATTTATGGTTGGAATTATGCTTAAAATAATAATGTGAGTTGTTTTAGTTTGTTTTTGTGCGGTTGAATAGAAAAATAAAATAACTCGAATTTATTTTCTCCTTCATCGTTGCTTTGTGACTTTTGATAGAACAGTTACCAGAATGATTGATACCGTCTCTCTTCATCATTGCGAATTTTAACCCACAATGAAAGAATTTATAGGCAAATCAGTAAACATGGCTGCCGAAAATACTTAGATGACGTAATGAATCATTAAAAAAAAAATTGCAGCTTTGAACCCCAGGGCCTCTTGCTTTCTCGATACGGATGGCGTATACCCTGGGTGTTCAAGGTTGGAACAAATTGTATAATTGCATACACACGGATTATTTTGCTTTTCCTTGGATTAGATTTTCCAAATGGCTTTTTAGACGAGTTAAAGAAATCAGCATAAAACAGTATAAAAATGTTTAAAAATTCAAAGTAGTTTTGACCTCGAAAACAATATTTACCCCGAGATATTAAAATACCGGGTTGGCGTCCGGCGGGGTCAGCCTTGCTCAATGGAGGGGAAGGCTTCTCCAGCTTTGGTAGGCAACCTTCCTCGATAAAAACACATGGTTGGCAAGCCATAATTGTTTTTAGGGGCAGGTAGAGATACCTTCTAGTCTAGTACTCCTACTTCGTCTATTAGTGTAGATGTGCTGCTTGCAGTGCTATATCTACTCTAGGATGATGAACACCGGTCTCCTTATCTTGTAGCTCTCTGCCTAGTAGTGGTTCCGGCCTGGCAGGGAGCAAGCTATTTTAAAAAAGGGAAGAAAGTTTAGATTACTAACCCAATAGGTTGCAATGTTAAACTGTGCGTCCATAACAAACTTATGATGTCTAATGTGGAACTCTGTTTTTTTTTGGCCGGATGTTCTACAACAAAACATATGAGTGTTTTTATAAATTTCACATATTGGTGTCCTTGTGGTAGTTTACTTGCTGTGATAGCTGGAAGTCGTCCATACCACAGTTAGAGTCGATCCATTAAGCTAAGCATTCAGCTTGAGAGTTGGGTGATGTCTGAAGGTGCTGTCTAGTTGACTGGTTACAATATATTGCACCATGTGTAAATGGCAGTTTTGAATTACCGTACATAGAATACTCATGGATTAGTTCAGACGAACCATTTTGTGTAAATATTATCTAATATACACATAAATAAATTGGTAAATGTTTGAATCAGAAGCTTCCATATGGAATTGCAAGACATAGGTGTAGTTTTATACCATTTCATTGGTGGATTTAGAATTGTGGATTTAAATTTAGACGTAGTCGGCAATTAAGAAGAGAAAACTTTAACAATTAGCGGGATTCGGAAAAATCATGTTTCGTTTACACGAAACTATTTTTCTATAGATTTGTAGGGAATTGTATACAGCTTAGTAGAGTTGTTCGTGAATTTTTCCCTACAAAGTCATTAGAAACTTCACATCAATACTTGAAATAAGCGTGTAAAGTAATGATGTTTCTTTTGATACCACAAAAGGCTTTAAATCTCTGAAGTACCGTTTTAGTAGAACAGTTTTAAAAGAATTCTCACAAGTAATTGATTTTTTTCGTGTAACAGGCTCGTCGAGTTTATGAATCTCCCTAATCACGCAGCAAACAAAGATATTTTCTGACAACCTCGAAGCAAGGGTCTCTTGCGTTTTCGATATCTATCCCGTATATCGAAAAGGCAAGAGACCCTGGGTTCGAGATTGATTTTCTGATATATTGAGGCCAATTAGACGTGTAACAAGATGTGTAACTGCATAACCAAAACAGCTATTTTCAATCCGGCATCACGTTTTTGTGAGAGTCCATCGGATTCGTGGAAAATGACATCCTGAGGATTCAAAAGGTTATATAGCCACTCAACGTTTGAAATGAGACAGGTTAAGGAAAATCATTTCAATGCAAAAAAAATTCAAGTGAAATTACGTCGAGTAATATTAAGTTCAAGTGAAATTAACTACAAAGCGTGATAATTAAAGGTTCCACACAAACTTTTCAGCACAAATTGGATGCAGCTGGTACTAACTATGTTATGCATGAAAAGTTCTGTTTCCACACAACTAACAATCAACACCTTCACACTTTAATCAATTTTAGGTTAGGATTGAGGAATTTAATATCTTATTTCGGATGTACCTCTTCATTGTGATTTTCAACAAATTGGCTTGCTAAAAATGCATTAAAGTTTTGTTGTATATCAAAAGACACGGTTTTGCGCCATTCCTATGGTATAACAATAACCTTTTCGAAGTTCGATACACTGTCCAATTGATTCTTTTGCGATGACAACTTTAGAATATAAACATCTTGAAACTACCACTGTAGTTTCAGTTTGTCTGTTTTACAAAAACTTCTCATATGACAGGGACACCGATTACCTTTAAAGTTCTTAAAATTTGGAAATTTTTTCTCTCTAGAATCTAGACTAGACTGACTAAAACGGCACCCTCTCAGACTAAAATAATTATGTTCTTCAACAATGCTCTGTCTATTTTTTACATTAAGAAAACAAAAATCTTGCAAAATCTTAGTAGTTAGTCCTTGGGCTTCCATCCATAAAGGTGGGCTCTTCAGCCCAACGACTTGCAGCTCGTAACTGACTCCAATTTTTCATACGTAGCAGTAGTAATTAGGAAATTTTTCAATCAAACTCAAATTTTAACAATAATTTCAAAAGCATGGAAAGGTTAATCGACAAAGCAACCAGGCACATGGAATTCAGCATCTGCTGGTCGGTTCTCATTTATCAAGAAAACCTCTTATTCAGAAAATGTGCTTTTAATAAAAAAAAAAACAGTTCTTATTGTGCAAGTAGTGCCTCTAATACTATCTCTTGCCTATTTCTTCCTAGTAGGCAAAAGTGTCAAATGTCACTGCGATGAGGAGCATTTTCATTGAAATAGTGTGTATATTTCTATGGAATTGCACTCCTTCGCAGTGATATTTCAACAGATTTGCCCAATGGGTCTTTCCAGAAGTATTGATTGCTTTTAAATCTTGTAATACACAGTCAACACCAAAACTAGATTAAGGTTTTGTCAAAAGACAAAGGCGAAAAGGATTTGAGGATGTTATTAGATTTTATAATTCCCACTAAAATAAGCAAAATCTCATTAAGGTTTCTAATTAGACAAACAACATGAGTTTTAGAGTTTTCCTAAAATTTTCCTCATTCACCGTCGGATAAGGTTGTTTCAAAGTTTCAAAGACCAATAGCGCCATGTAATTGTTAATTTAGGAATACTTGCTTCTAAATAAGATGGGGAAAATATTCTTCGATCGATCAATCAGATAAACGTAGTTCAGTGGATATAAGAGATTACCCAGTGGGAAAATTTGATGAAAAGTCACTGTGAAGGAGTGCATTTCTATAGTTATATACGCACAATTTCAATCAAAATAATCTTCATCGCAGTGATTTTTGACAATTTTGTCCACTGTGTAATCAAATCATTATTATAATAATTTTGGTTGTAAGTCTCCTGAAAATGTTCTTATTCAACATAGTTGTATCAATATAAGAGACTGAGTATATTAAAAATATTACTAGAAAATAGAACCTTTTCGTAAAAACAAGTTTACATATTCAGTGCGTTGTAAGTAAGTAAGTAACGGGAGTTTTTAGTCCTTGGGCGTCCATCCGTAATGGGTGGTTCTTCCGCCCGCCGACTTGCAACTATTAGTTGACTTACCGCCAGAGATACGTATAGCATTGCTCTAACTTGCCCGAAGGCCAATGTGCAGTCAGTCGATGGCTCCGAATGGGCTGATACGCTGCTTTTAAAGCGCATCGGAGTGGTGTATTGAGATACAAATGACCGGACTCGAACACGGGTCGCAGCGGTCGCACTCAAAGGTACTAACCACTACACCATCGCTGCACACATCGCTTGTACTTTCATCATAAATCAAAACTCTTAAATTTTACGTTATATCCTTTCTGAAGATATTTAATGATCTGATGTCCCGTTAATCATGAGGGTTTTCATCAGATGGGAATGTCCTTCAAAAACCTTTTCTTTTACTTTTGGACCTCTAGCTGTCACTTTCCAATTAAAAGCATGATTTAGGAATTCATGTATAGCCTTGCTTGAGTAGAACCTACCAATAGTAGTAGAATAACTTACAGTTTATTTCATTGGAAAATGCAGAAATTTCTGAAATTTCTGCTGTAGCCAGCTGCAATATAGGCTTACAAAATCGGAGATTTTTTTTAAAAATGTAACCGCCTGAAGAAAGTACAGTTATAGACCACAACACTTCTTTTTCAAAATTTTATCTGTAGATCTTTTCAAACCTTTCTGCAAATTATTACTAAATCCATACGATATTGCATTAAATATGTCTCCATACTTCGATACCCTTTAAAAATAAGCCTCTTAGGAGCCATCAACTGACTGCGTACTGGCCTTTGGACAAATTAGCAATTCTACAAATATCTTGCAAAACTTCCCTTATACTTACACAGCACATCTAGATATTAGAAATTAGAAATTTTTTATTAAATTTTAAATCATAATTAAAATTTAGTTTGCAAAGGAAATGAAATCTTGTCACTGGTGATATTGCCGTGAACCGACTCTTAGGGGGGTTTACACGTAAAGATTTTTGAACAATTTTTGTTTTAATCTATGGAAGCCGATTGTCACATATTTTTGATATACTAAGAATATCAAATGATATACTTGGTATATCACTTGATATACTAAGTATATCACTTCACACTTTTTGATATTCCTAGTATATCATTTGATATACCAAGTATATCATTTGATATTCTTAGTATATCAATTTTTACTATGAATATCAACTGATATTCTAAGTAGATCAAACCAAATTCGATATTGATGAAAACAAAGTAGATATTTAAGAAATGTTCTCGATGAACCAATATAATGTTTTCCGAAATGGACCATAATGCAACAGCGCGCCAAACAAACTCAACTTGCGAAGTCAGAACGAGGAGATAGATGATAGATGATATGATAAGAGATCACGAGGAAAACATGCTTAAATTTTCTATACATAAAACTATGGGAAGCATTTGTAACATTTATTAAGAAAAACTAAGTATATCTGAGAAAAACCAGGTATATCTACAGATAAACCAGGTTTTTCTATTGAAATACTAGGTTTTTCTGCAGAAATACTAGGTTTTTCACATGGCTAATTAGAAAAACTTGGTTTTTCACTGATATGGGAAGTTACAACATCTCACTAGATCCGATGTTGTAGATAATTAAGTAGATAATTAAGATAATTAAGATAATTAAGATAATTAAGATAATTAAAAGCAAGTATGATGTAATTCAATTATACAATGAAAATTGAAATACCTGGTTTTTCTACTGTAAAGTCAAGTTTTGAAAAGATAGAAAAACCTGGTTTCTCTCATGCGGGCTCCTTGCGCGGTTTTGCGAAGCAATCACTTTAACAAACATTAAGCACGCCTGTAGCCTGATATCTTCTTTCTGATCCACGTGTTTGAATCGACGGGTTTCACTTTTTAAATCAAGCAGTAATTATGTCTTCCAACAGAAGAAATCGGCAAAATGATGGAAGATTTCGTCAATACATTAACCGACTTGGTAGCTTCGGCAACAGCTTCACATGAAACAGATCGCAACTACGTATACCATATTGACAAATAAGTCATGTATCTCATTTGCTTTTCAATATCAGTTGATATTCATAGTAAAAATTGATGTACTAAGAATATCAATTGATATACTTGGTATATCAAGTGATATACTAGGAATATCATAAGGTGTGAAGTGATATACTTAGTATATCAAGTGATATACCAAGTATATCATTTGATATTCTTAGTATATAAAAAATATGTGACAATCGGCTTCCATATCCATCATGGCAATTTTTACTTCTTATAAATATTCTAAGTAGCCACATAGATTTAGTGGAAGCACCTGCTCCTACGCGAGAAGGACGACAAGCTGCTCATCATCAGAGAGCATCAGTAGGAACAGTCTAAGAAGCCCTCCAACGAGTGCGTGGAAGAATTAGCGGAGTCCGTCGTGGACGGACCAGCATGCATTGCGCGAACAATAGATGTCTTCTTTAATAAACGAGACAAATTTAACCGTAGCGATAACACAGTCGTCTGCCGGGAATTTCGAAATAACTGATATACTAAGTATATCACTTGATAAACCTAGTATATCAGACTTTACTTAGAATATCAGTTGATATACATAGTAAAAATTGATATACTAGGAATATCAAATGATATACTTGGTATATCAAATGATATACTAGGAATATCAAAAGGTGTGAAGTGATATACTTAGTATATCAAGTATATCATTTGATATTCTTAGTATATCAAAAATATGTGACAATCGGCTTCCATATTAATCAGGCTTTAAAAATGAATTGTAAATCAACTCATTAATTATTCATGACCAAAAAATTGGTGGAAAATCAAATCGATTTGATTTTTTCGCCAACTTTTCTATTCAAATTATGTGAGTTTGTTTTTTTGAGGAGAGAGAAGCATGCGTCAAACAAAAGCTTAAAATAAATTTTTCAAGAATCTTTACGTGTAAATCTCCCTTTAGTCTTTTTACATCTGTATGATGTGCTAGTAGAATTTCAGAGACAAAGGATTTAATAACAAATTTTATAATTTTTCTTTTTTTGTTTCTCGAATAAACAGAACTTAATTAAAAATATTCCAGAAATATTCCGCATTCCCCGTCAGTGTTGATCTATTGAAGAAATTGAATTAAGAATTTCAAAGACCAACGGCTCCATCTAATGTTTGGTTCAAATTACTTACAAAGCTTAAGACAATCAGGGGATTAGAACCAAGGATTTACTTAGCATGAGTTTTGTTTCAAAAGGAAAACAAAATGCCAATATACAAAAGTAAAAATATTCCAGAAATATTCCGCATTCCCCGTCAGTGTTGATCTATTGAAAAAATTGAATTAAGAATTTCAAAGACCAACGGCTCCATCTAATGTTTGGTTCCGATTACTTACAAAGCTTAAGACAATCAGGGGATTAGAACCAAGGATTTACTTAGCATGAGTTTGTTTCAAAAGGAAAACAAAATGCCAATATGCAAAAGTAAAAGAGGACTGGAAACTAACATGTTGATCATTAAGCATGATTAGAAGTTCGATATAAATACAGGTGAGATGAGCAATTATTTTTTATCGTAAGTTTCTTGGTGCAGTTGAAACTATCAACATACAGCGATGAAGATCTCAATAGCATTGTCTGTACTTTCCATCTTCGTGGTGATGGTGCAAGGTATTTTTCCAATATATCTTAATGGCGTTTGTACTTTATATATTATAAAAAATGAAATTTTTCCTTCAATCAAAAAGCGGCTAGGATTACTGAAGCTCTGCACATCTCGAGCCCTTCTATGGCAACGCGTAACTTCGCTTCTATGGCAACTGAGGACTAATTCGTACATGATAATAACTTCATGTGTTATGTTGATATTGTGTTTATTACCGTGGACGCAAAGAAATTCTAAAACTTTCAAAAAACCGCGTTGATTTCACGCCATATTTGAAAGTCTTTCCCTACTTTGCGTTTAATTTATTTGAAGACTTAAATATTTTGGTCCATTTTCTTTCTGGCGTTAATTTCACTTGTGTCAAATTTCTAGGGCGTTCCCTAGCATATGTATAGCTACATGTTCCCTTCAAATTACATATACAGCGTTGTGTTTTTTATTCAGGTCGCCCTGGCAAATGGGGTAAGTCATTTTTTTTTTTTTTTGATTAATTTGATGTTTATCCAAACTTAGAAATTCACGTGTTATTTCATGTTACCATGTTTCGACCGGTCAATATCTAATGTAATTTAGTTTGATCTAATAATATACATTATGTTGATGGTATCGCATTCCAAATATTATTTGGCCTTCAGTTTTTTAAGGCATTTTTCAATGCTACGGTTGAAAATTACAGTTTGTTAAGATTTCAATCTCATAAAAAGGTATGTAGCTAAAAATTCCTAAGTTAAAAATTACAAATATATTATTTAATAATGCATTTTCTATTTTCTATTTTCTATCATTGTGGGCAAAATTGTCAAAAGTCACTGCGATGAAGAGCATTTCTATTGAAATGGTATGAGTATTTCTAAAGGAAATGCACTCCTTCGCAGTGATTTCAACAAACTTGTTTACGTCCTAACTCATAACGTGAGAGTTTTCAAAACCCTTATGTCGTCTCTTTCTACTTTCAAGATTCTTCAGATTTCGAAAGTATTTTATCCGATCCATATCGCCGTTCTGGTAAGTTTTACGATGATAGAACTATGATAATTTCCAATATCGCAGCCTAGTTTTGCCTCGGTTCTATGTATATTTTTTACAATTGTGGTTGGCTAACTTTTACGTACAGTTGATATAGACATATAACAATATGAATAGTGGAGGAGTAATATTTCTATTCATTCTCAAATGTGGAATAGGTTACTTGTACATATATTTTTCTTCTTTAAATGACTTAGCTCGTTTGTCCAACTCATAGGCGTATTGAAGGTCACACAGAAAAAGTAGAGGAATCCGAAATTACGGCATATCTTTTCAGTCTTAATTGGCGCTTAGGTTACTTGTGTATTTTTCTTTCATACTTTGAATGATCAAAACTCTCCTTCACCAATTTTGACTGAGCTTTTGCTACGCCTCTGCCTATAGTTTCAATTGAATGAGCTACGCTTGTATATAGTACCAAAGATTGGCTAAATTAAAGTCAAAATTGTTACCAATGAAATCTCTTAAAATATCTTTTGATTTTGATTTTAATTCGCGGGATCCATTCATTCAGGTTATGTAATAAATCAATTTTACATTCAGGTGGATGTTACGATAATTGGTCCGATTATAACTGTCGAGCCTACTACAGGCAAGGGGCTTGTAGAACTGATTATGGTGTTCAGGACAATTGCCAAAGAACGTGTGGAAGATGTGATTGTAAGTCAACATAGTGGCCAAACTTGTTGGAATCACTACGAAGGAGTGTGTTTCTATAGAAATATGCACAATATTTTTTAAAAAATGCTCTTCTTCGCAGTGATTTTGCTAACTTGGAATATTCTAATTCACATTATTCAAATTTAATGCATGATGTTACATGAATGGTGCAAACGATTGTTCAATACGTTGGAAGTATATGATCATTATTAGATTACAGAATCGTAGAAGTATTCAGGGTCAGTCATAAAAAAGTGGAGGAGTGCAACGTTACGATGTTTCTAAGGTTACTTCCACTGATTTCTTTTCTGCTTTAAATGACTAAACTCTCCTCCACAAATTTTGTTTTCAGCCTGGTGAAAAAAAATAAAACAACTAAAACAACAACAACAACAACAAAATTACAAAAATGCAAACTTGTTTGTAGTTAAAGATTGATAGTAAAAAGCAAGATCCATATTAGCCAAAGAAGTTGTTTGGGTATCAAGAAAACTATTTGATTATCGCCACTTTGCACTACATATGATTGATTTCAACGTGTGACGTGATTATCATGGAAACAAGCCAGAATTTAAGTTTCTGCCATAAAGCTAGCATGTAAGGGAAATTGTCAGGTCATCCATGACCTGAAAATTACATTTTGAATTTTCTTTTAAAGCTTCTAGAAACCGCGAGCCAGAGCCGTGCAATGATAGCGCGTATGGTAGGGAATGCAGGGCATGGCGGCGAAACGGTGCTTGTCAAACAGATACAAATGTTCAGAGCTTGTGTAGAAGAACTTGTGGAACATGTGGAAGTAAGTTATAATCAATATTAAAATTGTTCAAGTTGGAAACTGGTAGCTTTTGCATCCAAACCTTAACGTCACATATACCATGTGAACTTAAAAGAAACATGTCTAAGGTATGATATAACAGAAGGTTTCTTAACTGAAAATAAAGGCGAAATATTAGCCGGAGGTACCACAAACAGGAACGACAAACGATTGCAAGAGCGTCTTGAGTGCTGCATTGCGGAATTTTCAATCTGAAAACGGATATAATAGGATTAATCCGAAAACGTAAAAAACAATATTTGAATCTTTCTGAAACGCAATTAAGCACAATTTACCCAGTCGGCAAATTTCTTGAAAAATCGCTTTGGAGGAATATAACGCTATAGAAAGTCACACAAAAACATTTGAAATTTATCGCAAATACTTTTGCCTGTTTTGCCTAAAGACAATTTGGCAAAAAATGAGCGTTAAAAATATGGGCGTTAAAAATATGGGCGTTAAGGTTCGGGAAAGGACTATTTATTTGACATTTGACATTTATTTTTTTCTAATTTAGATTATCGAAGAAATTAATCAAGGGCTGCTGGAACGTTTTTTGCACGTAACTGGCGCTACTTTATTTTCACGTTCATTTTATTTGTCATGCATTGGTTTCACCAGAAAAATTTGTTTTTTAACACATTTTCACTGTTTTTCTTCGTTTCTCGATGATTAGACATTATGAATGTATTTTTCGTTGCGAAATTATTTCGTAAACAAAGTCAATTCCCCGTCGCATATTCCAGTCACCATAAAGTATTTTTTCGAATTTCTTTTATTATACTTTTCCATTTCCAATAAAAAAATTCATCTTGAGAAAGACAAAGAAAAATTAGGATTCCATTGGATTGGATATTTACTTTAGAAATCGCGGTTGCCCATTACACAAATGTCCTTAGCATCAATGACGTCGTTAAGAAGATGACGTCATAGTGAAAGAGTAAATCTACTAAGTACTTTTAAATTACTTTTTCAGTGTAAAAGTGGTTTAAATGCAGATGTAAACATGCAAAAATTAAATTAAGTGGCATGTTATTTGATTACAACTAGCCTATCAAATTCTCCTTTGTTTTCTAATAACACAACCACACTGAAATAACGTAACACAAAGTAACATAACGTAACACAAAGTAACATAACGTAATGTAAGAGTGTGATCAGTTGGATTTTCGTATAGTTTTCCTTACTTTCATTCGAACACTAGAACTGAAATATCTTTAAACTTTCACTTTTTGTCTTGATCATAATAAAATGTGCATAGTCATCAAACCTAAAGGCACCAGGAAAAAATACCCCGTTCACATTATTTCTCATGTAATTTTTAAGTCCAGAAGTTAATGCTTGAACACCAGGGCTCAATATTTCGTAAAACATACCAATACGCGCTTCGTAATATCTACGCAATTACTACAAATTTTGCTTATAAACGTTCAGTAGAGATTCAAATTTAGAATTGAATTATCACAACTCTGTTTGTCTTTCCCGAATTTCAGAATTTCTGTTCAAACAATTACAACCTCAAACCCAGGATCTCTTAACTTTTTGACATCCGTGGTGTACATTGAAAAGACACGAGAACCCGAGTTCGAGATTTGAAAATATTAAAACAAATGATAGTTGTAAAAACAAAAACAAAAACAAGAAAAAAAAACAAGTACACAGTAAAAAGAGAGAGATCAACTCTTCAATCATATAACTGTAGAAAAAACAGATTTAGTTGGGAAACTGATGAAACAAATACGAACAACAAATATGTATGTCATTATTTTTCTTTACAAGATATACGTTTTCAATTAGTTCAATAAAAGTGGATAAAGAATATAGTTTATAGCCATAGTCAGTCGTTATATTTTTTTGCTTTGAAGCAAACGGAAAGTTTCTTTTGTCTTTCTTTAACAGCTTGCCATCAACTTCCTTACCACGCTCAATAACGCCGTGTAACCTTGGGTTCTTCAAATCGGATGCTAAGGAGTAATCAAAACGAAGTTGTTGCAAGGAAATGTATGATAGGAAGCTTATTTCTGGTCTAGGCGCAAATGGAAAATTACTGTTTCTTCTTTTGTTAAATCCGTGATTCATCTGTGACAATAGATATTTCCAGAGTTTCAGCCTAAACCTTATTTTCTCGTCAAAAAGTCAACTCCACCCTCGATGGTTTTAGTTGTTATTTGTTGTTATCTATGACCAAATCTGAAGGGTTTATTATAAAATTGTTTTTATATAAACAAAATCCTGCATTTGGCCAGAGTC
This sequence comes from Turritopsis dohrnii, assembly GCA_027922465.2. Classification (NCBI taxonomy): domain Eukaryota; kingdom Metazoa; phylum Cnidaria; class Hydrozoa; order Anthoathecata; family Oceaniidae; genus Turritopsis; species Turritopsis dohrnii. The sequence goes on along the minus strand of BQMF02000259.1, from coordinate 169,058 downwards.
AATGATAACCATTGTAATGTAAACAAAATGCACAAGATAATCAGCAAAATCTTTACAATCCATTTATCTAAAATAGAATTCAGTCATTCTTATGCAGTTCAGTCTTCGCTTACAGTTAGATTCTTAGTTAAAAACAAAAAGTTTAGCTGCACATTACAACTTATAAAAAACAATAATTCGAGAACATACTTATCAAACACCATTTTCTATGGGAGTCATAGGTTGGCATATTCTTCTGTGGCTGGTCGGCTTTTGCAGTGCGTTTTCTCTGTGCAGCTGGAACATATTCCAATCGCTTCAACAAATATGGCCAGTAGTTTTCGATATCTTGAGCAGTCTGTAAACTATCGCAAGATATTTCAAATACCAAATTTGGGACTTGCTTTGAGGCAGGTGACACAATAAAATTACTTTTAAGGTTAAAAGGTGTTTTAAATGTTTCTGTCAAAAACCTGATCACTGGATGATAGCTTGCCAACTTCTGAACTGACACTTTGATCTTGTCGATTTCTGTTGGAGTAAGGTTTTTATATGCGAGTTTTTGTACGTTGAACTTCATGTGAATGGAAGCAAACTTATAGTACGTACACTCAATTTTGTAATCTTCCTGTAATTCAGCTTTGAGAAGATTTGATAAAGCACTTTTGAAAAAACATCTTAGAGTCTCAGACTCTTTTGAAAATTGTTTTTCGTAACACTTCGGAATTGAGTTTGTAAATTCGATATCAACGGCTATATGATACGAATGTGCATACCCAGTCGTTTGGGTTGAGTATTCTATCGCTGGTTCTAATACTTGGAATGACCCTGAATGTCTTGTCAATTCAGTGTTCAGAATCACCTTAATCTTCTCGGTCAAGTATGCCATTACAGATTTTATTTCTGGTCTGTCTATGTCCATTCCACTTTGCATACAGAACATCGTTTTGAAAACATTGGTCCAACAACTTTCAGGCACCTGCAAGTCCATCTTTAATTGTTTCTTTATGACCACGGGTTTTTCATTTTGAATCATCTTCCTGTTTTCAACATTTAGCCATTCTATATGTTTCCAATAGAATACAGAATACGTTTCGTAGTTGTAAGGACTGATGGCTCTCATCCGGATATCTGCTTGATTTCGTTCTACTTGTGTCATGAATGATTTTTTGACCAAAAAATCTAAAATCCTATAAATTGACGTTTGAAATCCAAAGAGCACATCTTCCCATGTGTTATACTGGTCTATTGGTATTTTCGTATAATCGCCATTTCGAATACTTTCGCATTCGCTGTGTGTTATGTGTGCGTCCATGTTTCGACCATCCTTGATAAACATCAAGCTTTTAACTAATGTTTATGTTCCGCATGTTTGTCCAGTCCTTTTCCAGCAACTAGTACAAGTCATGCAATCCAAGCAACACACTTCCCCGTCATGTTGCACTCCATCTTTACGCAGATTTTTCAATCGACAATCGACAGACGTGATTCTAGACTTTCTTTTGCATGTCGGAAATGCTTCGATATTCCGTAGAAGATCATACTTCAGCGTAGTGTCTAACTCAGAAATATCAATTTCTTTTCGAATACTAGATGGAAGATTTGGGTCGAATATTATCCATCTGTTTAACGAAATCTTTTTATCTTTCAGATTGTTTTTTGACAACGCATTACCTAGAATCAATGCCAAAGTTCCATTTGCTGTTAAGTTGTTGTTGTTGTTGTTGTTAGCAACAGCAGTTTGTAAACAATAATATTCCAGTAGCTTGGAAATTGCATGTTCACCTTCCAAAGAGAAACAATCGAGTTTGCTTTGATATTCGTGTTTTCTTGAGTTGTTCTGATAGAGGCCCGGGCTGAAGGTTGTCATTGGGTTTTTCTGCATGATATAATCTAAAAGCATAAATGAGAAAATTTCGTATATGTTGTTCTTACGGCTTTATATCCATCCATTCAATTATTATAGCCTGGTTCAGATCTGGCGATTACGACGATTATGACGATTAGAAAAGTGTTCGCATTAGACGATTATGACGATAACACTGAATTTTAATCGTCGTAATCGTTGTAATCACCAGGTGTGAACCAGGCTTATCTAACTAGATATAAGTTGGTCAACACGATGTGGTTAAAGAATTCTTTCGTTAAAGATCTATTCTCGTTGAGCAATTATACGCCCAACCTGTGATTAATCCCCCATCCTGCAATTTTTCGCATTACGCCTAACATCTGTGTTTAACTATCAAAAATTTCACTACACGTGAGTTTTTTTTTTAATTGTTTCCATTTATAACATACAATTTTTAATTTACCTACAAATCTACTACAAAATATATATGAACTATCATCTTAAATTAAGAGAAGTTCCCTTTCCTGCTACAACTTATTTTATAATAGTAAATCAGTTTTTTGCAGTTGTTTCTGTTCATTTTGATTGGCTGTTGGTAAAGGAAGTCGAAGAAAAAAATGTGCAATGTTGCAACGAAAAGTATTTTGCGAAGCCTTAATTATTGTTGCAAGGCAAAACTAACAACAGTTTATTCTGATGCTATTCCATTAATTTCGATTCGTCTGAAAAATATTCTTAGCATATTCTTGAATTTGTTAAAATATTCTTAAGTCTGGTTCCCACTATACTATGAACACTCAATAACACTCAAACTGTTTATTTGTTTGTTTATACTTTTTTTTACTAATGTTTCTTATATAAATATAATTTATAATATTTTTTAATGCTCAAATATGATATGTATTTTTTTAACAGGCCCTCCATTGATAGCAATTTTTATTAGGGAGCTTAAGCATTCGCAACGGCAACGAAGACGGCGACGTGTTTAAAACAAAAGCTTCGTTTTCTATGTGGAATTTGTTTTGAAAGGGAGTCTACTACTTATGAGACCATTGGGAAAATTTTATAAGGTAATTACATCATTAACATATTTGCACGTTCTATGCACAACGTGAAAAGTCATGATTTGAAGTCGTACTGACAACGGAGACGTGATTACAGAGAAAGTCTTTTTCTCTTATGTAGATTTTATAGAAGCGCGATAACTTTCTAGTCGTTATAAGTTTATCAATTGAATAATTTCTCCAATAAAAAGAAGTTCTTCAAAATACTATTCACAAGTAATAATTATTTTGTTCTTTTTGCTCACGTCGTCGCGGTTTTTTTTTTCCGTAAACGGTGACTCCGAACATAAACCGTGGCTCCAAACATAATAGGTGGCTCCCTAAGTTATCGGTGGCTCCTGACATATCGGTGGCTCCTGACGTCAGTGACTAATGTTCTCTAAGCGGTGGCTCCAACCCTAACGGTGACTCCTCACACAAACGGCGGCTCCGAACTTTTTCGGTTGACGTTTTATTCGTGGCTTTGTGAGCGGTAGAATAAACTAAACAGCTAATCAGCTAAACTAAATGCAGTCTTTCTTTAATTTTAATGTATCTCGATTGAGTGGTTCTTTTGTTATTGTTGCTTTAGTTTTAGAAAACATGGTTCTTCCAGCTTTCTTTGCTACGGCTTCGTTATTATGAACATTTAAAGAAAATTCATGTTTTCTTTTACTAGTGGGTGCCTTCGAGGGTAACAACTTCCTTTGGCTAACGCCCTTTTACTTCCATGCTTCCATTTTTAATTTTGCATCGTTTTACTGCTTCGAGTTGTACACTAATTTTGAATTGTTGTGATCTTCTTTTCAACGAACTAGAGGATGTTGTAATTTTTTTATGTTGGAATTGTTACACACCAAATATATGCAAGTGTGTTGCGAGCAGATTTGCGTTCATTTTCTTTAGTCTTTTGTGAAATTTTTTGATGCCGGTAAATAGAGAAGTATCTCCAACTTCAACTTTTGAATGAATTATTTCAAATGATTTTGATAAAGCATCTAAAGCCTCTAACTTTGAACTTTCATCTTTCTCGCATATCAGCGAAATATCTTCGTTGTTCTCCAACACTTCATCGCTTGTTCTAACCAATTCAATATCTGCACTAAAATCCACATCGTTTTTTATACGGTTGTTGAAATCATGAAGGCCAGTATAAAATTCAATTGGCAAACTTTCACCAAGGGCAATTTCTGCTAAATACTTTCTTTGATCTGTGCTGAATATTGGCATAAAATTTGAACTGCCTGCGATTTGGTTTGACCAAAGAACAAACTGGTGCTTGCAAGGAGCTCCATTTTTCCCCACTTCGCATTCACAACTACCGATGTTCATATCAACAATATATCGAGTATTTCCCGATGCACTTGGGACAATAAAAATATTTCCACCTTGAGGTACCACATTCCTTGCCATTTCATTTATTTCCAGCGCTGTTGGCTTTACAAAACCGATCCCCTTTGTTTTTGAAATCTTCTGCTACTGTAGCTGTCAAAAGAACCACTTGCAGCAGTAAGCAGTTTGTTTTTGTATTGATTGTCCAGCTCTTCTGTTAAACGATCAAACAATGAAGAAGTCACGAAAAAAGCCGCTTACCGAAAAGTTCGGAGCCACCATTCGTGTGAGGAGTCACCGTTAGGGTTGGAGCCACCGCTTAGAGAACATTAGTCACTGATGTTAGGAGCCACCGATAATGTCAGGAGCCACCGATAACTTAGGGAGCCACCCATTATGTTTGGAGCCACGGTTTATGTTCGGAGTCACCGTTTACGGAAAAAAAACCCGCCACGTCGTCGTCCACGTTGCCATCGTAGTTACTTAAGCTCACTATTATAAAATTGAAGGTAGTCAGCCTGTATAAATATGCCATTAATAAGTAAATAAATAAATAAATAAATAAATAAACAAAGTTATTCTTAAGTTTGAAATTGAAATTGAATTGAAACATTGAAATTGAAATTGAAACATTAAACGATAAAGAAACTTTCGAATCATAAAGTTTTGATTTTCATCAGTTATCGTTAAATCTAAAAATTGAAAATCATGTTGAAATTATAGATTTTTAGTGCTTTTATAGGCAAGATTGCCTAGAAAAGCACTCAAAATCTATAATTCAGTATTTTTCAAAAATTTTCTTAGCGCATCGGCCCCAACCATGGTGGGGCCTCTTTCGGCAATGCAGATTTATTAAACCCCTCAACTCAAAATGTCTTGCTACGTCACTGTAATTACAATGTTAAACAAGACTAAAAAAAGAAAACATTGCACTGCAAAGTGTGAATCTAGCTTAAGAAGTTTCCAGGTTGATTTTTCATACAAACAAAACAAAACATTAAAAAAACCTCATTAATTGACTACCTACGAAGTTGCTGTAACTTTTGAAGATACCAACAAGATTCTACCGACGAAACAGTCTCGCGAGAGAACTCGATACCTAACACTGACGTTGCCACTAAAATGTTTTTATCAAGGAATTGTAGTGAAAGCATAAAACGAGAAAGTTCTCGAAACTGTTATTAATTAAAATTAAGGTTTTGTTAGGTGATACCAGCCATGGAGAGGGTTTCGTAAACACCCTTCTTCTCATTGCATTTATTTTTTAAAGAAACAAAAAAAATGACAGAATTTTTAAAAGGTTTTAATTAAACGCACAGTAGGTGAGTGTTGCTTGAAACAAAACTTCTGAAATTTGATGCAACATTTTTGTGGACATACAAATGTGGATGATTTTGTTATATCAGTAATTAACGTCATTTAGGAAAGTCTCTGAATCTATCCAAGCAAGTTTCGTCATGCTGACACGCATCATAGTAAACAATTTCTTTACAATTGCGGGAATTCACCATATCATCAGAAAATGGAAAAAAATGGAAAAATATGAAATATTGGATTTTCCCAATAGACCCTAGAGGAAATACCAGAGAAAAATTTCTGATGAACGATGGTGTAATATTCGTTCAACAATTATGAATTTGTTTCTTACCGACAAGTAGAGGGTACTCGTCGGTAAAATCGTCGGTAAAATCGTTTATAACTTGTAGCAAAAGCAGGAGGAGAGGTCGAGAAGGAGTAGAAGAAACTCATATTTTAAATCCTTTATTCTACCCCAGGTATCCTAAAAGACTTAAAACTGTGATGAAACCTTCAAGAACATTGAAAAGATAATGAAAGTTGGTTATATGGTATTTCAATGAACAAAATTGATTTGCCTTTCAAAATCTAGTACAGTCCCCGAGTCCCACTATCTCGATCTCTCAATGGAGCGAATAAAAAGTTAACGAGAGTCAACTGTATCTGTTATCTTTGCTCATCGTGATCCTGTCCTTCTAGAATTTATAAATTTGAGAGTGGATAGTTTCAATAACAAGCTGTACTTGAAATGTATTCAGTTTGTTCTTTTAACCTATCATAGCTTAACGTCTTTTGATATGGAATTTGAGTGCTTTTAATGAATTTAAAGGTGTTCTTTAAAGAAGGTCTGAAGACTTTTAAGGGACACATTTAATGCATCGCCAGAGTCTAGGATTACCTACAAATGAATTTCATCTAAAGATCTACCTGTGCAATGAGATCAACAGGACCAACGACCGTATATCGAAAAGTCAAGAAACCCTGGGTACGAGGTTGCAACAGGACGTGGCTTTGGTGATCTTCGTATTTACTCATGATGGCGACCAAGAAGATAGTGACACAGGGGTAGCGATTTCCAGTTTATTGTTATAAAATTTATCGTGAAGCTACACTATGTGTTCATTTTTTTGTTTCCAGCTCGAGTATTTCGAAAACGAGGTGGTCGTGAAGATAAGGAATTGGTAACCATTGGTAACCATTTTAATAATTTATACGAACAGCTATAGCCCAGAGAATTATCATTTTACCATTACTTACCTTCACGAAAAAATAAACACATTTTGAAGCAAAAAAAAAAACAACAAAAACCCAACAAAAAAACACCCGACAAATAGTCAAGAATAGTTTTTGTCACAGAAACGGAAATTTGTATACACAAACATTTCTGAGCATTATCAAAACTAATCCCTGTCAATTTTTTTAAGTGAGTGTGAAAGCAACCCTCCAAATCAAACATTATTTTAAGAAAATTACTGCATTTTCAAATCACTCAGTTATACATACAATTACAATGTTGTTTGATAGTTCAACTGTTTTTAAAAAAGCAAATTCATTTTTCGCCAAATCGTTCTTTGCGCATCAGCTATAAAAGAATCACTGCTTCTCCTGTTAAGCGTAACCTGGCTGGGAATTTCCGACAGGTACCCATCATCGTCTAAGCTGATTCCTAAACGCATAATTTCCTGATTCTTCTCCTGCAGAAACGATTTGAACCTTCTCGGTGCCGCTTCGTTCATCGATTCATTAAACGAATCATCGTATTGAAATGTCGTTTTCACGTCGTAACGTGGCGTAGATGTCCGTGGAAATTGATCTATATCGTTTAGTAGTAGATACTTGTTGTCGGTTTTTGCACTAGGTAACTTTTTCGGTTTTGAATCACCGCAAGGAGTTGCTGTGAAGTTTCTACATGTGGTTTTTATAACTGTCTCAGGTGTGTTTGTGACATCTTCTGCGGGTGAAGACGGAGGAAGGATAGGATTGTTAAGTGGCGGACCAACATGTTTTTCTTCAGCTTCGTTTGCCTTCGGTATACTTTCTTCGCGATCAATTTTCGTGAGAAATATAGAAGAGCATTCTTCATATTCATCATCATCATCAGAGGAATCATAATCTGTTGGTTCCGAAATAGGTTTCTGGAACTTTCTTTGTATTTTTCTTTGAAGAAGAGATGGTATCGATGGCACCAATGAGATAGTCTGTTTCGTGTGACGTCTAAGAAGCAATTAAGGAGAAAAAAACGTCTGATTTAAAGACAATAACTTGACGCTAGTTAGTTAAAAGTCATTCGAAATATCCAACATGGTTCTTGTTAAAACTTGGTTCTCAGTCGATGTATTGAGGGAGAGCTTCATTGTGGGTTAAAATTCGCAAGGATGGAGAGAGACGGTATCAATCATTCTGGTAACTGTTCTATCAGAAGACACAAAGCAACGATGACAAGAAAATAATTTCGAGTTATTTTATTTTTACATTCAACATAACAAAACAAATTTAAACAACTCACGCTATTATTTTAAGCATGATTCCAACCAAAGTTTTTTGAAACAGAAATGAGCATCCAAGTGTCAATAAAGAATTCCATATCAATACATAGAAAAGGCTACCATTATCAAAATCTAGAACTAGAAAAATAAAGAATTATGATCTGAATGTGATCTTACTGATTATTGACCCTTGTATGCCGGCTTAAAATTAAAGTAATAGTCTGACGCTCCTAAGCTTGTCTAACTATGGTCAAACTCAGATAGATATACTTAGATATTAACGTCATTAAGGGTTGATGTTATGAGGATCAATATAATACTCACAATATGTGTGTTCTGAAGTACTCAGGGAATCTGTGTTTGTCGTATTTTCTACGACATTGGACAGTTCCATAGAAGACATGTCGATAAGAAATACCCGATCGTCCGTTTTAAATGTCGCATCGATTTGTTCTGCCAAATTTATCGTTTCTTTGCTTAATGATGCCGTGAAGTTATAATCTATAGACCAAAACATTATGAGCGTAGTTGCTTATCATATTATCTAGGAAGACATGGACTTCACAAAAAGCCACCATAGTCCCGTTTACATGGCGTTACCAATAAACGTATTTGTTTGAGTAGCGCGCAATGCTTCGTTCCTTGGTATAAACCCAGAGCGAACTAAATCAGAGATTAACTTACAACTTCTTACCATGATCATTATTAAGCACAAGATTTTCGATGCATGCTCGACTATGAAGGTATATTGCCAGAGGTAGTGATAGAATGATTGGTAATGAATTTATCGCATACATGTTAAAAGGAAATCAATGCAAATACTGATTGTAACTCTAAACCCTTGGCATGCCCCAACATGGCAAGCCCCAACAACTCAAACAATAAACATGCACCCAACCAACACTCAACGTTTCAACTGTAAAATCACATTGGAAACTGTTATTTTTAAATGACTTTTCTGACGTCACTAACGTGCACTGCAATAGATTCTTTATCCCAAGTGTAAGTACAGAACATTATTATCAACATGGGGAACGTCAAAAAATCAGTCAACTACATTAAGAACCAAGAATTTCAGCTACTTTTTTTCGGCGGAAAAACTTCGGCGGAAATAATTTTTGGTCACATCGGCTGAAAAAATTTCAGCAGGATTTCATTATGGAAATCGTTGGTTATTCCACACCTGGACTATTGTTCTCAGTTATGTGATCCAACAAAACTATTTCTTAAGCAAGATCTTGAAGCTCTCTAGAAATCATTTTTGAACGGTATACCATCACTAAGAAACCTAAATTATTGGGAGAAATTGAAGAAGCTGCATACCTACAGTCTCGAGAGGAGAAGAGAAAGATATAAGATCATGGTGCATCCTTGAAGGATCTGTCCCAAACTTCAATCTTGATGATGGTAACAGTGGTATACATACACGCACAAGTCAGAGACTAGGACGAAAATGTCTCCTCAAATCAGTTAATTCAACCCATAGAAATATCTGGAAAGGTTGTCTGTCTGAAGAAGGGCCAAGACTCTAATGTCCTTCCCAAACATATCAGAAATACAAGCTACCTTTCATTTAGGAGAGCGGATTCCAACAGCATCGTAGAAATGGTCAAGCATTGGACAACATCGTGTTGAATGAGTGAAGATTCACAGAAGCCATCTCAAGTAACTCAAGTACCGACATGAAAATGAAAACCTTGCGTTTAAGAAAATATTTCAAGCTTAGTATTTTTTACATGTGCAACGATCTGTTGTTTGTAAATTTAAAAACAAAACCCTGCTTGTTGAATTGAAGACTTCAAGACGTGTCAAAACGATACGCATCCACTTTCAACACTGCAAATAGTTACATGACATTAGGTTTAAAAGTAATATTGAATGCTGAAAGAAATAAATCGACCAAAAGAAGCATTTCATCGACTCATACAGCTTAAAACTCCAAAACTAAAAAAAAGATAAAATCCAAAAATTTCGGCGGGAAATATTTTCTGCGACGCTCCTAATTTGGGCGGACAAATTTTCGGCGACACTTTTCGCCAAAAAATTTGTCCCGCCGAAATGTTTGGTTCTTAATGTACATAATAGAGAGATTCCGTTGCCTTAAGTTTTGAAAGTAAATTTTCCGACATTAATATTTTTTTTCGCAAAAACGAATGAGGAAATAATACGCTATTATTTTCTATATAAACGAGCTTTGGAATTTGCCAGCTTGACTTTTTACCTGAAGTGTTAAGAATTCTCAAGTTTGTTTTCTGTGACATTGCAGAAATACTCCAATTTCTCCAAGACTTCAACGGATAAATGAATATTAAACGTCAGAAAATACACAACAGCAACAATAATAAACCAGTGAAAATGAACAAAAATATGAAAATTTAATATAAGCAAAAAACATGCAAATAGATTGTTCATTTTGTTCAAGCCTTTGATTTTTGCTTTCTATTCCATCGAATTTAGTGGACAAACATGCAGTGGCGGCAGTAATGTAAAAAGTTTCCAAGAAGGAAAATCTATCGTTGGACATGTTCCAAAAAATATCTGAAAACTTTCTTCCATGTTCCTCGCCATCCCCAATTCCGCCATTGAAGTGGAGGTGGTTGGCAAAAGGGTAAATCGTGGGATGGGGATGGATTGGAAATTCCAGTTATTTTACGTTTTTTGGTCTAGAAAAACTGGCAAAATGGCTTGGAAAGAAAATTTCAAGAGCTAAGGATGATTCAGTGAAGCAAAACATTAAATGTTTAAAATAAGGAAAGGGATTAAAGAAAATGTTTTTTGTATTTTTTGTCTTTGTCCACCAGTCGGCAAGTTAAAAGAGGCTAATGTTTTTTCGTACAAAAATTTGTCTGCTAAATTAAGTGAAATCCGAGAGAGGTATCCGCCTTTTAGAGTGTCCGTTAATTGGAGGTCATACTGTAAAATCCAATGCTACCCGGATTCAAGTCTGAATTTTGTAAATCTCAACCAAAAAGGGTTTGACGAAAACTCAAAGGTACCATAATATATAACTTCTCTATCTCTTTTCTTTAAAAAAAAAGCAAAGAATATATCTATACGTAAAAAAAACAGATTACAATGCAAAATTTTGTGGCATTTAAAAATTTGTAGGGAATAAAATTAACCTCACAGCAAAAATTATATAAAGAATACTCAATTGGAAATTGATGAATCAATACAAGACAAATTATCAGGAAATTGAAACAAAAACAAAATAACGAAACAAAACAAAAATATGTTTTAGTTCTACAATCAATTATTTACTGAGCGCGGGAACTGATCGCAGAGCGCGGGAACTGATTGCAGAGAAGAACGAAAAACAAATAGACCTTCAAAACCGATTACAAAAAGCCCAAAACAAAACCTAACATACTACAAACGTTGATACATATGTTTTGTTTTGTTTGCTGACAATTTCTTCTTCAAATATCTTGAAATTTGTCTCGCTCTTGTCTCACACATTTTAACTACATCGTGTGAAGAAATTGACACTTGATGAAACATACGACGCAGAAGAATTTTCAAAAATGACGTCAGAGAAAAAGAGGGATTTTACGTATGAATTGGAAGTTCGAAGCACAATTTCTCTCAAATCGACAGCAATCACACGAGCTGAACAAAACATTTCCTAGTTTTATAAAGGTTCTCTCCATAAAGCTCATATTCTGAAGACAAACAGAAGGCAAAACAACAACAACAATAAACAAACAAAAAATCGTTTAAAGTTGTAAACCAGACCATTTGGAGTAACGAAGGTGAAGGGACATATAAATTCGTGCGAATTATAGCTAGGACTATGTTCAAGTGACAGGATTCGAACATTACATTATTACGGTGAAAACACTTATAAAAGTATTTGAACAAATGACGCTAAGCCCGAACTTTACCCTCACTAACCCAGACATATTTCACAAAATTTACCTAAAACGTAAGCCTACTTCGAATAATGGAGGTTCGAAAAAAGATTCGAAAGCAACACCCACGTTATGGTGATTTCCCTGCACCTATAAAACCAATTTATATACTTAAAAGCTATTGCTTAATATATCATATTATAAACTGCATTATTAACTGTGAATAAGTGAATATATTAGTGCTTCCAAATGATAGTACAAAAAAAATTGCAAAAAAATCTTTAAGTATCATTCGCTTTTCCGAGGAAGAGGGAAGAAATCAATAGTGCACACCGTCGTGGTTATTAACCCAGTAGACAAATTCCGAAATATGACTGCGAAGGAGTGCATTACTACAGAAATACACATACTATTTCATTAAAAATTATCTTTGTCGCAGGGACCATTTTGTCCACTGGGTTAGTGCTCTTATTATGAAATTGAAATTTGAGACAATAAAAATTGTTTTATAAAACTTCTGCACATAACACAGCTACACTGCGTTTAACTTCTGCAACACAAACTTCATACCTGTCACAATCTATTCCCTCTTCCATGTGAATCGTTAAAACTACGTATAATATATCTCAAATGAAATTTCCATTCTCTAATCAATACACTAATGCAATTAAAATGGATAATCAATATTTGTAGATAGAATCCTAATTTGCTGCTAACTGTATAAAAACGCCATAAGATCTTCTTTTTTTCTATACATAATGAAAAAATTTGATTTCCTTTTCTCATTGAACCACTTATTTAGAGGGTGATCACATGAAGCCCACTAACCCGGTTAACCGAGCTGTCCCGTTAAGGCGGGCTAAATATTTTTGTTTGATCATATAAAAGGAAATCATCCTGGTCAAGCGAGCTGAGTAGAGTAAAACAGCCCGGTTAATTGCAATCACATGAGCAAATTTCAGCTCACTTTACCAAGATCTCGATAGACCGGACTGGCTTGTTTTTCATGGTCACGTGATCACGGAATTAAGTTCGGACTGGCTTGTTTTTCATGGTCACGTGATCACGAGTTCATGGGAGTTTTCAACAATCTAGGTCAAGCAGGCTAGCTCGCTTTCCTGGGCCAGTTTTTCTCATGTGATCACCCCTTAGGATACTTACAGATTGTTTATCTCAATAATTTACACCAAAAGAACTTCACTTTTTGGTAATTTGACTTTTTGAACAAATCGTGTTTGCCAAGCATATTGATTCGAACAACACAGACCTTCAATCAAAACGTTCAATCTTCGTGGCAAAAACGTTTCTTTTAAAAATGGAGAAAACCTTCGATATCTCAACAACATTTGAACGTTTTACACCAAGAACGCGTTGAAAAATACTCAGAAACATCAGATTTCAATATATTTATCACACGTAAAAAAAACAAATATCCAATGGGCAAAATCATAAAAAAATCACTGAGACGAAGAGCACTTTTATTGAAACAGTGGGTATTTTTATTGTAATACACTCCTTGGCAGTGATTTTTTAACAAATGCGCCCATGTGGGTATAAATTGATTCGTTCATATCGGCTTGTATCTATCCAGACTACTATATAATATACTGTCATAAAATGGAAGGTTTCGGCTTGCTAACATAATATATATCCACACATGTATAATATATAAAAACATCTTTGGCAAGAATTATAAAAATATGAACAACGATAGACTATACACGGAATACTATAGACTCAAAAAAGTCATTGAACTTGATTTTAGAAAGTTCACCAAATACAGTACTGGTTCAAATCAAAACAGACAACACAGTACTTACTCGTAGGCACGAAAAATCACGTTAATCGAATGGAACTCATTTTCATCTGATTAGAGGATACTTCAAGAACATCTATTAAAATAGAGAAGCAATAGTAAGTCAACAAGTGAACGACCAGTTTTTTGTTTGTTTTTTTTTATTGCAAGAAAGTAATCAGAAAACAAAAAGAACAAAAATACAATGTTTTGCTTCACCATAAACTTTCTCTACACAAGTTTTTTCCATTCGAGCATGTAATTTAAATACCCCTTTATGGTCAAACAGATAAAAGATAACACTATGACTAAGAGTGCAATCACAGGAAGGTGGTGTGGTGCAACTGTTCACAGGGAGGGTGCAACTATCAACAGGGAGGGTGTAAATATTCAGCAGTACTTACTTCAACTATTCACCCAAGGAGATCCAGTATATCATTATTGGCAGTATTGTTACTTAGTGGCTGAGATTTTTGTGAAGGCCTTGAACCAGTTTGGTTGTCCAGAAAAGCAAAAGGGTCTTGTCCTGATGAATAGGCTGGCTTCCGGATCTCTGGTTGTTGTGGCATTGTAGGCTTCGTAACAGTCCATCCCATATCAGTCTGTGATGTATGTTGTTGCTGAGATGAGTTACTATAGAAGGGGTTGGGACCAGGTGCCGGCCTTGACTGCATGTTTGCCATCATTTGGTTGCCACTGTACGGCTGCTGCATTCCAAATGGATTTGTACTACCAACGTAAGGATTAGGCTGGAATGGAGTTGGTTGAGCGAGAAATGCAGTTGGTGGTGGGTTGAATCCAGGCCTTTGTGTAAACTGTTGCTGCATTTGGTTTTGCTTGTGCAATTCGTTGATGTTTTTTTTCAATTCTGCAAATGGATCATTCATAAGTAACGATGTAGAATCTTCTGATTCTGGAGCAGACAACGCTGATGCTGGTGCAGGAATGTTGAATAAATCATTTGAAGGATTAACTGCCGTGCTTTTCGCTGCCATGCTGGTTGGTTGTGGAGTTGCAAAGAAATCAACAGAAGAACCAGTTTTATTTGAATTTGTGTTGTTGCCGAATGGGTTAAAAGGATCGTTGGTTGATACTGGTTGATTTCTGGTTGCCATGTCATCAAACGGATCACGTGATGAAAATAGATCATCGGAGAACATCTCAGTGGTGTCAGAACGAGACATACCATCCTGCAGCAAGGAGGTATGGTTTAGAAAAGTAGAAATTGTACTTATATATATAAAAAAATTGTATCAGCTCGTTTATGATTTTAAAACATTACATCAATAAGATCTAAAATCTAGAATAGATTAAAGAAATCATATAAACAGAAGATTATTTTTTCCTTCACTCAAAAAAATTGAAACCATTAATCATTAAGAGGTCGAAATAGTATAAGCAAACACCTTGAAAAAGTTTTGTTAAGTGTATACCTGCTGCATGACTTGTATTTGTTCATTCAGTTGTCCCCAGTCCACTAAGAATGGATCATCAGTATCCTAAAAAACAACAACATTGATAGTATTGATAAATATTCATAATGATGGAATGTTTTAATATTGAACTTCTAACAAGAAAGACAAGCCTTTGAAGCAAGTGAGTCACCTTTATTGTATCTTCTCCAGTTTCTTCAACTTTCTCATCTCGAGGATTTTCAACCTCTGCACCATTTACTTCTTCTGGTTCAACATTTTCCTTGTTCTTCTGAGCTTGGTGTCTTTCAAAAACCTCTTGAAATAGTTCTTTCAACGTTTTAGTAATTTGTTCTGCCTAACATTGAGAAAACAAAACTAAGAATAAAATAAAATAAAAGTAGGATAAATTCATAAAAAGTAACATGATTCAAAGCTGAAATACAGCTTTGAATACACAGCTAATTGCACCGTAATTAGACTTTTCTACTTGGAAAGGTTAATTGCCATAATGTTTTCAATAAAATTAGCTGTTTTCCCTGATAGCTTACAAACAATTGGGAAAAAGCCTGCATGCAAATATAACAATTTTCATATTGCAATTCATCATTCAAAGTTTTAGTACTTACTTCCTTCATTGCTTTAATTGCAAATAATTTATATCCTTCTCTAGTGCCAACAATGTAGCCGAATGTCCTTTTGTCATTTTCATCATGGCTGATGAATGAAATACGATGTATTGGATGGGCATAATCAATACGCTAGGAGAATGCAGAAACAAAATATATCAAACAACGGAACTTATCTGCCTTTAAAAAAAAATAGTAATGATTGCTTCTCATGTAGAACATTGATGAAGCACAACAATCAAAATCAATGAAATTGTTTTGCTCTTACTTCAGAAGCTTCATCGAGTAACCTTATTCCTTTCAACGTGATGTTGACTGTTATTTTCTGCTTGTGTTCTTTCTTCTCTTTGTTGTTTTTAAGTGCAATAGCCTGGAAAAATAAAAGAAAATAAGTTACTTTTAACAGAAGTAATATTAGAGAAATATGTGGTGCAACACATACCGATAGTTTGGTCATTGCATCTTGACATATGTCATCACCGCGAGCAGCAGAAACATCCATAATACCTATGAGCTGTCATATAAAAAGGGCATTTTTATGTTGTATATAAGTTAATGCAAACCAAAACAGTAAAACAGTTAATAAATAATCGTTAGTTAAAACTAGTTTTCATTGTCTTTATGACAAATTTCTGGCCTCTGTTGTTTTCATCTTGTTCATACATTCCCACAATGGTTCTTTTATTTATAGATAAAGTAGATATGTTTTTATTTTTTAATAATAGCAATCATTTTATAAAGCGTAGATGTTTTTAATTAGAATTTTCATTTTAACCTGAGGATGCGTCAGTAGACATGAAAAGCTTTGTTAAATATGTAAAAAGTAACTTGCATTGTTTATGCACAATGCACAATTGGTCTTTTACTCAAGGCTTTGTCACAAGGGTCAAAGAATAATGGAATAATAACTGAAAGAGAATCTTCATTGGAGGTCATCTGAAAAAAATTTCTCTCCAACCTTACACTTGAAGTCAACACCAAATCCATCAAATTTGCTGGCACCATCATTGGATCCTATAAAGGAAAGTGTGTAATTTAAAACAGATTTCAGGGAAATATTCCAATGTATATTCAGTGAGAAACTCACCTTTTTTAGATCTATCTTTTCCCATATTTTAAAGCAATACTGTGAATGATCAATATAACTATAGTATACTATGACATAAACCATTAAAATTTTTTGAGAGTTTAATCATTGCCGATCAAGAAAATAAAGGAACATTAACAACACAGATAACGAAAATGATGAAAGCTCAAGTAGCCAATGCTAATCATGAATATCTCGTGAAGATAATTTCAGTCCCTTTACCAAATTATTTTGGTGTTCTTGTGTCAAAAGCAAAGATACCATAAGGTTCATTTCCTTATACAGTGAAACCTTTGAATTACAACCTAACCCCAACCACTGGCCATAATAGTAGAAATTTCACAGTGAATTTTTACTTATAATAACTCTCATTATTGAGATATGCATATTTTTACATACGTAGCCAATTAAAGAAGGTGAAATAAAACCTTTTGGTTCTGGATCAAAATAAGAGAATAGTGGTTTTAAATGTAAAATTGTCACATAAAAGTCTATATAATAAGCAATTCCATGTGTGATGTCAGTGTGAAACCATCCCATTGCATACAAATTATCCAAATTTTAGGGTAAATAACTCAAGAACAAATATGGATAAGTAATGTTTTGGGAATCTGAGAATTCGGTGATGGAGTGAATTGGGGTTCAATATTTCGGGATGGTTGTGACACCATAGCAATCTTTATCTCTGTAACTTTACATAGATCATATATGTAAATGATCTCAGTGAGGCAGACAATTGGATAACTTATTTATCCTAAAAGGTCTTGGTTTTGGAGGCCTGGATAAAAACTGCAAATAATAAGAAAGAAGCTAATAGAAAAAGTATTTGAAGAAGGATGCAGATCTCCCAGTCATAAATGGTCTGGAGTATGTTCTCAAAGTAATGATAATGAGCAATAAGGAAGAGTTATCTTGATAAACTGAAAAAAAAATCCTAGAGAACTACATCAAACATGAAATAGTTGGCTAGAAGAAAGTTAAGATGATTGAGAGTGCAAACATGAACGAATTATCATGTTACAGGACTATCAATCTTAATTATCATGTTTCAGGACTATCAATCTTAGGATTTTGACAAAAAATACAACGTCTTGAGTCTATAGTGATTGTGTAAACAAATACTAATCAGCTTTTCTGTTTTCCAAAACAACTTGATATTCAACAAAACTCAATTAGATCTACTGACAAAAATGGCATAAAACCTTATTAAGAAATATTTGAGAGTGACAAAACCTAGTCAAAATTCAGGTTAAGTTGAAAAAACTGCTGAACTTTGTCACAACTAAATTTACGTATTTATAAGACTGAAACCATTGAATATGACATATATAATAGCATTAGTCCAGTCAATTTTAGAAACAAAACCCAAAACAAAGAACAAGTCAAGAAAGAATCGTTCTTTAAAATTATAGGTTTATAGAACTGGACAAAAGTTACTAGAGTGAACTGCAATAAAGCCCATCCAAATTATAGTCAATGACTTGCTCATCAAACACTAAGAAATTATTAAGAAAAGATCACTTACATTTTTATAAACAATAGGTCACTTTGAAAGTTATCTTATCTATACGCAAGTGACTGACTATTATGAGTAGTTCATTCTCATTGTACTTTTACATAATGGATATACCCGAAAACAGAATGACTTTAATCAGAGGGGTGACTTTGATCAGTAAAACTAAACTGTGAAAACTCAGAAACTAAAGTGCTTGCATCCCTTTACTTAATATTTTCATTTAGATTTCTAATTGTGACATATTATTACCAGCATCTTGAAGCATAACAATCCATTTCTTTCCAAACTAATGACAAAAAAAACCCATCAAAATTTCACCACTCACATTGATCTCTGCTCTATGTTGTTGTATTCAAGAGTCTAGCCTGGAAATTTGTGGTTAAAATGTGAAGTATAGGGGTTGAATGTAAAGAAAACAAGATGCCTTAACAGGCAAAAGGATTTCTGCCAAAATCTGCTGAAATATGAAAGAAAAAGCATATGACATTTGAAAAAGGTTATATGATTTCCAAAATAAAAAATCACATTTCTAATGTATATAATCCGTAGGACATTGTCAAAAGATAAGTAACACTATGTGAGACTTATAATATACTGCTAATAAACTGGATTACATCTGAATGACATTAAATATTCTTTATTTTGTTGATAAGAAATAATATCAAGGATATATTGATCCTTTCAGATATCACAATGTATATGCACGTAACTCATAAACTCTAAAAGTTCTGAATTTCTGAATTTGATACTTGGTGTCAATCTTCCTAGCAGACTTCCTAAATTACAAGCACAAAAATGCATGCAGATTTTGGTCATGCAAAATACATCCACATAGACCAAAACCAACATTATAACTGTTGTAGTTTGTTTTGATTAGCAATATGGAAAGCACTTACAAATATTCTTGATCTGAGTTATCATCCATGACCTGTTTATAAAAATTCTTGAAGAAATTCAAAAAAAGGTTGAATGATTTTTACGACATAACATTGCATCTCTGATTTCATATGCACCCAAGGGTATTGTGAAAATATAGTTGACACTTATGCGAAACTTTATTGTATACGTATATACACCACTGATAAACTTAACTACATCTGAATGACATAAAACATCCTTTATTTTGGGGGTACAAAATAATATTAAGTTTATATTGATTTTTTCGGATATTACAGTGATTACGTATGTAAATCATGCTCTTTAAGCATTTGACATGTACCGTCAATCTTCTTAATTACAAATGGAATTATCAATATTTCAAACACAAAAAGTAATCATTAACAGTTATATATACTTATATATGTTCTAAAGCACACACATAACATAATTATATATATAACTGAAAGGAAAGTTTTGTATTGTTACATAATGTATCTTTTGACTTTACAGACAGTTGTTTTACAGATGTTTTAATTTGCTATTGTGATTAGTCACTCGTAATAAGGGACATTGACAGTATAACTTAAAAACTGATCAAACAATAAAACAAATAAGTGGTGCAGGGTAGACACAAATTTTCTATGTTGGAACTGAAGAGGAAACTAATCTGAGCCAAAGTATCCAGAGCTTAAAATGCGTAACAGCTCATATACAAAACAAACGAAGATGTTTTGAATTTAGACAGGCTTAAAGAATCTCAAAACATTTGTCTCTAAAAACAAACAAATAGCTACCTTTTTGACTCTTCTGTTTACAAAACATTGAAAACTTCTTTTTAATTAGAAAAGAATGATCACAGTTCAAGATAATTATAAGTTTCTTCTATGGAAATTCTTTTTTTTTATCTTCAGATACCCATATCTATCATTTTCAAGAAACTTTAGAAAATTTACATTAAAAGTATGTAAGTAGTGCAGAGTAGACACACATTTTTGATGTTGGAGCTGAAGAGCTGAGCTTCAGTATCCAAAGCTTAAAAAGAGTAACAACCCATATACCAAAACAAACGAAGATGTTTGTGTTTTCACTTAAAAACAAAAAAATGTATACCTTTTTCACCCTTCTGTTTACAAAACGTTGAGAACTTCAGAATGATCACAATTCAAGAAAATTCGAAGTTTCTTCTACAAATTTTCTTTTTTCATCTTAAAATATGTATTTCTTCTTTTAAAATCCATTTAATATTAATCAAAGAAACTTTTGTAAATCTAAAAGGGTTTCTTCGCTGGGAGACATGACATGCATTGCACGGTGTTTTAGTTTCATGTAAACGCACGCACGAAATATACAAAAAACCGCTAGGTTTGGACAGTAAGAAGAAGAAGAAAAAGAACAGAGCCGGTTTTAATGTATTTCTTGCTTTCGCAGAAATCCAATTACATATGCAGGCTTTGTGATATGAGGCAAGCGATCTTTATCAATTGCAATGCTTTCGACTTTTCAGCGATTTATTTTTTTGAAAATGTATGAGCCCCCGTCTTCTTGAGTTACGAAAGTACAAGCAATAATACTGAATGTAAAGCAAATGCTTTCGAATTAAAATAAAACCCCACAATCTTCGAGAACCCTCCATGTTGCTGATTGCTGTATTGTTTTGTTTATCATGAAGAACCCACTTCCGGGGAATTACCTGTCATTGTATTTGCACATGGTGTATTAATAAAATGGTCGGTCTTGTCAAACTTCATTACCAGTCTTTTTTCTATTAAAACACTAACACCCTGGGAACTAGGTGTATATGTTCAAAAATATTTGCTTCGTGAAACGAGAAACACGTTCTTCAGTTGTAGTATAACATGGCAGCAAAAAGGCAATAAAGTAGTGCTCCATACTTTTCTGAAGTATGGACTAACGAATGTTACTGGGTATAAAACTCAAGAAAAAGAAGGCAAAACTGTGGTCAACTTTATTTGGTGCAAAGTTTCAAAAATTCAAAATTCAGCCACGATAAAAGTAGACAACGCCAAAACATCCGTAATGGCGTTTATTGACAGTACTCAATATGTCACAAAATACCAGATTTCTTGATGTGCCAAATTCGCCTTTCCCGTGTGCAAAACCTGTGACGAAAAATTAAATCACACAACTACGACTGGAAAGTGTGCCTATGTTGTAGAGCTTAAAAAACTGATCGAAAAAATGTATGGGATTGTTTTGCTGTGACCAACCATTGCAGAGATATCTGACTATTTATAAAACTTCGTATTCAGATTCTCTGAAAAGGGATTAAATAAAAAACGTTCTCAAAATTAGCTGCTTTTCTTCGTGCAGTGAAAAAAGAAAATACTTATAACTAGATTTACATTTGGTTCAACGATCTTCTAAAACACCTGTATCAACATATTTCATCCTCGTTTGGTACACTAGAATACATTTATGTCGTTTGAACCACTGTTTTCAATTCGCTCTCCTGGCACAGTTTATGCGAGCTAATAATCACTCGCCAAAATTAACATGTTGGTGTGCAGTAGCACAAGCCTTCGTTTTTCATATCACAAAGCATAAAAATTGTGTTCTTGACTGTCAAATGTTTTACTTTTTCCTTGTTCCTTTATTGTTAATATTTTGTTGATACCAGCAATTAATTACATGTTCACAAGAACTTCATAAAAAGTTGTTATTTCTCATGAGAAGTTAAAATGACTCCAACAAATTGTCCATTATACACAAGAAAAAGCAGAAGTTTAAAATGAACAATGCATCGATAAGTGCTTACTTCCATATCAAATTAAATCATGCGATTGTATAAACAGAATTTTCAACATCAATTATAAATCACTTTGTATTTACGAGGGTCACATGTGTGATTTTCATATCTTTTGTTCTACTAACATTCACTGATCTTTACGGACCAAACAATTATAGCAGATGAGAAATTGTGGTCTGTTAATATTGTGATAATAGTACTTTAATAGCATTGCCAAATATAATTATAAGTAATTTGGTGCTTCTCATAAACTGATCGAAAACACCCCACCCATAAACAACATTGTTTTCTTGGAAAGATCAGATTATCATTGGATATATGCTGTAAAGCTTCGATTAAATGCCCCCTTCTTTCAAACTCCCCCCTCGAATAAACATCCTTGAAAAATTAAATTATTTAATAAACACCCCCCTCCCCTGAAAAAGTGAAATTATTTAATAAACACTCCCTACCAGCGACGTATCCAGTGGGTTTTTGATACCGGTATACATCTTATATATCTTCCTGACTACAAAGGAAAGATATAAGCTTACTTGCCGTCACAAGACCAGCTGGTACAGTGTTTTTGAAATAAATTATTTCTTTTTAATCCTTTAGACAGTTAACTGCTTTTGTTATTATTTATTTTTAACCATTGAATTGATTTCATTGAATGAAAAATTTCCCCCCGTCTAGACAATGTTTGTTTTTTTCTTGTACATACGCTAGTTAAAATGGTAGACATTCTTCACGTGGACATATCGGCGGCGATATGACATTGAGATTCCTCAGCTGTTATGTTCTTGCTTTGTTGTTTCTAAACAGATGGAGAGAAAGATCAACCACCTCGTCTACAGCGCTTCTTCTCTCTACTTAAAATCGAAAAGAAATCAGAAGTTCCATGGACGCGGTAACAATCTTTCTCTCCGTTGTTTCCAATTTTAAACCAGAAGTTCTGTAGCAGTGACAGTGATAGCTTCTCCATGAAAATAAATGCAATAGATCCATAAAAATACATGCACTTATGGCTATGGTTTAATAGGATAATTATTCACAAAGTTAGTGTCGCAAATGCATTTTCCGGCGATCTAGAAACACGAAATCTCAAAATTTTCCCCTCCGCGCCAACCATGGTGGCGCCTCACGGAGATCGTGTCTAAGCAAACGGTATCCCCAAAAAAACTCTGGATACGTCACTGCCTACCCCCTAATTTCGATGACATTATTTTGTGCTTTAAAAAAGGAAAGAAATGAGAAGGAGGTAATCCTCTCAAACATCAAACTGTATTATTACAGTTGCTTGAAAATTACGCGCGTGCAATCTGATATTTTATGTGATTGGAAAATATAATAATAATAATTTTATAACTGCGAAGACGAATAAGTGATACCATTACGTAATAATCTTTGTTTGTTCCTACCGATTATTAGAAATGAAAGGATAGAGTGAATATTCCACTTTGGAAATCATTTCTAAATAGAAAACAGGTGATTGTCAATTCCGTGGCATTTGTTGACTCACTAAAATCATATGCTATTATGCCCACAAACAAGGGATTTTTTTTCACATGTTGATGACAAATTGACCCATGTGACAGCGAGTGGCCGTGTGATTGCACTCATCAAAAGGAGTAGACTGTTAGAACATTCTTTTTTGTCCATATTTCTAAAATTTAAAGAATGCCTCCCTCTTTTAAACGCCCCCAAAAAACTTCGAAAAATTTGATAATATTAATAATTTAATATTGAAGCATTACGGTATAACAGGATATGGCAAAACATTGATTCATGTATTCACATAGCTTTCTATATTGCAACATAATGTAATTGCTACACCTTGTGCACTCATCAAAAGGAGTATATAGACTGTTAGAACATTCTTTTTTGTCCATATTTCTAAAATTTAAAGAATGCCTCCCTCTTTTAAACGCCCCCAAAAAACTTCGAAAAATTTGATAATTAATTTAATATTGAAGCATTACGGTATATATAACAGGATATGGCAAAACATTGATTCATGTATTCACATAGCTTTCTCTATATTGCAAAATAATGTAATTGTTACACCTTGTGTTGGAAACCACCTATTTGTTTTTTCTTCTTGCAAGTAATTTGCAAGAAGTAAATCAAAGTAAATCGTAGACAAGGAAGAACGTGCCACATTCCCCTGATCAAATGAAGTTCCTACCAAACCCAAATCTACACATCCATACGCATGCAGGGTCCCAAATTATTCAACTGTCTACCAAAAGCCCTAAGAAATCTAACAAACTGCAAAAAGGATGTTTTCAAACAGAATCTTGACAAATTCCTCCTGTGCACGGTCCCTGATGAACCTCTTGTTCCAGGCTACACTGGCCTGAGGCGAGCAGAGTCGAACACTCTTGCAGTTATGGTTTTCACTGGTCTCAACAAGATGGGTGATCTCAAGATCTGAGAGAAAACTATTTCAAGCAACTTCAAGTAAGTAAGTAGATAAGTAAAATTTCCCTGCCTGTGTCTGGGGCTAGAAACTAAGGTGTATATATATGTTTTTAGCTATCACTTCTGAATATATTTTTTACTGGCTGTGGTGGTACAAATCTGATTCATAAACATGTAACAGAGAATAATTTCTAGCCAGTTAGCTAGCCATTATTTACAGTTAAAAATAAAAGAATAACCATTATAATAAACATCACTTCATAAAATCACGTGTACTCCCATCAAAGCAAATACATTTTGCAAGCATTAGTATTGAAACCAGATTCTATATGTGGTACTAAATTTGTTTATAAACAAACACTTTCACCAACCCAACTGAAACGAAGAAAACATAGCTCACTAAGAAGATAGCTGCTACACCATCACATAGATGATTTTTGGAGGATAGAGCACAATACCAAATTCATCATAGCAATTGTTAGATCTTGGTTTCTAAATTCATTTTGGGAGATAAAAATTTAAAAACAAACTCCCTTCACCAAGAATAAACTGTTGATGTTCCTTCTAATCAATTTTTGCAACACGAGATCAGGGAGCTCATCTTGCAACCTGATGAGGGTTTCTGTGTTCTAACGCTATTGATTAAATTGACAGGATCTGATCTATCGAGAATGTCAGGTGCATATGAACACAACCGAATGTTGTGATGCAAAGTTAGCACGGTTTTCCTTGAAACGTATAAATGACGCAACACAACACCAGACGACACACGAGGCGTTTTACTTTGTCAATGGGGAATATAATTCATTCATATACATTATGAAACACGTAGCTTAGTAGTTGTCCAAAAAGAAATAACTCTGAATTAATTAGAATAAAACATTTTTTTGACATCTTGAATTTATTTGGTTACTTTTCGAATTATAACTTGAACGGTGACCACGCCTATAGCAAAATAATAATAACTGTTTTCTATCTCTGTGTCTGTCTTCTTCAGAAATGTTTTTACTATCAATAGCCAAAAAAAGATTGAATGATATACAGGAAATGCATTGGACATCAGAAAAAGAATTTGCTGATTTATTGGGCAATAGCATTCCTTTGGAAAATGTTTGGAAGAAGTAACCAATTGAAAACCAAAAAATTTAACTAACATTTTGTCGTTTACTTCGCCAGTCAATAAAATCACAAGAGAACGTAGTAAACAATGAAAGCTGCATAATATAATTATAAACACCGATCCTTCTACAGAGTTATCTAGTTGAAAAAAACAGACATCCAACCAAAAGTACTGTGGTTTATTATGGGCACCCAAGGTCTTTACAATATGGTGTGCAAGTATGGATAGTATTAAAAGTACTAAAGTGGAATAACACAAAAACAATAAGAAATTTATACAATTACGGAAAAGAGCAACCTCGAACCCAGAGTATCTTGCCTTAGCCCGGCGAATATCGAAAAGGGAAGAGACCCTGGGTTCGAGGTTGCGAAAAAGAGCTTATTTTAAAAATGCCCTCACTTTCTTGTAGTTGTGTAGACAGAATTCCTTGCATTGTTTTTGAATTCACTGTAGTGTATTCTGCATTTCAATTTCTTTGTGCAGTGAGTTCCATAATTGTGATCCTCGATGGCTAATAGAGTTTTGGGAAATTTTCTTGAATATTGATGACTCATAAAAGTTGTTTTATGCTGTTTTGGCTCCAACATAAGGTTTGCTCAGCTATTTAGTTAGGCTACTACTCTGTGTAAACCTACATCAGAAACACGCATGCGCGACTCTTGGCTACACAGTCAGGTTGGTAGGTTCCATGGCAGTTGCTACATGTTCTTTAATCCAACATAAAATGTCACTGTGATAAAGGGTGTTTTTATAGAAATCATGTGTATATTACTATAGAAATGCACTCCTTCGCAGTAGGTTTTCAACAAATTGCTCAGGGAAGCTTGAGTTTTAATCGCACAGTGGAAACAAAGTTTGAATTCACTCTGAATGTAAATATGGGAGGGGTAGCAGGTCGTGAAAGAAAAACACATAACACAAGCATTCATAAAAAATGCTTTATTACGCAAATTACTTCAAGATATATAAACAAAAGAAGGTGAGATACGCATGCGCTTATTGCACATAAATAATTAGTCATTTAAGGAATTTCATTACAAGCGGAAAAATACACCAATATTTAAATGACGTAATGTACTGTAAAATGCTTTAGCGAAAATAGAAAAAAAATGATAAACAAAATAATCACCCATTATTTAGGAAACATTTTTCTTCTTCGAAAACTTTCGAGTCTTTCGAGAATTTTGTGTTTTTAGCATATTTTGGAACTCCCATCCAGGGTACAAAGTTGGGGTTGTTGGTATAGACAGTAGTTTTCCATACTCATTCGTTATTTTTAACGACAATAGATTGTCAACGATCTCCTAGGTACAAATTTGCACCTAAATTATTAGGTAGTGATTGATCCCCCGGTAAACCTGAACTTCTTTTTTTGCGAGATCCTCAAAACATACATGGGTGGACGGGTGTCACACAAACAAAACCTGAAAACAAAACAGAAAGATATTCCTAATTCAAAATGAGTGACAAAAACATTCATAAATTAGGTCGTGGAAACAACCGACTGTCTTAGTGATGTCAGGCGACGATAAAAAAACAACAACAAAAAAACAAAAAAAAACAACAAAAACAAACAAAAAAAAACAGGGCGGGATGAAGGAAAAATTTGACCAATCGGTTGTCAGTATTATACGAAACTTTATACCCATCTTATTAAAAAATTTGACGTCATTATGTATCAGTGTGCATAACCGCCCTCCATCCCGTCGATTTACCCTTAAAAATCCACTACTTCATTAATCTAAAAAATTATGAGGTAGCAGGACTTGACCGAGACAGTATTTCACCTGTTCACTTGAAATAACATTTCGGAATCGAAACATCTTTAGTCAAAAAGGCAGCTAAAATGGTAGCATTGTCTAAAAAAAAGACGCTAAAACGAACACGAGCGAATGTAGAAGAGAAAAAAATTATTTTCAATACAAATTCAATAAGACAGTAAATCTACAAAAATAAACAAAGAAAATATTGTTGCGGGCTTGTCATCGGCGTTCCGGAACATCGTACGAAGTCATATACGGCAGTCAAATCGCGAAATTCTCGACAGCACGTGACCATTCGATTCAAACCTATTTGTTTGGCTTATTAATGGTCTCCAATGACGACTCCCAAGCTTCGATGTTCTGCATAAGAAATACAACAACTTTAACACTCAATAAGAGTCCATGTTTTTATGTTGTATTTTGACCTGTCGACAGTGTAGTGGAATTAAGAGACTGCAGAGACAAGAAACAACCCTCAAATTTTCAATGTCTAAACGCGACATGTAAACACGGACTCCCGATAGGTTCATCAAACTCGAGAGCTTTGTTTCCAATGGCTTTTTTTATGAACAACAAAGTTGAACAAAAAAAAAAAAAATAAAGAAAAAAAAAGATCTTGCCAACAAAATTAGAACTCCGTATAAACAAAACACGATTCCTCTGAAGAGGGTGGGGGGGGGTGGGGTGGGGTTAACAACAAGGACTTACTGCTTCGTAATATTTGATGTGTCTTTCGGCTATCTCCAACAGCAACGCTTTTAGGTCTCGTTTCTTGTTCTTGTGCCAACGTTCCATATCGGCGCGGAAATCCTGATCGGCTGTGGCACGTTTATCAGAAAGTACTTCAGATTCGCTGAGGAGCTACATGAGAACAACTAATCTCAACACAACAGTCTAGGGTTAATCGAAATTCGTGCCTTTTTTGCTGGATTTTGGTCAAAAAATGATAAAAAACAATGGATAACATGAAAACGAGGCTGTTGACTAAACTGAAACTCCAGATACGTCCAAACTTATGGTAAACGATAAGTAAACAAACACGAAGATCACGTAGCCTCTTTAAAATTCGTTTTGATCAGAAGCTGATTGAAGTTTATCACTAACGTTCAAGCTCGCTAGTGAATGAGCAACATGGATTTTCAAGTGGAAACCTGCTATGACGTCAAAGCTTACAACTCTTCTCATATAACGAGGAAACTGATGAGCTCGTCGAATAAAAAAGTATTTGAGAACTTACATCGCGAATCTGCTGATTTAATCGTGTTAGCTTCTCTTCTTTCACTTTTTCTGGATCTTTACCGAACAATGTTGTGATGGACTTAGCTTGGCCAGTAGTTTCAATCTATGGACAAAAGTACGTAACAAAATGTAATTTTTCCGTTTGAGTTTACACCTGAAAGAACTCTCGATCAATACCGGCAGAAATCGATCACACACGATACTGACCGATCGAACACGATCAAACTCGATCGATCGAAAACTCGACCTGATATCAAATGAAGTCGTACCTCCTCTTTTTCTGCTCTTCTCTTTTGCAGTTCCTCAGATGACAATTCGTGCTCGATTTGAATTTGGTCTCGTCTTTTCAACGCTACCTGCAAAAAAACAGAACAAAAATCTATCGTGATATCAAAACTTCCAAAACGCTACTTCTTCATTAAAATATCAGGGGGTAATATCAGGGTGTTATTTACGTGAAAGTAGGCTTCGGAGATTAAATGCTGCCCTCCTGTGACGCTCTGTGATACAAGTACCTTAACTTGATTGATTCTCGCCATAAAATTTTTTGAAACCTTTCCAAAATTCGATCAAAATAGTAAAACATCGAGATTTTGAAATTTTACCCAAAGTTAGTCCATACGAATTTTCAGTTATTTTATAACAAACTGGCGATCAATTATTTTATGACAGATACATGGTCCTTGGATGGTCAGGTTTCAATTTCCATCTGATACCCTTTCGATTAGGTCTAAGTTGTCACGTGACGTGACGCAATAGTTTTAGCCAAGTTCAAAAATGAAAAAGGTCAAATTGCAAAGGTTTTTGTGTCAATCAAAAGAGCATCAAAAATAGATTCCCTAGATATTGGGCAAAAAAAGGTTAAATGACGTTATCTGTGACGTCATTCTAAATTAAAAAGTGACGAAATTCGAAAAAAAAAAATTTTTTTTTATCCGGTAGAGATATAAAGTAACATTGAGCTGAGTTTCAAATAATGTTTATCACATCGATTAAGTCAAGTTCATTCAATGTC
This sequence comes from Turritopsis dohrnii, assembly GCA_027922465.2. Classification (NCBI taxonomy): domain Eukaryota; kingdom Metazoa; phylum Cnidaria; class Hydrozoa; order Anthoathecata; family Oceaniidae; genus Turritopsis; species Turritopsis dohrnii. The sequence goes on along the minus strand of BQMF02000259.1, from coordinate 139,597 downwards.
TTTCATGTTTTAACAAACTCGGGAAACCAGTGAAGAAAACTTTCACTCAAATATTATTATCAACAGATTATTTCATCATTTCATAACTTCCTTCAGAATCAAGTTATAAAGAAATAAAGAAAAAAAACGATCCTAGCGCAAAAAAGACACAAGATAAACTGTAGCACAGTTCGTGATGGAAGAATTGCGACATTTCGGAATTTTTCAAAGGAAAAAAAAAAATGAAAAACCAAACATGTTGATTAACCATGACCAGAGATGTTTGAGAAGCGTGTGGTCTCCTTTCAAATGTTATTTAAAGCTAATCAGAATCCCTCATAATTCATTGGTTGAAATTGATAATAAACATTCGAAGGACGTTCGAAAAAAAACATCATCGTGATCTTATTTCGACTACATCAGCAATTTAACAACCGAATAGGAATTCGGAAACAAATCGGGTAATTGCATTTAGAAATAATTTTTAGTTACGTTTACTATAGAATTTGGGAGATTAATAGTTAATAAATTTAAAAACACCCGGAATTTCTTATGAACTGCACATGAAAACGGGGGGAAGTGAAATATTCAAGGTGATCAGATTTGAAGATTATTCGGTTATTATCAAAAAGAAATACTTCTGGTTTGTATTGATCTATTCATCCAGAACTTTGTGAATTTTTCATGAGCTATTCACATTTCATATATACATACACACGATGTATTCACATTGTAAAAAACTCTCCAGCCTGGTTTCCACGTGGTACGATACAACAGCCTGTGGACAGATATATCTCAATATTTTGTAGACTACTTAAAAGATATTATTCACAAACGAAAACTAGCCATTGGACACAAAAGCTCGATTTCTAATATAACGTAACACACTAAGACAAACGATTCGTGAATAAAGACAGAGACACTATGGACAGAGAAATGAGTAACGAGTAACGTAGTATAAATCCTTCCATCCTTTCTCCAGTTATTTCTCAAAAGAAATGAATTATTCTCCAAAAATCATGATTCAATAAAGAAGATGAAAACGAAGAAGATAATATCAAAACTCTTATTAATTGATGCACGAAAACGAGATTTATTGAACAGGAAATCAGAAGAAGGTGAGTGGAAACCAGGCCTAAACATAAAGAGACTGTTCCAACACTTGGGTTTCATAAGAAAACATATTATGTGTTTACAGAGACTATCAGTTTGATAGGTTGGCCTGCTCAAGTTTTTTTATTGCGATGGAACCAGCTATGCAGGGTGTGGTATAAGAAAGACCATAACAAAAATCCACGAGAATTGACCTATGCGGTGTAACAGAAGACACAAACACGATGAAAAATTCATTTTGATTGGAAAGGAAAGAAGTAATGTAAAAAAGTGTTAGGTATTTTAAGATTGGCTTGCATCTAGAAACCATCTGACATAAAACTTGTTATACGTTTGCATGCCAGTAGCGATTAAAATGTCGCAGAATGCTGAGATTGCAAAAGCTCGGAACAACATTGAGCGTTTGAAACAACGCGAGAGAGATTTAGAAGAGCGCATGCGCAAAATTCCAAACAAGACGTCACACGAGGAGGAGAAAGGCAGGTTGCTGAACACAAACTTTGAGAATATTTTCTACCGAGATACACAGCAGCATGGCAATAGTTACAGCTTAGTACAGACAAATAACATCGAGCGTGATATGGAGGGCAGTGTGGACAGCGATGATGATGATGAAAGCTATGATGGCAGACGAAGAAGTAGACCTCGAAAAACTATTGGAAAGAGCGTCACGACGGGTAAGCTTATTGATTTTGGTGGCGACAACGATGACGACGAAGAGAATGATGAAGATTATGAAGATGATGACATGGAAAACAGCGAGATTATGAATGCTTTCGACAACGACGAAAACGTTCGTCACAACGAATACGCTTTCGAAAGTCTTCAAGGTCTTGATCTGTTCATGATGAATGACATCCAAGAAGACAACGAAGAAATTCAAACCGAAGCAACAGTGAACGGTTTGAACTCAGAGCTAACAAAAACTTCATCTGGTACACAAATCCCGACCGGCACGCGTTTATCAACAAACGATTCAACAATTGATAAATATTCGAATCAGCAATTTCACTCAAGCAATAACAATCACTTCACCGGATACTTCGAAGATACGGACAACGAGGAGGTGGATAAAAGAAACGCAGTTCAACTCGAAATTGAGAATAATTATCGGAGAGAACAGGACCTCCGGCAAACACGGGAGCCTTTCGCACAGATTAACGGTTATGACGAGAGCAGCATCGAATCGGATAACGAAACAGCGTACCATGATGCCGGTGACACACGAGAAAAGATAATGCGAGAGATTGAGGAGTCGAAACTTCGCGACATGGAACTTCATGAGAAATACAAAGACCAAGGGGTCGGGCAGTATCACGCGATATTCGGTGATTTCGATGAAGATAGCGAACACGAGGTAAATAACATCGATCCTCGCGAATTGATTGCAGAGGAAATTCGTCAGTTACAAGAACGCGAAGAGGAGCTCCGAATCAATCATTATGGAGTCAAGTACGAAAGGTACGAGTCAGATGGCGAAAACGAAAATCAAAAACAACAATTACAGTTTGAAGATCCAAGAGAACGGATTGAGCACGAGATACGAATGCAGCAAGAACGAGAAGTAGAGATTAACCAACTCCATCGTACGTTAAGCAACGAAAACCTCATCGACGTCGGAAGATATGACGTTGAAGACGACGATGACGATGATTACAACAAAAAGGACAATTTAGATACTAGAGGGAAAATCTTACGCGAAATGGAAGAGTTACGGATACGGGAACAGGAAATCTCTATACGTCAGAGTTACAACGATTATGATATCATCAAACTGCAGGAGATTGAAGGAGTGGAAGTCGACGAAGAAGAACCGAAACACATCGACATCCGAGACAAAATTTACGACGAAATCAACGAACTACGAAAGCGTGAAGACGAATTAAAAAAACGACATAGTTACCGGTTCGACGAAACACAGAGTTATGAGAACATAACGTTTGATCAGCAGACTGTAGTACACGAAGAAGGAGAAGACGACGAGAGATTTCACGAAGGACGAGGATTGAAGGACACCGACAAACAGAAGTTCGGCTCTAGAGATGATCTCGTTGCGTTTTTCGGTACACACAACGACGAAAACGACAACAGTCGGCTAAAAAAGAAAACGGTTAGCCCAAAACGACTAAGCATTCCCAAAGCATTTATTCGTGACTCGCCACACCATTCAGAAGACACAACAGATAGTCTACATCAGAATCAAGTGAACTCGTATAAAGGGAATCATGAAATGCTGCCACAGAGCAGAGAGTTGCCGACAACAACTTCTTCGGAACAAACGAATGCGCCTATCCACGTCACACATTCTCAAGTGACTAATCACGTGATGAATGATCAATCGGATGAAATGAACATCAGAGAGTTGTATTTCCACGACGAAATGAAACCAATGAAGGAATCAAAGAAGAAAAAAGTGTTAAGAAAACGAAGTCTGCAGACTGGAGGCGGGGGTGGGGCATCGGTGGTTGTGCGAGGCCTCACCTCACAGGATGTGAAAAAAGAAGAGAAAAGAAAAGCCGAGGAAAAGAGAAACAGACAGGTATTGTGTGTGACGTATCCTTATTCTGACAACACTGAAACGAATGCCTTTAGCCATATAAGAATCATGTTTTGTTTACACGAGACTAAGATTCGGTAGGGATTCCTACACAACTTGATAGAATTGTATTCATATTGACCTGCAAAGTCATTAGAAACTTCATATTAACGATATCGATTCACTTCAAATAAGCTTGAAAAACAAAATCATCAGACCTGTGATTAGGTACTTGCGGTTAGGTACTTGCGATAATTTTGCTCCAGTATGTTTAGGAATTCATATGTACAGGTCTTTAGATTGAATTCGGTACAACAAACGTTCACCCATATAATTTTCGCTTGATCGATTCAATGAATTTTGTTACTAATGTCATCAACGCAAATGCGAAACTTACCATCTTCGATAATCACAATAAAAGAAAAACAATGAAAAAAATTATTCACAAAAACGAAAAGGCTCTATTTAAGATACGATACGATGCGATTGCTACACGATTGGACCACGAGTCAAGACAGTCGTACACAACAAATGCAATATACTGCATTGACTGTATCGAATGTCTTTAACTATTCCTTTCTATATTGTTAATAGACCAATGCAAAACTTCGCTTGAACGTACACCCGATCGCAGCCAAATGGGAACGAAAAGGCGAAGAGGAGAGAAGGAAGCAACTTGTAATGGAGCAAGAAATGCAGAAAAGGCGGGATGAACGAGCACAATATCTAGCTGAAAAAGCTGAATATGAGAGACATGTCCGGTAATACGATATTAGTCAAAAATAAACTCTTAACTGAACTTCCCATAAAACTTTCTTTCTGGGCTTCGTATTTTTCCCGATAGTACTTGACTGAAACTTGTCAAGGAATAGAAGAAAAATTTGGTTCAGTTCCGAAAACATTCTGAAAACGCAATGTAAAATAAACAAATGTGAAACGATCCATAAACACGTCATTATATCTTAATTCACGTTCGTATAATAATGTCACCAAAAGAACTCTAAAAACACGAAATTCTTCATTCAGAACTAAACCAAGCATTCACTTAACATCAATATCATTAATAGATTTACTTTACTCTAGCTTACTGGAAGAACAAGCCAAAAAAGACAAACAAAGAAAAGAAGAAGAGATGCGAATTCTGAAAACAAAACAACAAGGTCTCAATGAACTATGGACTTCCATGAAACCCATGGTTACCGAAGATGATAATCCAGACCGGAGAGATCAGCATCTGCTTTTCCATCACACCAATCCCGATCGTAATAAGGTGAGTGAAACGCAAGGGAATTTATAGGCGAGTAATTCTTAGACGAGTGACTAGAACTCGAGTGACTTAGAAATGAGGCGAGTGAAAATCAATCGAGCATGCAGCGAGGCGAGTAAAGTTGTGTCCATATATTTCTCAGCATTGCCTTATTCTTCTGGTCGTGATGTCATGTGACTTTTTTTCAGCCAATAGATTTATTGCTATATTTTTGAGGGAAATCAAGTAGTATGGTCACACATTTTAATGCATGTTTCTACGCAGCATTTCTATAAACGTTTTATGTGAGTGTGGTGTTTCCACCGACAAGAAGAATTCTACATCATTCATTACATTGCTGGTAACATTTAATTGTCTTTTCTTAAGGTAAAAACATCAACAAAAGGTAGGAAAGATCCAGTTGAAGGATTGGCTGGAACAAATGCAATCATGAAAAAGATTCAACGATGGGAAAGGAAAATAGCCAAAAATACAGATCACTGAAGGAGATGAAAAGGAGATAACAAATCGCTTATTGTTACCATAAAGTAACTGTATCAGACAACATCTAAGGACAATCAATAAATTACTGACTGAAAACTTGTACATATTAACCCAATAACGCGTTGTTTTTTTTTCACAGATCTAATTTTTCAAGAGAGATCTACAAACATTTAAGAAATAAATTCACTGATTTTTCCCGACTTAATCGTTATCTTTCTATTACATGTATAAAACCCAAAGAACAAAAATCAACCAAAAAAGATAAACTTATTTCAAGTTCCAGAAATTTCCCTGTATTTCTCAGAGTCTGGCCAACAATAGTTTACCACCTTTTCCCCAAAATGTAAGAACACTATATGTGATGTCTAACCTTGTAAGAACACTGTACGTGATGTCTAACCTTGTAACAAACGATAATAGGTAAAGGTAGTTAAAAAGGTTACGGGGAACAGATTTTATGAATGAAAACTTACAATACACGCATTCTTACCTTTACAGAATCAGAATACAGAAAATATTCTCTTAGCGGTTCACAGATTCTCTGCTCGTGTACACGCAGCTGTAAAAAATAAAGCCCCAAACATATCATTCACACAATGTCATGGCAACTGAAACCTTACACAAAACACTTAAGCACCTACAATTCCTTTTAAACTTTCACAGTTTTTATCTAAACTCTGTGCAACAGCGTTCAATGGTTCAGCTAGTTTTGTTTCAGAGTTGGCCCAAAGTCGAAATCCGGAGCCATATTCAGCAAAATCGTCCAGCAGATCTGAAAAATGAAAGTTGAAAGCTGAAATTTTGAAATTTGGTTCTGTGAAAGAACACAAGTGATTACAAATAAAAGAAATCAATATTAGTGTTAACTAACTTTTTAACACTGTTAATGATTGTAAATGTCCAGGAAATATTGGTTTCCCATTGATTATAAGGTTAAAATCTGTGCAGGCATTTGCATACTTGTTGGAATCTGATTGGTTTAGAATTTTGTAAATTTGAGTCACAATATTTTACTGTAACATTCAACCTGTTTGAATTTTTAATCTCCACATAATTAAACAATCAGATATACATCGATTTCATCAGACTCGCATTGCAATTTAATTCTTTTCTGTGACTTTGTTTGTTGTGACATAGAGAATAACTCCAGATCGCATTTTTGCATTCATAATAATGTTTTAGTTTAGTTTTATGATTGCTTACCCAACATAGCCTCTTCAGTTCCTTATGGTACTGTTGTTAGTTATGAGGCTCCTGCAAAGGAGGTCCTAGAACATTTAAAGCCCCCATTTGGGCCACCGTAGCTGTAATGACAGAAACTGCTCAACTAGACAACCACCCTAGTCATCATTCCTATGACTGAGTGCTAAGCAGAGAGGAGTGATTCAAACTGTTATAGCTGATGGCATGACTCGGTTGGGATTGAACCTGCAACCTCCTGAACAGAAAGCGAGCACTCTACCACCAGCCAGTATGTACTTCTAAATATATATTGTTTGTACTTACAAAATCTCTCTTGTGCAATAGTATCAGCAATCGTGATGAAGGATTTGATTTTTCCCTGAAACTGGATGTTATATTGGCTAAGTTGAGTAAATTCTTCATCTCGATTTTTCATCATAAATTGGGCGGCAGTGTTGCGTACAGAACCCCCAACTTTCGAAGCAGTTCCAGGTTGCTTCTTACGAGCAGTTGTCATTTCCTGAAAAGGAGTCAGAACAAATCTTTCACATATTAACCCTAAGGCTACAAACCTCGTCTCAATAATCAAATGAACATCTTCTTGATGTAAAGTGCATCACTTATGTGCAATCAACTAAAGGAACCTGAGAAACATGACAATAGATTAGAAATCTATCAACAACTAAGCTAGCTCCAAAGTTATATAAAAATATGTCCTTTTAACAGATTCCAAATTTCAAGCTCCTTTTATGACACTAAATCTGCTGAAATTGGTGTTACAACTACAACTAAAGACCTAAAGCATATTCAGTTTTTTCACATCATACTCACCCATGCTTTGGCAGTAAGAAATGTTTGTAGATAATCATTGAATGACATCACTGGATGGTCCACAATACGTGACATGAATTTATCCAAAGCCTTTTGTCTTGTTTTTAAAAAATCAGGGTCAAATTTATCAGTTATGTGCTTGCTGAATGTGAACTTCTCTGGTAGAGGCTATGGAATACAACAAGAGGTTTTATAGAAGAACCTGGAAAATGTTTTTAAATTCCATTTGTTTTCAATGCTTCAAAAATTAATAAATCAATAAAATAATAAATTTGCATCTTGTATCGAAAATATAAAAAGGCTTTTGAATAAAGGTTTTAAAACTAAAACAAATTTTTGTTTGCATATTCTTAAACAAACACAAAAATTTGATTCAAACATTTTATTCCCTACGCTCAAATTTTTCTTTGGAAAGACTACTTTGTCAATGTATCTGTCAGTGTATAAGTAATTCACTACACAATCACATCTTAAGAAACAGTTTACTTACTATGAAGTAGCCAGAATAAAAGTTTAAGTAAATTCACAGCAAGTTTTCGTTGAACAAAATTGGAATGACGGTTTAGTTATTTTGAGTTGCAATTTAAGTTTATAATACTCGACAAAATAACCCATCTATTCGATATATGAAATGTTCAGTACTTACTGGAATAACATGTGTAGGGCAACTTTCTTCAAGTTTTTGACGCAGCCATAGAAAATCTTGATATCTTCGTCGAACTTTGTACTCACTTTCCTCAAATTCACTTCTCGTTGTCTGCAAAATATAAAAAATTCATAGGTATAAAAGCAGTTTTTTGTGTTAAGAAAAAAGAGCTTCGTCATGTAAATCAACAAAAAACAACCATACCACCCATACCTTATACAGTTGCATACATGCTTTTTATTGTACAACTGTGTACACAAACTATGTTCATTTTTTGTAATGTAATCTAATGTAATACATAATACTTAATTGTCCATCCCATATGAAGAGGGAATATTATTATACTTTACGGTCAGGTTCTTCTTAGGTGTATGTAAAACCACTTCAAGGTGAGAAGTATTTTGTTTTTTTGCATTATAAGCATTATAAGCAGTAGTGGCATTGAGCTTAGGACCCAATATTAAAGTCAATATTAAAGTCACGACTATTGGAGGTACTGCAACTAGCTCGATTCCCTGATGTATTTCAGGGAAAATGAAGGCTAGTCGGGGAGATTAACTCTATGTTGCCCCACTCCTTGTAGTGGCTACGGCCTTGAGTGGAGCCAGTGATTAAAAAAAACAAAAATAGTACATACAGATTGGCCACACATTTTTAAATTACCAAAGAACATTGCCAAGGGGTACAGAATAAATTTTTGGCCGTCGGTATCTATCTAATTTTATACACCCAAAAGCGGTTATCAATGTCGTAATCAGTCTGTAATCTAGCCTCTAATTGTATTGAATTCTCAATTGAACTTAATACTTAAGGGTTAATATCTCAAGAACCAATAGGACTAACTAGTTAGTTGGCCTTATTAACAGTTAACTGTTAACAGTTTTTGAGGTCTACAATATTAAGTGCGGTGAAAAAGTTTGGGTTTGAAACATTTTCATGGGGATGAGGCTGTGACATTATTGAAATCTTTGATGGATGATATCTTGGTAACATAGTTAAATGAGTACAATATTTTTTTTTATCAGTTTTCTATGCTCTAAGATATGGGTACACTTTCTTTCTTTTTTAGAAATTAGATACGTTAAAAATGTTTTAGCCCAGATATTAGGTGAGCACATTGATGTATGTTTTCCTCGTTGTATATCCTATATTCAATTGGACAATTTTCCATTTGCAATTTTGATCGCAGATTTTAGTCCTAGATTTTGGTGTTAAATTTCTATTTGCGTTATGAATCCAAATTCGTGGCTACTGAATTCACAATAACAGTGGTTGAATTCTTACTTTTGTGGTTACAAATGACTAATATGGAATACCGTTGGAAATTACAGTTCAAACAAGTAGATATCAGGAAATCAAAGTGACATACTTGGGTTGTAACATTGTAGCTCACATAACCAGCCTCATGTTTTTCCGGACTATCGACCTTCACAAACAGATCCTGTGAATCAGACAATGGAGGACTCATCGCAGACAAATTATCCTCATCCATGGAGACGGAACGCATTATTGTTGTTACTTGTTGCTGTTCATCAAGAGAGGTGTAAGATGTACGGACTGCTCGGTCGGACTTTTCTTCAACCTAGAAAATAAACAAAACAAATGAATCGAAAAACAAATCATAATGACTGTGCTATATCATGCAATCATAAGTGCACCATACACTAGACATGATGTAAATTGATTTATGCCACCAACTTTATTTACACATAAATATAAAACAATTTCTATATTGATTACACAAGTGTGTAAATTTTTCTTTATTTTTATTCCATAGAAAATGTGAAGTTTATGTCCTTGCGAACAAGTTTTGTTCATCAGATAAACAGAAAGGGTTATTTTGGATATAATAGTTGGTAAAAGAGGTGTAAAAAAGTTATATAGCTGTTATAAATTGTTGTTTTCAGGGGGTTAACTAATGAAAATACAGGTCATGTATAAGTCACATAAAGTTTAGGTTTTACTTTTTCAAAATCTGACTTGACCACTTGAAGTATTTTATATCTATTCAAAAAATAGATGCTCCAAATTCTCCTGTGGTTCAAATTGTAAAACAAGCATGGCTTAAGTATATAAAATATTTTGAGATGTGCCACTTAACAATGAAATATCATGTCTGAAGCTTAGTTTCTCAATTAAAAATTCACAAAGCAATGTCTTTGACAAGTTACTAATGGTTTCACATACACTTTTCACTATTAAAGTATTTCATTAACAGTTGGTTTTAATAACAATTATAAGTATGTTAAATATATACATTATTGTATAGTAACAATAGGGTGGTTGTGAAAATTATCTCTTTGGTTTATCTCATTGACTACTTTGTATTCCATTTTTCATAAAGGTGTTTTAACAGATTGTTTTAACATTTAACATTGGCTTCACCAAAAAACCGATGAGATGAAATGAGTAAATGGGCATTTCCATTATGTTGTAGAATCATTTACACATTATAGCATAATTTGGGGATCATATTAACAATCTGTGGAACCTTAATATCACGTCAGTGATATCATTTATCTTTCATCTATTTTCATTCATATCGGGAACAACTGGTATGCAATTTACATAAACGTTAACAAAATTTTATGCAAGGCAAAACTTATTTACATAGAAATGCACTTCACGGAGATTTTTTAACAAATGTGCCGGCTGGGTAATCACTGATATTTATCAATATCCATATCACGATCTTAGCTTTTGAGGCAAACAACTTTTTAATGGCACTGTACAAAAAACAATATAAAATTTTTGACATTTACAAAATTTGAAATTGGCGTTGCATGTTTTAAGGCTGAAATACACGATCATTTTAAAATGATAAATGACAAATGATAATTTTTTTAATCCTTTATAAAATGATTAGAACATCTGTTTACACGATCATAATGATTACAACATATAAAAGTTCTATGGTTAAAGAGTACTTTTCACTCATGGACTCCGGTGGCAGCAAACGTAGTTGTTGCTGTTATGTCTAAACAACGAAAGAGGAAAAATGAAAGGCAGAAACAAAGACATTGGGTGAAACCTTGGCATCAAAAACGAAAGTTCTTAGGAATTTATAACACGCTTGTGAGGGAATTTCAAGCAGAAAAATCATTATGAATATTCAAGGTTGTTAAGAATTTCGCCAAAAAATTTTGAAGAAATATGAAGTTTAATAAGTCTATCTATCGAGAAACATTGCACAGTGATACTCTTTCGTCTTTGGTACTTATGTTTGTAATTTGTGGATGAAACATTCCACAAAAACTCCTCTTTCTGCCACAAATTAATAAATTGATCAGTTGATGCCAACTTAACCAACGACATATTTATTTAACACACACACACACACTATCACTTTGTTTTTCTCCTTCATAAGCTGCGAAAATTCATCGCATGACTATATATACTAAAGTGAGTAAAGCAATAGAACTGACGTAATTCAATAGAGAAATTCCATCATTTTTTTAATGAAAACTCAAACATGTTTGAGTTATCATTTTTAAATGACAGTTGAAAATGACGGGTATTTTTAACAACAGAAACTTGTCTACAATATATACCTTTATTATATATTTAAACATAAGCAGAAAACAAGAAAAAAAACAAGAATTATATACGAAGCTTTTCGACTATATTGTCATCATCAGGCTATGTTGTAAATGTACAAAGTTCAGTAAAATAAATTTAAATTTATATAGTTCTTTATTAGAAGTGCTTGAAATGTTTGAAACCTTGAAATGTTTAAAAGTTCATGTTTTTATTAATAGGAAATAGGTCCAATGACTGTAAATGTATTTAACTAGTTGTGAGAGGGGAATACATTGTTTAGAAACTTAGAAAGTCGTACTTATGATCGCATACTTTTAACATAAAAAGTCACCTGAATTACAGGCTTAGTGTCGTTCGTTTGATGTCCATACAAATCGTCGTCATCATCATCACCAAAAGGATTTCTGGAGGTTGGTATTTCATCATCTCCTAAAAATGGGTTATCATCAGCCATTTTGGCGCAACCACTTCTTTAAGTGAACTGTTATTGGATTAATAATCCAAGGAAGCGCATCAATATAGCTAAAAGAAATTGTTATTGTAGCGATGGATGTTATGTTCCTTCCTGTTCTCGCGCTCAGTGAACAGTGAAGTCAAAGTACAAGTTGTTTCGCCGCACCAATTTCGCTACACAAGAAGATAAAACAACAACAACGTGGCTATCGAGTCAACTTGCCGTCATTATTATTCGCAAGAGATCAGACAATCGGAATCTATAAGGATTTCAATTATCATCAGCAACTTTGTACAGTTATGTTTGTTTATGAATGCTTACACATCGTTACGAATGGACAACCCTGTTATTATTGCGCCCGTTAGGGCGCTTTATAGTCTGCCGCGCGCGCGTATTTTGCAGGAGTTCACCACAAAAAATCTCGAGTTGATCAGAATTTTAACTCGATTGCTCAAATTTTACTGTGTGTCGATGTCCCAAAACACGCTGGTTAAACACACACTTAATTTTTATTATAAAGGTTCATCAACACTGACATAATATATTCTTTTGTTGCTTTTGGAAAGAAGCTTTGTTTATTGTCCAGAAGAAAGAGTTTTTTTTAAAAAAAGAAAAGATATTATGGTTTCGTTCTATTTATTTATTCCCAATGAAAAATAAAAAACTTGTACATAAAAAAGTACAAGTTGAGCTGTCACTGTTCTTCTATAAACACATTTTCGGTATAACAATGATATGGTTTTGTTTGTTAAAACTCATCGTTATAAAATTTTTACTAATCAAACAACAAAATAATTCGTAACTTGCGTATAGATGAGTTTCTAAGTGACGTGATGTTTATAAACATTAGTGTTTTTTGCTCGATAATTGCTGTGACTTTCAACATAAATGCTTAATAGATCAAGACAATTTCCTACCAATATGCGCACGCATCTTGGTTGGCAATTAGATGCTCTCTGCACACTGTCGGTTAAACCGGTTCTCAGGAGGCGTTTTTAAGACAAAAAAAAAAAAATAATACTCATTAGCACTCAAAATCTATTTTTGTGAAGTTTATTAAATTTTTAGTTTAAACAGATCTTTAACTGGTAATTAACATCAGAAACTCATCTATTTCTAAATAATTGTTTCCACAAGAATGCGTCTCCCTATACACCTTTCCCGAAACCGTTTTTATATGTTGTTTTCTTGCTATATTGTCCATACGGGCCTCGTTTTGATGTACTCTTTTGTTATCTGGTATTTATTAAGTTATAGATTTTGATAATTAACAAACCGCAGTGGGAAAATTTTCGGTAATTATAAGCACAGAGACGAGGCCCGTATGGATAACTCAGCCAAAATATAGTATATAAACATGAATTCGGGAAAGGTGTATTATACTTTAATAATCAATATAGCCAACGTGAGTTACTTGCCAAACTTTAGCAAATGCCGAAGTCTTGGATTATTCTTCCACTGGATAGTTATCAGAATAATCCAAAAGTGAATTGGATTTGAGGTACCTTATCGGCCCTTTTTACGCCGGCCCTAATTTAACGCCGGCCCTTTTTACGCCGGCCCTTATTCCGCCACCCCAAGATTTTGTTTTAACGCCACTTAGGGCCGTTATTTACGCCTCAAAAGTAAAAAAGAAAAAAAGCACTATTTTTCACTTTTTTTGTTCAAATTTTAACTTATACTACAAATGTCTTCTAATATATATCATCTAATTCATCGTAAGACTTAATCTATTACAGCTATTTTGTCCTCTTTTTCATTAATGCTTCATTATTTTCTCTAATTCCCTCATCGTCATCTGATTCTATCTCTATTTCTGCTTCAACTTCCCCTTCATCTGACTCTTCATTGTCTCCAAAGAGTTCTTTCACATCTAAAGTTTGTTTCATTTTTTCAAATCCAAATTTCAACTTTAAAAAATAACGCCGATTTTTTGAAAAATTTCCATTTTTTGTCCCTTTTTACGCCGGCCCATTTTTAGCCGTGCACCAAAATTAACGCCACATTAGGGCCGGCGTAAAAAGGGCCGACAAGGTAACACATTGTTTTGAAAAGTTGAGGTGGATTATTTCGGCGCGAGAAAGTAGCCGTTTCTACTTAAATAATTCTCCGTGAAAGAAATGTGGCATATCATAACCTAATACGGGCGCATTTATAGTGGAAACTACTAGCTAGTATAATATTAATTTAGCTAAGAAGAATGACTTACGGGAAAGTCTTACTGCTTATCGATGTCTTGATTAGTTTATACAACGTTCTTTTGTACACGTTGCCACAATTTCACTGTTTTTTTATAAGAATTGCAACTTATTACAAAGTTCCAACAATGAAAGCACTTTTAACGAATTATATCGAATAAAATTTTCCCCAACCAAATTTCCCCCAAACTTTTCTGCACCCGACCAAAAATTTCCCCCGACTTTTTTCCCCCGATAAGGTATACAATAGCTCAGACGTTATTGTAATAATAAGCGCCGCCCTCGCCCCAGACCTTTCTTCATCAAACATTTGACAATAGATCACACTTCAATGAAGGAAGAAGTAACGCCGTGGGTGCAGCAAGAGTCAAGTGTGTTAACAATGACAGGGGAAATACCCTTCTAAAATCTAATAAAAAATGCACGAGATGTTTGAACAACTCTGCAGTAATGAATGGATGATAAGTCGCAATTATTACATTCATGCTTGTGTACAGGTGCTTGTATATGTAGGCAAGTAGAGTACTATGACGTAAAAGGTGTTTGATAGATGGCTAAAGTTTATTTGTCGTAATCATTGTATAGTTCTGCGCAAAGAACTAACTAACAATAAAACAGAGAAGAAAGAGAAATTGATACAAAATTTTACCAAACCCAAGAAACATTTACGGTTTACTCTGGAAGGTATCTAAAATTCCAGAATATCAACAAACATGATAACTTCATAAACAACTCTTATGACAAGTTTTGTTGACAGTCAAAACAAATTTGCACCAACCATTGTTGAAATTCTTTTATATGTTGGAGGATAAGCAAGGCCTGTTCTGAATAACTGAGCGAAAAATTTGAGAAACGATAGCGGTTTTTGTTTTTATGCAAATGCAGAAATATTTTGACTGAGGGTGGGTGGGTTAATGGGAACAAGAAGTAGACATGGCTCACAATTGTAACCACCTGTATCTAAAGATTGTCGCAAAATATGAAATCAGCACCTTTCAATTGTCTTTTGTGCAAATGTTTATGAAAATTGAAGAACCTTCAAAATTTGGTCCAAAAACATTTGGTCCAAAAACATTGCACAAAAGCGTTTGAAACTTGAAGTAGTAGCAGGCAGAGATGGGGAAGTGGGTATTTTAACTCTACTGATGTCACTGATGATTTGTCTAGAAAAAAAACCGTTTCTACTGACTGTGATTCGCTATCTAATTTTTTACAGGGTTTTCCAAGAATGCTTTTATATGACTTCTTTTGAGAAAATTTCCCAAAGACAGATCAATGCACAAGTTTAGCATTTTGTTGTACCTATTCTTGTGTGTTCTGCTTTACGACGTATGAACATCTTCTCGGACTGATCCACTCGCTTGGTATAGATAACATTTCAGTGATACCTTTATAGAATGACAACAAATTTTCTATAGCCTGATTATTGTATCTAACAGATTGCTGTCTTCGAAGGTGCTGTTTTAAAAAAATCTTTTTCATCAGTAGAAAGAACGATTCATGACGTAATTGTTGTCTCACTATCTCAGACCAAATTAACAGAGTTTCTACATGTCATTTTGTCAATTTGGAGAAAAGTGAGTGTTATGTTGCTTATAAGTTTCTTCATAAACGATGATGTCATTCGGTAAATATTTACATAACGATAAGGTTTTCTCTTCGCGGAATTCAATTTAATTAGATCATTTGTTTACCTCGTTTGTTTTCTATCAAGACCCATTTCTTGTTGCTTTGGTGAGGGGTACCCTTCTTCTGACTTGTTAGTTGCAAAGTTTGTTTGTTTGTTTTGTTTGCTACAGCAGTTTTAGTTTATTTCTAGAGACAAAATAAACACATTACATTCAATTAGCCTGTGACGTGTGACAGCGAAACGTTTTATGCATTTCTGAGTGTTTTGTAATGAGAACCTTGGAAGAGTTTCACGAAAAAAAACTAAGAGACTGGATAAATAAAACACGTTTGTTTCATAACAAGTGGTTCAAAATAACTTCTTTAAACAATCACTTTATTGAAAGGAAGAAATGGTTGCAGTTTTGTTAAAATTGCTGGGTTGTTCGTTATTCGTTTTATGTTTGACAAGATTTGTTTATAACTCATTAAACTTCCTTACAAGTGGAATATGCGCTTACAAAGGTCACATCGCTGAACACTGTGGGGAGAGCTTGGACATTTTGCAACAAAGCGATTCAGATACAGTTAATGCTACCAGTGCCATACTAGAATTTACAAATTCAATAATTCTATTAGTGCTCATCGCCTTTTGGGAACAGTATAACAAGACGAAGTTTTTCAAATCTTTGATTTTTGTTAGTCACTTTTGGGTGTGGTCAGGATTAATAATCCTCCAATCAACTGGAGTCACTGATTTAGTTTACCATGGTTCACTTAAAAATTTTAAAAACCTATTGATAATTTTAGAGATCATTTCCGTTTCTGTGTTGGGACTTGCGATATACTTTGTCCATCGCGTTACTGTCAAAGGATGGATTGATAAAAATATACCGAGGCATGAAAAATCTTGGAAGTTACTTTTGTATGTTCTGTATGATTTAATTTTGCTGTCGTATACCTATCGAAATGTTGGCTTATTTGTCTACAATACAGCTCTGGTTGCTAGAAGTGTGAGTATTGTACGTGATGACAACAATGGAAAAAAAGATTGGACAAGTTTTTTGTTGGTTATGACTGCAGCCTTTCGTGGAAGTTTAACAAAATTTTTCTTTGGTGAAGTACTCGTAGGAAGAGGCAGGTTTGAGGTTACATAAATTAATTTCATTTTGATACATGAACAAGAGCCATATGGCACAAAACGGTAGCAGCATTTCAACTCGCAATGTACAAAAATAAAAAGATTCTAAATTAATTAGTCTGAAAGCCCCATGAAGCTTTGTCGAGCTTTGTTTATCTCTTAGGCTTAAATTAAGGCAATTTTCATTTGAAAAAAGTGTAAACAGGGCTTAACTAAAACCACCAGAAAACTATTTGATACAAACAAAAGAAATATGCACAATACACGAAACTATGTTTTTTTTTATATCAGGGTTTTTTTTTATAAAAAGAAAGCTGTAAGACCGAAAAGAAAAAAAAAACAAACGTCTTCTAAAAATATAAGAAACGAAGTAAAACCGTTTCCAACTTTAATCCAAGACATTTTTGTAGACAAGCAAACCGAATACACACGTACAAAATATAAAAAAAATGTAAAATGCTTTTAAAAGGTTTAAGTTCGATGAATTTTGATGAATCTTTGTAACTGCAAGAAGAAGAGAGCTTCCAACTTCGAAACACAAGACGTTCCAAAACCAAAGCTTAAGTTTATTTTAACCGTGTTTCAAATTAGGTGCAACTAAAGTTCCCCACCGTGTTTTTAATAGGAAAATGTTTATTTAATGGCGAATCTATGGTAAAATACTAAAAGAACGTATAAAGAATGTTTTGATAGTTATACAAATTATTAGCCTCCGTTCTTAAGTTGCAATTTACGCAGTTTCGGAAGCGACATTGGTAAGCTGCACAGGCTAAACAGGCTAAATTTCGGTCGGTAGTAGTAGTAGGAGGAGGAGGAGGAGGAGGAGTAGTCCAAGGGTGTTTTAATACGGTATTCGCTTCGCTGCTACCGTAATAACTTTCTCCAGCTAATAAAAAGCTTCGGTTTTGGCTTATTTTAAGAAGTTAAAATATTTTAGATCTGACATTCTGAATATTAGTTCTTATACCACTGGTTGCCTGTTAAATGCAAAGCTCTTTTTGTCATTACCGGACTTACGTAGTGACCATGTTAAATATTCTACAATCATAGAATGACCTCATCACCAGCCGTATTCTTGAAGGACTTGCCAATTCTTTGGGCGCAGTTTACACGGCATTCTGGAATGAGTTCCTTAAATTATATGAGCTGAATTCATCTTGCGTTCAGTACTTCTGTGATCTGTAATCCTTTTAGCCAGTTTGCTATGCAATTTACTCCCAAAGACACCAGCTTTTAAATGGTCTCCACCAGGTAAATTCACCATATTTCAAATTTGTTTCAAAACATTTTGAGAAAAACAACATGACAGAAAATACTCATGTCAACGCACGCTTACGTTTAAGAAATTTGACATTTGACAAGAACAAAAGCCTAAGAACAAAAGACTGTAGCTTAAGCTATTTCTTTAACAGGTAATCACAAACTAGTCCCGAACAGTTGCTTTCCAGGGAGTAAAGGTGTCAGGGGGTACTTTAAATCTTTCATAACTGTCTCACTGAAATTTTGGCGTCTCTTGACTTGTTTTGTCGTTACATTGTCATTATGTAGTTACATCAAAAGGCGTATATTGAATAACGTCATTTTGTTCTGGCATAGAAATACGAAATTTCTATGTACTATGTACGTAAATACGTATTTCTATGGTTCTGGGGATTATTTTTCAGGGGTTGTCATTTTAAAGTTGCATCATCATCACTTTTTTTGGTTTTGTTCTTTTTAAGGTTTGCAAGAAATATGAAGAATTTCATGAAGAATTGAAACGAACAATCTCAAACAGCCAGTGTAATGTGATTGAGGAACAATCTGCCATTGTAATTAAAGAAAGCAGAGTAGAAAATCAAACATCATAACATTTTTATTGATTTTAATGACTCATGCTTTTGTTGTGAAGTACCTTTCAGAACGCTTGTAAGGCCTGGTTCAAACCTGATGATTACGACGCCAGGCGTTTATGACGATTACGATGATTACAGTAAATTTTAATCGTCGTAATCAGGTCTGAACCAGGCCTAATGGACCATACAGTGTCGTATTTCCTGTGATAAAAGACAGAGGTTATAAAGTTCATTATAAACCCTAACATTGGTGTGCAAAGTTAGAGGAAGACATTTCTTTCAAAATGCCGTGTATTAAACTTTACACATACTTTTTAGGATACAAGGCTTTATAGAACTCAAAAAGTACACCAGAAAAATATGCGATTGTCTGCTGGTTGCCAAAAATCATTGCAGGGAATATTGTTGAACCAATTCTGCAAGAATTAATGATGGGTAAACAGATGCTATTACACGCTTGTCTGCGAATTTCCTACATTGGATATCCCTGATTTTTCAAGATTTCACATTCTGAAAGAACAAGGTCCAAGGCCAATTTCTATTCTCAATTTCGGGGTAATTATGATTATAAAGGTGTAGACGAACATGAAATAGACTTAAAACTATGAACGTTTACAAATTATCATGAATAAAAAAAACAACGAACTCCTAACCTTCGTTGTATTATCAATGATTTTCCAAAAATTTTAGCAAATTTCTGTGACCTTTGTCCCTAATGTTTTGGAGAATGTTTGAACCCCTAACTTTAATTCAATTTGGCAAATACCATTTATTATTACCTTCAGGCTTGAATGCCTGGTACGTAAGCAAGCAGCGTATTATGACGTATTTAACACGATGGTTAAAGTTTATTCATTCTAATTATTTTATAGTGCGGCACAAAGAAATAACCAACCAACTAAGCGAAGAAAGGGTATTATAACAGACAAGTTCAAAGCTAAATTCAATAGGTCGGTTTTTTCATGTTTATTGCGGCAGCAGCGAAATTGAATACCGATTAAAACCCCTTTGGACTACTTCCTCCACTACTTCGGCCGAAATGGCAATTTAGTCTACGAGTTTATTTTTTTTATTATTTATTTATTGGTCATCGCGATAGCAGCTGATCTTTCATTAGCGTTGTATGTCTGTCCGTCCGTAATTCCAAGATTTTGTGTCCTCAATTACAGGCTGACGTCAGTTGTAGGCGCAATCAGAGGCTATTTTCTAACTATTGTTGTTGTATGATGCTCACAATTGCGTAACCACCCGTAACTAAAGATTGCCGAAAAAATTTGAAATCAGCACACCTTTCCCAGAATGCTTTTATATGACTTCTTTTGAGAACATTTCCCAAAGACATATCAATGCACAAGTTCAGCATTATGTTGTACCTATTCTTGTGTGTTCTGCTTACGTGACATATGAACATCTTCTCGGACTGATCCACTCGCTTGGTATAGATAACATTTCAGTAAACAATTATGTCGTTCGGTTAGAATATTTCTATTTAGAACGTAAGATCTAAATAAATAAATAAACAATATCCATACAATACAAACACAATATAAACACAATAGTCCTACATCTCCCCCCCAGATTGTTAACAACGTTATGGCACAATCGCAACCTCGTTCCCAGGGCTTCTTCGAAACGAAAGAAAGCCCTGGCACAGGCTGGTCCATTATAAAATCTGATTGGCTAATGAATTTAAATCATTTTTTTCCAATGCAAATTGAATTCTTGAAAACAAACGGCTGACATCTTCCATTATAACTCGCCGTTTGTTTTTGAAGCACGGAGGCCCTAAAAAGACCGCTGAGTGAAAAAAATCACCCGTATTTTGGGTGATTTTTTATCGGCCTGTGCCAGGGCTTTCTTTCGTTTCGAAGAAGCCCTGGGAACGAGGTTGGGCACAATCGATATATCGACATATAGTGCCCAAGTATGTACAAGTTCTATCTTAATAAACAGTGAACGTTCAACCACAAGTTCATGGGCTGGGTGCAACGTACTGTCCCGTTTCAGGTTCGTAAACTCAACGAGCGTGTTTTGTTCTTGTGGATCGACGGAGGGTCTGTTTTCCAGCAGCTGGCTTAGCAAACTCTGGCTCCACGTTTGCAGCCGGAGATCGATGTGAACCCATTGAGTCACTTTCATGATCCCGTAGCTCTACAGGGGGTGATGAACGGGCAGGTGAAACAGGTGCAGATGGTGTTAAAAGTTGCGGCAAAGAAGATAGAAGTTCATGTGGTGCTGCCGCTGCTTGAATATCTGGTTCCCCAGGAGGCTCGTTTAAGATGACGAGTGTGTGTCGTTTCAGCTCCCGCAAGCTTGGTGGCTACTGGAATGGTTTGGTGGCAGTAGGGACGACTTCAACGAGGCGAAGGAAACGTCTATTGCGAAGCGTAACTCTTCCAGTGCCAGCAACTTTAATAAGATATTGGTCGTTGTCCTTGATTTCGATGGCGACAATAGTATGATCCCATCTCTTTAGTGCATTTCCTGTCTGGTTTTGGATGAAAACACTATCCCCAAGTTGTTTATTTTTATTTATTTATTTCTGAATCTTTATACAGGATAAAAACTAAAGTATTTACAAATATATACAATATATACAGCAATACTTCCTTCCAAGTTTGTCCTGTTTTTAAGAAAAAGAAAAAGAACAAGGCACAAGACTAAAAAGACTAACATTTTATTAAAATACATAATCAATTGTAAGTTATAATACAGCTTGTCACATAAATCGACGAATGCAAAAATGAAGGTTAGGATAGATAGATAGATGGCGCACGCTGTATTATTACTTTAAAATCAAAAACGGTGTTCAGAGAGAGAAGACTGAAATTCAGCCAGGTTGTTTTTCAGTCTTATCTCTCGTAGGAGGCTATTGAACAATTTAGCACCGCTGAAATAAAAACTTTGTCTAGCAACTTCCAGTTTAACTGATTTTAGTTTAATCATATGATTGTTATTTCGAGTACACCGGCCATGTTTAGATATTTCAAAGTATCTGTTAAAGGTGTGGCTTCCAGTTTTCTCACCAAGACATTTCTTTACTAACATACAATTTTGTTTGTTCACTTCTTGGAAGACATTTTTGACATTTCTACCAAGTGTTATCGCAGTCGCTCGACGGGTGAGTGAGGACAAACGTTCTTTCTGAGCATTGGTAAACCCTGACTTTACTGGACCCGAATAAATCAACAGTGGCAGTATCATCATGTTATAAATCTTTGTCGCAGCATCGATGTTTAACAAGTTAGGAACACTCTGGAGTAGACGTAGTCGACTGCAAGTAAGTTTGTAGGAACGGTTAAAATTTGTATTGAGTGACAAGTTGAAATCAAAGATGTTACCAAGTTCATTCTTACTACAGTACTTTCCAACTTTCTGCATTTCTCATTCAAAACACACTCGATATTATCAGCATTGTTGCCACCATAGAAGAGAACCGTATCATCTGCATACTTTATAACACTAGCATTGACATGATCTACAAGATCATTGAAGAAAATAATGAAGAGTAGGGGCCCAAGGATGGACCCCTGTGGAACACCACAGTATATAGGGTCTGGATTTGATAAGGTATTCTTTTTCTCAACCACTTGTAGTCTACCGAAAAGATAATCAATGAATCATTCCAACTCTCGACCGGATACACCATACGTTTTCAGCTTGTCAATCAAAAGGCTATGACCAATGGTGTCAAAAGCCTTTGATAAATCCAGGTAAATTACTCCTACCATATTTCCATTATCAAGTTCGTTTCGAATGTGGTCACACAAGAGTGTTGACGCCATTTTACGGAAACCGTATTGACTCTCTGATAAAAGTCCATTTCTTTCCGAGTAAGACAACAGCTGAGAATGTATCGATTTTTCCAGAATTTTTGAGAGGACGGGTAGCACTGATATGGGACGATACTTTTGTGGTAAGTCAGGGTTTCCAGATTTGAAGATTGGTGTGACTCTGGCAGACTTCCACAAAGTTGGCACAGTGCTTGTATCAATCGACAGGTTGAGAATGAAGCATAGTGGCGTGGAGATGTGAGCTGCACTGTCCTTCAATAAACGTGCGGGAAGTTGATCCAGGCCAGTTGCTTTGTTACGTTTTAGCAGATGAAGTTCTTTTTCAACAAACGATCTTGAGATGCAGTTTATGGAGAAACGCTGTGTAGTACGAATAGCAGGTACCTTTCTTGGCTGCCAAACAAAGTCAGTGAGTGGAAACTAGGCTCTTTTGAGTGTTGATATAGCTGTTTTGAAGTATTCACTGAACTTTTGCACTCTTTCTTTTGTTGTATTGATGCTGATTGAATTTTCAGTGTTAATAGTTTTTGTTGGAAAAATCTGTTTGATTGTTGACTAAAACTTTTTAGGAGTGTCTGAGTTTTCATTTAGCATGTTTCGATGAAAATGAGCTTTACTCTGGCGAATGTCATTTGTACATTTATTTCGAAGTTTCTTATAAGATAGCCATTCAGCATTTCTCTTAAACCTTCGTGCTTTTCGTAATAACGTGTCCCTGTCAGACATTTGTTTTCGAAGTTCTTTTAAGCGGTTTCATAGATCGGGAATGTTCGGAAAGTGATTGCATTGTCCTTGAATATCGGTCTCCCAATGTTGTTTCTGGCTACTCAGTTGGGAGTTGTTGAAGCAAACGACGTTCAGGGTGTCCCTCAGTTGACGACCAAAAAGGATTTGGGCAGATGACAGCTTACAGGTGGCGTCGGGAATTTTTTGTTGGGTCAGCAGTGCCCAGACGACGCGATCAGTGTCCAGTTCCCCATAAGGACCAACATTGTCAATAAAGAGTCTTTTGGTTGCTTTAACTGCAAGCTCTGCGCGACCATTAGACGACGGGAGTTTGACTGATAACGTGTTCGATGATGCAAACCCCAGCGCTAAAGGAAATCATCCGTCTCTGAGGCCATAAATTCAGGGCCACTATCACTTGTCATTTCGATTGGTACACCAAACATCGCAAAAAGTTCTCTTAGTGGCTTGCATAGGCCAGCTGATCCACTGCTGCTAGAGCTTGCTTTAATGAGACTCTGTTTGGTCCAGCCCGACAGACGATTGGGTGCCACAAGATAATACCAGCCCTTCAGGTAGAAGTAATCACAGACAATCGCCTCAAACGGGGTGGTGGGAATGCAAGGTTCGATGGGTGGAGGCTTGGCGTGAGATAGTGCCATCCGGTTGCAGGTGCTACAGGTGGCTCGTACATTCTGAATGTCCTTAGTGATTCCAGGCCAGAACACAGATTACTTAGCACGCCCATTCATTCCAGTTGTACCTTGATGTGCGGCATGTAGGGATTGAAGCACCTCCAATCGTAGTGGTTAAGGCATGACGACCCGACCTTTCATCATGACAACGTCGTCGACAACCCAGAAGTCACTGCGATGATCCGAATAGGCCTGGAAGTGCTGGCTGAGGGCTGGTTTCTCTGATGGAAACCCGTTTTCAATGGTCATAACGAGCTCCTAGGAGGTTTGGTTGAGTGTGGCTGCCTTCTTTAGGACTTTCCACGTGATGGCTCGGATATTTTTTATTTCCGACAAGATCCGAGTCCGGGTCAATGTCTGTGTCACTGTCAGAGGAAGGAGGCTGTGTTGGGTTACGTAAAGTCGCATCAGAAAAATAGTTGCTGCTCCCGGCCTTGTGCACGACTTTGAATCTCCAAGGTAAGGTCTGTTGCTTTTAAGTCGAAGTAACCGGGAATTGCTGATCTCATCCAAAGTTCGATCCCCGAACAGTTTCGTTAGTGGCTTGTGGTCAGTGACTATGATCAAGTTGTCACAATCCTGCATGAAGAATTTTGACTGTTCTAATGCCCAGGCAATTGCCAATGCCTCTCCCTCGACAGGTGCATAGCGACTTTCAGATGACTCGAGGAATCAAGGATCTGCGAGGGTTATTCTCCATCCATCATCACAGCAGCTGGGGAGGTCTGATTTGCAATTGCGGCGCTCTTGGGATAGCTAAAACCCGATTCCGGTCTTGGACCAGTCTGGCCTCAGGCAGGTCAGTCAATTCATGTCGTAAATCTCCACACCCTCCTTGATGGCATCTACAATAGTTACCTTTGAAAGCTGAAAGGCAGTCTCCAGTTCAGCTAACCAGTAGAATTTTGACTTGGAGCTAAGCAATGGTGTGAATGGTAGCATCAGCTCTGCAATAGTGAGCTACCAGCCCAAACCACGATCGGATGTCACTAAATTTTGTCGGTGTTGGGAAGTCTCGGATTACAGAGATGTATTTGTCCAATGGGCCAATGTCATTCTCCGTCACTAGGATCCTCACGCTAGCGGAATTGGAATTTTGATCTGTTCAGGACTACACCATTCTTGCCTAGGAGAATCAGGAACTCTATACCTCTCCACCAATCCACCTGCAAGTCCTGGTCCCACATGGTGTTATCATCAACGCATTTCGTCTTCCTGGGTACGTCAATGATTATTTTGTCATACCGTCTGGCATAGCCATCGCCGCTAGCTTTACCACCTTGTGGTGTCATTATGTATCTTAAGCGTCCCCATTGGGTGATAAAGGTCGTAAGAGGTCGATCTTCTAGACGAGGGGAAACAGAATGATATCCATTCCAGGCATCGGTTAAGGTCTGCCATGTCAGCGGAGGGATGGTTCTAGCTTGTTGAAAGGGTGGCTTTACATAATGGGTTTCTCTGAGACAATGTTTATTGAGTGGCGAGAGATCAACCATCCTTCTAGGTGTTGCATTGTTCTTTCTGGGAAGGGCCATGCGAGGACACCAGAGAGTGAGCTCACCTATTGGTACCTTCTCGAGTACCCCTAGGGAAATGTCCTCCATGATGTGCCGTTTCACTTCCGCCTCCCAGTGCAGAGGGATTTGTGCAGGGGTATGAACGGCAACTGGAGTAGCATCCGGGTCAACGTGGAGATGAACGTCAGGACTGTCATTCCTAGTAGTTGCTGGTGGGGACATTTGTTGAAAGTAGATGTGGCAAAACGATCGATCAACCATTCCTTGTGCATATTTCTTTTGTTTGTAGCAACTATTTTCTGTTATTTTTAGTTAAGATTATGATGATTGTAATACAACGTCTGAATTCGCTAATTGGAGCAAGAATTAATTGAGACATTGTGCGGTTACACATGATTGGTTGCACTTGTATTTTAAACAATCAGCAACTGCTTGGCATGAGATCGTCATTAGACTTCATGCAAGGCTCACATAATTGGTCGAAACGAAACTTCACCTCCGATATCGAAAATAGTAACTGAAATTTGTAGCTTAAATACAATCGATTAAAATATCAAAGTTGCTGTAGGTGTTCTTGCCCATATCATTTCTGTTAATGTATCTCGTATAACCAGATGTACCTTCCATGGCATGATGCTACCACAAAACTCTTGCGGCTTATACAGAAAAGGCTTTAATTGATTGCTATACGTGTGACCTGGTGTTCTTTGAATACGTTTACCGATGATTCATTCCTTGCCACTATGCTTTTATATGAATTTGACCTTGATATTTAGTTAAGGTGACTTCCTGTCAACGAATCAATTACAAAACAATGCGCATGTCACGACTGTTTACTTGTGCGGCGAGAGCGAATCTTATTGTGAGCATGCGCAATAGAAGCAAGACTGGAATAGGAGAAGAAACAGCCAAATGGCGGTTGTACAAGTTTTACTTGTGTTTACCTTTTCAGGTTATTCAATTGGTAATCTAGAATAACAAACCCAGTTTAATATTGGAAATGATTACCTAATGATGGAACTTGTAATTCGTAAATTTATTTTGAAGAAAAATCGAGGAAGAATATAAAATTTCGTCAACAAACATTATGTGTTCGACATGTAAATTTTACTGAATTTCTACCTACCTAATCATAGACAAAACGAAATTTCTTTGAATTACTACTATATGTATGTGATTCTTCCATCTCTTATCTAATATTTTTTAAGATCTCTTGGTTGTGTCTGTTTTTTATTCAATTTTCAGAGCTCCATTGTGGCCCACCAATTAAAGTCAATATCACAAATATGTGGTGTTGATGTCATCCGACTGACCTGTTTTGTGCCATCTTTTTATGTAATTCTTGTCAGAGGCCATGGAAATTTTGAACACTGAGTCAAAAATTCTGTCTCTACAAAAATTTGTTCATTGTAGTAGTATCGTCCTCTAGTTGAATTGTTGAATACAGGAGGTAGAAAATAGATTAAGTTCTACGTTACTTCTGTATTTTTGCCAAACTGACTCTACTACATCATCACTACTACATTTTTGAAAGTCATCTATACCCATTTGAGCCAATGAAACTATTCAGTGACCTGAAGTATCCCCCAAAATCGAAATTAACAAAGAATAATATTCAGGTCTTCAAGAGTTTCTTGTATTCAATATCCAGTTTCATTACAGTTAAAAAAAAAAACAGATACAAGCTTGAAATTTATTGTACGTTGAAATATTCTCTTTAGGCTTTTAGAAAAACCCAACACCAAAGCCAGGAAAATTCATTATCACATGAAAATCCTTAACACAAATTTGACGGTAAAATCAGTCAAAATTTGCTATACCTGTGCTAAACAGCAACACAAACATCAACTTCTGTAGATGTAAACTGATGAAAGGTGAGCTTCAAGTTTCCCAGAATATTTTTTGCCAGCTTCCATTTACCTCATGCATATTTATTTATTGATTTTTGCCATCTGAAAAAACGTCTTTTTCTCATTCTTGCTGGGCGTCGCGAATTTTGAACTATCGAACTGCGCATGCTCAGTTTCCCAAAAAGTTTTCAACTATGGCTTTTTTATTGAAACAACGTCATACGTGTGTGGACAAGCCATGCTTTTTCTTGCTTAAACACCTGGGCTCCTGGATGCTAAAGTCGCTAAAAAGTGTCTCAAATAAAAACGCCCATAACTTTCTTTTAAAAAAATTGACAGCTCAACAAAACAACTTGTGACTGAAAGCTAAATGATAAAGCTAAAATAAAAGTAATTTTAAAGAATTTCTGATGTTGAATTTTTATATTATATGAATTCATTGACAAATGCGAAACAAGAATAAACATTTTCGGACACTTTTATGCGTAAAACATTTACTAGCCTTTGCCATATATTTCGGGCGTCCTTAGAGACTAAAACTATGACCCCCTAATATTTATTTCATGTCTAGGCACGGCGTAGTCCTTATGGAACATGGTAACATCACAGCATTTTAAGTTCAAACACTGAAAATTTCCTAATTCGTTTCCATTGTGAAAATACTACTATATCACAAGTGGTTTTAATATGTCTTTGTTTTGGGCGAATGAATTTAAAAGTTTCACCAACCCCTTATAAACCTAACAGATACTAACCAAGCTGTCTTTTAGAAAGCTAGTCTTTTCTTTGTAGAGTGATCATAATCTTTTGATATATGTGCATACGGCTTATGGACCTTATGGCTTATGGACCTCTTTTTTCATTTCAAATAACTTTGAATAAGTTCTCTAATTGAATAGTAGGAAGAGTTTCATAACAAAACGAATATTCTCACAGCTATTTAAAACTGTAATCAAAGTAATTTCAAAGAAAGTAAATACAACATTGCATTGTGGTAGTTGTAAATACAACATTGGCATTGTGGTAGTTGTAAATACAACATTGGCATTGTGGTAGTTGTAATATGTTTTGTAGGTAGTATATTATAGGGATGATTTATCGATCAGTTTTCGTTTTCATCAAAGATATTCTAAGAGCTCATAATAGTTTTTTTTCACACTTGTATCCCGTGTAAAAATTTTATATTTGTTTTAATCTAAGGAGTTTACAGTTTTGTTAAAATATTTTTACACTGGTAACCTCACACACAACCTTCTGACAAACGTTTTTACTGCCACTACGGTGAAAAAATAAGGAAAATGTCTTGGAAAAATGCAATTTAATTTTTAATGGTAAAGTCAAAGCTTAAATTTGTTTATTGTTTTCTAAATTGCTGTCATTGTTTCAAAAAATCTTTTCTTTTCATTCATTTAATCGAGCATTAAAAATTTAATTACATTTCTTCAAGACATTTTCCTTATTTTTTCACCACTTTTTCTTTTTTTTTTACGAACATATACTGTAATAATGTTTTTAAAACTGTTCCTAATTAAAATGTTTACTTCATCAGTGGGCAAAATTGTCAAAAAGTCACTGCGACGAAAAGCATCTTTTTTGAAATCGTGTGCATATTTCTATAGAAATGCGCTCCTTCGCAAAGGTTAGTTAAAAAATGTGCCGGCTGGGTAGCCGACGATGAATCATAAAAAACTGAAATATCTTTTGAATATGAAATAATATACATTGCTGGTCCAAATCATTTTAATAAACTCAATCAACAATGCTTTTACCTGATGAATTATGGAAAAAGGTTTACATTAACCACTTTTTCCTTTTTTCCGAAAATATACTTGCCGAAAGAACTTGGAGATGGCTTTTCATCGATGCAAATAATATTTTGAAATTCGGTATATTCATTTAAAAACTTCGCTTTAAAATTTCCGTTTCCAACATTATGAAACACACTGTACAAACGGAATACAAACCCTAACTGCTTTCCGCACTAAACAATTAGTATTTTTGATATAACATCTTTCATATTTCGCCAGGTGTTTACAACGATTTTGACAAATACAAAAGTGATCACGTAAAGACGATTACGACGATTACACTGAATTTTAATTGTCGTAATCACCAGGTCTCGACAGAAAAGACAAATCGCGTAGACACACGTTGACCATTACAAGCGTGAATGGTCTGGTTTTGTTGTCATGCTATAGCAGTTGTTGTGTGGATAGTTTTGTTGTCATGCTATAGCAGTTGATGTGTGGATAGTTTTGTTGTCATGCTATAGCAGTTGATGTGTGGATAGTTTTGTTGTCATGCTATAGCAGTTGATGTGTGGATAGTTTTGTTGTCATGCTATAGCAGTTGTTGTGTGGATAGTTTTGTTGTCATGCTATAGCAGTTGATGTGTGGATAGTTTTGTTGTCATGCTATAGCAGTTGTTGTGTGGATAGTTTTGTTGTCATGCTATAGCAGTTGATGTGTGGATAGTTTTGTTGTCATGCTATAGCAGTTGATGTGTGGATAGTTTTGTTGTCATGCTATAGCAGTTGATGTGTGGATAGTTTTGTTGTCATGCTATAGCAGTTGATGTGTAGTTTGCACATTTTTGAAACGTAAGTGTTTTTAAAACTGTTCTTAATTAAAATGTTTACTTCATCAGTGGGTAAAATTGTCAAAAAGTCACTGCGACGAAAAGCATTTTTATTGAAATCGTGTGCATATTTCTATAGAAACACGCTCCTTCGCAAAGATTAGTTAGCAAACGTGCCGGCTGAGTAGCCGACGATCAATCATAAAAAAACTGAAATATATATATACATTGCTGGTCCAAATCAATTTAATCAACTCAATCAACAATGCTTTTACCTGATGAATTATGGAAAAAGGTTTAAAAATTCATCCAGCTGTTTTCAGACAGACAGATTGTTGTTTCATGTTTATTCTGTAATTAGTGTAAACGTTAAGGTGTTTCCAAAATAGACTGATTCTTGTTCAGTGTTTGTTTGTTTGTTTGTTTGTTTGTGTCACACGAAAGAAAGAAGATGCTGTCCAAAATGTTTTACGAAGAATTTTTCATTTATTTGTTGGTTCCATTGTTTATCCTCCTATCAACTATAAAATGTAGGTTACTTGGTTTTAATTTGCTTTTATATTATATTTAAAACTATTATATTATTATCATTAAGTGAATATTATTATCATTAAGAGAATCGTGAAAAACATTCTAAAAACCGAACGGCAGTTAACTCAGTTGTTTCTTGTTATCTCGGACAAAACCTTTGTCTTATCAGTATTTACAGTCTTGCTAACTAGGATCTGTCCTGCTATCTCAAACTCTGCAATCTGGAAGTAATTTTGTGTCCTCAGCCATAAATTGCGGTCTGGAACATATCTGATCCATTGAGATTGACATTGCGGAAATCTATTGCACAATCTCTAAATGTGATATATTATTGCGCCCGTTAGGTCGCTTTATAGTCTGCCGCGCGCGCGTATTTTGCAGGAGTTCACCACAAAAAATCTCGAGTTGATCAGAATTTTAACTCGATTGCTCAAATTTTACTGTGTGTCGATGTCCCAAAACACGCTGGTTAAACACACACTTAATTTTTATTATAAAGGTTCATCAACACTGACATAATATATTCTTTTGTAGCTTTTGGAAACAAGCTTTGTTTATTGTTCAGAAGAAAGAGTTTTTTTTTAAAAAAAGAAAAGATATTATGGTTTCATTCTATTTATTTATTCCCAATGAAAAATAAAAAACTTGTACATAAAAAAGTACAAGTTGAGCTGTCACTGTTCTTCTATAAACACATTTTCGGTATAACAATGATATGGTTTTGTTTGTTAAAACTCATCGTTATAAAATTTTTACTAATCAAACAACAAAATAATTCGTAACTTGCGTATTTCTAAATAATTGTTTCCACAAGAATGCGTCTCCCTATACACCTTTCCCGAAACCGTTTTTATATGTTGTTTTCTTGCTATATTGTCCATACGGGCCTCGTTTTGATGTACTCTTTTGTTATCTGGTATTTATTAAGTTATAGATTTTGATAATTAACAAACCGCAGTGGGAAAATTTTCGGTAATTATAAGCACAGAGACGAGGCCCGTATGGATAACTCAGCCAAAATATAGTATATAAACATGAATTCGGGAAAGGTGTATTATACTTTAATAATCAATATAGCCAACGTGAGTTACTTGCCAAACTTTAGCAAATACCGAAGTCTTGGATTATTCTTCCACTGGATAGTTATCGGAATAATCCAAAAGTGAATTGGATTTGAGGTACCTTATCGGCCCTTTTTACGCCGGCCCTAATTTAACGCCGGCCCTTTTTACGCCGGCCCATATTCCGCCACCACAAGATTTTGTTTTAACGCCACTTAGGGCCGTTATTTACGCCTCAAAAGTAAAAAAGAAAAAAAAAATTTTAAGCACTATCTTTCACTTTTTCTGTTCAAATTTTAACTTATACTACAAATGTCTTCTAATATATATCATCTAATACATCGTAAGACTTAATCTATTACAGCTATTTCGTCCTCTTTTTCATTAATGCTTCATTATTTTCTCTAATTCCCTCATCGTCATCTGATTCTACCTCTATTTCTGCTTCAACTTCTCCTTCATCTGACTCTTCATTGTCTCCAAAGAGTTCTTTCACATCTAAAGTTTGTTTCATTTTTTCAAATCCAAATTTCAACTTTAAAAAATAACGCCGATTTTTTGAAAAATTTCCATTTTTTGTCCCTTTTTACGCCGGCCCTTTTTACGCCGCGCACCAAAATTAACGCCACATTAGGGCCGGCGTAAAAAGGGCCGACAAGGTAACACATTGTTTTGAAAAGTTGAGGTGGATTATTTCGGCGCGAGAAAGTAGCCGTTTCTACTTAAATAATTCTCCGTGAAAGAAATGTGGCATATCATAACCTAATACATGTCTAGATCATGTCTAGAGCCTGTTACGGGCGCATTTATAGTGGAAGCTACTAGCTAGTTTCATTATACCGTTTTTAATAAAGATATGTTCAAACATATGTTTTTTCGCCTTGTTTACTCTTCACAAATGATTATACAACATCAAACTTATCTGTAATTGTGCATCGGATTAGTTTGCTTTGTTGTCATGCCAACAGTCAGACTGCACATAAATTTGTTTACAAAAAATGTAAGTGATATTGCGATTGAACGTTTCTGAAACTTTCTTAGACATGTTAGTGCTCAGTGCAAAAACGAATTTTCTAGGTCTGAATTTTACTTTATGGGAGTAAAACTTTATAACAGTCTCCCTCTTCAACTAAGAAATCTACATAGTTATCAACTTTATAAGCGGTTAAAAGGTTTTTAAAAGGTTCTAATTTGTATATATTTAATTTAATATCTGTATTTGTATTTAATAATGACTCGCCAATTTCTGATTTGGAGGAAGGCTTCCATTTTGCTTTATTTTCTGGTGCTTGTGAGTGTAACTTTTTGTGTTTAAGCTTTTGGTCCATGAATTTTCTTCAATTCACTTATTTTCTTATATTTTTTTCTTGTTTTTTTATGTAAACTTTTGGCTACCTTTTTTTGTTTTGAATCATAGTTTGAATCGCTTATTTCTGATGGATTTTTCGTTTTAAATTTTTATTTAGAAAATTTTTTTTTTATCTTGACTCTTTCATAAATTCTTTAACAAGTGTTATTTTGATTATAAAATACGTATCCTGGTTGCAGACATTTCTTTAATTTGTTGTAAATAATTATTGATATTACTTGGTAACAAAAAGTGACTATTCATTGTATTGTAAAACTTGTTCAACCATGGGCCTAGTTATTTTCAGTCTATTGCGGAGGCATTCAAAATAGTGAGAACTACTTGCTAGTATAAACGTTTTGGCTATTTTTTGTTTTGAATCAAAGTTTGTTACGCAGATTTCTAATGGATTTTTTGTTTTAATTTTTTTTTTAAATATGATATACCTTACACTATGCCACCCGGTTAGACTATTCGTTAAACTATTCGTTGTATTGTAAAACTTGTCCAACCATGGGTCTGCTTATTCTCAGACTATTGCGCGGGCTTTCATCATAGTGAGAACTACTTAATAATACTAGGTAACTACTAGATAATATTTCATGCGTGCGCAGTTATTTCAGTTTTTCTGTAAACAATAAAATAAAAACTATCACGGGGTGATTTTCACCGTATGATCAAAATTATCACGTCTAGCCGGGTTGAGACAATATTTTACGCGTGTACATTAATAAAAATGTTTATATACACAAAAACATAAAAAGTATGCCGGGATGATTTTCTCCCTGACAAGACCGGACAAAAATGTCATTTGATCGCAATGCAAAAACCGCCCCTGGACGATTTTCATCCCGCCCTGTCGTGATGAAAAACGCTATCAACTCCT
This sequence comes from Turritopsis dohrnii, assembly GCA_027922465.2. Classification (NCBI taxonomy): domain Eukaryota; kingdom Metazoa; phylum Cnidaria; class Hydrozoa; order Anthoathecata; family Oceaniidae; genus Turritopsis; species Turritopsis dohrnii. The sequence goes on along the minus strand of BQMF02000259.1, from coordinate 105,798 downwards.
TAATTACTTCAGAGTTTAAAGCCTTTTCTTGTATTAAAAGAAACATCATTACTTTGCACGCTTCTTTCAAGTGCTGTCATTTAATGAAGAGCGATGAATATAATTTTAAACTTTGAATATAAACCTTGGATCTCAGTAGACAAAACTCTTTGTTTTAAGTAGCAACTAAAGATTGCTCATACAGGGCCGCCAGATAACGATTTAGGGTGAGGGGGCCAAAACTGCGAAAAAAGGACCTTAATATATTTTGTTATGCTAGGGGGGCTCAGAACTCTTTCTCATGGCATGTCGATTCCAGATTGGTTATAGCTGGCAATTTGTGAATGCACCCACAGTAACATGCTGAAATTAGTTTTTCTTAGTTGTGTTATATAGCTTCTTTGAAATGTATGTCATCAAAATAAAACCTTCATGCAGGGACGGCGGCACAAATTTGAACCTGGTGTGGCTGAGTTTGTCGAAGGAGGATCCACCATGGTTGGGTCCGACGCGTAAGAAAATTTTGAAATTACACCTTCCAGATTGGCTTAGAAAGCACTTTCAGGACAATAATTCGACTTCAAATATCAAAGTATATTTCAGTAAAATTTATAAAGGGAAGAGTCGTTCCTTAACACTTAGTGACACATAAATAAAACGTCAAAACGTCATTATCTAACAATAAGTAAATATAAGTCATACAAATTGATACCCAAAAAGTTGTCAAATGTCATAGCAAAACAGTAAAACCATTTTAAAATGTCTAAAATTCACAACGTCTTATATACACTAACTACAAACTACAATTGATGAGAAAATGAATTCGGAAAGTAAAACATTCATTTTCTCATCAATTGTAGTTTGTAGTTAGTGTATCTTATATACACGTTGTGAATTTTAGACATTTTAAAATGGTTTTACTGTTTTGCTTTTATATTTTAAACCTGAAGATGCTTGTTATAAGCGAAATATATCGTCAAAATAAATAATATAAACACACATGTTGGATTGTTGTTGACTCATTGAAAATTGTAACCACAATGTTGTACCTTATAAACTCTTAAAAGAATTTAGTCTCACAAATGATAATAACTGAAATGGAGAAAAAAATGCAAGCAATTATGAAAAGAGAAAAACTTCTTAAAGTTGTAAAAAGGACCAACCATTTATGGACAAAAAAGTGGGGGGGGGGGGGGGGGGGGGGGGGGGGGCCAAGGCCCCCCGGCCCCCCGTTATCTGGCGGCCCTGTCATAGGATGTACACAATTTTGTAGAAGCCCCCGTCTCACAATTTTTAATTTCGTGATGAGATATTAATTTTAGTGTTTTCTACAGTGTGTCCACGAGAAAGTGGGTCACTCATTTAAAACACAAATAACTTTTCGAATTTTCACCAATGCAATGAGGTTTTTATACCGTTGGAAAGAAGATTTTTTGAGCTTTCTAAATATTTGATCTTCTAAAATAGGGAAATTCATCATGTATTAACTTGCTATAACACCAAATTCTCAATGTATAACGTATGTTACAACGAAATTATAGTGAACTACCTTAACCAACTTTAAAAAACTTATTTCTTGTGGTGCACTTTGATTTTTTCGAAAAACACCAAAATTAGCCTACATTAAACATGTTAGCCATAGGTGCATAAGAATAGAAGCTGAATACAATAGTTTAAAATTAACACAGGATGTATATAATTGACACAAATACAGTATTATCACTTATCACTGATCTAATAAGCGCCCCTGTTAATCCAAAAATATTTTTATAAGCGCCCCCCTCTAATAAGCGCTGTCATCATTAAAAAAATGGACGACCAAGGCTTCTTAGTAGAATCATTACAGGCTTCATCAACAAGTATAGGAAAGAATTTATTTCTCTTTATTTCTATATTTGGTCAGATATCTAACTCCCACAATACTGATTCAGATCATTTTTGTTAATGTAAATGGTATTCCTTTTGTAGGTATCTCTTAACTCCAAATCACATCTACAATAATTGATGCTAGCTTACTTTCATTGGGTTGTACCCTTTCTTTCATTCAATTATCAATCGTGACATGCACTAGAACAAAATTAACAGAACACAAGGACCTTGTCAACACACCAAACATTTCTTTGGCTAAAGATAATTTCCCACCAAGAAAGAGTAGTTAGGTAATTTCACAACGAAAAAAAAATAATCCATAGCCATGGATAGATGCCATTTTAACTGAAATGACCATCCATCTGTTTTGTCTTCTTGAGCTCAAAAACATTGTCAAAAAATGATTTTAAATCCTGGGGAGAAGCTGTAGAAGACTTGTTAATGTGGGTTGTATCATCATCATCTTCAAGGCTTTCCCTAGCTTTGTCTGTAGAAGAGGAAAAACTCAAATGGGATGTTGAAAGTACATCAAAAGAAAAACTCAAATGGGATGTTGAAAATACATCAAAAGAAATTTCTTCAATCTTGTTTGTAAAAGCATGGACAACAATTCCTTCTAAGCTGAAAGTTTTCCTGAGTAATTCAGGAAAAGTTGAAGCTGTTTGAACCTTAGATCAGGTCCCTGCCGTTTCTTTCCTTTTATAAAGAAACCCAACAACCAACAGAACATAGTGATTATTGGAAAAGTACTTGTTGGATGCATAACGGATGCATGACTGGTGAAAATCCAAACAAACACAATAAAGAACACCAATTTTGTTCCTCGCAAGTTTGCATTGTTTCCTCATTAACCCTTTAAATATTTTCCTTTGATCTCCAGTAAATGTTTTAGCAACAGAGGATTTCCACTGTAAAATGCTATTAAGCAGAAGTTCTAATAATGTAAGAGCCCTTATAGCTGCCCTATAGCCCTTACTCACTGCTGAATTATTTCCAAATAGTGCTCACAACACCTAGCTATATGAACAGTCATCATCACAGAAAATTCTCGAAATAATTGTATATTAATACCCATTCCATGGCTGTGTTTCTTATAGAAATGGCTTTCTGTTTCTCACGTTTATCAGAGGCTTTTTGTTTTTCGCCATCAGCATTATGCTTTTCATCACTTTCCCTGGACAGTGCAATAAGTTATTCCATAAGTAGGTCAAATTCACTAGGTGGATCCCCTCCTCCCCCAGTAGTACGGTTCTATTTATTATTTTGCACTGTATATTTGCGAGAAATTGCTGTGAAATGATCTCGTGCAGATCTTGCAGTTACAGCAAACCCATCAAATAAATTTATAATTGTGGCTATGTGCTGCTATACATTTCCGCGCTCTCGTGATCCCACTTTATGAAAAGAAATGTCATTACCAGTCATTTCTCCCATCAAGATCTTTTGCATGATTCTATGCCATGGTACATGTAAACAATGAAATACCTTGATGATACATAAAATTTTAGTTTGAATTTTAAAAAAGGAGCTCTTGCTGACTTTCTCAAAGCACATAAACGGAGATAAAGAACAACACAAAAGCCATACCATGTGCTGATTTGTAAACTAAAACTGATTTTGTTATGGAAAATAAAGCTCCAAAGAAACAAACCTTCAAAACAAACCTTTTCTTTCCATCACCAACATGGTGAGCATCCATATTGCTTTCCATGTTTTGTTCGAATTCCAGACGGGATGAGAGCTAGGATTTTCAAGGTCTCTTCGCAACAAAGACGACGTTTGTTTTCATGGAACCCAGGCCTTTTTACCTTTGGGGAAACCCTAACTACTGTTTGAGTCATCTTTCTAAAACAGCCTATTTTAATTAGGTCAATATTGTTGATCTTAGTTTAACAGTATGGCAAATGAAAAAATTGAAGAACTGTTGTACGAAATTCGCTCAAATCAACACCAAATGCAATCGAAACAATGGGCAGGGGATATAAAAATCATATCAAATTAATTCAAACAGCTCATGCAAAAAGGAGTTGTCAGGAAAGCTTTGAAACTTATTGCCACAAGATGTCCAGTGGAACACTTCCACTTACAGATGAAACATTGGAATTTTTGAATTAAAGACATCCTGAAGATATGGTGATATTTTCCCTCAGAATTAAAAAAAATTATTTTCATCTCTACTGGCCTACTTGAGAAAAAACTTAAAATTGTAAGAAACTGTTTTTGGAACTCTGTTGATTAATCGCCACGCATAACACATGGGCAACTGTGTACAATAAAAGCCCTATTCAATTGGGAAAATTTTAAAAAATGTGTCATTTAAGGATTTGCAGTCTGACTTTTATGGGGATTTTATTTATTTATGGGGATTGAACATTAAGTAATGTAAGATATAAGTAAGGAAGGACTTATTTGTTGTATATCCATATAGGTACATTTGGTTCTTCACCTAGTAATTTGTATGATATAATTATCCCACAACAAACGATACTTACCTTAAGTTGAAGTTTGTTGGGAGTTTTATGAATAAATTATTCCCAGATGGATGAGTATAAAATGAGATAGAACGCGCAGCGGATTCAGGGTTTCACAGCAAATCTTACAGAAAAAATTTTGTACATGATGGATGAGTATAATGGGTGGTTGTAGGGTGGGCATTTTATACTCATCCATCTGGGAATAATTTATTCATAAAACTCCCAACAAACTTCAACTTAAGGTAAGTATCGTTTGTTGCGGGATAATTTTATTTCATAAATTATTCCCCAGACTCCTGACTATAAAATGAGATTTCACAGAGTACCAAAATTTTCTGTTTCACAAAACAGACAAAAAGAAAACATTCTTATATTACATGCTTCAGTTTTGTTTATAACACAAAAAATTACACTTTAGTGAGCTAAGCACTAAAAATTAAACCTGTTTAACTCAAAATTAACAAATAAAGTTTCATTTTGTAAGAATATTCATTAAGTTGACATCTTCCACGACCAATTTTTCGTAATGTTTCGCAAAAGTACGGGCGTTTGCCCAACCTGCGTATGATATCTGCAATCGGTAAATCATGCTGTTTAGCTTTTGAACTTGATGCAGATCTATTGGAGTGTGCAGAAAAAATATTAATATTAATACCAGCATTCCCCAACATAGATTTACACCATCTCGAAATGGTATCCTTAGAAACAACATTGTGAGGTTTTATAAAACTGATAAATAGGTTTTGGTTCTTTCTGATAGATTTTGTTTTTTCTATGTAGATTCTTAAATGTGAGACTACACAAAGCTTAGACTCTTCAAATTCTTTGAAAACAAGAGGTTGCATGTGCCTTGATGGTCTACTTTGTTTTATAACAGAAGTTATGGGGATGACAACTTTGCCTGGTTGATAAATGATATCATCTAGGGATATAGAATGTAAAGTTTGAATACGTTGGCCGCCTGACACTATAGCCATCAAACTAGCGAGTTTTTGTGTCAGTATTTTAAGTGATAAGTCTGTTAGATCGGGTAAAGATCGAAAATAATTGAACAATATATTAACATCCCATATGATATGATTTCTTGGAAAGGTCGGTCTGTTTTCAAAAACACCTTTCATAAATCTTTTAACTATAAGCAATTTTCCAAATGATTGATCCCCAATAGGTCTAATTAGACGAGATAGCACTTCTAGCATTCTTCATTTGATCAAAACTATAATTTTTGTTATATAATTCAGTGAGAAAATCTAATGCTTGTTGAATTGTGGGCTCAAAAGGGCTCATTGCATCCTTACAAAAAGAAAGCCACAATTTTATAACTGGTTCATATTGTTTTGTTGTACCGGACCTCCAACTACTCATGATCAAGTCCACAGTAGAATTAGAAAAACCTTGCCTTAAATATTCTTGCCTGATACAAGACATGCCAGAAGTCTCACTCGCTTCCAAATTGGATGCACTTCGTCCGGGCTCTCTGGCAAAATCAGCACCTTCTGACCCGGTGTTACTTTCGTTGGTTCTGAGACCTTCATTGCCATTAATGTTGTGTACCAAGTTTGTGATGGCCAATCGGGCACTACGATCAATGCCACTACTTTGTCCACTTTGATCTTTTGTAATACACGACCTACAAGGCTGAAAGGAGGAAAAAGATAAGGCATTTTAAATTTTGCCCAGTTTACACTAAAAGCATTAATATATTTGGCATTTGGATCAGGCCTGTATGATATGTAACATGATACTTGGTGATTTAGTCTATTTGCAAAACAATCAACATCTGGATAGAAATTCTGACTTTTGCAAATGCTATCGAAAATATCTTTATTTAACATCCAATTGCTATCCTTATAATCTTTTCTCGATTCAAGATCAGCAAGTATATTTTCTTTTCCTGGAATATAGGAACAGGTTACCCAAATATTGTTTTCTTGGCAAAAATTCCAGATGTTATGGCAAATACTGTCACAGAGAGTACTTTTACTACTTCCCATTTTATTTATGATGCCTATGGCAGTTTTGCTGTCTGATAATATTGTGATATGTTTATTTTCAAAATAGCTTAGAAAACTTTGAATTGTGAAATAGATTGCAAGCATTTCTTTTGCATTAATATGATAATCTTTTTCTTGATATGACCAGGAACCTCCAACACTCTTTTTGTCAAAGGTTCCTCCCCAGGCAAACTGTGAAGCATCAGTATAAATTGTTGCTTCAATTTTGGGGGGATGGATCCAATTTTGAATATCATTTACATTCTCTATCCACCATGTCAAGTCCTTATAACCATCTACTGATAAATTCATTAAAGCATCAAAATCCCCTAGATTTTCTTTTAGTGCTATTGCTTTATCCTTTTCAAGTTTCCTATAATGCAACGCCCCATATTTTGATGCAGGCAAAACTGAAATTATATGTCCAACCACTTTAGCTACATAACGTATGGAGGGTTGTTTTAATTTTCTCAATGTATTCAGATGCTTTTTAAGAGCTTCTGTACGTTTTTCAGTGAGAACTATGGTCATAGTTACAGAATTAATCACAAACCCCAAAAATATAATAGTTTGAGAAGGTATAAGTTGAGACTTGACAGGATGGACTACAAAGCCAAGTTTACAAAAAAGCTTTTGCTGCTGACAAAGTAGCTTCCAAGGCTTTTATGTATGTATTACCAGATTGAAGAAAATCATCAATGTATCCACAAATTGGATTACCATTGCGTCTAATTTCACTCATAGGAACAGTTGTCAACTTTGTAAATCTCCTAGGACAAGGCCCTAGTCCGTTGGGATAGCAAGTGTATTTGTATAACTTTCCTTTGCATTGAAATTTTAAGTAAGATTGATAACATTCTCTGATAGGGACACTGTAATAAGCATCTTTAAGATCTATCGATGTCATAAAATCATTCTTATTGATCATCAATAATGCATCCTTTATGGTTTGCATCTTGAAATGCACATATTTTATATTTTCGCTCACTTTCTTTAAGTCTAGTTCCTCCATCAGATTTTGGAGTTGTGAATATGGGAGAAACATATTCTTTTTCTTCATGGCAACACTCAACAAATATGCCTTTTACAATCATTTTTTGAAGTTCTAAGCTAACCAAATTTTCTTGATCATCTTTATACTGATTAAAACTGAAGTGTTTAACAGGAGGCTCCACTTCAAATTCGATAGTATCCCCATGTTTAATAGTATCTAAAATGTGTTTACACTTTTCCAGCCTTCATAAAATTTACAAAGTTGACCCCTTTTGAAATTGTTCACTCTAATAGAACATTCATTTAGGAAATAGCTTACCTCATTTTCTAACTGTTGCTGGGAATGTGACACCATTTCATGATTTTCTTCAGAATTGCACCGTACAGCTAAGGTAGATTGCATTTCAACTTCTGAGGTTGTGGGTGTCTTGATAATAGGTGAATAAGCTGTTAATGGTTTGTTCTTGGTTTGGATAGAGTGGAGGAGGACATCCCCCTCCGGCCTTTGCCTAAAAAAGGCATACGATTATTCCTGTTGTAAGGCTCAGATCGATAGGAATTGTTCCTATTATAATGGCCTTTAAATTTAAAATTATTGCCTCGAAGTTTATTTCGCAAAGTTATATCCTTAATATTCTCAGAAAGATGGTCTCCAAAAAGTTTATCTGAAGCTTTATCTTTTCTCTCATTATTGTTAATTGACACTAAATCTTTGAATTCATTTTTCAAAACAGATTTTATGAACAATTTTCTTTTTAAAGAGATTTCATCCGAGGCATGTCCCAAGAGACTGATAATATCAGTAGACTTTTGAACAATGGCTTGTTTTTCAATTTTTGAATCTAAAACATCTTTAGTTAATGATATAACTCCACTAACTGCAGCAATTATATTTCTTTGTATCATGCTCATACGAACATCAGCTCTTTTTTGAAAACTATTAAGTAGTTGCCAAATTTCAACATTAAGTTTCGGTGTGGGTAAATTACAATTTTCTGGTACAGGAAAAGATTCTCGAAGAATTTTGACATCATCTTTCTCCTTTTTAGAGAAAAAACTTTTATCAATAATATGTGCCCAGTCTGCAGAAAATCCCCCCCCCCCCTTTAGATTCAGCAGATGAAAGAATTTTAATCTTAGAAAAAACATTAGATTTAGTGTGAGTCTCTGCTGCCACAATACTTATGCCATCGTCAGGGTCAATATTTCCTTCGTCATCATCATATGCTTCACCATGTGAAGCATACAAGTCAATAAAGTCATCGTCATAATATTCCTCGTTTGCTGTGTCTCTCTGAGGAGAAGTAACTATTTTTCCCTGCTGAGAGGTGCTGTTGATGTTATTAGCAGCTTTTAACGAGGATATTTCTGTTTGGAGTGTTTCAAGAAGGTCCAATACAGATTCAGAAGTTATTTCATTAGTAATATTCTCCTCTGAAGCAGGAAGAGGATTTTCTTGAATGGAAGACATTAATAATAATAACAGAAAGGAAAAAACACTTAGCTGATTTTCAAATTCGTGCTCATGTGTCACTGCTTGAGTCGCCCTGTTTTGTCCTCTGCTCGTCGTGAACTGAATCCGCTGCGCGTTCTATCTCATTTTATACTCAGGAGTCTGGGGAATAATTTATGAAATAAAACGTGTATTCATCGCATTAAAATTTATTTTTTTAAAATTTCATGCATAGATCATGATTGTCGTTCACTTTACGTATCAAACAATGGTACCGATATCAACGCTTGTGGTGATATTTCTCGTCCATGCCAAACCATTAACTACGCATTCAGGGAGCAGGTCGGATCAAATGATACCGTGGTTTTGATGAATCATAACTGTGATGAGTATGTGGTAAATGAAACCGTAGTCCTGTCTCATTCTTTTGTGTATATCAGAGGAACTGTCCAAAACGGTTGTCGTCCAGCAGTAAAAGTACATGTTTCTATGCAATTTCTATTTGATATCGAAGCCAATTTAACATATTTGTATTTATCCTTTGATGGTTTAAACTTTCAGGACATTGAATTGCTTTCAAGTGGTAAGCAAGAATCCATTTCTGTTAGAATTACGAACTGTTTATTGAAGCGTAAATCCTCATCCTTATCTTCCGTATATTGCATCAAAGTTGATAATCTAAAACCAAACTCTACATTTGATATTTATGTTTACAATTGCTCTTTTATATCATGCAGTATACTGGTATTAGGTGACAGTAATCAAGATGGTAATGTGACAATAAGCCATTCCATGTTTTCAAGTAACTCAACGATCAGAATACATAAGGCAAATTCATTAAGTATTCGTAAAACGATATTCCGAGATACCGATTTTAATCCAAATCAATTATTAGAAACAATGGACATGCAACATGTTCTACTCATCGACGTCATTTTGGAAAACTTGCATTACAAGGACACGATATTACGATTGTTATACGTATGGAATGTAACAATTGCAAGGCTGAGGATTGAAAATATATCTTCATATGACGTAATCTATTCTAGACAATCATCGCTCATAATTTCGGACGTGACAGTTGAAAATAGTACTATTGAATTCTTTCTCGACAGTTGGTTAACCAATGCTAGTATATCGCATATAAACATCGATAGATCATCAAAACTATTTGAGATAGCCGAAGCAGATATAATATCAATATCGAATATATCTGTTAACACAGTAGAAACCGCAGGATATTTGATTTCAATTCGAGAGTCGTACGATTCCAGCGTCGACATCACCAACATAAACATCAATGCATCGTCAAAACTATTTGAGATAGCCGGAGCAGATATATTATCAATATCGAATATATCTGTTAACAGAGTAGAAACTGCAGGATATTTGATTTCAATTCAAGGGCGGCACTACTGGGAAGAATTGAGCGTCGACATCACCAACATAAACATCAATAGATCATCACAACTATTTGAGATAGCCAAAGCAGATATAATATCAATATCGAATATATCTGTTAACAGTGTAGAAACTGAAGGATATTTGATTTCAATTAAAAAGTATCAGCACAGAAAATATTCCAGCGTCAACATCACCAACATAAACATCAATGCATCGTCAAAACTATTTGAGATAGCCAGACCAGATATAATATCAATATCGAATATATATGTTAACAGAGTAGAAACCGCAGGATATTTGATTTCAATTCAAGGGAATTACTTCTATGAAGATTCGAGCGTCGACATCACCAACATAAACATCGATAGATCATCACAACTATTTGAGATAGACAAAGCAGATATAATATCAATATCGAATATATCTGTTAACAGAGTAGAAACTGAAGGATATTTGATTTCAATTAAAAAATATGAGAACAGAAATAGATATTCCAGCGTCAACATCATCAACATAAACATTAATGCATCATCACAACTATTTGATATAGCCACAATAACTATGGTATCAATATCGAATATATCTCTTAACAGAGTAGAAACTGAAGGATATTTGATTTCAGTTATATCGTCACATCGCTTCAAAATTGCAGAAATGGCTATTACTGCTGTCAAGTGTCTGACTGTAATACGCGTGATTGACACAGAAGAGTCTGATATCTTCAATATGAACATCACACGTTTAGAAGCAGACTTTATCATTATTTTGCATTCTAATGATAATGGAGATGCTCGATTAAGAAATATATTGATCAATGATGTTTCAAGCAAAGGAGCAATAAAATGTGAAACACATTTCACTTTGATGGAAAATGTACGTATCACTAATGCTAACATTGATCAGGCGTTTGATTTTCAACGTGGGTCAGCAAAACTCAATAACGTTGATATCAATCAGATTGGTGATTGTGTTCGATCAGTAGACTCCAACTTAACTGTGGAGAATTCGGTTTTTAATGTTTCCGAATCTGGAGTTTCTTTCCAAATTACTTATTACTGAGGTTTAAGCGTCAAAATGAAGAATGTAAACATCACTTCTTATAGTAAAGACAGACCCGCCATTGAATTTAGTGCAAATGAACCTTTTGACATGGATGTAGAAAGAGTTAATGTTGTGAATGATCAGCCGGACATGAAGATTCCCATTATTGACATAACTTATAGAAAACTGTTTCATCCAAACTTCTTCAGTTTTCTTAATTCCAGTTTATCCTGTTCATTAACGAGTGATTCGAAATACACTATGAATACTTCGTTTGTATTTCAACTTCGACTTTATTGCAAGCCATGTAAAAACAACTTTTACAGTGTTTCGAATGACCCAGCGATGTTTGCATTGACACTAAGAAATTCCTCGCAATCAGAAACTGTTCCAGCCGATTTTCCCGAAATTGGCGTTACCGAAACGAATACAACATTGCTTATATTTCGAAAGCCAATTAGAAATTCATGCAAAGTATGTCCAAGTGAAGCTTCTTGTATTGGCAGCATTATCAGTAATGATAACTTCTGGGGTTATTTAAATACCTCTACTGGCTTCATTCAATTTTATCCTTGTTTAAGACTGTATTGTTGTTCTGAAGGCACAAGACCATGCGATTCATACAATACTTGCAACTATCATCGAACTGGAACATTATGTGGTCGATGTGCCGATGGATACGTTGTTGACTCCTTCTCTAACAAATGTATTCCTGTTACAGACTGCAAACACCCCATTTATTTCTGGTTACTGTTCATACTGACTATTTTCATCTATGTCCCTGTGATTGCATTCCTAGACAAACTGAAAGTACTGAAGACACTTGCAATTAAGATTTGTGATTTTTTAACACGTCACAAGTTGATAGCTGCAGATGAATCAACGACAGAGACTGTAGCTGTAACTGAAATTCACCTTAGACGAATACATCACAATGCACGTACTAATTCTGAGCAACGGTATGCTGATAGTGAAGCACTAGCGCTACCGAATGAATTGCTATCTCACGAGAATTCTGAGGATAAGTGTCGATACTCAGGAATGCTAAACGTTTTCGTCGGATTTTACCAAATTAAACACTTGATCACAATTGAGTTGGGATCTGAGTACTCCAGCTCAAGTTTTGATACAACATTGACAGACATTTTCAACTTTGATATGATCAAAGTATCATTCAATTTATGTCCATACCTAAGCATGGATACCTTGAGTAAATTGGCGGTGATGGATTTTTTCTTTTCTTTTGTAATGATAGTTCCTGTTGTTATGATGGCGTTATTCTTGCATATGTTGCAAATGTGGAGAGGCCCGAGTACAGAAAACACAAGAAGTCACGGAAATCCCGACGATGTATCAACTGAGCAACGTAATACAAATCTACATCTTAAATGGGACGTGTATTCATCAGAAACTGATCCTGAAGAACTATCCCTATCTGGTCGCTTTTATATTTGTTACGTGCGTCTTTTGACTATCAGATACAAAACTGTGGCCACATTTATCTTAGTAACTCTCAACTGCGTATCAATTGGAAATGATTATGTGCTGTATGTCAATGGTGACATGAAATGTTGGAATTACTGGCAATATCTTGCAGCTGTTTATTTATGTCTTTGGATTATCCCATTTCCTTTAACCTTGTTTCTATGTTTGAAGTTAATGAAAGCCAACATCATCACAGTGGAACGCTTTCTTTGTTTTACCGTATTTCCTGTTGCTGCTATTGTCTATTATATTTCACGGTACAGGAGAAATGTCGCCTATGTCGCCACAAGAAACAACAAATTGAAATCTGCTATCTTGGAGGTTTTCGAGCAACCGTATCGAAGAGATAGCAATGGAAATGTCATTTATTGGCATTCATGGCTTCTCATTCAACGATTAATTATCGCTTGTTTGACTGTATTTCTCATCAATCCTCTTTTTCGTCTAGCTGTGGTTGCCCCCACTTTGATTTTGATTTTGTCAATGCAACTGATGATCAAACCATACAAGGATCACTTGGTTAATAATTTGGAGGCCTTCTCAATGCTTGTGTTAGCAATTTTATCTGTAATTAACATGTTTCGTGCATTTTTATATGTTCACAGACTTAGAAATGTGAATGAGGTTGCATTGATTTTGAAAATATACGGTTTTGTTGATCAGATGCTTAATCCGTTTTTGTTTTTAGTAATTTACTTTCTATATACAAAAGCCGCAGTGACATTTAAAAAGTTTAAAGGTTTTTTGATTCAACGATTTAAGTAAGGTTTCCCAGTAACTAGTTACATGGAATTGAACAGAGTGGCAGTTTTGCTCAAAGTAAGGAATTTGAGAGTTGAAACCTTGCAACGAATACATATTTTTCAGTCTGAAAAATTCTAATTATTACATTAATGCGAACGTTAGTACCATGGATATAAGTGTAAGTTTAGTTCCTATCATTTTCAGAAAACTTGAAGGCAAGATTGCAGGTATTTGATATGTTACATGATTTACATGAGTTTTTAAATTATTTAACCTTGACGTGATGAAAGTGATTCCACAAGAAATTATTCATAACTACATTCTAGTGATATCGTTATTTCCATAGTTCTATTTGCCGCTATGTTCTTATCTTATTCTTTAGAAGTTCATTCTACTTTACTGATCAGCACTTTCCTAGCTGCCATGCAATTATATCTTCATAAATTGTTTCTTACTATGTGCTAGATTTGACAGTTTTTAAGACAGTTTGTAAATGTCGAAGGAGTCGTAATAGCAAAACCTTTCAACACTTTCTTTTCTCAGTTGATTCGTGTATCTAAGTGTATGTAAGTGTTGCAGCATATATGTAAATAAAATTGCATAAAGCACTATAATTTAGAGATATTTCATCTGTTATGCGAAATCATAGATATGCACATATTTATTTATGAAACGGAGATGAGGTTCAGTCTTAAAATTTAGTGTGAACAGTGAGTTTGCGGATCAGACTAGACTATGTTTTCAATGACGATTTTTAGAAACAAGAAAACTAATGGTTGATTAAAGTCATTTGAACTCGAAGTTTTTATGAATTTATTATAAACATTTTTTAAAGGAGTTGTGCTAAACGAAACGTTTTAAGTTAAATTGAAGCAGATATAAAAGGAACAACACTTCATTTTTAGTTTTAAATTTCTCCTAAATAGAAACGATGTCAGATTTTGGTCGGAGAGACTTTTCCTCCTATTTTTTTTGCTGTTTGAACTTGTATTTAGTTAATCAAACAGTATTTAAACGATTGTTTTGTTGTATTGTAAATTTTATAAAGCAGTATTTTTAAGTTTGATGTAATGTTTGTATGCACGAAACAAAAATGATCAAAAATCAAAAAGGCGTTGTAGCCAATGAAATCCCCAAATTCATTCTTTTCGTCACACGCTATCTATTTTCTATTAATTTTCAAATTTTTCTATAGCTATCACACCACCTGCAATTGGCCCTCGCAGCAGTTTTTCTCGTCCAGATACTGGACCTAAAATTAATCGGAATAATGACTCTCAATTGACAAAGTAAATCATGTAACGGTGATTTGAGGTTAGGTTAAGGTTGAGGTTAAATACTTGATCGGTCGAAGAATTGGTAGAATCGGGATTAAATTTGTTTACTTTTTATTTGGAGCAGATGCCAGGTAAACCGAAAATCAATTAATTGGATTAATTGGAAATCTGGTTGGATAGCTTCTCATTAAATCATGACAATCGATGATGTTTTGCACTGACAAATAATCTGACGGAAACGCGCTTTTTTCTGACCATAATTCTACGACCAAACAATGAGCTTGTTGTTCCATGCACCTAGCAAGAACCTCAATACTTTGAATGTGTTTGTTTCGGGTTGTACTGGCGTAATCATATGATTTCTCATATCCAACTTCTTTGATCATGTCGTTCAATACAAAAACTGATGAGGCCTTGGTGCAACGCTGAAATCAAAATCGATGTTTTAGATTTTCTGAAACTTTAGAATCATGTACACTGTGTCTTATTTAACCAAGTTTGAGTATCACAATACTACACTTGAATCTTGATTTCATGAAGACAACAACTGTAACAACTGTAATATATAAACTTTCATATGTTCGCTATGTAAATGATCTCGATCCTGTCGGTAGGATCTGAGTCTGCCATCTGCTGAGCATGCAGAGACGACAGCGAGCAAAGAGTAGGGAGAAATCGCAACGACATAACATTTTCAATGGCGTTTGCTCTCTGTCTAAAGGACAATGTGTATTCACCGAAAATAAATCACGCGATAGCTTCTGCGTTGTTCTTGAGTGATGATGATATTATGTTGTCTGGCACTATAAAGCTATAATCTTGTTCGCCACAAACTTCTGATGAGTCAGAACTTTTCTTGTATGCTATTGGATATTTTCTTCTCTTTCGACCGCAGGATAGACAAGAACACCATCAATTTATTTGCAGATTCATGAATAAGGGGTTTGTTCCCGGTATTGAAAATTAGAGAACATTGAAAATTTCGTGTCATTTATGTCTTACCAACCTAAAACCGATCAAATTGATATCTTGGCACTCCTTGCAGATATTCCATCTATGGGATATTCCACATTCCCCAATATTTTAGTAATTGACATCGTTTTTGGACCAAGTTATAGAGATTTCAATTTCGGGAACACTGCTATTCAGAATATAAAGGAAAAGGGCGTGGTCACTCCTTTTTATTGTGATATCTTCGGCTTGGGTTCCTCATAATAACACACGCATTCCACCTAGTATTTCAGATTTTAGATGGTAAATAAGCGATTTCTTTCGCCATTGCAAGTACTGTATTAATGTATGCGTTGAACATAGGGTTGTTGTGTCAACAGCACCAAGATGTGCCGATTGAAAAAACCAAAAAGGCTCAAATTTCAAGGTTTTTCTTAGCATATTTTGTATTGATTGTAAAGAAACTGATGCTAGCGACTTTTTTCTAACAAGACTGAACAGTGTGACTCATTGGCTATAGCCTGAAACCCCATTTTTACAAAAAACGTAAAATTTTCAATTTCGGGAACATGCTGTTTTATCACTTAAGTGCGTGTTTCCCAATTTAAAGCTAACACTAACCCAATTTACAGATTGCAAATAATGTCTAATACCGGATGATAAACAAAAACAAAAATAATGTTCGCTTTGCCATTATTTTGTGCGATTTTAGAGAAATTAAGATTTTCACAATTTCAATTTCGGGAACTATTTACGTCGAATTTTGCAAAATTTTCAATTTCGGAAACATACTGTTTTATCACTACAATGCCTGTTTCCCAGTTGAAAGGTAACACTACGTGTGGTAAATGAAGCCTAATATACGGAAGCCCATTAGGGACATTGTAGTAATATTTTTCCACAAATGTTTCGATCTCATACATCGAAATATTCGATCTCATACATCGAAGGATACGATCTCATATATCGAAATCTTACCTTCGATCTCGTACATCGAAGCTTTCGATCTTATACATCGAAGCTTTTCCTTCGATCTCGTACATCGAAACATTTGATCTCATACATTATTGAAGCATTCGTTTTTCTAATCGGAACCATACACTTGATCTGACACGTCAAAACATTCGATTTAGTACATGGAAGCATTCGATCTTGTATATCGAAGGCTTATATTCGATCTCATACATCGAATCATTCGATCTTGTATATGGAAGTCTTACCTTTGATCACATACATTGAAGCCTTCGATCTCGCACATTGAAGCCTTCGATCTCGTACATAGAACAGAAAATGCAGACTAAGCGACATGCTTTCATCAAATTCAGTGAACTGTTATCCTGGTGGTAAACAAGCAAGATGGCTGTCAACGAAGTCTCCTATAAAGAATACAAATCCAGATCATTATGCTTTCTTCAGACAATTCTAGCTACTCTCCAAAGCAAGATATGTAAGATATACAAACTGTCATTTTGGTCCATTGTTAATGACTGTTTCCTTCCCTGTCTTCAATAAAAAGACACGAATTGTAGTGACTGTCTAATGTTTAGGCATGTAGTGCTGTGTAGAACCACAAAAATGACATCGAAGATTTCGATATATGAGATCGAAGATTTTGTTCGATATACGAGATCGAATGGTTCGATGTATGAGATCGAAGGAAAAGCTTCGATGTATAAGATCGAAAGCTTCGATGTACGAGATCGAAGGTAAGATTTCGATATATGAGATCGTATCTTTCGATGTATAAGATCGAATATTTCGATGTACGAGATCGAAGGTAAGATTTCGATATAATGAGATCGTATCCTTCGATGTATGAGATCGAATATTTCGATGTATGAGATCGAAGGTAAGGCTTTGATATATGAGATCGAAATCTTCGATGTACGAGAACGAAACATCTATGGAAAAATATTGCTACAATGTCCCTAATGGGCTTCCGTACTAATACCCCGATGATAAACAACCACAAAAAAAATATTCGCTTTGTCATTATTTTGTACGGTTTTAGAAAAATTATCATTTTGAAAATTTCAATTTCCTTAACTGTTTACTTCGAAATTCGCAAAACTAACCCATGATTCTTCCTCTTTTGAAAGATCTGTGCGTTAATGGAAGATCGTTTGAGTACACTATATTTTTGGCAATTGTGTCTTTTCAGTATGTAGAATGAATCGAACTAGCTGTTTGAAGATCGGCGTTTTCACAACTCTTTGACAACACTTAAGTTATCGGGTTGTTGGTAAATTTTAAGAATTTCTGTTTCAATAGCGAGGTTTCTGCAAAGAAAAGCTTTTTGCTTTCCTCGTTCACGCTAGCGTAAACTCCTGAATGTTAGTTATAGGACCTCTACTTCTCGCAGTGTTGGTACCTCATAAAGACATCTTCTCCTATTCATGCCTGAAGTATTTTGCCCACAACTTCGAGGTTTCTGCGAAGGATTTCTACCTGACACTGCTCGTTCATATTATGCATTCTCAACCCAACTCTTTTTGTTTATAAATGATTATAAAGATTATAAATGTTACCAATATTATCAAAAAGATGAGAGATTAAGACGAAGTAAAAAATCAAGAATGAATTCAACCTCCCAATGTCTGGCTTAAAATTCTAAATGCATCATAATCTCATTGTGCATATATTTCGCACTCACTCTCTTGGTCACCAACACACAGTCGCATGATACTTAAGGAAAGTTGGAAAGAGAAGTTCTTTTAGACTACAACATCAAATCATAGACGAGGCAATCAAAACACTGACGAGGAAGGAATCTGAATACTTTTTTCTTCATAATTTCAACCCCTGTTTATGCAGGTTATTAGCCATTAACCAATATTATGTTGATGCTGTATTAACACAAAAAACAAACAAATGTATATAAAAGATTAAATCTAGGCCTATTATACATTTTGGAATTTCAGTTTCACTTTGATATATCAAGTCAAGTAAAGAAATTTCTAAAATCTTGTATTAATAACATATGGTGGTACAAGTTTTTTAAACTTTTATGTTACTTGATCATTATTACACAGATTTGAAGCTAATAAGTTAATACATGCCAATACAACTTGGAATATATTTTTCAACAAAAACTACTAAAAAACTAGGTATTCCATCATCGTTATATTGAAAAAGCTTTAACAATTTTTGTCACTTAATAGCTCTAGCCCATTAATCTTCATTCATGGAATGTTAACCAGTCGCGACCGCGAAGTCTTTATTTCACATAACGCCAATAATTGTCGTGCTGCACTTTATCTTGATCTGTCTATTTATTGTTCATATTAAAGGTGAACAGGAGTACAGGTATATGACATTCTCGAAAAATCTTCACACAGTTGAGCAGCAAGTGAAGAAACTATGCTCCTACTGCGAAAATTCCGTGAAACTATCTTTCGTACCTTAGTTTCATTATATTTGTTGAACACATTTCATGGGTGACAGATCCAGCTGTTATTTTCTTTCAGGAGCTACTTGATTTAATCAACCTAAAGAATATTTAAAATCTAATATTTAAAACAGTTTGTATTCCAAACAAAAACTTGAAACTGTATGAAAATGACTTACAAAAATGTGTTTTTGGGCGTTTTATCATTTTCTAACCATGCTGTGCATTGCTGATCTTCGCTGTTTATCATGTTAGTAAGATAAGGTGATAAAAGACAGCATCAACAGGATCTGCAATTCTTTTGCTTCTGATATCATAATTTGCATAAATACAGCAGAAGCACGATATTTGTCTGATTATTGACTTGGTTTAATTTATTGATTCGAAATTTAAGGTGGCTGCAGATGACCGGGTCTACATTCTCTTCTTGGCTAGATGCTTATCAGTATTATCACCATTTTGTAAAACGTTTTGGATTAAAAAGATATCAATATTACTGAAAATAATAATACTAATAGTGCTTATATACAACATGAAATAATTCAAAAATTTTATAACTACACAAATTAGAAGACTTTGCGATCAATGATATGATTGATAATTGAGATGATTAAAAAGCATTTTGTGCACACTAAAGTGAAAAACGCAGAAAAACACAAAATAATTCTAAACTTCTATTAACACTTTATTAACTCATAATTTTAATTCTATTCCAGATTGGTATCCCTAACCTAATCCCTTAATCCTCTTCTTCAAAGCATATGATTCAATATGGCAAGAAACAATAACAAACTAAGGATACCAATCTGTTAGATAGCCTATGGGTTATGCTACAGCATGATCTATTGATAAAGCACGAGTTATTGAAGCTACATATAGTTGTTTTGAGAATGAAGGCTGCAGATTTCCAAATTCTAAAATCTAATTCAATTTGAAAGTACATGACAAAAGTATTTACAAGACAAAATCACACATATAATTAAATGCCAATTATAAAATCAATTACATTATAAAATCTAAATTAATCCAAATTATATTATAAAAATTATAAAATCAGTTATATAAAAAATAAATATCAAATACATTAATTGAAGATATAGCATAGCGTAGCATAACCCCTTTCTCTCTCCCTCCCCCCTTTCTAAAAAAACTAAAAAATCCTTCCATTCTGATGGAAGGTAATTAAATGACTAACATGGAGTCAATGATTTAAATTAGCTTTCAGTGAAACTTTGATAGAGGCATGATCAGAAAAGTAGATGTGATGTAGAGATACTTCAACATCATAACGTTGGATGACAGATTTTTTTATGTACAAGTGATCAAGAACAGCTATATGTGTTGGTTTCAAGACAAATTGGTTGTAATCTTCTAAGATAGCACTTATGTTTTGGTTTGGATTAACATTGAAATCCCCAGTTATAATGTCTATCTCATTAGCGTTGGTGAGATATCACAAAAGTTCGTGAAGCGTTTCCATGGCTGAATCATTCTTTCTGTATAAAAGTAGAATTCTAAAACTCTCAGAATTAATAACAATTTGATAGATAGAAACTCCTTCACAAGAAAATTCTTCAGTTACTCTACAGTCGTTATCAAAGAGGCAAGCAAGACTTGAATATATGTGAGAACTGTTGTTAAATGTTCCTGAAAATCCTTCTAAAAAGACTTCATCGTCTATCTTCATTTGAGTTTCAGTTAACAACATACCATGACTTTTCATAAAATGTGCATCTGCCTTTATGTCATTAAGGTGTTTTTTGAGTGATCTAACATTACATACTATCAATGACAACGAATCATCATCTGTGTTATGAGATTCAGTTACAAGATTCTGATTCTCTCTTAATATCCCATACTCATTTTTAGTGTGAAGATCAGCCGAAATTGCCGATGTTTTGAATTCACCGGTTAAAAAAAGTCCCTCAAGGGATGTAACTCGACTAAGGGCAACATAGATTTGGCCATGGTTAAATGATTTTTGTTTCAGCAAATCAAAGCATATTACACCTTGGTTTAAGCTTAAACCTTGTACCTTATGCACTGTACATGCCCATGCCAGAGTCAATCGAAATTGAGTTCGTTTTACTACAGCCGATGCTTCCTTTTTAGGACTTGTCTTTATGTCAGTTGAAACACGCTCAATGGGAACAAAAACTGTCAACACTCTTTTTCGTATGGCCCGCTTTTTTGTCATCAAATTTTATGTAAATTGTTTTAACTGAATTGTTTTCCATTCTTATATGTGCAATTGTACTGATTTGTCCATTGATCAATTTATCACTAACATCTAAGTTTGTTGTCAACATAACTCTTGCTCCAACTTTGACTTTGAGTTCAAAACACAGGCCATTAGTTTGACTCTGAGCTAAGTTCAATATTCTGTCATATACATGGTTAGGAACTCCCTTAGGAACTTGGTCTATTGCTTGGATAGCAAAGATAGAACCATGCAGTTGTTCCAACATTATGTAATTATGTTGTCTTGCAGGTTCATTTTCAGCAAAAATATGAAGGGCGTCTTTAGGGTAAATCTGACTTTCAAATACAGGACGCTGCATGAGAGGGGGGGGGGGGGGGGGGGGGAGGGGGATACAAATCTCCCACAACAATAACTGCCAAGCCTGCAAATGGTTTCATGCAATTCCCTAAGTAGCCAAAAATATCAAGTAATCTTTGATGAATGTGTAATAGAAGTTTATTAGATACCATGGATATTTCATCTATGATAATTACCTTAAGTTCCTCTAACTCCAGTCTTAATGAACATCTCTTTTTATCAGAAAGTTTTGAAAGTTGAAGGCCCCTACAGTCGACTGGTATTCCAAGTGCGGAATGAATGGTATTTCCAGCTATATTCACTGCGGCAACTCCTGTTGGCGCTAACATTAAAACTTTAGGTTTTTCTAAATTCAAGGCACGGTAATTCAAAGTTTTTGTAAGCATTGCAGCCATAGTTTTGATTAAATGTGATTTACCAGTCCCGGCTCCACCAGTTATAAACAACCGCAAAGGTTCTATAGCGTCAGTCTGTCTTGAAAAATTGCTTGCTGCTTTGCGCCTCGCCCATATATTGATCAGGTTAAAAACTTCCCGCTGTTTACTATTTACAGTTGAGATCAAGTAATTTATTTCATCTTCGGTTGTTGCATCAAGTCTAATGCTACTTTGACTCTGATTATTATGTTGGTTTTCATTTCGAACCTGAAAATCTATAATCTTATCAGCATCACCTTCTTCTTCCTCTTCAACAGACATATTTTCCAGTGAAACATCATCATTTTCTTGTTCTGCAAAGTCATCAGTTCTTGGCCTTAAAGTGTGATTCATTAACACTGAATCGACTAAGTCTCCCCAAGGCTCATATCTAAATTTATTTTCATTAACGATCTGCAAAACTTGCGGCTGATTTAGCTTGGCTGTGTAGGTTTTAGTTTCATCACTTAATAACTCTGATTCTTTTCGGAAAGGATAAAATAACAGTAGTAAGGATGAGCATATGCTTCTGTCTGGGTAACACGATTTGGAGCGTGATATCTTACAACTTTTCGAATGCTACGACATTTCATTTTTTCTTTTGATGACATAAGTGGTATTGATTTCGGGTAACAACATGATATTTCACAAGAATCATCCTGAAGTACTTCTGGCTGAGAATCATTTTCCTCTAAGTTGGGCTTGGTGTCCAATACGTAATAAGCCACAAACTCAGCAAAACAAAATATGTCGAGAATACAACATTTTCCACCCTTAAAAACCTTATCTGGTCTTTCCATGTAACGATCTAAATTGTTACGTTTGAAAATATCAGTGCTATCTTCTGGTAGTTCTCTGAGCTCTTCTTCTGATTTACATAATTCTGTATCTTTTTTCTGGCAAATTAGAATTTCTTCATTTTATCTTTGAATTTTAGATTTTCACTTTCTTCTGCAGCCTTTTTCATTGCAACACATGAATCTGTTTCAGCTTTCGAAAAATAGGAGCACATATAGGAAACAGCCTTGTAATAATTAAAAACAAGTTGGATATCCATATTTGCTTCCCATGCTTCTAGTCCCACTGCAAAGTAATTGTTTACAAAGCAAGAATTGGGTGGACGCCGTAAGTGAATCTCAAAGTCCTCTCCAGGAGCGATCGAGAGAGCCCGGTAATATTCTTCTTCAGTTATGTCAAGCGAAGTCAAGATATCTGAGATTGTTACATCATTTAGGTAAGAGTTTTTGTGAGGGTCTAAATATTCATCAATATAACCTTTGACTTGATTCAAAATTTTTGTTCGTGCTGTTAAGATTGCCATTTTATCGGCTTCTGGCAAGCTTTTGTCTAATGGTACAGCACAAACTGTCCGGTCGGTAAAAAAGCGACCATAATGAAATCGACATGGAACATTTTTATATTTTCTACACGAGGTCGAGTGTCGGTGAATTTGATATTGACTGACAAGTTCAAACAACTTAGGCTCATTATCTTCATCAGGTAAGTCAGTCCTAACAATGGAATCAATGAATTCCAAATACGCATCCTTAGTTTCAAGCGTAAGCACGGGCGGGTCTTTAGTCCACACAAAGGAATGTACATGAGGTGAGACTCTAAATTGAAATTCTACTTTAATGACATAGAACTCTACTTTTCCTAGCGGACTGTTCTTATGTAGGAGAATTTCTTTAAAAAAGGTCCCCACTCTAAACTGAAAATGCCTAGCAGTAAGAGCTGGGTTTGCATTTAATCTTCTACATTTTTCAAAATAACTCAATTCCCCATCCTGTTTATCAAAGCAATTCAGTTTGTTAATAATTGATATCAGCTCATCCTATTTCAAGTCAGCACAAGATAACATGACAAAAAAAGTAGGTAAACCTAGCTGTTTTACCATTGCTAACACATCATATAAAAAATTCTTCCAGTATGCAGGAGTACCTTTAACAGATTTCATGAATGTAAACCCTTTATCTTCTGAGATTACTGAACGAATAGCCTCACTATAGTTTCTCTGTTACTGACCAGCATTTAATGTGCCACTAACTTTACTTGTAGCTATATTCATTTAATTATAAAGGTTTGTTTGCTGGACAACATAATGGCCAAAAAATATGAAATCTGCGTTTGAGGAAAATCGTTGTGTGTAATTAAGCAGGCGCTGATTAAAATATTTGACAGTAGATAATTGAGTAGATCTTTCAACCTCGTAGCCAACTTTCCCTTTGGTAACAGGTAAGGAAATGCTTGCTCTTCACAAAAATCATCATTAAAAAATGACTCCGGGGTTTTATTTTCTCCTGGTGCACTATTCAATAGACTTTCAGTCTCACTATAAATATTAGGAATTACCATCATCTCATCACTATTTACACGGTCGTTATCAAGGGGATTTTCCTCTTCCAAATCTTCAACATCAACAGGAAATTCATCTTGTTCTACAATTGCATCTATATCTGTTAGTGACAACAATTCTTTGCTTATATTATCAATCCTAATTAAAACATTGGAGTAAAAAGGATTACTAATTCTTAAGTACTGTAATGCCTTTCTAACACGATCAGGATCAACATCTTCAAAATGAAGATGGCCTTTGAATGAGAGCTTCCGCTTTAGCTTAACTGGTGTTACACCATTCATGCTATCAGGACATGGGAGACAATCACTAACTGCATCAGCATGTACAGGTATATTACAAATGGCACCTTTGATCTTAGGCTGTTCCCCTCATGCATTATTACAATTTTCTTAAATAACATGCGCTTAGCAATTAGAATTTTTTCAAGGTGATTGAGACACATAATTTCTGTTGGTATCTCATCCAATTCCAACTTATTTCGCACAGCCTGGCATGGAACTTTTTTTTTAAACATACTTGTCACATGTTACGCAAATGTACTGATTTTTATCAAAACTTTCAACGAAGGTTAAAAGGTAATTGAACTCCATCCCATAGAGGCTAGGATCAAATTTCTTAACGGTCTTTTTATACAAACAGCGATTGCAAATCACACATATGAAGTATGGTCCTTCTCTTATTGAAGCTTTGAATGCTGAAACTTTATCAACCAACTCAGAGCTTTGCCTGAGAATTCGTCTTCTTTTACAATTTTTCTCTTTAGCAGATTTGGTTGCTTTGCGCTTACCACATTTTACTTTTGAACTTTCGGTGGCTTTGCGTTGACGACATTTTTCTTTTGCACTTTCGGTGGCATTACGCAAACGACATTTTTCTTTTGAAATTTCAGTGGCATTACGCAAACGGCATTTTTCTTATGAAATTTCAGTGGCTTTGCGTTGACGACATTTCTGTTTTTCCAATTCACTGGACTTACGTTTGTGGCAACTCTCTTTCTCAACTATACCTTACGATAATTTAAATTAATTTAAATACAGATCAGACATAGAATCAACTTTAGATACAGTCAGGAAATGCATTTCGAATTAGCGGCTTTCATACGCGCGGTCGGGAAAGCTTGGGGGGAAAAATATTCATAATGGCGGCATTTTCACTTTCGTTTTTAACCAAAACAGCCTTTAAAGAGCAAGATGGCCGAAAAAGAAGAAGATAAAACTAAATTAGAAGCAGCAAAATGGCTTTCAGAACTTGGTCTAACAGTTACAGGGACAAAGGAGGAACTGCTGAACAGAAAAGCTAAATATAATCGTTATCCTAAGCTTGTTGAAAAGCTTAGAAACAGGACTAAGAGAAACAAAACATTCAAGACAAGCCTTGATGTAATGACCATTCCACCTGCCAGTGCTAAATGGACTATAGAGAACTTGCCAAAATTGTCAGAAGAGATTATCTTGGATTACCTTGCTAATAAGAAGCAAGGAAGTATTGGACAACAAGAGAAAGCTCACAGGATGCTCCAAAGTAGAAAAATAGTATCTGTGAAAACATTAACTGATCAAGAGAAACTCTATGTTAAAGCCTTGATCAACAAATCTTATGGACACGAACCTAGACCAGCTGTCATACTGTTTGAAAATGGAATTCCACAAAAAGCAAATTGCTTCTGTCCAATTGGACTTAGTGGACTTTGTTGCCATATAATTGCTTTGTTATTGTACATCAAACACTTCACTTTAACTGGGGAGAGGATTTTAGCACTGACTTGTACTCAAAAGTTACAAAAGTGGCATAGAAGAAGTAAAGGATCAATACCAATGATACCCTTGAACCAAATTAAATTGAAATCAGCTAAAATGAGAAAGGATAAACAGATTGTTGCAGCCGATCCAGATAAATCTAAAATGAAGAGAGACATTTCAAAGACTGAGAAAAAAATTCAGCATAAAATTCGAAGAAGTGCTAAGCCTGATGTCACAAATCATTTTCACTCAGTGTTGTCAAAAAGCAAAATTGGAAGAGCCTCCTCATATGGTGAACATATTTGTTTTAAATTTTTACAAAACTCTCTTGGAGACCACCAGTACATTTCCAAGGAAAGTTTTAAGGAGAACGTTCTGGGAATACCAAAAAATAAAGCTGATGAAATTAAAAAAAAGATTAATGAGAAATGTGGTTTAGGTGACAGCAGTGTTCCTATTCAAGAAAATAATGAAATTCAAGATACAATATCACAACAAACATTATCTACAAATAATGAAATGGTATATACTACTGAAAAATTTTCATTTGACCTGTGTTCTGAAATTGACAAGCAATTGATTGAGAAAAAGGATCCTGTACGTTTAGATATTTCTTTTTACAAAGCATGTCCTGCAAGTGGAGATAACTATGTATCGGTCCAGCAAAATACAGCTGAATAGCATGATGTGCGTAAATTCAAAATTACCGGATCTAGATTGTCTTATCTACTAGGCTTTGGTGGGAGTAAGCTTTTCGACGACTATTGGCTGCTTGTCAAAACTGGGGAAGGAGAACGAAACCGCCTGTCCCATATTCCTAACATTCAGCGCGGACTTTTCTTTGAAAATAATGCTAGACTCTATTTTGAGAAATTGACAAAGTGTTCAACATCACAATGTGGATTTTATTTACACCCAGATAATGATAGATTTGGTGCCAGTCCTGATGCACCTGGCGGGTTATTACTTGAGATCAAAACAAGAGATAAGAATGCTACAAATCCTATTGAAAGCCTTAAAGAGTTTCCACACTACTATGTACAATGTCAAGTACAAATGGATTGTACTAATTTCCACTCATGTGTCTTACTGTCATATCACCCAGAAAGTGAATCTGGAAATTGTTTTTTGATCAGGAAAAACCACTCTTTATTGGAGATTATGAAGGAAGTATGCAAATGTATCCTGACAAATACGAAAATTATCGATTGGCAACATTCAGAAGACATTGTTTTGTAAAAACTTGGAGAGAAGCTTATACTTAAGCACTTTGATTTCAAAAACCTATTACCACTGAGAACTTACACCAAATCCTTGTGTAAATCTATCCCTAGAGTTGAGTTTTGATGACATGACTTTATGAAAGTGTGATAAATTTAAAACAATTGAGTGTAAAAATAATAAAAGCTGTCGGAAATTTTTCTTTTGACCATTTATGTTGTACATAAAAATCTTGTAATACAACAACAAATAAATTATCACATTGTTTAAAAGAAATTCATTCATTCTTTGGGTCCGATAGGTTTCTTCACTAAGTTGACTGTATGGCATAACATTCGCCATGTAGAACTAAGTAAATCCATGCGAGTACAAGGCCAAATATTGTTTAAAATTTTCCAATCTCTAACCCTACCGATGAATCTTTCCACATGAATACGAGTTGATGCGATATCAAAATTTCGCTCGATTTGTTCTCCTGTAAATTGATTGCTCTCTTTTTGTTTTGGTCGATTTAAAGCAATTCCCTTGATCGCACATAAGTCTTGTATTGCAAAACCACGATCAGTCATAACCTCGTGCTCTTCTGAGACATAATCAAGAATATTTGTTTTCTCTGTAATACTAGAGTCAGAAATTGAGCCAGGGTAGGCATCACTAAAAACTATTCCCATACCATGAGCAGAAATTCCAACCAAGGCTTTAGCTGTTGTGCAGTTTTTATAATGTGAGAACATTAAAGAATTTAGTTCATAGTTGGAAGCAATCTGGAATTTAAACTCTGTAGCATCTAATATCAAATCAGTTTCTCCATGTCCTGTGTCTATGAAGGCTTTTGGCATCTTTTTTTGAAGATAAAGAGGGTCGCATTTCATGTCGAGCTCATCAAAAAGGGTTTGCAAAAAAACTACCCAACTTGTAAATATACGTGAAATTGTACTTTCACTAGTACCAATGATAAACGCTGAAAACCGAATGTCGAGGCCATGCCTACATATCATCAAGGTAATGACATACTGTGTTCGATATGAGAATGACTTTTCACTCATGTTCTTACAATCAGGGTAAACAGCACAATTTATATAAGGTTTGACACAATCATAGAGTAAGTCAAATTCCTCAATTGTCAATCCTGTGATGTATTCGAATTCTTCACCGAATAAAGTCTCATAGCTTACTTTCCTTTCCACAGACAACAATCGTGATTGTAAATTATGTACTTTCACAGTTTGAAGTGAAGTTGCAATTCCAGTTGGGCTATTTTTTCTTTCAAAATTTTGACATTATCATTATCTGGGGTAGATGTAGTGTTTTGATTGAGTGTTGTTGAGTTGTTATCAGCAAAATTTTCAAATGTTCTATAGGTTTAGGTTGGTTCAATTGTTCTCTCCACTTTCCACGAACTGGCTTAGGTTTTTTGGGTTCATTGTCTGTGTTGATTTTCATAACACTGGAGGCAGTTATAAATTTCAATTTTGGCCAATTTATAGGACTTCTTCTGGGCTTTTGTTGGTTTGGATGCAGATTGTAAGATTTTCTTGGCATTTTCGTATCGTTTCTTTATCCTTTTAAATGATTGTTCTGTACAGGCAACGTCAGGTAACGTGGATGAGTTAGGTCGTACACCAGTACTCCAATGGTCTTCACAAATAAATCCATCTTCAAAGTTCATCCCAGTAGTTTTGAGAATGGTTTCATACTGCCTCCTGAGATTTTTATCAGCTGGAAAACGGTATTTGTTGAGTTTTGTGTCTTTTCCTTTACGTGTTGTGAAGTTGTTGAAGCAAAGTGAGCTGCTGCAGCTCCATTTCACCATGATTGAGCAAACAAAATGCTGGATACAACAACAGAAACTCTTGAACAGTCAGCTTGTTATAACCAGAACAGCAGTTTCGAACAGTTTTTGCAGTGTTTTTCGTAAACAAATATGGCGGATATGGATAAATTTCCCCCCAAGCGGTTTTAATTCGGGCCCAGGCTGTTTCTATGAAAGCCGCTAATTGTACATTCTCATCACTTTTTTGCAAATAATTTTCAATAATGAATAACTCTAATTTAGTTCTATTTTTAAATTTCAAAAGAATTGAAAATCCATTTTGACATGACTTTCCATGAACGTCTCTAATATGAGAATCAAATAAAAAGTAGTCCTTTTTAGTCCATATGACGCTAAAACAAATTGCTTTCATAAGAATCAGCAATCCATCAAAATTTGACTTTATGTTTTGATCCAATAGTTCACCAGTTACACTGGTACCATTTACAAAACCAACTTTTTCTTTGGCATAAAAAATTTGAAGTAATGACAAAGTTTGCGGGAGTTCAGTATTCATCCTTTTGAAGAGATTTGTAAATTCGGTCTCCATTTTCAACAATAAAATCTAAATCATAAGCAGTCCAATGTCCAGGACTCTTCACTAGAGTAAATACTATGGACAATAAAGAACAACATGGACATTGTTTGCCAGCAGATTCACCAAACATTTCATGTCCTTGATGAAAAGAGCCCTGTATTATTGTATTACCAGACATATTCAAACTGAAAGGATGTAAGTCAATAATTAAAATGATTTTTGATGATATTGTAACCAATATTATTGGTGGTGTTTAGTATTTTTTCAGTGTGGCTCATTGGCCAAGCAGTACATTGACTGCCACCGCAAACCCTATCAGTGACAAATTGGTATGATAGAGAATCGGTACCTGAAAAGGAAACGGCAAGAAATTGATTAAATAAACTTGTTAATGACAGGGTGATACCTGAATTAAAATGTTTTCTTTCGCTATTTTTTTGAAGCAAGCACAAACGACCACCGCATGCGTGAAAACCAAAGCTTCGTTGAAAATTATCCGGATGTAAAAATCGTCTAGTGGAAATCCGGCTTTACAGTACCATGCTTTGATACGGGAAAAACGCAAAGTCAGCTACTAATTGTATTCCACCGTGTAACGTCAACACGAAAGTTGGAAGATGACGATGATGATGATGATGATGATGATGATGATGATGATGATGATGATGATGATGATGAACAAAATCGAAAACTGACATTCGCCTATCTCGTGAAACTACCATGCGTCCTCGCTCGCTTACACTCGCTGCGGGGGCAATAAACAAGAGTAATAACAACAACAATCAGACATTTATTGATTCTTTTGTAAATGATAATGATTATAAAGAGGTTTTAAAAAGAGTTAGAAATGTTTACGATTATGATTATTCAACCCTTTATTCTTTAAATGGACCCTTGCAACGTGTACACGTTGATCTGGCTGATATTAGATATTTTGGTATAGCTAATGTCAAGTACGTATTGGTATGCGTTGATCTATTTCATCGTATGTATTTGCGTACAGAATGGCAAACAGATCAACTTACCAAAGAAAATAAGGGAATTCTATGAGGAAATTGATAAATACAAGCTGCTAAAAAAAGGTAGTGGTGGTAGGAAACCAATGAGTGTACAGGGAGATGGTGGATTTACACATAATAACACTATTGTAAATGTCAGTAAGGAATACAATGTGGAATTATTTTCCACAAAAAAAAACGGTGGTCACGCATTTGCTGCAGAACAAAAGATACGTGTTTTAAAAGAAATGTTAACAAAGTACAGTAGAATTATAAAACGAAAAAAAGGAAAATACGCTAGTGCTACACCATGGTATCTAGAGGGGTCTTAGGCCCCCCCAAAGAAAATAGGTCCCCCCAAAGGATTAGGCCCCCCCCTGAACATAAAATGTGACAGCCCCCAGTAGTATAATAGAATTTTTCAGATGATAAACACAACATGTGTTTTTGAGATACTATTTTTTAAAACATAAAAATTGTTTTGAATGAACCATAGAAGAAAGGTGTAAACTACAGTAATCCTAACTATAAATAAACATGCTAAATGGTTTTTATGTTACTATATATTATAAATTTCCAAAATAAAATGTTTTGAAATAACATGCAAAAAAGCTCATGCAACAAATATCAAATGAGCTACTATATTATTCGTGTAGCGATGGTGTAGTGATTAGTACCTTTGAGTGTGACCACTGCGACCCGTGTTCGAGTCCAGTCATGTTTTAACTTGATACTCCACTCCGATGCGCTTTAAAAGCAGCGTGTCAGCCCATTAGGAGCCATCGACTGACTGCATACTGGCCTTCGGGCAAGTTAGAGTAATGCTATATGTATCTCTGACAGTAAATCAACTACCAGTTCCAAGTCAATCATAGCCAATCATTACGGATGGACACGGATGGTTACTTACTTACTTACTTATATTTTAAGTGAATGATAAACATAACACTAGCTATAAAGAGTATAAGCTACATAAAACTAAACTAATCAAGTTCAATTTAATACAGAGACCGGTGCTACCTGTAATGTACGTTTCAAAATAATATATTACCAAATCGAATAACGATATTTTAAAGTGGCCTTTCAAATTTGTGCTGAAGGCACCGGAATAACAAATGAAATAAAAATGCTTTTCTGAAACTTTTTTGTTTCTGGAAAAATATGTCTGCTAGTCTATTCAGTCATAATTGAATGAATCAAAAGAATGAATCCAAAAGGAAAGAACAGCCCCCAGATATTTCAAGTTTCCTTAGGTCCCCCCAAAAGTAGGTAGATATTTTTTTTCTTCCAGGCCCCAGAAAACATATGGTCAAAAAAAAATTAGCCCCCCCCCCCCCCCCCCCAAATATTTGGGGGGGGGGGGGGGTAGATACCATGAATTTTCTTTGGTGAAGTACTCGTAGGAAGAGGCAGGTTTGAGGTTACATTAAATTAATTTCATTTTGATACATGAACAAGAGCCATATGGCACAAAACGGTAGCAGCATTTCAACTCGCAATGTACAAAAATAAAAAGATTCTAAATTAATTAGTCTGAAAGCCCCATGAAGCTTTGTCGAGCTTTGTTTATCTCTTAGGCTTAAATGAAGGCAAATTTTAATTTGAAAAAGTGTAAACAGGGCTTAACTAAAACCACCAGAAAACTATTTGATACAAACAAAAGAAAAATATGAACAATACACGAAACTATGTTTTTTTTTATATCAGAGTTTTTTTTATAAAAAGAAAGTTGTAAGACCGAAAAGAAAAAAAAACAAACGTCTTCTAAAAATATAAGAAACGAAGTAAAACCGTTTCAAACTTTAATCCAAGACATTTTTGTAGACAAGCAAACCAAATACACACGTACAAAATATAAAAAAAATGTAAAATGCTTTTAAAAGGTTTAAGTTCGATGAACTTTGATGAATCTTTGTAACTGCAAGAAGAAGAGAGCTTCCAACTTCGAAGCACAAGACGTTCCAAAACCAAAGCTTAAGTTTATTTTAACCGTGTTTCAAATTAGGTGCAACTAAAGTTCCCCACCGTGTTTTTAATAGGAAAATGTTTATTTAATGGCGAATCTATGGTAAAATACTAAAAGAACTAAAAGAGTTTTGATAGTTATAAAAATTATTAGCCTCCGTTCTTTAGTTGCAATTTACGCAGTTTCGGAAGCGACATTGGTAAGCTGCACAGGCTAAACTACCATTTCGGTCGGTAGTAGTAGTAGTAGGGGAGGAGTAGGAGTAGGAGTCCAAGGGTGTTTTAATACGGCATTCGCTTCGCTGCTACCGTAATAACTTTCTCCAGCTAATAAAAAGCTTCGGTTTTGGCTTATTTTAAGGAGTTAAAATATTTTAGATCTGACATTCTGAATATTAGTTCTTATACCACTGGTTGCCTGTTAAACGCAAAGCTCTTTTTGTCATTACCGGACTTACATAGTGACCATGTTAAATATTCTACAATCATAGAATGACCTCACCACCAGCCGTATTCTTGAAGGACTTGCCAATTCTATGGGCACAGTTTACACGGCATTCTGGAATGAGTTTGAGCTGAATTCACCTTGCGTTCAGTACTTCTGTGATCTGTAATCCTTTTAGCCAGTTTGCTATGCAATTTACTCCCAAAGACACCAGCTTTTAAATGGTCTCCACCAGGTAAATTCACCATATTTCAAATTTGTTTCAAAACATTTTGAGAAAAACAACATGACAGAAAATACTCATGTCAACGCACGCTTACGTTTAAGAAATTTGACATTTGACAAGAACAAAAGCCTAAGAACAAAAGACTGTAGCTTAAGCTATTTCTTTAACAGGTAATCACAAACTAGTCCCGAACAGTTGCTTTCCAGGGAGTAAAGGTGTCAGGGGGTACTTTAAATCTTTCATAACTGTCTCACTGAAATTTTGGCGTCTCTTGACTTGTTTTGTCGTTACATTGTCATTATGTAGTTACATCAAAAGGCGTATATTAAATAACGTCCTTTTGTTCTGGCATAGAAATACGAAATTTCTATGTACTATGTACGTAAATACGTATTTCTATGGTTCTGGGGATTATTTTTCAGGGGTTGCCATTTTAAAGTTGCATCATCACCACTTTTTTTGGTTTTGTTCTTTTTAAGGTTTGCAAGAAATATGAAGAATTTCATGAAGAATTGAAACGAACAATCTCAAACAGCCAGTGTAATGTGATTGAGGAACAATCTGCCATTGTAATTAAAGAAAGCAGAGTAGAGAATCAAACATCATAACATTTTTGTGAAGTACCTTTCAGAACGCTTGTAAGGCCTGGTTCAAACCTGATGATTACGACGCCAGGCGTTTATGAGATTACGACGATTACAGTAAATTTTAAATCGTCGTAATCAGGTCTGAACCAGGCCTAATGGACCATACAGTGTCGTATTTCCTCTGATAAAAGACAGAAATTATAAAGTTCATTATAAACTCTAACATTGGTGTGCAAAGTTAGAGGAAGACATTTCTTTCAAAATGCCGTGTATTAAACTTTACACATACTTTTTAGGATACAAGGCTTTATAGAACTCAAAAAGTACACCAGAAAAATATGCGATTGTCTGCTGCTTGCCAAAAATCATTGCAGGGAATATTGTTGAACCAATTCTGCAAGAATTAATGATGGGTAAACAGATGCTATTACACGCTTGTCTGCGAATTTCCTACATTGGATATCCCTGATTTTTCAAGATTTCACATTCTGAAAGAATAAGGTCCAAGGCCAATTTCTATTCTCAATTTCGGGGTAATTATGATTATAAGGTGTAGACGAACATGAAATAGATTTAAAACTATGAACGTTTACAAATTATCATGAATAAAAAAAAAACAACGAACTCCTAACCTTCGCTGTATTATCAAGGTATACAATCTTTTTTCAATGATTTTCCAAACATTTTAGCAAATTTCTGTAACCTTTGTCCCTAATGTTTTGGAGAATGTTTGAACCCCTAACTTTAATTCAATTTAGCAAATACCATTTATTATTACCTTCAGGCTTGAATGCCTGGTACGTAAGCAAGCAGCGTATTATGACGTATTTAACACGATGGTTAAAGTTTATTCATTCTAATCATTTTATAGTGCTGCACAAAGAAATAACCAACTAACTAAGCGAAGAAAGGGTATTATAACAGACAAGTTCAAAGCTAAATTCAATAGGTCGGTTTTTTCATGTTTATTGCGGTAGAAACAAATACCGATTAAAACAACCTTGGACTACTACCTCCACTATTTCGGCCGAAATGGCAATTTAGTCTACGAGTTTTTTTATTATTTATTTATTGGTCAGCGCGATAGCAGCTGATCTTTCATTAGCGTTGTATGTCCGTCCGTCTGTAATTCCAAGATTTTGTGTCCTCGATTGTAGGCTGAAGTCAGTTGTAGGCGCAATCAGAGGCTATTTTCCAACTATGATTGTTGTATGAATAGGTTAAAAAAAGATATGTAAAAAGTTTTCTTGTTGTGAGTGCGGAAGTTTCTCAGAACTTCGCTATGTGACGCTACCTATTCAGTAGAGTCGTATATTATTTTACTAGTCAGTTAGAAGAGAATTGTTTATGTAAAACGATTCTTTTTGCTGGTGTCGATACATCTCCATTGCAATTTCCCAAAGACAGATCAATGCACAAGTATGTACAAGTTCTATCTTAATAAACAGTGAATGTTCAGCCACAAGTTCATGGGCTGGATGCAACGTACTGTCCCGTTTCTGGTTCGTAAACTCGACGAGCGTGTTTTGTTCTTGTGGATCGACGGAGGGTCTGTTCTCCAGCAGGTGGTTTAGCAAACTCTGGCTCCACGTTTGCAGCCGGAGATCGATGTGAATCCATTGAGTCACTTTCATGATCCCGTAGCTCTACAGGGGGTGATGAACGGGCAGGTGAAACAGGTGCAGATGGCTGGTCGAATCGGGACTCCAAGGGTATTAGAGGTTGCGGCAAAGGAGAAGTTCTTGTGGTGCTGCCGCTGCTTGAATATCTGGTTCCCTAGGAGGCTCCTTTAAGATGACGAGTGTGTGTCGTTCCAACACCTGCAGGCTTGGTGGCTGCTGGAATGGTTTGGTGGCAGTAGGGATGACTTTAACGAGGCGAAGGAAAGGTCTATTGCGAAGCGCAACTCTTCCAGTGCCAGCAACTTTAATAAGATATTGGTTGTTGTCCTTGATTTCGATGGCGACACCGGTACGATCCCATCACTTTGGTGCATTTCCTGTTTGGTTTAATTTTAAAGTTGCATCATCACCACTTTTTTTGGTTTTGTTCTTTTTAAGGTTTGCAAGAAATATGAAGAATTTCATGAAGAATTGAAACGAACAATCTCAAACAGCCAGTGTAATGTGATTGAGGAACAATCTGCCATTGTAATTAAAGAAAGCAGAGTAGAAAATCAAACATCATAACATTTTTGTGAAGTACCTTTCAGAACGCTTGTAAGGCCTGGTTCAAACCTGATGATTACGACGCCAGGCGTTTATGAGATTACGACGATTACAGTAAATTTTAAATCGTCGTAATCAGGTCTGAACCAGGCCTAATGGACCATACAGTGTCGTATTTCCTCTGATAAAAGACAGAAATTATAAAGTTCATTATAAACTCTAACATTGGTGTGCAAAGTTAGAGGAAGACATTTCTTTCAAAATGCCGTGTATTAAACTTTACACATACTTTTTAGGATACAAGGCTTTATAGAGCTCAAAAAGTACACCAGAAAAATATGCGATTGTCTGCTGCTTGCCAAAAATCATTGCAGGGAATATTGTTGAACCAATTCTGCAAGAATTAATGATGGGTAAACAGATGCTATTACACGCTTGTCTGCGAATTTCCTACATTGGATATCCCTGATTTTTCAAGATTTCACATTCTGAAAGAATAAGGTCCAAGGCCAATTTCTATTCTCAATTTCGGGGTAATTATGATTATAAGGTGTAGACGAACATGAAATAGATTTAAAACTATGAACGTTTACAAATTATCATGAATAAAAAAAAAACAACGAACTCCTAACCTTCGCTGTATTATCAAGGTATACAATCTTTTTTCAATGATTTTCCAAACATTTTAGCAAATTTCTGTAACCTTTGTCCCTAATGTTTTGGAGAATGTTTGAACCCCTAACTTTAATTCAATTTAGCAAATACCATTTATTATTACCTTCAGGCTTGAATGCCTGGTACGTAAGCAAGCAGCGTATTATGACGTATTTAACACGATGGTTAAAGTTTATTCATTCTAATCATTTTATAGTGCTGCACAAAGAAATAACCAACTAACTAAGCGAAGAAAGGGTATTATAACAGACAAGTTCAAAGCTAAATTCAATAGGTCGGTTTTTTCATGTTTATTGCGGTAGAAACAAATACCGATTAAAACAACCTTGGACTACTACCTCCACTATTTCGGCCGAAATGGCAATTTAGTCTACGAGTTTTTTTATTATTTATTTATTGGTCAGCGCGATAGCAGCTGATCTTTCATTAGCGTTGTATGTCCGTCCGTCTGTAATTCCAAGATTTTGTGTCCTCGATTGTAGGCTGAAGTCAGTTGTAGGCGCAATCAGAGGCTATTTTCCAACTATGATTGTTGTATGAATAGGTTAAAAAAAGATATGTAAAAAGTTTTCTTGTTGTGAGTGCGGAAGTTTCTCAGAACTTCGCTATGTGACGCTACCTATTCAGTAGAGTCGTATATTATTTTACTAGTCAGTTAGAAGAGAATTGTTTATGTAAAACGATTCTTTTTGCTGGTGTCGATACATCTCCATTGCAATTTCCCAAAGACAGATCAATGCACAAGTATGTACAAGTTCTATCTTAATAAACAGTGAATGTTCAGCCACAAGTTCATGGGCTGGATGCAACGTACTGTCCCGTTTCTGGTTCGTAAACTCGACGAGCGTGTTTTGTTCTTGTGGATCGACGGAGGGTCTGTTCTCCAGCAGGTGGTTTAGCAAACTCTGGCTCCACGTTTGCAGCCGGAGATCGATGTGAATCCATTGAGTCACTTTCATGATCCCGTAGCTCTACAGGGGGTGATGAACGGGCAGGTGAAACAGGTGCAGATGGCTGGTCGAATCGGGACTCCAAGGGTATTAGAGGTTGCGGCAAAGGAGAAGTTCTTGTGGTGCTGCCGCTGCTTGAATATCTGGTTCCCTAGGAGGCTCCTTTAAGATGACGAGTGTGTGTCGTTCCAACACCTGCAGGCTTGGTGGCTGCTGGAATGGTTTGGTGGCAGTAGGGATGACTTTAACGAGGCGAAGGAAAGGTCTATTGCGAAGCGCAACTCTTCCAGTGCCAGCAACTTTAATAAGATATTGGTTGTTGTCCTTGATTTCGATGGCGACACCGGTACGATCCCATCACTTTGGTGCATTTCCTGTTTGGTTTTGGATGAAGACACTATCCCCAAGTTAAAGCGGTTTCAAGGATCGGGAGTGTTCCGAAAGTGATTGCATTGTCCTTGAATATCGGTCTCTCAGTGTTGTTTCTTTCATCTCCAACATGTCCCGCCACTGGCTACTCAGTTGGGGGTTGTTGAAGCAAACGACGTTCTTGTCGATGTATGGCAGGGTGTCCCTCAGTTGACGTCCAAAGAGGATTTGGGCAGGTGACAGCTTACAGGCGGCGTCGGGAGTGTTTTGTTGGGTCAGCAGTGCCCTGACGACGCGATCAGTGTTCAGTTCCCCATTAGGCCCAGCATTGACACTTAAGAGTCATTTGGTTGCTTTAACTGCAAGCTCTGCGCGACTATTAGACGATGGGAGTTTGACTGATGACGTTCGATGATGCACACCCCAGCGCTGAAGGAAATCATCCGTCTCTGAGGTTATAAATTCAGGGCCACTCTCACTTGTCATTTCGATTGGTACACCAAACGTCGCAAAAAGTCCTCTTAGTGCCTTGCATAGGCCAGCTGATCCACTGCTGCTAGAGCTTGCTTTAATGCGACTCTGTTCGGTCCAGCCCGACAGACGATCGGCTGTCACAAGATAATACCAGCCTTTCAGGTAGAAGTAATCACAGACAATCGCCTCAAACGGGGTTGTGGGAATGATAGGTTCGATGGGTGGAGGCTTGGCGTGAGATGGTGTCATCCGGTTGAAGGTGTTGCAGGTGGCTCGTACATTTTGAATGTCCTTAGTGATCCCAGGCCAGAACACAGAGGACTTAGCACGCCCATTCATTCCAGTTGTACCTTGATGTGCGGCATGTAGGGATTAAAGCACCTCTTGTCGTAGTGGTTGAGGAATGACGACCCGATCTTTAATCATGACAACGTCGTCGACAACCCAGAGGTCACTGCCATGATCCCAATAAGCCTGGACGTGCTGGCTGAGGGCTGATTTCTCTGACGGAAACCCGTTTTCAGTGGTCATAACGAGCTCCTGGGAGGTTCGGTCGAGTGTGGCTGCTTTCTTTAGGACTTCCCACGTGATGGCTCAGATATTCTTTATTTTGCGACACGAAGATGCTTAACAAGATCCGAATCCAGGTCAATGTCTGTGTCACTGTCAGAGGAAGGAGGCTGTGTTGGGTTACGTGAAGTCGCATCAGAAAAATAGTTGCTGCTCCCGGCCATGTGCACGACTTTGAATCTCCAAGGTAAGGTCCGTTGCTTAAGTTAAAATAACCGGGGATTGCTGATCTCATCCAAAGTTCGATCTCCGAACAGTTTCGTTAGTAACTTGTGGTCAGTGACTGTGATCAAGTTGTCAGAACCCTGCGTGAAGAATTTTGGCTGTTCCAATGCCCAGGCAATTGCCAATGCCTCTCCCTCGACAGGTGCATAGCCTGCGAGGGTTATTCTCCATCCATCATCACAGCAGCTGGAGAGGTCTGCAGTGCTTTTGGGATAGGTAAAACCCGATTCCGGTCTTGGACCAGTCTGGCCTCAGGCAGGTCAGTCGATTCATGTCGTAAATCTCCACACCCTCCTTGATGGCATCCACAATAGCTACCTTTGAAAGCTGAAAGGCAGTCTCCAATTCAGCTTACTAGTAGAATTTTGACTTGGAGCTTAGCAATGGTTTGAATGGTAGCATCAGCTCTGCAAGCTTGCCATAGTGAGCTACTTGATTGACCAGCCCAAACCACGATCGGATGTCACTTAATTTTGTCGGTGTTGGGAAGTCTCGGATTGCAGAGATGTATTTGTCCAATGGGTGAATGTCATTCTCCGTCACTAGGAAGCCTGCAAATTCCACCTCACGCTGGCAGAATTGGAATTTCGATCTGTTCAGGACTACACCATTCTTGCCTAGGAGAATCAGGAAGTCTATAACTCTTCACCAATGCACCTCCAAGTCCTGGTCCTACATGGTGGTATCATCGACACATTTCGTCTTCCTGGGTACGTCAATGATTATTTCGTCATACCGTCTGGCATAGCCATCGACGCTAGCTATACCACCTTGTGGTGTCATTATGTACCTTAAGCGTCCCCATTGGGTGATAAAGGTCGTAAGAGGTCGATCTTCTGGACGAAGGGGAACAGAATGATATCCATTCCAGGCATCGGTTACGGTCTTCCATGTCAGCGGAGGGATGGTTCTAGCTTGTTGAAAGGGTGGCTTTACATAATGGGTTTCTCTGAGAAAATGTTTATTGAGTGGTGACAGATCAACTGACCTTCTAGGTGTTCCATCGTTCTTTCTGGTAAGGGCCATGCGAGGACACCAGAGAGTCGGCTCACCTATTGGTACCTTCCCGAGTACCCCTAGGGAAATGTCCTCCATGATCTGCCGTTCCCAGTGCAGTGGGATTTGTGAAGGGGTATGAACGGCAACTGGAGTAGCATCCGGGTCAACGTGGAGATGAACGTCAGGACCTGTCATTCCTGGTAGTTGCTGGTGGGGACATTTGTTGAAAGTAGATGTGGCAAAACGATCGATCAACCATACCCTCATTTTGTAATTATTTTCCGGGGTTGGTTCAAAAGGGCGTCTCTCTGGTCTATCTGGAGGCAACTGGCGCTTAGGACAACCACAAGAGTTGATGATGTGCTCAACGGCAGCTATGTTAGCAGCAGCTCCTACCCTCGGAAAGTTGTTCGGAATGACACGCAGTTGAACTAGTGCATCCTTAGACACATAACAGTTTGTGTATCTGGGCTGACGTATGCCATCACAGGGGCAGTGTCAGTGTACCCATTACTGTCCTGACCAGATAAACGGATGAAGATAACCCCATATATGTTGATTTTCTCTTTGTTTGCAGCAAGAAGTGGTATCGGTGACAACAGTGACATAGCTAGGAGGTACATTTGGTGTTTTTGCATTCAAGCGATCGTAATCCTCCTTCTCGACGGTGACGCGGAGCTGCAAAGTAGGGTATCGTGACGAAGCAACCGTCCTTTGTAAATATATGATGGTCAAGAAGGACAGCGTCACACAAGTTATGGTTTGACGCGATAGTGATAACGTCAACTGCATCCCCGTGCCGAGTTGCTGAGTTGGCTGGTTGATTCTGTTTGGGTTGTTCTTCCGCCAACAAGGAAGGCACATGGTAACCTCAATCATTCTACGCTGTCTCTTATTCCAAGTGTATTGGTCGATTTCAGTCTTGCAGTATTTACACTTGGTACGTCGGGTCTTCTGTGATATCCCGGCAGCTGTTGCATGTTTGGTTAAAGTGTCACGAGCCATTTCTTTGGACTCAATGAAGGCGACTATGTCCTTAACATTCTTGTTGTCGAGCTCGGACCAGCCAAGGATATCCTTTCTGATTTCATCATCGGAAAGTCCCGCGATCAATACATCCTTGGTTATCACTGTGGTGAAATCAACTTTTTGCTCACAGGTACTACTAGGGCACTCTATCAGGTAAGCGCAGGTTGATACGTGCGTAAAACGATCGGATATTCTCCACATGATCTTGCTTTATCGAAAGTAGGTCGGACCGTCGTACACTCAAAGCAACAGAGGTCACCGCAAGGCGTTTGATGGCTGCAAGGAGGTCGTCTTCGGTCCCGGTTGTGGCATCGGGACTACTCTTCAAGATGTTGTTGCCAAGCTCCTCTTCACAGCACTGGAATAACTGTTGCACTATCTCATCGGCAGTTAAGGTCGTACCCCGTTTGAACATCTGGCCAGGAAGGCATTCCAGAGTTCCTCACTGGATCCTTTAGATATAGTCGGTCGGTCGGTGAGTGTTATGTTGTTTATAAGTTTCTTCTAAAACGCTAGACTAAGTTGACATACCCTGGATTTCTAATGTATTTTTCGCTTTGATTTTTTTTTGAAAAGGTTGTTTCTGTGGCTCTTATATAAGTTCTTTATAAATCTTATTTTGATGTAAAATACGTGTCCATGGTTACACTTTACACATTGTGCATATTTCTTTTGTTTGTAGCAACTACTTTCTGTTATTTTTAGTTAAGATTATGATGGTTGTAATACAAGGTCTGAATTCGCTAATTGGAGCAAGAATTAATTGAGACATTGTGCGGTTACACATGATTGGTTGCATTTGTATTTTAAACAATCAGCAACTGCTTGGCATGAGATCGTCATTAGACTTCATGCAAGGCTCACATAATTGGTCGAAACGAAACTTCACCTCCGAAATCGGAAATAGTAACTGAAATTTGTAGCTTAAATACAATCGATTAAAATATCAAAGTTGCTGTAAGTGTTCTTGCCCATATGATTTCTGTTAATGCATCTCGTATAACCAGATGTAGCTTCCATGGCATGATGCTACCACAAAACTGTTGCGGCTTATACAGAAAAGGCTTTAATTGATTGCTATGGAAACATACGTGTGACCTGGTGTTCTTTTAAAATGTAAATTTATTTTGAAGAAAAACCGAGGAGGAAAATAAAATTTCGTCAACAAACATTATGTGTTCGACGTGTAAATTTTACTGAATTTCTACCTACCTAATCATAGACAAAACGAATTTTCTTTGAATTACTAGTATATGTGTGTGATTCTTCCATCTATCTAATATTTTTTTAAGTTCTCTTGATTGTATCTGTTTTTTATTCAATTTTCAGAGCTCCATTGTAGCCCACCAAATAAAGTCAATATCACAAATATGTGGTGTTGCTGTCATCCGACCGACCTGTTTTGTGCCAGCTTTTTATGTAACTCTTGTCAGAGGCCATGGAAATTTTGAACACTGAGTCAAAAATTCTGCCTCTACAAAAATTTGTTCACTGTAGTAGTATCCTCCTCTAGTTGAATTGTTGAATACAGGAGTTAGAAAATAGATTTAGCTCTATGTTATTTTTGTATTGACCCTTAGTTGGAATTACAAATCACTACCACATTTTTGAAAGTCATCTATATCCATTTGAGCCAATGAAACTATTCAGTGATCTGAAGTATCCTCCAAAATCGAAATTAACAAAAAATAATATTCAGGTCTTCAAGAGTTTCTTGCGCTCAATATCCAGTTTCATTACACTTTCAAAAAAACAGATACAAGCTTGAAATTTGTACGTTAAAATATGCTCTTTAAGATTTTAGAAAAACTCAACACCAAAGCCAGGAAAATTCATTATCATATGAAAATCTTTAGTATAAATTTGATGGTAAAATCAGTCAAAATTTGCTATACTTGTTTAAAGTGTGAAGCAGCATCACAAACATCAACTTCCGTAGATGTAAACTGATGAAAGGTGAGCTTCATGTTTCCCAGAATATTTTTTGCTAGCTTCAATTTACCTCATAGTTATTTATTTATTGATTTTTGCCATCTGAAAAAACGCCTTTTTCTTCATTCTTGCTAGGCGTCGAAAAAGACTTTCCGCCATTATGAAAATTCGCGAATTTTGAACTATCGAACTGCGCGTGCTCACAATAAACGCCATTTAGCAAACAGACGTGATGTAATATGAACGATCGTTTTGTTATTTGGTTCACAGGAATTTGTGTCTTAAGTCTCCTTGGGATTTACATCAGATATGAAATTATGAAAAATAAGCTGTATGGATGGTCAATAGTACTGACGTAGCATTGCCGTAGCAACCGGGGAACCAGGAGGTTCTCCCCCAAAATTTTCAACTATGGTTTTTTTATTGAAAAGGTGTAAATAGGAGCACAATGTCATACGTGGCCCATTGCCCCAACCATGGTAGGGCCTCCTTAGATACTAAAAATATGATGATAATATTTATTTCATGTCTACGGCACCTGCGTAGTAACATCACAGCATTTTAAGTTCAAACACTGAAAATTTCCTAATTCGTTTCCATTGTGAAAATACTACTATATCACAAGTGGTTTTAATATGTCTTTGTTTTGGGCTAATGAATTTAAAAGTTTCACCAACCCCTTACAAACCTAACAGATACTAACCAAGCTGTCTTTTAGAAACCTAGTCTTCTTTGTAGAGTGATCATAATCTGTTGATATTCGTGCATACAGCTTGCGAGGACTTTATGGCTT
Organism: Turritopsis dohrnii; assembly: GCA_027922465.2. Taxonomy (NCBI): domain Eukaryota; kingdom Metazoa; phylum Cnidaria; class Hydrozoa; order Anthoathecata; family Oceaniidae; genus Turritopsis; species Turritopsis dohrnii. The sequence goes on along the minus strand of BQMF02000259.1, from coordinate 61,695 downwards.
ATGGACCTCTTTTTCATTTCAAATAACTTTGAATAAGTTCTCTAATTGAATAGTAGGAAGAGTTTCATAACAAAACGAATATTCTCACAGCTATTTAAAACAGTAATCAAAGTAATCTCAAAGAAAGTAAATACAATATTGCCTTGTGGTAGTTGTAAATACAACATTGCATTGTGGTAGTTGTAAATACAACAGTGCATTGTGGTAGTTGTAATAATGTTTTGTAGGTAGTATATTATAGGGATGATTTATCGATCAGTTTTCGTTTTCATCAAAGATATTCTAACAGCTCATAATTGTTTTTAGTCAGCGGCTTTAGTCAGCTGACTAATGGAATAGGGTTTCGTCGTCGTCGTCGTCGTCTATAATTTTTATTAAATTTTTACTTCTTGTTTAGTAATAATCAAATGAAAAGAAGACCGAGTGCGAATCATAAGATTAACAAATGCCGCCGATTTGCTGCCGTAATCGGCTGCATTTTTTTCACACTTGTATCCCGTGTAAAAATTTTATATTTGTTTTAATCTAAGGAGTTTACAGTTTTGTTAAAATATTTTTACACTGGTAACCTTACACACAACCTTCTGACAAACGTTTTTACTTTCCTCAGAAAATGCCACTGCCACTACGGTGGAAAATAAGGAAAATGTCTTGGAAAAATGTAATTTAATTTTTAATGGTAATTTTTAAATTTAAAGCTTAAATTTGTTTATTGTTTTCCAAAGTGCTGTCATTGTTTCAAAAAATCTTTTCTTTTCATTCACATCTTAATCGACCATTAAGAATTTAGGAAATTTTAAAGCTGTGTTTTTAAATGAATACATTTAAACATGAATCATTTTAAATGAATCTCGGACCAAACTCTCGGTCCCTTGGACATTTGTGAACGCTCTAGGCTAAAATCTCGAACCTCTCTATCTCGAACTTCTCTCTATTTCGAACCAAAATCTTAGTCCCGTCAGAAAATTTATTTCTCTATCTCGAACTATTTCACTATTGCTCTCTCTATCTTGAACTTTTTTACAAAATCTTGGACCCATTGAAGTATTTCTCTCTCTATCTCGAACTTTTTCATAAATAAACACCTTTTTACACTGAAAATGGAATAAAAATGTGCTACTTTCGAACGAATTTTTTCGAAGGTCGAATTCGAATTCAAGCAAAAGTTTGTTTCTCGTGTTTCTCGTTGTTTACAAAATCCTTTTTATGCAGTCTTGTGGTGAACGAGAAGCGAAGATGTCGGCTATAAAAAGTGCAAAAACGAAACTTGATGAGTCATTTGATGATGTTGTTGTCCAGAAACCATCACGATCAAAAGTAGAGTGTGGTCTTGAGATTTGGAAGATCTATCGACGTGTTGCGAGAAAGGAGATGAAATGCAGATGCTTCTATCGAAAATTGCTGTCATTGCTTCAAGAAATCTTTTCTTTTCATTCACATCTTAATCGACCATTAAAAGTTTAATTACATTTTTTCAGACATTTTCCTTATTTTTACAAAAAACACTTTTTCCTTTTTTTACGAAAATTATAGTGTTTTTAAAACTGTTCCTAATTAAAATGTTTACTTCATCAGTGGGCAAAATTGTCAAAAAGTCACTGCGACGAAAAGCATTTTTATTGAAATCGTGTGCATATTTCTATAGAAGTGCGCTCCTTCGCAAAGATTAGTTAGTAAATGCGCCGGCTAGGTAGCCGACGATGATTCATAAAGAACTGAAATATCTTTTGAATATGAAATAATATACATTGCTGGTCCAAATCAATTTAATCAAGTCAATCAACAATGCTTTTACCTGATGAATTATGGAAAAAGGTTTAAAAATTCATCCAGCTGTTTTCAGACAGACAGATTGTTGTTTGATATTTATTCTGTAATTAGTGTAACGTTAAGGTGTTTCCAAAATAGACTGATTCTTGTTCAGTGTTTGTTTGTTTGTTTGTTTGTTTGTGTCACACGAAAGAAAGAAGGTGCTGCCAAAATGTTTGACGAAGAATTTTTTGTTTATTTGTTGGTTCATTTGTTTATCCTCATATCAACTATAAAATGTAGGTTACTTGGTTTTAATTTACTTTTATATTATATTTTAAACTTTTGTATTATTATCATTAAGTGAATATTATTATCATTAAGAGAATCGTGAAAAACATTCTGAAAACCGAACGGCAGTTAACACAGTTGATTCTACTTATCTCGGACAAAAACTTTGTCCCGTCAGCATTTACAGTCTTGCTAATTAGAATCAATCCTGCCATCTCAAACTATGCAATCTGGAAGTAATTTTTTTGTCCTCAGCCACGAATTGCAGTCGTTATCTGGAACATATCTGGTCCATTGAGATTGACATTGCGGAAACCTATTGCACAATCTCTAAATGTGATATATTATTTCATTATACCGTTTTTAATAAAGATATGTTCAAACATATGTTTTTTCGCCTTGTTTACTCTTCACAAATGATTATACAACATCAAACTTATCTGTAATTGTACATCGGATTAGTTTGTTTTGTCGTCATGCCAACAGTCAGACTGCACATAAATTTGTTTACAAATAATGTAAGTGATATTGCGATTGAACGTTTCTGAAACTTTCTTAGACATGTTAGTGCTCAGTGCAAAAACGAATTTTCTAGGTCCGAATTTTACTTGATGGGAGTAAAACTTTAACAGTCTCCCTCTTCAACTAAGAAATCTACATATTGATCAACTTTATAAGCGGTTATAAAGTTTTTAAAAGGTTCTAATTTGCATATATTTAATTTAATATCTGTATTTGTATTTACTAATGACTCGCCAATTTCTGATTTGGAGGAAGTGTCAGGCTTGCATTTTGCTTTAGTGTAGCTTTTTGTGTTTAAGCTCTAAATCTTTCAGTCAATAGATTTTCTTCAATTCACTTATTTTCTTATATTTTTTTCTGGTTTTTTCTTTATGTAAACTTTTTGGCTACTTTTTTTTGTTTTGAATTATAGTTTGAATCGCTTATTTCTAATGGATCTTTTGTTTTAAATTTTTATTTTGAATTTTTTTTATTTATCTTGGCTCTTTCATAAATTCTTTAACAAGTATTATTTTGATTATAAAATACGTATCCTGGTTGCAGATATTTCTTTAATTTGTTGTAAATAATTATTGATATTACTTGGTAACAAAAAGTGACTATTCATTGTATTGTAAAACTTGTTCAACCATGGGCCTAGTTATTTTCAGTCTATTGCGGAGGCATTCAAAATAGTGAGAACTACTTGCTAGTATAAACGTTTTGGCTATTTTTTGTTTTGAATCAAAGTTTGTTACGCAGATTTCTAATGGATTTTTTGTTTTAATTTTTTTTTTAAATATGATATACCTTACACTATGCCACCCGGTTAGACTATTCGTTGTATTGTAAAACTTGTCCAACCATGGGTCTGCTTATTCTCAGACTATTTCGCGGGCTTTCATCATAGTGAGAACTACTTAATAATACTAGGTAGCTACTAGATAATATTTCATGCGTGCGCAGTTATTTCAGTTTTTCTGTAAACAATAACATAAAAACTATCACGGGGTGATTTTCACCGTATGATCAAAATTATCACGTCTAGCCGGGTTGAGACAATATTTTACGCGTGTACATTAATAAAAATGTTTATATACACAAAAACATAAAAAGTATCCCGGGATGATTTTCTCCCTGACAAGACCGGACAAAAATGTCATTTGATCGCAATGCAAAAACCGCCCCTGGACGATTTTCATCCCGCCCTGTCGTGATGAAAAACGCTATCAACTCCTTAATTACTTCAGAGTTTAAAGCCTTTTCTTGTATTAAAAGAAACATCATTACTTTGCACGCTTCTTTCAAGTGCTGTCATTTAATGAAGAGCGATGAATATAATTTTAAACTTTGAATATAAACCTTGGATCTCAGTAGACAAAACTCTTTGTTTTAAGTAGCAACTAAAGATTGCTCATAGGATGTACAAAATTTTGTAGAAGCCCCCGTCTCACAATTTTTAATTTCGTGATGAGACATTAATTTTAGTGTTTTCTACAGTGTGTCCACGAGAAAGTGGGTCACTCATTTAAAACACAAATAACTTTTCGAATTTTCACCAATGCAATGAGGTTTTTATACCGTTGGAAAGAAGATTTTTTGAGCTTTCTAAATATTTGATCTTTTAAAATAGGGAAATTCATCATGTATTAACTTGCTATAACACCAAATTCTCAATGTATAACGTATGTTACAACGAAATTATAGTGAACTACCTTAACCAACTTTAAAAAACTTATTTCTTGTGGTGCAATTTGATTTTTTCGAAAAACACCAAAATTAGCCTACATTAAACATGTTAGCCATAGGTGCATAAGAATAGAAGCTGAATACAATAGTTTAAAATTAACACAGGATGTATATAATTGACACAAATACAGTATTATATTAAACGTCTTATGTACAACTTAATAAAAACATACCAAAGAAACTGTATGATTATACGTTACTTCCGTTGCACGAAGACTTTACTAGCGTTCTCATTTTCAAGTTCAAATTTATCTCACGAAAGCATAACGGAGCACAAAAAAATGGTACATTTAAAAAAAATCTAACGAAATTTGGCGCCATAAATTTACGTCAAACTGACCTCACTTAGAGTACAGTTTTCATATAAATTCATGGTGCTATTCCAAGTTATAATTTCAAAATAATCAAAAAGCAAAACGTGAAGAAATTCAAAATTAAAATATCTTACCGTATTTCCTCTTTTTAGCGCCCCCCTCTTTTAAGCGCCCCCTCTAATAAGCGCCCCTGTTAATCCAAAAATAATTTTATAAGCTCCCCCCTCTAATAAGCGCCCGGGCGCTTATTAGAGTTACAATGTTGGAGTCAAAATCCTAGATAAGCGCCCGGGCGCTTATTAGAAACTAGCCAAAACAGTCAGCCAATTGCTTGTAGATCTTTTCAACAAGACATGGAAGATGATCCAAACATTCTAATAGACTCCGATTAAGAAGAAGATGACGACATAGATATAGAGTTGGAAAACATTACATGAACCATACCTGATATTTCTTCTGTTTTCTGCACATAGTTTTTATAGAAAATAATAAAAGTGGAAATAAGTATTTATTTTTAACACCTCTCACAATTTTTTGTTGGGGTTTTTTGAAATAATTTTATAAGCGCCCCCCTCTTTTAAGCGCCCCCCTCCAATAAGCGCCCTCCTAATTTTCGAAAAAATTTTATAAGCGCCCGGGCGCTTAATAGAGGAAATACGGTATATTATGGTGAATTAGTATAATAAGATTAGTATGTTCTCACAGAATATACAGTGAATAGTCAAGAAATACCAAAACAGAACTGCTCACATAAAATAAATCTTCCTATCCTACTTGTATGATTTCAATAGACAACCCACAACACTCCACAAAACAAAATCCTCTCTTATGTTGCAGTCATCATTAAAAAAATGGACGACCAAGGCTTCTTAGTAGAATCATTACAGGCTTCATCAACAAGTATAGGAAAGAATTTATTTCTCTTTATTTCTATATTTGGTCAGATATCTAACTCCCACAATACTGATTCAGATCATTTTATGTAATGTTAGTGGTATTCCTTTTGTAGGTATCTCTTAACTCCAAATCACATCTACAATAATTGATGCTAGTTTATTTTCATTGGGTTGTACCCTTTCTTTCATTCAATTATCAATCGTGATATGCACTAGAACAAAATTAACAGAACATAAGGACCTTGTCAACACACCAACCATTTCTTTGGCTTAAGATAATTTCCCACCAAGAAAGAGTAGTTAGGTAATTTGACAACCAAAAGAATAATCCATAGACCATGGTTAGATGCCATTTTAACTGAAATGACCATCCATCTGTTTTGTCTTCTTGAGCTCAAAATCATTGTCAAAAAATGATTTTAAATCCTGGGGAGAAGCTGTAGAAGACTTGTTAATGTGGGTTGTATCGTCATCATCTTCAAGGTTTTCCCTAGCTTTGTCTGTAGAAGAAGAAAAACTCAAATGGGATGTTGAAAGTACATCAAAAGAAATTTCTTCAATCTTGTTTGTAAAAGCATGGACAACAATTCCTTCTAAGCTGAAAGTTTTCCTGAGTAATTCAGGAAAGGACAAAAGCTGTTTGAACCTTAGATCAGGTCCCTGCCGTTTCTTTCCTTTTATAAAGAAGCCCAAGAACCAGCAAAACATAGTGATTATGGGAAAAGTACTTGTTGGATGCATAATGGATGCATGACTGGTGAAAATCCAAACAAACACAAGACAGAACACCAATTTTGGTCCTCGCAAGTTTGCATTGTTTCCTCATTAACCCTTTAAATATTTTCCTTTGATCTCCAGTAAATGTTTTAGCAACAGAGGATTTTCACTGTAAAATGCTGTTAAGCTGAAGTTCTAATAATGTAAGAGCCCTTATAGCTGCCATATAGCTCTTACTCACTGCTGAATTATTTCCAGATAGAGCTCACAACACCTAGCTATATGAACAGTCATCGCCACAGAAAATTTTCGAAATAATTGTATATACATACCCATTCCATGGCTGTGTTTCTTATAGAAATGGCTTTCTGTTTCTCACGTTTATCAGAGGCTTTTTGTTTTTCGCCATCAGCATTATGCTTTTCATCACTTTCCGACAGTGCAATAAGTTATTCCATAAGCAGGTCAAATTCACTAGGTGGATCCCCTCCTTCCTCTGTGGTACATTTTTACTTCTTATTTTGCACTGTATATTTGCGAGAAATTGCTGTGAAATGATCTCGTGCAGATTTTGCAGTTACAGCAAACCCATCAAATAAATTTATAATTGTGGCTATGTGCTGCTGTACATTTCCACGCTCTCTTGACCCCACTTTATTAAAAAGGAATGTCATTACCAATCATTTCTCTCATCAAGATCTTTTGCATTATTCTATGCCATGGTACATCTAAACAATGAAATAGCTTGCTGATGCATAAAATTTTAGTTTGAATTTTAAAAAAGGAGCTCTTGCTGACTTAAACGGAGCACATAAACGGAGATAAATTTTAGCTTCCCTTCAAGAACAACAAAAAAGCCATACCATGTGCTGATTTGTAAACTAAAACTGATTTTTTTTATGGATTATAAAGCTCCAAAGAAACAAACCTTTAAAACAAAGCTTTTCTTTCCATCACCAGCATGGTGAGCATCCATATTGCTTTCCATGTTTTGTTCGAATTTCAGACGGGATGAGAGCTAGCATTTTCAAGGTCTCTTCGCAACAAAAAGACGGCGTTTGTTTTTGTAGAACCCAGGCTTTTTCACCTTCGAGGAAACCCTAACTACTGTTCGAGTCATCTTTCTTAAACAGCCTATTCTAGTTAGGTCAAAATTGTCGATCTTAGTTTTCAAGTGGGGTCGTGTCAAGGTTTCAAGAAGTCAAATAAAAATGTCAACTAGAAAATAGCGAACAAATTCACCCCTATTTCTACAGAGGGAAAGTGCTTTTTTAAATAAAACCTATATGACCTGGATTCGTTGACCATAACATCTTCAAATTCTTAACATAAATTCCCTATTTAAGTTGTAACCTATTAAGCACTTTAAAAATCAATCAAGTCGATAAAAATAACTGTCTGTTTCCTTCAAATAATCTTCCAGGATCCCAAACAACTACTCCAAATAATCTTCCAGGATCCCAACTAACTCAGAGACTGCTCCTCTGTACTGGCTGATCCTCTTGCAACCCTGATAAACATGTCAATGAAAACTGGCGTTGTCCCAACTGACTGGAAGAAATCTAAAGTGACACCAATTTACAAAAAATCTGGAAGTACCAAAGATGTCGAAAACTACCGTCCTATATCTGTGCTCTCATCTGTATCTAAAATTGCTGAAAAAGTTGTCCATTTACAACTGTCAAGATATTTAGAAGAAAACAATCTTATTCAGACAGTCCAGATCAACTGAACTTGCCTCTGTCCTCTTCACTGACAGTATTAAAAGAAAAGTACACGAAGGAAAATTAGTGGGATGTATATTTATTGACCTGTCGGAAGCCTTCGATACCTTAAGTCACTGCATGCTATTGTCAAAACTGGAATCCTACGGTCTGCAGAAAAACAAACTTGACTGGTTCAAGGACTATTTATTCAACAGAAGTCAAACAGTGCAATACAACAACGCTTTATCAAAAGAAGAAAAGGTTGTAAATGGTGTGCCCCAAGGTTCAATCCTTGGCTGCCTCCTTTTCACCATCTTTTTTAATGACTTCAACAAATGCCTGAAACATAGCCAAGTAGTCAAGTATGCAGACGATACCGTCATATATGTTCCTGGAAAAGATGTGTTCATCATAGAATCTCGCCTTTCTGCCGATATGCAATCGATATCCGACTGGTGTATTGAAAACGAGCTAATCTTAAATCTAAAGAAGGAAAAAACGAAATTTATGTTATTCGGTACTGCCAAGAATCTAACAATGCAACACGAATCAGTGACTATTAAATATCAATTAGAAACCATATCGGTTACTATTACATATAAATATCTTGGTGTTACTTTGACCCCAACCTTAAACATGAACGTTCACTTTGACTCTGACATGAAGAAAGCAAACGGCAGATTGAGACTCTTACACAAAATTCGCTGTCTTGTCGATAAAAATACTGCAAAACTGATTTATCAAACAATGGTATTACCCGTCATCAACTATGGAAGTTTACTGCACTTGAACCCAAGCAGAACTCAGAGAACGAGATTATCGTCACTTTATCAACGTGCTCTGAATGTCATCGATAGATCAAAAGTTGCAGAGGATATTGTCACACCCTATGGAAGCCGCGTGATAAAAGCTTGTGACTTGGTACAGAAATGTCTAGACGGAAATGTTTGCAGCAACTTTAGAAATTATTTCAAACTATCGCAACACACACAATGTACGAGAAACAAGAACTGTCTCGTTGAACTGCCAAAGATCCGTCTTAAATACAGTCCTGGGTCGTTTTATTACATGGGAGCTACACTATACAACAAGCTGCCCATCAACTTAAGAAAAAGCAGCAATTTTACTGAATTTAAGAAAAATTTGAAATTATATTGCATGAGTCTATAAGTACTTAACTTTTAATTTTCATTTATGTATTTGCGTTCATCCATTCTAACATAGATGCCTACTGAGTCTTACAACTCTATCAGTCCTTTTGTCTTACGATACAAAGATCGATACTATTTTCATGAACATTCTTGATCCTCTCAACCCTAGTTTTCTCCTGCCCTCAGCTCCTCAATCTACTCAGCATCCCCTACTTATTTTAATCTAGTTAACTCATTATATATATGTAAATACAAATTTAATATTTATTTCATAACATTTTTTTTTCTCTCGTTTCTTTCTTTTTACACACGACACACACATTGATAACAGAATTTGCAATTTTTCTGAAGTGTTTTTATCGTGTATAAATATTAGGTAAATAAAATGAACAAGACTCAACGAGATTGAGTAAGATTTTATTTCATAAAATCTCGTGATCTAATACTGAATTCTCCCAACCTTTGCCTCTGGCGTAAAGATGGTAACCCCATTACGGACGACCTCTTTCTTAACTTTGCACGCGAAGTGAAGAGTTGTGTTTTGAACACGTTTATCGTTATCGAAAAATATCTGCAGTGTTATTTGGTTTTTTCTTGTTATTTATCGCGTCGTTCCATCGACCTACAATATTTTATCATCTATCAACATTTATTTTCGTTATAAATGGAAGACACATCAATCGTAACGCCCGTTCAGTTGCGAAGGAACGAGGTGGATGTTGCCAGTACTCCCAATGATGAAGGGGAATCGTCTGGTCTCGGGACACGTTTTGTGGAAGAAAACAGTTCTCCCTTGGAACCACCATGTAAACGTTTTCGTGTAGTGAAGTCCGAGGACAAATTTAAATGGAGTTTGCCTCCGGAGATGGCTGATTATGTCAACAGTCATATGCAGGAGTTTCTTCCTGAAAAGGATGTTTTTGATAAGGTCTTAATGGAAAACCCAGTTCCAAACAATATCGATCAACCGCAAAAACTTGATGATTTTTTGGCTCCTCTCATGTCAAAAGGAGAGGTAGCAGTGGATGCCTCGTTAGAGAAGGTCCAGCAAAAGATTACCAATGCTCTAGGTCCTCTAACGAAAGTATGGAAGGTTGTGGAGGATGTAAAGAACGCAACTGGTGATGAAGACGTTTCCATTTCTCTACTAATGGTTGCAGAAAACCTTGACAAAGCAATACTGCTGATAGCTCAGGCATTTCAAGCTGCAGCGTATCATCGTCGATTCAATGCCCTTGGTGCTGTGGTGAAGGACCATAAAAAAGTAAAAGAAACTTTACGCGAAAAAATGGATATTCTAAAAGACGAACATAGTAATCTGTTTGGCGAGAAGTTCCAGGGATACATTTCGGAAACAGTGAAGTCACGTCAACGCTCGGAAGAACTGTTTAAGGGTTTAAATGAAACTAAACGAAAGCCCTTTCGTTCGGGCCCCTCCCAAACAGATCGTGCTGGTGAGGGGCGAAAAGTCACATTTACGAAGAGATTTCGTGGATCCTATCGTCCAACCCAATATGGTGGAGACTACCAAAGACAAAGTTCATCAGGTGAGAGTAAAATGCAAAATGCAACCTCTCTTCAACATAACACAGAATCTCCTGGACCCAAAATTATACCACCGAATTCACCCATTGGTAAAACAATTACTTTTAGAAAGAAATCTGGTTCATCCTTCATTAGCAGGGAGGATAGAACATTTCCTTGTGAACTGGAAAAAATTAACCAAGGACAACCATATCCTGTCAATTGTACAGGGTTACAAAATACCACTTTTGGAGGAGCCTTATCAGAAGAAGATTCCTCAGGGTATGCATATGAACCAACAACAAAAAGATTTAGTAAACCAGGAGATTCAGGATATGTTGAAAAAAGGAGCAATACATCTGGTTTCTCAGAGTCAACAGCAAATTTTAAGCAACTTGTTTTTAGTAGACAAAAAGGGTGGGGGAAAACGACCGGTGATAAATCTGAAGCACCTGAATTCTTTCATCCCTTTTCAACACTTCAAGATGGAAGGCTTGCATCTTTTGAAAGATCTCCTCCAGGAAGGAGATTTTATGATCAAGTTAGACCTGAAGGATGCCTATTTCACAATACCGGTGGCAAAGGAGTCACGAAAATACCTTCGGTTCCTTTGGGAGGGAAATCTGTACGAATTTCTGTGCCTTTGCTTTGGACTGGGCCCAGCTCCCCTAGTGTTCACCAAGCTGTTGAAAATACCCATTTCATTGCTACGTCGATTGAATATTCGAATCATAGTTTACCTAGACGATATGCTAGTACTGGGTCAGACAGTTCAGGAGTTACTGAGCCACAGGGACACAATAATCTTCCTGTTTCAACAACTGGGCTTTATAATAAATGTGAAAAAGTCCATACTAACCCCAGTCCAGCAGATAGATTTTCTGGGGGTGACAATAAACTCAGTGAAAATGGAGTTGTTTCTTCCTCAGGAAAAGCTATCTCAAATCATTGCTCACTGTCAGCAGATATACCAAAAAGAGACTGTTACAGTTCTGGAGTTGGCTCAGTTATTAGGCAAACTCAGCTCAACTGCTTTAGCGGTTCTTCCAGCAAAACTGAATTTTCGATACTTGCAAATGCAACAGAATCATGTCTTGCAACGCAGTCATTCTTATCAGACTCTCTTTGCCTTGAACAGGGACTCCAAGCAGGAGTTAATATGGTGGATAAACAACCTACGGCTTTCCAATGGAAGGTCTCTAATTGTTCCACCACCCGATCTTGTCATTGCAACCGATGCGTCGATGCAGGGATGGGGAGCTTATTGTCAGGGAAGATCCACAGGGGGCTCATGGTCCTTAATGGAACAACAACTACATATCAATGTCCTAGAATTGAAAGCTGTCAAACTAGCTATTCTAAGTTTCACAAAATCGATTGTAGTGAAACATATTCATCTTCAAATAGACAACATGACTGCTCTCACTTACCTGGTGAAGATGGGAGGAACTCGCAACAAGGCTCTAGTAGACTTGTCAAAGGAAATCTGGGACTTTCTAGTTTCTCGACAGATCACGATTACAGCAGAGTATATACCCAGCTGTTTAAATGTTATTGCAGACAAAGAATCGAGAGCCCGTGCGGATCAAAGCGAATGGAAATTATCCCCAGAGATTTTTCATCGCCTTTGTTTGGCCAGGGGGACACCACAAATAGATTTGTTTGCATCTCGTCTGTCCCACCAACTGAAACTCTACATGTCTTGGAGACCAGATCCAGGGAGCATAGCAACAAATGCATTGGAACAACAGTGGTCCAGGCGCTTCCTTTATGCATTCCCTCCATTCAGTTTGATAGGAAGGACATTGTGGAAGGCACGGAAAGAACTCACAACACTCATTCTAGTAACGCCTGTCTGGCAGACCCAGTCATGGTACACGTCACTATTAGAAATGTCAGTTCAGAATCCTATACTACTACCTCATCACAGAAATCTTCTTCTCAACCCATTAAGGCAGGTTCATCCGCTGATAATGAACCGGTCACTGCAATTAGCGGCTTGGCTGGTTTCAGGTCAAACTTGGCAACAGCAGGCTTATCAGACAAAGTTACAACCCTTATCTCTAATTCCAGAAGAGAGGGTTCAATTTCTACTTACGAATCGGCCTGGCGTCAGTGGTCTGGCTGGTGTCGTGAACGGAAGGTTGATCCCTTTCGATGTCCTGTAAATTACATTCTGACTTATCTTGCTGATCTTTTTTATAAAGGTTTGCAATACCGCACTATTAATGTTCACCGGTCAGCAATTTCTGCTTACCATCAACATGTGGAAGGTGGCCCAGTGGGCCAATTGTCCATGGTCTGTGACTTAATGTCAGGTGTTTTTAACAAGCGTCCCCCTCAACCTAGGTATATTTTTATTTGGGATGTCAACAAGGTACTCCATTACATAAAGAACTTGGGTGACTCATGTAATTTGCCAGATAAACTTTTAACACTAAAAATCACTACCCTTCTAGCTCTGACTGCATCAAGTCGATGTTCGGAAATTACAAATTTAGACATTCGCTTTATTAGTAGGACAGACAATACATATACATTTCATTTTTATATGCTTTCCAAGAGTTGGAAAAAAGGTCAAGCCCCTCCTAAACTTACTTTTGAGAGTTTTTCACAAGATAAATCATTGTGTGTAGTAAGTACATTAGACTCTTACATATCACGTTCAAGTGCTTGGAGAGATAAAAATGAAACTACCCAGTTGTTGTTGAGTTTTGTCCAACCGCATAAAGCAGTTGTAAAATGTACTGTAGCTGGGTGGATTAAGCAAGTATTAGCTAACTCTGGCATTGATACATCAGTATTTAAAGCACATTCAACTAGGTCTGCTTCTTCTTCTAAAGCAGGTGCATCCGGTTTGTCTATATCTGACATTCTTAGACGGGGTAACTGGTCTAGTGAATCCACTTGGCAAAAATTTTACAATAAAGACCTCGAAAATAAGTCATAGTTTGAGGCAGCAGTTTTGAGATTGTAACCTTAAGGTGCTTTAAACAGAGGTCGTCCGTAATGGGGTTACCATCTTTACGCCAGAGGCAAAGGTTGGGAGAATTCAGTATTAGATCACGAGATTTTATGAAATAAAATTGAGGAATTCCGAAAGGGCGCGAAGCGCCCGCATTGGAATTCCGATTTTATGAATAAAATAGAGTAGATCTAATACTGCCCTCCCTCCGCACCCAATGATGTCAGCCTTAATAATTGTATTAATTTACCTCGTAGGCTATTACAACAACTATAAAAGATTCAACAAGAGACGCTAAATCTTTAGCTGTACTGTTTTTACTGTAATAAACATGATAAAACATATTCTGTGGTTTTTATTTTGACAACCCCCCCATTCATTTTGTTTGAAAAAATATCGGTCGTCCGTATTAGACGGTTTCTAGTATGATGGAGGGGTTACCACTTTTCACCGCGTACAAGGTTGGGAGAATTCAGTATTAGATCTACTCTATTTTATTCATAAAATCGGAATTCCAATGCGGGCGCTTCGCGCCCTTTCGGAATTCCTCAATTTCGCGAAATGTATCAGGTACGGACTTATTTTTAAAAAGAGGTCTTGAAAGTAACAAAGTCATTGTTCCAATGAAACGAGGGGAAAAAACGATGTCTTGGTAGTTCGCTATAATTCGTTCCGTATTACATACATGGATGCGTTAGTGACAGAGGCTGGCTAGTTGCCGTATTGATAAATGAAAATTCTTGTTCTTTTAAAAACTGCACCAACATGTAAGGGAGTAAGTAAGTGCGCAGTAAGTGCGTGTAATCACCCATCAGCTAGCGATGACAGAGAATGCGTGAAAACCGACATGTACATGACTTGTACATGCAGACTATACATCTGATAGTTTTCTTGAAAAATTAATGAATATCACTATTAGTTCCAAGAGAGGACAACCCTATTATGCTTCATTTACTTTGCTATAATGGTTCGAACTTTTTATTTCAATCAAAGGACTCGGTTATGTAAAAGTGAAGTCGAAAAGACGAGTAACAGGAGGATAAAACAAAGTGGTTCATGCAACAATAATTTCCAGTTCTTTATACATAAATGTTTCTGGCACTAATAGTTGGAAATATACAGGCAGGAAAATCACATAAAATAAAATATATGATTCAAAACATATGTAAGTATTATTAAACTTAAAACATTCATATTTTCAAAAAGAAACAATTGAAAAACAGTCAAAAACCAGCTATGCAAAATAACAAGGTCATAAGTTATATGCATTCATAAAAAAGTGAGAAAGTAATATAGTGGAAATACAGCTGATACTCTCTAAACTAATAATGGGGAAGTTAAGGTTCTTTATGAACCAAAAAAACATGTATCTTTCAAACTTTGCTAATAATTTTCTCATAAATTATCCCAGAAATAATGACCAAGGCTCAGTTTATGTTGCACATTGATATGTCTAGAAAATTTAACTTTAAAACAAGGTTGAATGGATCACATGTTCCTTCAAATGGTTAATTGCTATTGTGTCAATTTGAAACCATTACCGGAAGTACCGAACAGTGCACATTGAGCATGGTCACATCTGTCTTTGGTTCAACGGTTCCATTGTTTTAAATGTTTCAAGTTTGTCATGCTTATATCTTCATACCAACTCATACATTGATATTGATTACTCTTGATAGTGACTATATACTTAAAAATAATAAAACAGATAAATTGACAACATTATTTATAAAATTGTCCCTTTCACAAAATGACACTTCCTACAATAACTAAACAATCATATTGTATAGATACATGATGATATAATTTTCTAAAGTACTCAAGCAGCATACCGTAAATGACCGATTAAGAACCCTGGGCGTTTATAATTTTTTTGAACTTTTATGGTGGGCGCTTAAACGGAAGGAGTGCTTAATTGAGTCCTGGGTGGTTAATAAAAAAATCTCTAAAATCACTAATACAGTTTATCTTTTCACTGAATACTGACAAAAGAACTGCTTGTGTCCTACTCGAGCAATTTCAGAAAAAGCTCGATCAAATATTCTCACTTTGAGATGAAAATAATTCATTCCCGTGTTATTAACTTTCCTTCATTTTGCTGAAATATTGTTCAACTAAAAACAATGTTTTTCTCAATATTATTATGTTTTTGCCGAATATGCGCCCAGCTTCAGTTTTGGACCTTGGCGCTTAATCGGATGGGGCGATTAATTGAGTCCTGGGTGCTTAAACGGTCATTTACGGTATGTAAAGTTTATAATACAGTTTAATTTTCAGAATGCCTGATGCTTCTCTCTGTAGTTTCAGAATTGTAAATGCTTCTCGATTACCTCAGATTGTCTTTCACTTCCTACTTACATATGAAGTGAGAGAAAGAAAAACTCCATTTAGAATCTAGATTTTACATCACAAGTATATAATAAAAAGCTATGCCAGTAACTGCCCCACAGAATGTGAATATCATACATTTGTCATCGAAAAGGCAAAAAACAGCCAAAAACTCAAAAATTGAATTTCTGAGATTCCTCGCCATGAATGCACAAGAAAGACTATTCAGAAAATCTTTGATGCCGCAATGACAAAAAACAAACAAACAAAAAGCAAAACAAAAAAAAAACACCAGTCTTAAACCTTCACTTTTTAAAATAGTCAAAAGAAAACAAAGCTTTATTGTTATCTCTTCATTTCAGCTCTTATCAGTCAAAATTTTCTAAAAAACAATTCAACGAATTTGCTGAGGAATAATAGGGAATTTATAAGTAAACTTTTTGAAGTTTCACATTTAGCGCTATTTACAAACAAACAAACTGTCACTGCTATGAGAAAGAACTTCACATATATAATCGGAACATTACAAATGGCTCTTTATAACTTGGGAAATTTTCCTTTACGCATGATCATAGTTTTTAAAAATAAAATACGCTGTGAAACTAGAACATGCTCAACTTTTCTTATTGTTTCTCCATGAATTTTTTGTGGCATGTCAAACAAACGTAGTTGACCATCATAGCTTTCTATTTCACAAAATAAATTATCAATATCAACACTGTATTTGTCCTTCACAGACAAAATAACAGATTGCAACGATTACAACAAACACAAGGCCCAAACACAAGCTTCCACTTCTTTTAATTTGGTGCAAAAAATAGCGGGATTTCGGGGTTTCATAAACTGTCTCTTGAAACGAAACCGAATCGGAATTGGCAGGGAATTACGGAACAAAAAAATTAGCCGAACATAGATAGATAGATAGATAGATACCAAGACGAAATCAATATCTTTCGCTTAGCGAAATCTAATAAAATAAAATACTCCAAAGCCTTTATCTGCTGGTTTCATGACGATAGACTTATCAGAACACAAATTTCTATACGCTTCTTGTTCATCTAATTGCTTTGAGCTTGAATTAATATGATTTTGTCTTCCAAATGACTTAATAGATCTCAATTGCCACATCACCTTTTTATGGTTAAATTAATATGAGGTTTCTTAAAAGAATTACCGCATTCTCTCTAATTAGCGTCCCTCTCCAATAAACGCCCGGGCGCTTATGAGAATGACTTAACAGTAACTCAGAAATTAATAAGCGCCCGGCCGGTAATTAGAACTTTGATCAAAAAACGAAAATTCTGTAATAAAAATGGAAGATTATATTCAATTAGTACACCTCTCTAAGAAGCGCCACCCAGTTCACAGCATTAGAAACATTTTCCAAACATTACCAAATATGCCATGAACTTATAAAAACTTATAAAAATATATAAAAATATATATGAAAAGAAAACTGTTTTCGTTAGAACTTTTAATTTTTTCCTTCACGTATTCGTCAGGTAACTAAAAAAACGTTCTATTTGAACTTGTTTTGGTGGCAGCATTTTGATACTTGCTCGTCGCGCGAGTTGAGAAGATTGGTATCAGGATCGGCTATAATATATAATCTATTTCAGGAAGTGCTTGCCCAGTATAGTCAGGAAGAATTCTCCAGTATTTCTGGAAATCTTTTTGGAAAAGGATAGCTGTAATCTTTCGGTGTAGGTTGCGTTGATGCTGGTGGAGTTTATGTGTGTATCCGATTTGTTCAGTGCATCTTAGTAATGAATTACATCAAGTAAGCAACGAGGCTATTGAATTTTTGGGTGAAAAT
Organism: Turritopsis dohrnii; assembly: GCA_027922465.2. Classification (NCBI taxonomy): domain Eukaryota; kingdom Metazoa; phylum Cnidaria; class Hydrozoa; order Anthoathecata; family Oceaniidae; genus Turritopsis; species Turritopsis dohrnii. The sequence continues at coordinate 43,988 of BQMF02000259.1, read as the reverse complement.
AATAAGTTATATTATGCCAAGATATTAACAGTATGGCAAATGAAAAATTTGAAGAGCTGTTGCACAAAATTCTCTCAAATCAGCACCAAATGCAATCGAAACAATGGGCAGGGGATATAAAAGTCATATCAAATTAATTCAAACAGCTCATGCAAAGCTTCGAAACTTATTGCCACAAGATGTCCAGTGGAACACTTCCATTTACAGATGAAACATTGGAATTGTTGAATTAAAATCCTGAAGATATGGTGATATACCCCGAAGTTAAAAAAAACTATTTTCATCTCTACTGGCCTACTTAAGAAAAAACTTAAAATAGTAAGAAAATGTTTTTGGAACTCTGTTGATTAATCGCCATGGAACTCTGTTGATTAATCGCCACGGATAACACATGGACAACTGTGTCCAATAAAAGCCCTATTCAATTGGGAAAATTTTATAAAATGTGTCATTTAAGAATTTTCAGTCTGATTTCATTTATTTATGGGGAATGAACATTAAGTAATATAAGATGTAAGTAAGGAAGGACTTATTTGTTGTATATCCATATAGGTACATTTGGTTCTTCACCTGGTAATTTGGTAAAATGTTTTCATCGTTTTAAAATTTATTTTTCTAAAATTTAATCCATAGATCATGATTGTCGTTCATTTTACGTATCAAACAATGGTACCGATATCAACGCTTGTGGCGATATTTCTCGCCCATGCCAAACAATTAACTACGCATTCAGGGAGCAGGTCGGATCAAATGATACCGTGGTTTTGATGAATCATAACTGCGATGAGTATGTGGTTAATGAAACCGTAGTCCTGTCTCATTCTTTTTGTGTATATCAGAGGAACTGTACAAAACGGTTGTCGTCAGCAGTAAAAGTACATGCTTCTATACAATTTCTATTTGATATCGAAGCCAATTTAACATATTTGTATTTATCCATCGATGGTTTAAACTTTCAGAACATTGATTTACTTTCAAGTGGTAAACAAGAATCCATTTCTGTTAGAATTACGAACTGTTTATTGAAGCGTCAATCCTCATCTTTATCTTCCATATATTGCATCAAAGTTGATAATCTAACACGAGACTCTACATTTGACATTTATGTTTACAATTGCTTTTTTATATCATGCAGTATACTGGTATTAGGTGCCAGTAATCAAGATGGTAATGTGATAATAACTCATTCTATGTTTTTAAGTTACTCAACGATCAGAATACATAAGGCAAATTCATTAACTGTTCGTAAAACGATATTCCGAGATACTGATTTTACTCCAAATCAATTATTAGAAACAATTTCCATGCAACATGTTGTACTCATCGACGTCACTTTGGAAAACTTGCATTACAAGGACGCGATATTATTTTTGATTTGATTTGATTTTTGATTTATTTATTTATTTGTCTATAACTCGACGGGAGACCACACTCATAGAGTTAATCTAAACAAAGGAGGTGGTCCCCTATAAACTGTTACAAAGATAGAAAAAATTTATCGTAATTGACAAAAATTAATATAAAAACATAAAAAAAAAAAACATCAAAAAGAAAGTGAAAATTATACTTGAAAATGTAAGAAAAAGAAAAAGAAAGAAAAGAAAAGAAAAGAAAAATGTAAGAAAAAGGTTAATTTAATCAACATAGGATGAGAAAAAGAATAATTTTGCGAGATACTTTAAGCGACTTAATGCTAAAGTTGAGATGTCATCAACAGCAAGGTAATTTTGTAATAAGTTCCAAGATAAAACAGCTTGGTAACAAAGTGAGTTGTTGCCAAAGGAGACAGTTGTCACCTTTGGTAGTTTAAGTAATCCAGGTTTAGCGCGACTTAGATGACCACGATTATGCTGATTTAATCGCTGCAAATTAAATGTAGTGGAGAGAGCAGAGGGTAACTGGTTGTTAAAGAACTTAAATACAAAAAGTATGTTTAAGAATTTAACGAAATCGAAAAATGACAAGATTTTATATCGAAGAAAAAGAGGTGAAGATGGAGCGCGAAAATCAGAAAAGGACATGATTCGCAAAGATTGTTTCTGAAGAGTAAGAATACGATTACTGTGGATATTATTACGTTGACCCCAGATTTGAGCACCATATGAAAGATGAGAATGAAATAAAGAAAAGTAAAGAGATAAGAGGATTTTTTTAGACAGAAAATAACGAAGTTTACTCAGAGCACCGTTAGCGCGCTTGAGTTTACTACAAACAAAGTTTATATGATATTTCCAACTGAGCTCATCGTCGATATAAACACCAAGGTATTTTACAAATTTACTTGGAATCAACCTGTGACCATTAATTTTAATTTTAATTTCATAGTCACTAACCTTTCGTTTAGGCTTGAAAATTAAAAGTTCTGTTTTACTGCGGTTCAAAGCAATCTTGTTGGCATTCAGCCAGTTTGTGAGTAATTTCAAATCAATGTTGATTTTTTTGGTCATTGACTTCAAAGAATGGTCACTTTGAAATAACATGGTGTCATCAGCGAAAAGATTAACATTGGAATAAGAAATAGCAGATGCAAGGTCATTAACATAAAGGAGGAAAAGAAGAGGTCCAAGTACAGATCCTTGTGGAACACCGTGAAGAATACGTCTGAGTTTAGATTTAGAGCCGGCTACTGAAACAGATTGTGTGCGATTGGAAAGAAAAGAGCGAAACCAATCAAGAGGAATTCCTCGAATACCATAAAAATCAAGTTTAGAAAGCAAAATATCATGATCAACGGTATCAAAGGCTTTTTGGAGATCTATAAAAACAGCACAGCCAAACTTACCACTATCGACCGCCTTGTAAATTTTTTCCACACAATGACAAAGGGCAGATACAGTCGAATGTTTCGAGCGGAAACCGAACTGAGAAGGATAGATAACCTTTGAGTTCTCGAGAAATTTGATAAGACGTTTATGCATTAGTTTTTGAAAAATCTTATCGATATTAGACAAAAGAGATATTGGTCTAAAGTAGGAAAGACCCCAGTAGAAAAAGAAAGGTTTATGATATCAGAAAGAATAACAGAGAGATGGTCTTTCACTGCTGAAATGACAGGAAGAGGTAAACTGTGAGGACCAGAAGCTTTGTATTTGTCCAGGGAAAGAAGAATTTCTGAAACCTCAAGTGGAGATGTAGGGAAAGTAAAGAAAGAGTTAGCGTTTCGGTTTTTGAGCCAATTGGAGAAATGGTGTCGGGTGAAAGGAGTTTTCGAGCGAATTTTGTCAGCAATGGAGGAGAAGAAATCATTAAAAGCTTCAGAAACCTTTGCAGGATCCGAAGTAATCGAATTGTTGAGTATTAGAGAGATAGAAAAATCTGACTTAATAGATTTAGACGAGATTATTTCACGAACGCCTATCCAAATTTTCCGGAGATTAGTAGAGTTGGATAGAAAATAGCGAGAATAGTGAAGTTTTTTACTGAAACGAAGCAAAGAAACAATGCGATTACGATAAAACTTATACCTAGAACGTAGAAAAGATTTGATATCAGGAGAAGAAGCAGAAAGGTAGTCACGAAAAAGATTGTCCCTAACTTTCATCGATACAAGAAGACCTTTGGTTATCCAAGGTTTATTAAAAAGATTCGATTCACGACGAGTGATTTTTACCAAAGGAACATGGTCGTTGAATAAAGATGTAGTATGATCTAAAAAAGAATCGAAAGAAGAATTTACATCACCTTCCTCGATTTTTAAAATTTCATTCCAATTTAAACGTTCAAATTGGGTTTTGAATTGTTCGTGGTTGAATTTTGACCAATCACGACGAAATCCCAAAGGTTGATTAGGCTTAGCCTCTGGCTTGATGTCAAAAAAAAGAAATTGAGGAAGATGATCTGAGATAGACACGGTAAGATTACCAGAGACAAGTGTAGAATCAGTAGGAGGAATTAAGATGTTATCGATAAGAGTGGTAGAAGTCTCCGTGATTCGAGTTGGGAGAGTAATCGACGGAAGCATTTGATAGGCACCGAGAAGATCTAGAAAATTAGAATGCGAGATTGCAGAGTCACAAGTCAAAAGATCAATGTTAAAATCACCCAGTAAAATTAAAGATTTGTTTTCCTTGTCAACGGACTTCAATGGAGATGAGAGGTACTGGTCATTAAAAAGATCTACATCCATAGATGGATGTTTATAGATACAGCCAACCACGAGATTTTTTTTGTTTTTGAAAACTACTTCAGCAAACACAGCTTCAAGATGTCCATTATCCGAACAGAAAGATTTGGAAAGATCTTCTCGTGCTTCACTGGTGAAATACCGAGATATATACAGAGCAGTACCCCCATGAGATGTAACAGCAGGTGTATGAAAAAATTTGTAGTTTTCTTCGAGCAAAATGTTTGAAGGAGGAGATGATTGAATTTTAGTTTCACTGATGCCAATGATATCAAAAGAATGATCAAGACGCGAAAAAAGAGATGTAAGTTCACAAAAATGCTTTTCGAGAGAAGCGACATTCAAATGGAAAAGAGATAAAGATTTAGATTTAGAAGGAATAGATAAAAAGTCTTCAGGGCTATAATATTTACAATTAATTTTAGCAACATCGTCAATATAATCAATGCCGTCGTCATCGTCAAAATCAAAATTAGAAAATTTGTCCGAGATAGAATTAAGATATTTAAAATAAGATTTCAAATAACCCAAATCATTACCAAAACTATTTTTTTCGTTATTTTCACCAAAAGGTAGAACTTCATTTCTGCATATTTTACAGAGCCAAACGTTGGATGCAGATTTTAAGTCAGTACCAGTGCCACACTTAGCATGAGAAGTTCGCTTGCAAATAGAACAAAAATGTGACTTACCACTGTTTACCTTTTTCTCACATATAAAGCAAATTCCACTTTCTCTACTCATTCGCTTGTGAATACGCTAGAGCCAAAACCACATAATTAGAAATTAAATAAATTTTGATAAAGAAAAACACGAGTTCTTTTAAAAACTAATTTAGGATGACCATAGGTCATCATCAGGGAATAAATCGATCAGGTCATTGATGTGACGGATTTTAATTGGATCGTCATTTTCATTAATGAGCACACTGATAGTTCCATCGAAGCACCAAAACTTTGAAATGGCATTTTTCCGCTTGAGAGTCTTAGCTTTGCCCCAAAGGAATTTATTGTAATTACAGAGGCTGTTGTTGATGTATATTTGCTCACGTAAACCAGCTTTTTCAAAAACATCGCGACTTTTGAATCGTTTGCTTGATTTAATGAGTGACTCTGATATCTTGCGGTTAACGAACCTGGCAATGACTTTCTTTGGACCGCGGTGATTTCGGCTCTTTTTAAGTCGATGACACGCTTGAATATCATCAGGCTTGATCTGGACACCAACAGCAGCTTACAATCGTCATTCGACAGCAATGTAACAATTGCAAGGGTGAGGATTGAAAATATATCTTCATATAACATAATCAAGTCTGATAATTCATCGCTCATAATTTCGGACATGGCAGTTGAAAATAGTAAAATGGAATTATTTCTCAACAGTTTGTTCACCAATGCTAGTATAACATCCATTACCAGCAACGGAGGACCCAAAGGTTTCATCTATTTCTATTATGGAAGTATTTCAATATCGCATATAAACATCGATAGATCATCACAACTACTTCAGATAGTCAAAACACTTATGGTATCAATATCGAACATATCTGTTAACAAAGTAGAAACCGAAGGATATTTGATATCCATATATCCATTTGTCAGCGTCAACATCACCAACATAAACATCAATGCATCGTCACAACTATTTAATATATTACATGCAGCTAGGGTATGAATATTGAATAATCTGTGAACAGAGTAGAAACTGAAGGGTATTTGATTTCAATTAAAGGGGCATTTTCCAGCGTCGACATCACCAACATAAACATCAATGCATCGTCACAGCTATTTGAGATAGGAGGTTCAAATAGTGTATCAATACCGAATATATCTGTGAACAGAGTAGAAAGTGAAGGATATTTGATTTCAATTCAAAATTCATATCCCTTTAAAATTACAGAAATGGCTATTACTGCTGTTAAGTGTCTGGCTGTAATACACGTGATTGACACAGAAGTGTCTGATATCTTCAATCTGAATATTGCACGTTTAGAATCAGACTATATCATTACTTTACAACCTCATGGTCGTGGAACTGCTAGTTCTCGATTAAGGAATATATTGATCAATGATGTTTCAAGCAAAGCAGCAATAAAAAGTGAAACACATTTCACTTTGATGGAAAATGTACGTATCACTAATGCTAACATTCATCAGGCGTTTGATTTTCAACGTGCGTCAGCAAAGCTCAATAACGTTGAAATTAATCAGATTGGTGATTGCGTTCTATCAGTAGACTCTAACTTAACTGGGAGAATTCGGTTTTTAATGTTTCCGAATCTGGAGTTTCTTTCCAAATTACTTATTACCCAGGTTTAAGCGTCAAAATGAAGAATGTAAACATCACTTCTTTTAGTAAAAAGAAATCCGCTATTGAATTTAGTGCGAAAGAACCTTTTGACATGGATGTAGAAAGAGTTAATGTTGTGAATGATCTGCCGGATATGGAGTTTCCCATTATTGACATAACTTATAGAAAACTGTTTCATCCAAAATTCTTCAGTTTTCGTAATTCCAGTTTATCTTGTCCATTAAAAATTGATACGAAATACACTATGAATACCTCGGTTGTATTTCAACTTTTAGATTTTATTGCAAGGCTTGTAAAAACAACTTTTACAGTGTTTTCAATGATCCAGTAATGTTTTCATTGGCATCAAGAAATTCCTTGCAAAAATTCCAGCCGATTTTCTGACAGAAATGGACGTTATGGAAACGAATACGACATTGGTTATATTTCGAAAGCCAATTAGAAATTCATGCAAAGTATGTCCAAGTGAAGCTTCTTGTATTGGCAGCATTATCAGTAATGATAACTTCTGGGGTTATTTAAATATCTCTACTGGCTTCATTCAATTTTATCCTTGTTTAAGACTGTATTGTTGTTCTGAAGGCACAAGACCATGCGATTCATACAATACTTGTGGCCATCATCGAACTGGAACATTATGTGGTCAATGCACCGATGGATATGTAGTTGACTCCTTCTCTCACGAATGTATTCCTGTTACAGACTGCAAACACCCCATTTATTTCTGGTTACTGTTCATACTGACTGGTTTCATTTATGTTCTTGTGATTGCATTCCTAGACAAACTGAAAGTACTGAAGACACTTGCAATTAAGATTTGTGATTTTTTAACACGTCACAAGTTGATAGCTGCAGATGAATCAACGACAGAGACCGTAGCTGTAACTGAAATTCACCTTAGACGAATACATTACAATGCACGTAATAATTCTGAGCGACAATGTGCTGGTAGTGAAGCACTAGTGCTACCGAATGAATTGTTATCTCACGAGAATTCTGAGGATAAATGTCGTTACTCAGGAATGCTAAACGTTTTCGTCGGATTTTATCAGATTAAACACTTAATCACAATTGAGTTAGGATCTGAGTATTCTAGCTCAAGTTTTGATACAATATTGACAGACATTTTCAACTTTGATATGATTAAAGTATCATTCAATTTATGTCCATACCTAAACATGGATGCCTTGGGTAAATTGGCAGTGATGGATTTTTCCTTGTCTTTTGCAATGATAGTTCCTGTTGTTATGATGGCGTTATTCTTGCATATGATGCAAATGTGTAGAGGCCCAAGTACAAAAAACACAAGCAGTCACGAAAATCCCGACGACGTATCAACTGAGCAACGTAATACAAATCTACATCTTAAATTGAACGTGTATTCATCGGAAACTGATCCTGAAGAACTATCCCTATGTGGTCGCTTTTATATTTGTTACGTGCGTCTTTTGACTATCAGATACAAAACCGTAGCCACATTTATCTTAGTAACTCTCAACTGCGTATCAATTGGAAATGATTATGTGCTGTACGTCAATGGTGACATGAAGTGTTGGAATTACTGGCAATATCTTGCAGCTGTTTATTTATTTCTTTGGGTTATCCCATTTCCTTTAACCTTGTTTCTATCTTTGAAGTTGCTGAAAGCCAACATCATCACAGTGAAACGCTTTCTTTGTTTTACGATAGTTCCTGTTGCTGCTATTGCCTATTATATTTCACAGTACAAAAGAAGTGTTGCCTATGTCGCCACAAGAAACAACAAATTGAAATGTGCTACCTTGGAGGTTTTCGAGCAACCGTATAGAAGAGATGGCCGTGGAAATGTCATTTATTGGCATTCCTGGGTTCTCATCCAAAAATTAATTATCGCTTGCTTTACTGTATTTCTCATCAATCCTCTTCTTCGTCTGGCTGTGGTTACCCCCACTTTGATTTTGATTTTGTCAATACAACTGATAATAAAACCATACAAGGATCACTTGGTTAATCATTTGGAGGCCTTCTCAATTCTTGTGTTAGCAATTTTATCTGTAGTTAACCTATTTCGTGCATTTTTATTTGTTCACAGACTTAGAAATGTGAATGAGGTTGCATTTATTTTGAAAATATGCGGTTTTCTTGATCAGATGCTAAATCCATTTTTGTTTTTAGTGATTTACTTTCTGTATACAAAAGCTGAAGTGATATTTAAAAAGTTTAAAAGTTTTTTTGATTCAACAATTTAAGTAAGGTTTCTCAGTCAGATAACTAGCCACATGGAACTCTATGGAGTTGCAGTTTTCCTGAAAGTAAGGAATTTGAGAGTTTAATGCTTGCAAGGAATTGATCAGCACTTTCCTAGCTGTTATGTTGTTATATCATTATAAATTTGAAAGTTTTTAAGACAGTCGTAAGGAGTCGTAATGGCAAAACGTTTCAACACATTCTTTTCTCAGTTGATTCTTGCATCTAAGTGTATCTAAGTGTTGCAGCATATATGTAAATGCAATTGCATAAAACAACATATTTTGAGATATTTCATCTGTTATACGTAATCATGGATATGCACATATTTATTTATTTATTTATGAACCGGAGATGGGGTTTAGTCGGAAAATTTAGCCTGAACAGTGAGTTTGCGGATCAGACTAGACTATGTTTCGTTCTCGATGATGATTTTAAGAAACATAAAAACTATTGGTTGATTAAAGCCATTTGAACTCGAAGTTTTTATGTATTTATTATGAACATATTTTATAGAAGTTGTGCTAAACAAAACCTTTGAAATTAAATTGAAGCAGATTTAAAAGGAACAGCACTTCATTTTTATTTTTAAATTTCTCATAAATAGTAACGATGTCAGATTTTGGTTGGAGAGACTTTTCCTCCTAGTTTTTTCTGCTGTTTGAACTTGTATTTAAATTAAACGATTGTTTTGTTGTATTTTTAAGCAGTATTTTTAAGTTTGATGTAATGTTTGTATGCACGAAACAAAAATGATCAAAAATGCATCAAAAGGCGTTTTAGCCAATGAAATTTATTCTTTTCGTCAGCTTTCTATCACACGCCACCTGTTTGCCATTAATTTTCAAATTGTTCTATAACTATCACACCACCTGCAATTGGCCCTCGCAAAAATAATTCTGCCAATATTTTTTCTCGTACAGATACTGGACCTAAAATTAATCGGAATAGTGACTCTCAATTGGCAAAGTTAATTGTCTCCATGCACCAGAAACACAAAGTCTTGATTCAGATACATGAAAACGCGTGTAAATCTTTATAACGTGACATTCTCCGAATGTTGTACATGTTCCACACTGGTTAAAAGCGTTGCATTGTATATTCTTTGCTTGGTAGTTGTTGCAGGTTTCGTCCGGAATTCCTTTCTCAAATACATAGTTGAACACCGGAATGTTTTTCGTACGACCCAACATTTGCTAGCATTGTCCATATTGTGAGTCTTCGTTTATTAGAAACAATCACGTGATTTGAGGTTAGGTTAAGGTTGAGGTTAAGTATTCGATCGGTCGAAGAATTGGCAGAATTGGGATTAAATTTGTTTACTTTTTTATTTGGAGCAGATGCCAGGTAAACCAAATATCAGTTAATTGGATTAATTGAAAATCTAGTTGGATAGCTACTCATCAAATCATGACAATCGATGATGTTTTGCACTGCCAAATAATCTGACGGAAACGCGCTTTTTTCCGACGATACTTCTGCGACCAAACAATGAGCTTGTTGTTCCATGCGCCTAGCAAGAACCTCAATATGTTTGGGATATGTTTGTTTCGAGTTGTACTGGCGTAATTTGATTTATTCATTAGGATTTCTCCAATCCAACTTCTTTGATAATGTCGTTAAATACAAAAACTGATGAGATTTTGAAATCACAATCGATGTTTTAGATTTTCTAAAACTTTAGAATCATGTACACTGTATCTTATTTAAGCAAGTTTGAGTATCACAATATTACACTCGAATCTTGATTTCATGAAGACAACAACTGTAACATAAACTTACATATGTTCGCTATGTAAATGAGTCTGCCATCTGCTGAATACACAGAGACGACAGCGAGCAAAGAGTAGGGAGAAATCGCAACGACATAAAATTTTCGATGGCGTTTGCTCTCTGACTAACGGACAATGTGTATTCACCGAAAATAAATCACACGATAGCTTCTGCGTTGTTCTTGAGTGATGATGATATTATGTTTTCTGACACTATAAAGCTATGCCATAATCTTGTTCGCCACAAACTTCTGATGAGTCAGAAATTTTCCTGTATGCCGATGACTTGAACATATACAGAGAAATTGAAACCACGAGAAATTGATCCTGCTAACCTACAAAGCGATCTAAACAAAATATTGCAATGAAATTCCATCCGGAAAAATGTGAGCACATGAAAATAAAGTCACGGTTGAAGTCAGTATATCCAAAAAATCTCCAGACGCAACACGGTATGTAATCGATGGCACTGTCCTCAAGCAAATATCACATGTGAATGGCCTAGGCATGAAGTTCGATGAGCATCTTTCATTTGAAAAACACATTAACAAAAAGGTGAAAAAAGCTAATGCTTTTGTTGGTATGTTACGGTAAGGGATTGTTTCAAGCTACTGTTCACAAGTATTGTACGCCCCCATCTCGAATATGGTGCTCCTGTGTGGAACCCTCACCTGCAACGACAGATCTCCCTTCTAGAAGATGTACAACGTCGCGCAATAAAATTGATACCTAGAATGAAAAACTTTAGCTACAAAGAAAGATTGAAATTCATTAACCTTCCATCCCTGCAATATGGACGATATAGAGGTGACATGAACGAGATGTAAGATCACCCATGACCTTTATGACAAAGAAGCTATTAGATATTTTCTTCGCTTTCGACCGCAGGATAGACAAGAACACAACCTACGTCGTCACGATTTTACGATTACCCGACAAAAGTGTCTTAAAGATGTAAAACTGTATTCATTTAAAAATCGAGTTGCGGAACAATGAAATAACTTGCCACCGGACGTTGTGGATGCACCATCTCTTAACACCTTCAGAAGTCGACTCGATAAGTTATGAAAATGTGCTGGTATCCTTATTCGATATCGATCTGAATCTGGTTGAATCAACAGCCTCCCGACAAATGCGATTTCGACAAGTCGTTAAAAGATTGAACCTGCTGTTAAAGGCACCATGCGCCTACTTACAGAAATTTGTATAACATATTATAATACTGGAACTGAGCCGAATAAAAGCTTTCTAAAATATTTTTTTTCCGGGACACATGGAACAGCCAAGCATTGAAATGATCTTCTATATATTAATGCCAGATTCTCTGTTTGTTTGTTTGTTTGTCTTTCTGTCTGTCACGCTGTCTGTCACGGGATGGGGTGACGAAAAATTTGGGTCTAATTTTTCTGGAGGACGGGTCTATGACATCATCAAAGTTTTCGATCAACGATGTCTCTGTCACGGCTGGTCGTAGCAAAACGATCCCATACATTTTTTTGATCAGTTTTTCGATCTTTACAACATGGGGACACTTATCATTGACAATTCTTGAATATTATTTTTCGTGAGCTCAACACAACGCAGGCTGAACATGGACAACGAGTGACCCCTCCTTGGCAGCTAGTTAATAATAAAAAAATTACAGAATAAAAAATTGATAATAAATAAAAACTTATATAGTAGTCAGACATGCCTAAAATGACACAGCAATATTGGGAAGGAGAGAGCTGGTACTTTCTTGGAAAAATCCCGCATAATACACTTTTAAGCTTTTCCATAGCTCTTAGAATGGAAAACATTCACGTATATAGAATTATTTTTAACTTCTAATCACATCTACTACATAGACAATAAACAAACCATTTACCCTGTTGTTTATTTAGCATGCCTGTAGCTTATTTTCAGCTTCAAACAGAAAAGGATAAAAACCTTGCGATATTATTTGATATGATCATGTAAGTAAACAACATTCATCATCTTCTGCAATGCTTTAACATATCCCTGATGAAACCATTTCTACATCGTGATTTGAAACCATGAGTTTCATATCTTTAATGCCTTATGCACTGTCATTATGAAAGAAAAAGATTTGAATGCATAACAGTTAAGAAAAGACAGACTGACAGAAGAGCACCTGACATCCAATCTACATGTAAATTAACAGAAAAAACGATTAGTAAATCAATAGCGAGGAGGGGAGAGCCAGAACCAGAGAACAGCCAACCGAACACGTTTTCCAATTTCTGAAACCCTGAAAAATGAAATTTTCATAACTATGGAACCCATTTTTAAATGATTTGTAAATAAATAAATCACATCTCTTTTTTTTAACATAGTCATACATAAGACTATGTTAATACTTGACAACTCACTGACACATGCTCTAACTGTTCTTTTACGATACAGAAACAGTAACAATATAGCAATAAACTTTTATATTAAAACTTTCCCGTTTCTTCTTCAAAAGAGCAGCAGAAATGAAGAACCTTATTAACGGACTCCGTTGCTATGAATTATTCAAATTCGTCAACCAGTCGATTCCTTCATTAGCCAATGAAAATGATCAGCGCCGGGGCTTCCCATTACATAAGATTCTTGTGCAACACCACTGTTCCCTAATTTTCATGCAATAACAAAAAGGTTTCATTCGGCTTTTTCATTTTGCTATATAAGTCCATTGACGAATGCACTAGGCTACATGACCACGATTAAGAAGGTTTTGACCGTAACATTCAACGAACTCTAACATTCTCTAAAATAAAAGTGGTATGCACGCACGCGGATTAGTATTTGAACTCTATGATGGCGAATATTAGCCTGCTTGTAATTATACATATTTGGAAGGAAGTGTAGTGTTTATTTCACCCTTTGGTTAGCGCCGCAAGGATTTCCCTGTGTCTGTGGGTGGTTAATGAGTCAATCATTCTGTGTGAAATGTTGCAATTATTTTTGCCCTTTAAATTTTTCGGGTCAAAATCTGAAAGTTTGATTCTCAGCATTAATTCTTGATCAATGAGCCTTCATAATTTAATAATCTAAGGAATATTGAAGTTTTTATTTAACATAAACCTTAGTTTTCTTTTGCGCTGACCTTAAGGCCTAAGGTCCTCTTGTTAATAAATTCAGTTACAACAAAAATGTAGATTTTCGGTTGTATATGTTCTTAGTTTGGCCAGATGTTTTCGAATTAGCTTTTCGACTTAGTTTTAGAATTAACTCTTGATTTTGCGCATTAAACACAACGGGTTTTTGATGGTTACATCGTTATATTCGTTGTGATCAGAATCTGGATGCTATCAGGTACGAAATATCTTCAATTTTCCGGTCTGCAAGAGCACTCACTCTTTTCTTGGATATAAAACTATGCAGAAAGAACAAATCTGAACCCAACATTGAACCAAATCGTTCACGACAAACATTTACGAATCAATTTTTAAGGTTACATTGTCTACAATTCAATTTGATGTCATTGTAGGAGCGAGTAGAAAATGAATGCTTTATCAAAGGTAATTTTTGTGAAACAAAAACTAGGCTAGACTTTGCTTTTTAAATGCTCACCATTTTCCAAGTAAGAAATGATTACAAAAAAATCAATATTTCTATGAATAATTCATCCCTTCTACGACTTGCTGTATTTACGAATCAATTCTTTAGCTGACGGTTCCCCTAAAGAGTAGAAATAATCGAAAACATCAAAAATGTTTCCATTGACACTTAAACATTCATATGGAAACAACGAAAGACTTACCAAAGGCAACTCCTACGAAGTTGCAGTGACATGCAGTGAATTCTTGACTTTGAAAACAAATGGTCGTTCGTTCATGTAAGATTTCATTGAATGAAACAAACGTCATCAGAAAGTATTACACAATGGAAAACATGAAACTATGTTAATGACGTCATCATTAGACTCGTTGTCGATAAATTTCGTTCTGCAGTCAGTAAACAGTATATATCGAGTAAAACTAACATGCTTACATAAAATTTACATTCGTATCGCATTCTGTTTATTCGTCGTGTGAGGGATGATTTTGCGACGTTTTTGGCACGTCTTTATTGAATAACGACCTTCGAAACAATTATAAATTTAAGATCATTTTGCGACGTCGTAGGGACGTCTGAAAGTGGGACGTCCCAATTGGGATCTTTTCACGATCAAAAAACGAACTGGGAAAAATTTTGAAATTTCATTCTGCTGTTACTAAACAGTATACTTTGAGTAACAATAACAAACTTCATATGGAACTTACATTCGTACCGATTCTTTTTCTTTGTCGTGTGAGGGATGATTTCACGACGTATTTGGGACGTCTCTATGTACAGATTAAATTACGACCTTTGAAAGAATTCTAAAATGTCAAAAGTGATCAGTCGACAAAGATTCATCGAATATGTTTTTCTACAGTTGAATGATTTTAAGAACTTAAAATAGACCAGTCACAAATTCATAAGACAAAGAGAAATTCCCGGGTTATAAAATACACGTGTGATACAGAAAGTTTCAAAAGCATAAAATGACTTTCTTGTAAGGAAAGGTTAATACTGTTAATAATGATACATGCAACATAGGTTTAGATAAAAAGAGGTTTAGATAAAACTTAGAAGAGTTGATTAAACATGGCGTTTTGTCAAAGTTAAACTGGGAAAATGAAATTGGAAAAACACCTTGTAAAAAACACTTTGTTCGATGAAATTAACGGTGAGTTTCTATTTTCTAAATCCGTTCGGCGAGTATATTTATATATATTTATACATTCTTGTTGAGCTTAGTTTCAGTGCTCCAGCATCACAAAAGATTGACGTCGTTACAATGTCGTTGGGATATTGTCGAGACGTCTCAGTGAAGATGTGATTGGGACGTCTTCTGAGATTCCCACTTCGCGACCATTGAGCGACGTCTTTGGGACGTCTCTACGACGACTTTACGACGTCTTTGTGCCCGCTGGGCTGTTTCTATCAAGAATGACTATCTACAGTTCTTGATGACTAATGATATCTGATTAAGCTATTGCAGGATGTGTGAAGGAAAATTTTTCCATCGTTTCCACGCCAATCCTTTCCCACTAATTTCATTGAATAAACTTAAAAAAAAGCAAATTGAAATTATGGTACATTTTTCCTATTTCATGATTCATAACCCAATCAATCATTGTCTTTGTTGCCATAACAGTTTCGAAGAAAACTGCTGACACACTTTTTTCTGGACCTTATAGCTCATTATCTTTAAAGACAAATTAAGCCCAGGTCATGCCACACTGAAATAGTCATATAATTGCAGAACTTTACGCAATCAATTGATAACACAGAGGTTGACTTGCAAATAGCATTATTTTACTTTAAGCGGCTTATGAACAAAGAGTAATTTAATGTTATACAAGAGGAAGTTAAGCAAGTTTTCTTTTAACAATTTAATTAAGGAGTATATCAATGGCAGCGACCTGAATGGTAAAGTAATTGGAAACTTGCATATAAGCGTCCTGTCGTTCGGTTATGATGACGTATTCATCTGATAATGTTTTTGTTCGTTAAGGGAATGGAAGAAAATTGGCGAAGGGAGATGTTTGGACATTATTTGAGCTTACTAGACTACATGTTTTTTGACTGTTTAATGAATACACATGTTTTTACATTAAATGTTTTGTTGTCCTTCTTCCCTTTCCATTGATTTTCTACTGACAGAAACTTAACTTTAAGAATATTAGCATTACGCAGTGCCAGATATTAGATTCTTTTGTTCTTATTTATGGAACTCCCAGTAAAATCGAAAATACATCTGTTTCGATATGAGCTTCAAGCTTTCCTGTGATGCTCAATTTCCATTCAAAAGAGTATTATTTAGAGAACTATGCGGCAAATAATACTACTCAAAATAGTTCGATGATATAAGAAACAGCGAGAAAATAAGTTGATTGGACCAGATTGGCACCAGATTGAAGTGACGTAAAAAACGTTTCGTAAGATTATTTGAAAAGGAACTGTGGTATGCTCAAGTCATGAAAGTGCTCGCAAAGATGCTTCTGATACTTCAAAATCGATGACCTTTTCCATCGCTGCAATCCTTACTTTGTCTTCTATAATCTCGCACAAAAATATGTGACAAAAGGGAGAAAGAAATGTAAATTGCCACTTCCCCAACCAATTTATGTTGTGCTGTATTCAGAGCACAGCCACAAAAAGTGCCTAATAGTTTTGTTGTGGGAAGATGGATTTTCATAGTTTAGTGACATATTCTTTCAAGACTGAGCTTTCCAACAGCATGTATTGTCAATCCCTCTCACAATTTGTAAAATTTATACAAAATTCTGACCGAAATTCGTGCCTTGTAGCAAAAAATCAAAACAAAAAAACATCATGGAGCAACTGAAAACCGAATTTGCAGCCTAGAAATCAATACTTCAAAGGATTGCTTATCTAACCCCAACCCAAACTCTAACCCCAATCCTAACCATAAAATAAACTCTGACGGTATATACTCATACTTTCGAAATCGATAGATTTCGATATCTTTGGATTCAAAATCGTTATCATCATATTGATCATATTGGATGGATTGTCTTCCCTATCTGAATCCGAGACTAACCGCACAAGTTAATGGCAGCATCACTCAGGGGAACGGACACTTGCACTAAACCTTCAAAATGCTTTAATGCTTTAGAAATTGTCTGTATTTCGATTTGATTTGAATGAAGGAGAGAGTAACTACTTTTTTAAAGGTAATTTCTATGAAACAAAAACTGCGCTAGATATTGCTTTTGAAATGTTCATTTTCTGTTTAAGAAATAATTACAAACAAACGTATAGTTATTACAAATTATTTATCCCTTGTATGGCTTGCTGTAAGGTTGGTATGGCTTATTAACTCCGTGAGGTTTGTAGACTTTTGCAAGGTCAGTATTCTTTGTGTGGTCGTTTTTTATAGTAGATTTGGTAATGTATGATAGGACGATGCGGCTTGTATAAACCATAGGTCTGATAGTCTTTGTGATATTTAAGTGGTCAGTACGAATTGTGTTGTCTGTCGATGATTTTAGCATCTTTCTCATCATCCTCGTCATGTTTTTTGATTGAGTAATACTTTGTTCGGTAAGGCATGAAGACTTTATGATGCTTGTTAGGTCGGTAGCGCTTGTGTGAACCGTAGAACGTGCTGACTTTGTTATACTTAGTTGGTTTGTATGAGTCGCGTGGTCGGTATAAGTCTTTAGCATCTTTCTCATCATCCTCTTCATCCTCGTCATGTTTTTTGATTGAATAATACTTTGTTCGGTAAGGCATGAAGACTTTATGATGCTTGTTAGGTCGGTAGCGCTTGTGTGAACTGTAGAACTGGCGGACTTTATTATACTTAGTTGGTTTGTATGAGTCGCGTGGTCGGTATAAGATTTTAGCATCTTTCTCATCATCCTCTTCATCCTCGTCATGTTTTTTGATTGAATAATACTTTGTTCGGTAAGGCATGAAGACTTTATGATGCTTGTTAGGTCGGTAGCGCTTGTGTGAACCGTAGAACTGGCGGACTTTATGATATTTAATTGGTTGATAACGGATTTTTCTTTGTAATTTTGGATCGTTGACATCTTTTTCGTTATCAATATCTTTGTCATTGATGTTTGCTATTGCTTCATCATCTTCACTTGGTTCTTCACTTCCATCTTCTTCTTCTTCTTCTTGGCTTTCATCTACATTCCTATCATCTTCATTGTTTGCAGCTGTTTGGTCGGAAAGTTCTAAGAAAGAAACACAAATCCCTTATTGAAGTGGCTTGCAGAATTTCAAATTCATACATGCAAGTTATAAGATGCATTTGATTGTCACAAGGTCAAGAGTTTCTTGTTTTCCCAAGTTGGAGTGGGTCTTTAATGAACGAAACAACTACGTTACATGATACACACACCTGATGCAGTATGAGGTTCCGTTTTCTTATTAAGTGATGGTTTCCCTGAAGAATAGAAGTAAACGAGTACATATAAAAGTTTCTATTACACATAAATAAATAATAAGGGGAGATTTCGTGAACTGACATATAAACAACGTGAGACTTACCAAAGGCAATTCCTACAAAGAGGAAAAGAAGGACGATCCAGATTCTCATGACTGTTCTTCAAATTGTCTCTTATTGAGTGACAATATTTTGTACAGAATTCTTATGAGTTGTTGTACTTCCAGAAAACTCTGAGTAAATTGTTTTCAAGAGCCAGCTTGCCTTTTATACCCATTGTCAAATCACGAGCAACGTGTTGAATGGGGTCCCTTTAATCACCTTGTGCGTATAATCATTTCCGGCCAATGCAATTGTGATCACTTTCGTTAGTTGGAAGAATGACATTGAAAGAACTTACCAACAGACACTGTTTCTATCAAGAATGATTATCTACAGTTCTTGATGACTAATGATATCTGATTAAGCAATGGCAAGATATGTGTAGGAAAATTTTTGGTGAATGAATATATTTTACGTCATTAGATTCGATTAATTCATATCTTTGCCTTTGATCAGCCCTTTACTCAATCATTCAGATTTTACTGTTGATACAGCATTCCTTTCAAATAAATCATTCCTAATTTCGAGTTCTGCATATATATATACAGCATCTTATGAATAGATGCATTTAGTATGAAACTTCAAATTCGCAAATTTCCTCAAACACACAAGTCAAAACGTTATTCTCAATATTTGTTAATCTTTCTATAGAGCAAGAAAACTCTTAATAGTTCCTAAAGAGAATGCGACAAAGACAAGAACATGAGGAAAAACAAAATATTCATTTTGCTTCATAAATTTGCTTTAAAAGTGAAACTTAATTTCATGATATGTTGTTGGGAAAAGTTTTTAATTTTACTACTATAAATATCAGACATTTGTAAGTGAAAAGTAGCATTGCCAAGTAGAGAAAGGCACTGTTTCGCATTTACTTTTCCTTGTTTCCATGCCAATCATTTCGACTCAGAAACCTCATGATAAAACAAATCGAAACTGCTACATTTTTCCTGTTTCCTGATTCATAATTAGACATCGTCTTTGTTGCCATGGTAGTTTTGTAATGTTCGTAACTCGTGATTGTTCTAATTAAATAATGTTGACAAAGTCACCAACAAAATACTTCCAAAGGAAAAATTCAGTAGTCAAGTGAAAAAATTTTTTTCCACTAGAATTGTCGTCGTAACGGTAATTACGCACATGTTTCAATAAGAAAATCAAAGATTAATTTGCTGTCTTTGCACTTTTCTCAACTGTCATGGAAACAAGAATGAAAGCACCAGTAATAGGAGTGTTAATAACACAACTGTTTCAACTTTGTCCAAATGATCGATACATGTTTTACGAGCAGCATCAGAAGAATTCTCAACCTCGAACCCAGAGCTCTTGCCTTTTCGATATACGGATAGCGGCAAAGAAGACTCTGGTGAACGCTACTGAATTAACAAATTCTATTGGCTGAAAATATTACAACGACCGCAGGATTTTCAAGCAAAAAGAAGAAATCATCCGAGTTACTGCTGAGGAAGATAAGAATTGGAGTCTCAAAATTTAATTATTCAAAATAACATTATTTTAGCTATCATTTCAATTCAAAAAGCACTGGTATGGTAGCATTTTGTATTTACAATGAGAAAGGCTAACAACAAAAAGTTCTTAAAAAATAATCAACAAGTGAACGAGATAAATTTTCATGTTCTTTTGATTGATAAAACAACAGAATAGTGATGAATTATGGCAGTCTTTTTTAGAAGAATAGAGTTTCTAGGAACTTTAATTGTAGCTCACACACATGTGCTAAAATGTAAGAGCATGTTTTAGGATTGTGCAAGGGCGCGAAGCGCCCGCAGTGGAATCCGGATTTTATGAATAAAATCAAAGCCAAAGATGTACCACTGAGGGCGTTCCCGCCTTATTCACGCATAATGGTCGAAAGTCATTGCTCAATTTCTAATAATAGGGAAAATTTTCTCCATGTGACAACAAATTTTAGCAATTATTAAGCCATCGACAATTCGTGCATTCCAAATGATACAAAAGGGGGAGAAACACAGGAATAAGAAGCAAAATGTTTTTTCGGAACCACCGTCACATATATTTATGAAACGCAAACTACAAAATCTTATGCTTCAACCTCCACGACGTCCACGTCCACGACCTTGTGCTAAAATAAAGAAATTAACTAATATGATATTAGGATTGTGGTGGGAGGAAGTGTTACATTTTTGGCTTCGATTTTATTCATAAAATTCGGATTGCACTGCTTGGGCTTCGCGCCCTTGCACAATCCTAAATTTCATTTCATAAAATCTCCGCCAAAGATGTACCACTGAGGGCGTTCCCGCCTTATTCACGCATAAAGGACGGGAAGCCATTGCTCAAATACTCTCTTCAAAGCTTTCCAGATAACAGATAATTCTCAAGTCAATTTAATATCTGTTTGCAATAACATTATTCGAAAGTTGAAGCACTTGACCAATGACCTCGTTTTAAAATTTCTTTCAGTGGTACCCCTATCACTTTCTGTTTAGAAGACGAGGCAGACCTAGTAGAATGAG
This sequence comes from Turritopsis dohrnii, assembly GCA_027922465.2. Lineage (NCBI taxonomy): Eukaryota > Metazoa > Cnidaria > Hydrozoa > Anthoathecata > Oceaniidae > Turritopsis > Turritopsis dohrnii. The sequence continues at coordinate 23,021 of BQMF02000259.1, read as the reverse complement.
CAGAAAAACTAGAAGTATCAATACCGGACTCTTTCATTACCTCTACAATCCAACGAGAAATGGTAGATGTTCTAACTGCCTGATGAGGTTTAATAAAACTTAAAAGTAACTGATTTTCCTGTCCTCTCCACAATCTTGACCTTTCAATATACAAATCAATGAAATGACTAACACAAACATTTTTGTCCTCAGAAAATTTCTTAAATTCAATAGGAGGGCGCATTTTTCCTGGTCTGGCTGATTTGGTTACTTTACCAAAATGGAAGGCATAACCTGTTGAATGTCTTACTAGATATCTTACATCTAAAGTGCCAAGTTAATGAGCTCTGGCTACTGAGGTTAATGCTAGAAACATAGTCAATTTTAGGTTTAAAAGTTTATCAGACAAATCCGCACCCACACCCATGAGATAGTTAATCATCTTATCAACATCCCACACAAAGAGATATCTGGGCTGAGGGCACCGCTTATTATGAATACCTGCTACTAATGCTGAAACCATAGGATGTTTCCCTACGGCAATACCTGAAATTGGTTCATGGTACGCCGATATAACTGATCGATATACTGCAATCGTGTTATATTTTAATCCCTGTGCAAACATGTCCGCAAGAAAGTCTAAAATCCAATTAATAGGACATCAAAAGGGATCAACTTGTTTTGTACTACACCAGCTACTAAACTTGCGCCAGGCTGATTCGTAATGTGAAGTTGTGCCTTCCTTTCTGGAAGCCGTGATAAGTTGAGCAGCCCCCTCTGATACTCCTTCACTAAGAAGTCTTTTCCTGATACTGTCCAAGCCACTAGCTGAAGCTTTGATTGCAGTACAAGTGGATGAAAGTTCCCTTTTGGATCTCTCAACAGATCCTGGGGTTTTGGTAAAAGTAGAGGGTTTCTCACAGACCTTTGAAGAAGAATTGGGTACCAAGGCTGTCCCTGCCAAGCCCGAGTTATCAAAACTAGGGAAGCCTGGTCGATCTTGACTTTTCTCAACACTCTGCCGATTAGTGCAAATGGAGGAAAAGCGTACCCTTGAAGATGTGTCCAGCAGGACTGAAAGGCGTCTCGGTTGATACTGAGAGGATCCAGTTTCCAAGACATGTATCTGGGAACCTGGTGTGAAACTCTTGACGCAAACAGGTCCGTGCAAAGTGTTCCCCGCAGACTGCAAATCCTCTGAAAGACTGATTTCTTCAGCATCCATTCGCTTGAGTCTTTGACTGACCGTGACTCTGCATCTGCCTCCAAGTTTAACTTTCCTGGCAGGTACTCTACAGTAATTATGATCCCCAGGGAAATTAGGTAATCCCAGATTTCCTTGCTTATCTTTGTCAGAAGCTGACTCTTTGTACCCCTCATCTTCACAAGGTATTTTAGAGCTACCACATTGTCCATTTTCAAATAGAGAGATTTCTTTCCTCCCTTGCTTCTTTTGACAGGGACACCATGGAGTTGAAATTTCCCCCTTTTGCCAACTCCAGAATTTGCTGGCGTTGAAGAGCTCTGTACTGTAGAGGAGCAGGTAGGACTGCAATAGCTGATGAAGCCAGCCTTCCTATCACACTTGCTATCTCTCTCACTGAAACAACTTCCTCTCTCAATAATTTCTGACACCGATTCACAATTTTTTCTCTCTTTAACGTTGGGAGCATTAGTGACATTGACCTCGAGTCTATTATTACCCCAAGAAATTCGATCTTTTGTGTAGGATCTAGAACTGACTTTTCCACATTGACTGTGAACCCCAAACTCTGGAGGACATTGATCAAGGTGTCTTGAGACATCTTGATGTCCTCCATTGTTCTCCCAATCAGGAGAATATCGTCCAAAAAGATGATTAGAAGGATATTCAGCCGCCTTAACAGAGCTATAGGCACCTTCATGAGTTTTGTAAAAACAAGTGGGGCCGGGGATAGCCCAAAGCACAGGCATAGAAATTTGTAGTAGTTCCCTTTTCATAGAAAACAAAGCAATTTCTGAGAGTCTGGATGAAGAGGAAATGAAAAATAAGCGTCCTTTAAATCCAGCTTGCACATCCAATCTCCCTCCTGTAAAATTTCCTTCAACAAGGCAAGACCTTCCATTTTGAAGTGTAGATACTCTATATAACTGTTTAGTTCCTTTAAATTGATTACTGGCCTCATATCCAACCCTTCTTTCTTGGGAACCAGAAACAATGAGCTGACAAACTTCCCTTTCCTTGGAATCAGTTGAACTGCCTGCTTTTGCAGCATTTTTTCCACTTACAAATCTACCAAGGGAATTTCCTCGTCTGACATTTTGAGCGGTCTTGAAGGTACTTGTTGAACCGGTTTTTGCAGAAATGGAACCCTGTAGCCCTGGACCATTTGGAGAATATTGGAGTCTTTTGTTATTGACCTCCAATTTTCTAAAAAGTGTCTGATAGATCTGGATTTGGAGGCACCCTGAAGAGTCCTTGTAATGTTGGATGAATTCTGGGAAAATCTACCATCCTTAGGAAGTCTGTTGGCAAGGCCTGAGAAAACCCCTGGTTGAGATTTAATTCTCTTACCTCTATTGCTGCTTGACGCTGCTCTACCAAATATGCCTCTTCGTTGGGATGAGGGGCCTCCTCGAAAGGGATGCTGACCTCTGAAGCATACTGACGTAATCCAGTAAACACACTTTTGGATTTCTGTCTTGCCGAGGAATCTTTTGATAATTTTTCATCAAATGAAGGACCAAATAATGTCGAATTTTCTCGTGAGTCTAATAAATCTGATTGTTCCTTCAGAATTTCCTTCACTTTGACAGAGTTATCTATTAATGTTGATAACAAATTCAATCGACGTTGGTATGATGTTGAGTTAAATGCTTGACCAGAAGACCAGAAGGATGCTCTGGTCAAACAGGGTTGAGATGTAGTTCCATTCCTCATCATTCCCTTGATCATTTTCTGTGGATGATCTCCTTTCTTCATCCATTATATGCCACAATCGTAGTAGTGGACCCGTTATGTTGAAGATTTTTTCTTGAACTGCCTTCAAGACCCTTTCAGTTTGTAACGGAATAATCTTATGGTTCTCCATCAAAAGCTCTCTAATGTAGGAATCAAGCTCCGGTACTACCTTGATATTCGAAGGCACTGGATTCACATTCAAAATTTTGTCCTTTATGTCCTTCTCAGGAAAGTGCTTGGACATATACTTGTGAATATAATGTAACATGTCAGCCGGTAGCTGCCATTCATTCTCTGATGCTGAGGTATCCAGCTCAAAACGTGCTGACTTTGACGACGGTGCGGAACACTCATCCTCAATAATGGTACCCTCAGCAGGTTTTTAAGCCCACTCACACCCTGATTGTCAGGGGTCGTGATAACTGGAGGAGGCGTAGCTTCCTCTTGATCGTGTTGTATTTGTTGGACCTGGATTCCCCTACGAAGTAGACGGGAAAACATAACAATCAATATCGGTAATATTGACTCTAAAGGTTTTGTGTCAATCACGGAATGGTTGACAACAGATTGAGGACAATATTTGTCCAGGTTACTTCCCAATGTATCTCCCTTTAGTTTAAATAGGTAATCGATTCAAGCACGTAATGATTGACAAGATTAAGGGAGATTAAAACCCACAAAGTACTTACAAATTATCGACTTCGTCGGCCATCTTTAACACTTGCGCGAATTGGCGAAAACAGAGGATTTGAGCAATGGCTTTCCGTCCTTTATGCGTGAATAAGGCGGGATTGCCCTCAGTGGTACGTCTTTGGCGGAGATTTTATGAAGTGAAATTAGAGATATGAAGATAAGCATCTTCAAACATTTCTGGGAGGAAAACATAAAAGTATTTTATGACACGGTTTTTGAATATTAACAACAACAAAGCTACAGAAATCACAAATATCTGTTGAAACATTATTTGTTGATCACAGATTGACCTATTTCCATTATTTAAACATCATAGAATCATTAAATTTGTATAGCTAATTTCCATTCACTCAGATTCTTCAGATTCCGTTCGAAATTGACAACACGTATTTTAAAGTTTTTTTTCTCTCGTTCATTCGCTTTGTACGTCTTCGCAATATTTTGGTTACAATATCGTGCGGCGTTTGGGTTGAAAAAGTGCCACTTGACCATTACACCAAAAACTGCGGGAACTGATGTCACTTCTAGCTTCCACGTTCGTATTCACCCCTTAGAACCAGGTTTTTTCCCCTGTAAGTTGTTGTAATACAGGCTCTATTTTCACATCTTTGCAAACCTCGTTTAAGAGTGAAGCTGTTATGTTTCAAAGCTGATTATGTCGTAGTGATATAAAACCACCTTTCTTGCAGGACAGTGCATGTTGTATGGCACACTCACACTTTTCAGGTAAAAGAGTTAGTGACTACCCATATCTGATACTAGTCAAATCCCAAAGTTGTTGCCTGTTCAGAACGTAGCCTTTGTCTTTTAATGGCAACGTATTTAGCCATAGCGATGCACCATTATCTTGGTTTAGTTTAATGAGCCGTTTTTGGTTTTCGTCTAGATGCAACAACTAAGGCTGGTTTTCTTTGAAGTTTATTTTGTTTTTCAAATTTGCTGTACCAATAGATGTTATATCATATTGGACTACTTGGTTGACGATGTTGGATTGAAGTTTCTCAGTTAACTTTAATGAATTTGCGTATTCGATTTCTGCTAATTCAGTGAAAATCGGAATACCAAGGCGACCGAGCTTTGTTGGGAGTGACAGCAACTGACGATCATTATCGGTTGAAATGATTTGATCTACACTTTTAAGATGTTCAGAGATATTTGGTATTGTTCTCATATAGTACGTAAGTTTGTGCTTATAACCGCAAACAAAGCAGCTATATGCAGTTTGAGGTTCAATTCTTGCGATCTTTGATAACATTGATAACTCTTCCAACCAGGTGTTTACTTTCCGCTTCATGTATTCGTCTTTGTAGGCCTTCGAACCCAAAACAGCACTGAGATGTCTATTACCACTTGACGTCATCTTGCTGTACCTTTCTCGGAATATCAGTTTCGCGTGTTGTAACCGTTCTTCTTTTACGATTAACCAGGATTTACTGGCTTCAGGAAAATAGCCACATTTGGGACCGATACGGCAAAGCGGTTTCCACCAAGACAATAGATCTTTTGTACTTCCAGCAGCCGTTACATAATCAGCATATGCAGCTGTTTTAGTATCAGCATTGGCTTGAACTATCATCAGTATCAATGGGGATTATTGCTATAGCATAGATAGCCATAATTAGTTAGAGTAGTTCCTTCACATGATTTTAATTCAGTACTTCCCAACACAAATAGTCTTGACGGAAGGGAGTAGCAATTGTAGGCGAATGTTGCTATCGATAGACAGATTACATTAACATTATGTAGGAATACTTTACGGTTAATTGAATTGAATGCGTTCGATGCTTCAACTAACAATACGGCTTCGGTTTCATTTTTATGAAAGATAGTATTCATCGCATGTACTACAGCTTCACAGCCAGCATCATGACCGGCAAATACTTGAAGTGAACCAACAGAAGCTATAACATCATTCTTTAATGCTCCAATGACACTTTGCCAGCGATCCGTCTAAAAATTTCACCTACGCCTAAGTCGTTGTCTAAGAGGATCAGACGCCATGCGAGAAGAGGCTCTAAAGACGAAGATTCTTCTTTGATCGGACACATTTTCTTTATAACTTAGAGCTTTGCATACACGCTTTTTTTTTTATAAGAATGGTGTAAATCCATTTCATCATGGATATTCTTAACTTTTTGGTCGAAATCATCATATAATATTCTTAACATATTCTTAAGGTTAATTTGTAGATTTTACCAGTCATAGTCTCAAAATCATCGAAAAGTAATGTAAAAACAGAAGACTTTCTTATGTGTATGCATAAAAAACAAAAGCTAAATCAGCTAAATCAGCTCGAGAAGGCTTTAGATGCATTTGAAAATATATTCATAAAAAAAAAAAAAAAAATATTCTTACGATATTCTTAATTTTTTGGCCATTTTCATCATGGACATTCTTATAAAGTGTATTCTTATAAAAAAAAAAGCGTGTAGATTAGCAGAGCTATCCCCATAACTATCCCCATAACTGTTTGATGTTAATATTCTCCGCCAGCCATCAGCATCCATTCCGCCTTTAGTCTTTAACACTGCTTTAACACTTTAACACTGCGTGGTCTAACTACCCCAATATGACCATGATTAAGAAGATTCTGACCGTAAATTAAAAAAACCCATCATTCTCTAAGTTAAATGTGTTGCACACAACGCGAATTAGTATAATAAGATAAGGACGCAGTTACGTATAGGCAGATAGAGGCGGATACAGACTAGTCATACTTTGTGGAGGAGTACACTATCACCAATTTTCTTTTTAGTCTCAATTATTGTTAAATAATTGCAGGTTTTTCTTTTCTTTACATAATAACTCAATTCTCCTCCAGACTATTTCTAAATCCGCCTATGGGCGGAAATTTAAGGGCCTGTTTACTCGCTATTTACTGTGTCACAACTTGAAGGATTCGTGTGAACACTTTGATGATGAAAAAGTAACCAAACTAGGTATATAATTTTGCTAAAACCCTATTTAAAAATACCAAAAGAAACTTTTTAAAGTTCATGATAGATTACTAACTGAAAATTAAAAAATATCTTCAAAATTCTGCAATTAAAGACAAAATGGCATATATTCGATCAATCTGGCTAACCGAGACATCATCCCTACGCTGCACAATCTAGAGGATCATGTAATTCCTTTTATACGAAAATGGAAAATAGGATTAGGATTGTACAAAGTATACAATGAATAAACAAGTTTAATTCGCACATTCTGACGATACAGTTCTAATCATCAACGCTAAATTATTCAAATGACCGCATAGTAAATGTTTGATTCAGCTGCCCTATCGAATAAGCGCACCTTCCCTATTTCTTTGTGATAAATTAGATAACATGTCTAAACGAAAAGGACGCTATTTTGATTATGCGCTCTTTTGAAAGACATTTTTTAAGCAAGCGCCCGGTATGGTTAATCGGACATTAACGGTGAATTCAAACACCACCAGAGCTGGGCAAACAGACTTAAGAAAGTCTGTAATCGGTTAATTCAGTGCATTTTTAATGAAAAGATATATCAGAGAGCTTTTAGTTACCGTTGATAGAAATTATGCGTTCTATATTGAAAGTTAAAAACTTTACTTTCTGAATCTGCTTCCTTAATTGTTTCGAAAAGATTCTGTCTCATATTTTGCATACATGTATGATATAGCTTTAAAACATATATGCAACATTTGCCTTTCCATGATTCAAGATCCACAGCAAATAATATTTCATAAAACACGGATAAGATGATCTACTGGTGAATATGGACATCCTCGTCAGGCAAAGTTGAGAGGGCTTGATAATAATCTTCTAAAGTTTTGGAGTAAAAATATGTTTTATGTAACTTTCTTTATGTGGATTTAGAAATTCATTAATAACATTTTTAATTTTATCTAAAAGTTCGGGTAAAATAGCGGCCATGATTTCATCTGCAGGAATCGTTTTTAAACCCTCAGCATGTTCTTCAGTGTGCGTGAAATTGGTAGCATGATGAGCATGTTGAAACAGGTCAGATTCTCTTGTTTTATCAAGAAAGTCAGCTCTTACTACTGAATCAACAAATGCAGCATAATCATTGTTCGTTTCCTTTGAAAGGGATCATTAATCCAAATAAAAAATGAACATGAGAAGGCCCTCTAACTTGAAACTCTAGTGCATATTTCTTAAATCACCCAAAGGACTTGATGAAACTGACATGTTGTTGATACTGGATTTATATTCAGTATTGCACATCCTAAAAAACCCGAAAAATTCTAACCGTAAACCCATATTTCTCTTTTGGAAATAAATAAAGAAATATTGTTCTTCACAAATATCTTCATTAAAAATAGTAGTGGAGCTTTATTTTCATCTGGCGCTGTACTTAAGATATTGTTATCTTAATTAGAAAAGGTTTAGAATAACAAACATTTTACCACTATTAATACGTTCATCTTCCAAAAGATTCTCATCACAGTCTTCATCATCAACTATTAAAGGTTAAAGGTTCGTTTTGGTCAGCCATAGCATCTGGGTTTGATTATGAAAGTAATTTCTTACTGATATTATCGATTTGAACAAAGATATCAGAATAGAAAGGACTTTGAAAATAAACATTACCATGAAATTTTCGTTTCGTTTCAAATTTATAAACAAGAGCCAGATGGCGCAAAACGGTAGCAGCAAGCAGCATACTTTCGAAAGCACGACCAAAAATTGCCATAAAAAAAATAGTTAGTGTAAAGAGGTCTTATCGAATGTAAATGGGGTCTTATTAAGAAACGCCACCAGAAAATAATTTTCAAGACAAAGAAATGTACATACATGAGTCGAATTTTTTCAAGAAAAAAATTATAAGAACTTATGTGTAAAAAAATGCGTCTGCTTCGAAAAAAATTAAAAACAATAACAAAGATTCCATGGACTCAAGAAACCTTCCCAAAAAATGTGATCTTTGAAATAATTTAATGCAAAATGACGGTTTAGATAGCTGACAAACTTTAGATGTAATTAAAAAGTTCGTTAAGGTTGAACTACCGACAATAAAATCGTACCTTACATCCAAATGTTAAGCATTTTTAGTAAAAGTAACTACTTACTACTTTTAACTTAAAGCCTTACTACCAAAATATCTCTTTCTTCATGTATTATTAAGCGATGAAATATTAGAAAAATTTATTTTAGAATGTTTGCTGGATATAACCTTCGAATATTTTTAGACTGCGTTTCTTTGTGAGATTTCATATGATTTTCTGAACGAAATCTGATCGACTGTTAAGCGTAGGCTAAAAACTGCCGTTTCGGCCGTAGGAGTAGGAGGAGGAGGAGTAGTAGGAGTCCAAGGGTGTTTTAATACGGTATTCGCTTACGCTGCTACCGTGTAATAAATTATCAACTTTTATCAGTTATCAGTTATATATTATGCTCTACATAGTATTGAGCACTGTCTTCAACATTTGTTCACTTTACTTCATATTAACTCCATCAGTTTTAATTAGAATATTACATATTCTAACATATTTCTTCTTTTTAACGCCCCCCGATTATCGATTTGAACAAAGATATCAGAATAGAAAGGACTTTGAAAATAAACATTACCTCTAGCCGTAAATTTTAATTTTACCTAAAATATTATTGGAATTACTTTGAAAGAAAAACACAAAGGTTAGATTACTCTTTCATGATGATTAGGTTGGGATGCTGGATTCGCTGGCCACGCCAGGATTCGAGGGTGGAACATCACATGGAGCATCAGGAAGGGCAGTCGATGGATTGTTATTGCGGTATGCCGTGGTAGGTTGCTGCTCGTCGGTTGATGTAGGTTGCGTCTTGGACGTTGTGATGACCGATGAGTCGATCTTTGAGGGTCTGCTTTGACATAACAGAAGTCATGAATGGGATGTCGACGTCCTTCTTTTTGTACAGCAGGGATGAACTTTCTAAGGAATTTCCGATTGCGCATTGTGGGACGACAAGAACTGTCCATACGGACAACGTATTGGCCGAATTGGTGCACTTCCACAATCTTGCCAGTCTTATCCCATTTCAACGGATTGTGTCCAACTTGGTTTTGGACTCTTACATGTTCGACAACTTGAAGCTGTGGTAATTGTCTTGTGTGTTCCACCCATTGTTCTGTTGCGCGCATATGACAATTGCGTAGAGCTTCTTTACGTTTGTTCAAAGTGTCAACCCATATTGGATGTGGTTGGTAGCGACCAGCTCAAATTGGGATGAAATCTTGTACTCGCCTACGAAATACGCACATTGCAGGTGACAGTCCAGTTGTTGGGTCTGGGCAGTTTCGGTATAGTAGAATGGCTCTCTGTAGCTTGTCTGTGTCCAAATTACCGTTGGGACCAGTGTTCTCCACGATTAGCCTCTTTGCCGTCTTGATACCAATTTCTGCCCTGCATTTTGAATGTGGGAAGGATACTGAGGGCAAACGTTTCAGGAACGTTATGGTGGCGCTTGATATGAATTCAGGTCCCTCATCAGATGACAACTCATCAGGAATCCCATAGGTAAAAAATTGTCGACATAGGAAATCAATTAGGCCTTTCGACTCTTCTCGAGCGCGTTCGATGATCAGCCAGTTTGAGTATCTGCCCAATGCTACCAAATAGTGGGAACGTTCGTATTGAAAGAAATCAGCACAGAGGAGTTGGAATGGGTATTCCGGTGTTGGAGTTGGGTATGGTGGTGCACTCGGTTGAGAGCATTCCTGTTGCAGGCGTTGCAATTGTCACGTTGCTGTTGGATTGACTTGCCGAAGCCAAGCCAGAAGACTGTCGATTTGACACGGGAATACATCATGTCAGTGCATTGATGGGCAGCGTGTAGTGATTCCAAGATTTGGTCTCTAAGTGAAGGTGGGATGACGATACGATCGTTATACATTATGACTCCGTCAACGTAATGGAGATCGTCTTTGTATTGGAAATATTGTTGGATGTCCAGTGGTAGGTCCTCCTTTTTGTTGGGGAATCCGTCTTCCAATGCTTTAATTATGTGCATCATGTTGATACTGCTCTGCGTGGCTACTTTTACTGTATCCCACGTTACCGCTTGCAGCTGGGAGCTGATCGACATGGTTTCTCCTGATTCTTCTTCTTCACTGTCGTCAGGTGCATCGCCAGCAGGTTACCTTGAAAATGCATTTGGGATAATGTTCTTTAAACCTGGAATGTGCGTGATCTTAAATCTGAACGGCCGTGTTTTTTCTTTGAAGTCTCTCAGACGGGAATTTGGGAGGCAATTTAGTGATCTGTCGCTGAAGATCTTGAGGAGGGGTTTATAGTCGGTGTTTACAATTAGGTTTGAGCAGCCGAGGGTGAAATATCTTGTCTTTTCTAACGCGTCAGCATCTGCCAATACCTCTCCAAAAATTAGATAGTAGTTTGATTCTGACTTGTTTGTAAACCTACTCCCCGTCAGTGCAATTCTCCATCCATCATAGCAGCAGGAGGGTTTTGAGCTGTCACATTGACTTATGTAGAAGTCAGTATTCAAAGCCCTTCATTGACCAATCAGTTGGTTAAGCATGTTGGTTTTTTCTTGTTGAAAATGGTCATGCCTTCTTCTATTTGACTAATGATGATGGTTTTAGATAGTTTGAACGTTTTGTCGAGTTGCTTGGTCCAAAAAAATGGCGTGTTTGGACGCAGTAGATGTCTGAATGGTTGAAGAATTTCTGCAGATGGAAATGCGTAAGATACTTGATTGATCAGGCCGAACCAAGATCTGATGTCGTGGATGTTGGGAGACAGAGCAGGCTTGATGAAATGGAGACTTTGTGTGATGGGTCTCTCTAGTTGCATTAGCATTAAGTGCCTGAAAGTCAACCGTCCTCCGAGGGGTGCCATCTTTCTTTGCACATATTACTATTCTGTGACACCATGTTACTGGTGCTCTTATTGGGATTGGTTCAATTACTCCCAGTCTGACGTCTTGATCTAGTCCAACCTTGACGTCATCTTGGAAATGAGTGGGGACAGGCACAAGAGCGTGATGGGCTGTCGGTGATGCTGATGGGTAAATCATGTGTTGGATGTGCTGGAGCTGTAATGGTCTACGAGCCAGTCTTGAAGTTTTGCTATTTTGTTTTGTTTTGGGATCTTAGTCAGCTGTGGAGGTGGCATCTTCCTTTTGAGACACTCGCAATTGGATGTCAAGGCACTTTTTGGAGGTTCATCTGTAGTTGATGATACGTCTGGAGTGGGATCAGGTGATGAACAAGGCTCATGGTATTCTTCTTTTTTCAACAATGGTGGAAAAGGTGCTCGATATGATACCGACCTCCCTACACGCTTCCTTGCTCAGGGAGAACTGGTCAGTTGCCTCAGTTGTGTAGACAATCTGTCTTGTTAATTTCGCTAGTATAGCGAAGTATTGGTATCGTCGTTCTATGTATCTCCGTGACATTTTGGACGATCTCACTAAAGTAAATAATTGCATATAAAAGCCATGTCCGCACACACCTTAGCAATAAAATCTTTTGCAGGCTGACTAACGGGCCAAATTTGGACCAAATTATGAAAGTTCTCCAATTTTCATAAAAATTTGCACAAAGCACAATTGAATGGTGCTGATTTCGAATTTGACAGTCATTTTTTCAAATTTGACCAAAATTTGCCAATATTGAGAAGGTTTTATAATTGTTGAGAGTAGATTTGTGTAATTGTGGCACCGTCCTGAAGACTTTAAGCCAAATTTGAGACGAATAAGTTTTGATCTATTTGTTTTGTATAATTGCGAGTTGAAATTCTGCTACCATTATCAACTATGGTATCTCACAGTTCTATGAACAGTATATATTTGTTAGAATACACCTTCCCCGAATTTCTGTTTAAATGCCGAGTTAATGCTTAGTTATCAAGTTTCGCCTCGTTTCTATGTTTTTTACTGTTTTTCTAATTGCATAATGTTTTCAGTAAAAAATAATTACACGTTCTTTCAGTTCCCCAGTGGAAAAATTAGAAGTAATTAAGGGTTTGAAAAAGAGGTGAAACTTAGAGGCTAGGCTATAACACGGCGTTTAAACAGAAATTCGGGAAAGGTCTATTGTGAGAATGTAATAAAGCGAAATTTTCGACTTCCAAGTCGTCTTGTTTCTTTTGTTTCACCATTTGTTGAGTTGCCTTTAATGAGGAGGATTGTGGCTCCAAGGGCTGGGACGTTGGTTTTGTTGGCTGCCTTGACTCGCATCGTGGCTGGTATCAGGTCTTCTTTCTCTAGTCTCAGTTTTCTCAGCTGTCTGACACCAAAGATATAATTTTGGCTTCCTGTGTCTGTCATTGCATTGAGTGGTGAGTCTTATTTACAGACGTTTGCCTGCCCTTTAATGCGGGCGGCAAAAGATCGGATCGCCTCATCTCGATCCTGGTGCATTTCGTTGAGTGTGACTTTGGCCACCATGGCGTTTTCTTCTCTGACAGCCAGTGTTTTGATGGCAGTAATTGTTGGTCGCTTCACTTTTTCCACACGAGCAGTCTCCCGTGCACCAGGTACTTGTTGAGTGTGAACGCCAGAGGCATGAATTTGCAGGACTGTGGCCGCAAATGTGGTTTCAGTAACCATTGTCGAAAAGTCACATTGTGGATAGGGACACGGTACCACAACCATAGTAGTAAGGTGTCAAATTGAATAAAGTGGAAACACTCTAACCTGTAGAATTTGGGACAAACCCGATGTGTTAAATTTTTGTTTTGACAGGCTGTAGGTATTGATCCAGAGTGCGTATACGAATCTTGATTACGAACGAATAATAAGGTAAAAAACGGTATACCTGTATGGTTCGGGACTAACCTGATGTGATGAAAGCTTGGGGTGGCAATAAATGGCCAGTAGCTGGACTAACAGTGAGAGTAAACTCATGACGACGGAGTGCCAGTAGATAGCAGAATTGTCAGTGTATACATGGACGTATAAAAAGAGAAGGACACACAACTGCTATTGAGCTATTGAAATAAAGCGTGTCTCAGACGACAGGTATCATATTCAAAGATTTAAAGAGATATTTTGAAATCTCCCGCGGGCAGATGATTTAATTGTTATGTAACTTATTTTGATTGGTTCACGCGCGCATTAATAACCAATCAGATGCGTAGTTTGCATTATTTTCGTAAGCTGTCAAATATGGCGGAGCAAGATTTTGATACACATGGCCTTACAAATTTTGACATTGATTTTTCTGTCATGTAGCAAAGAAAATCCAATTCGTGCATGCAAGAGAGAAGTTTTTTTAAAAAATGAACGTAGATGTCATTAACCTTCCAAAAATAATAAAAGGATTCATTACATCATACCTATAAGCTCTACAAAATATGTAAATATAAAACACTCTGCTTTTAAACGCTGGAATAAACAACAAGCGTTCAGTCTATTTATTTGAGTTCAGAATTCATCAAAAAGTCATTTTCCAATAAAAATCTACTAAAATTAAATAGCAGTTTTTAGGCTTTCAGAATTGAATGAAAAATTTTTGCAACAAACAATTCAATTTTTTTTCTTAGGTAATTCTCTCAAATCATTTATATCTAATCCTGGAGCATCAACACCTCTTGTATTGCCAGTAAGATCCTCAATTAATTCTGACCGCCTTACATTTAACGATAACTCTTGCTGACCAAATCGATGAAGTGCTGGGATTTCACTGCAACCATCACACCTTCGATGCCTTGCAAAGTGCTCCTCCAGAGGGTTCTGCGAGAATTTTTGTGACAGCAAAACTTATATATACATTATATATACATTATATAAAAACGAAGAAGCTATATGTTGATGAACGTGACGCGTTTCAGTAAAAACCTTTTTCAACTTTTTGTTGGTACTACCATTCATACATAATACAGATATACATACAAATGCACATGCGTCATGTGTTAAAATTACTTTCTTCACTGGAGGCGTGTAACACAGCCACACATTGAAGCACTTAAAATGCCCTACTTTTGTCATATTTTTTATGGAGAAGATGAATAATAAATTTTACATAATGCAAACAACAACATAACACAAAACCATATACCAAGGCATATATACAAAGATAACTAACATCCCACTATAATACATAACAAATGCATATGCATGTAGTGTCATGTGCAAAAACTTTTTACAGGTTCACTAACATTGGAGCTGAACCGAATAAAAGTTTCGTAAATTATTTTTTACCGTAGTGACATGAAACACAACCAAACATTGAAACTTTTAAAATGCATTGACGGAAATCATGTTTTTAACATAAATTTAATGTATAAACGAACAGCAATATAACACAGATTTCTATACCCAGGCATAAGCAAACACTGAACAGATAGCAGTACAAAATGAATTGAAACAAATTGATTCCTTCTAACTTTTGTGCCAAATCTATGTTGGACAGAATTTTCTAAATGAGTAATCTCTTCTTCACTAACCATCATCATCATGATTTTAAACCATGAGGTTCATTTTTTGTTTGTTACTAAATTTTTATATTATGATTGTCTAAACTAAAAAAAAAATTCAACTGAATAATGATACAAATGATACATATGTAGCTAGGTAAACAGATAAAAAATTTGCCATCTTTCTTGTCACAGCAGGATTCAAACCCATGATGCAGGAAAACTGAAAAATACAACATCCAAGCCAAAAACATCACAGACAAGTCTGAAATGTACCTAGCAAACAATAGACTTGCAAAACACGGGTAAAACTACCAGCCATTTTTTATAAACACGAAAACTGTTCAAAAACACCAAAACTAAAATATGATTCCTTAGGAGTTCCTAAAGCTTCAGACTTGAAACTTTCAGAAAAGATCGATAAAATATCTCTCTGTTTTGTGTAGCTTAGGCTTTTTTGAGGCGCAAATATTAACTTCATAACATGCAGAGACACTGTGCCATGATTTTCTTCTATTTTCACTTGTAACATCTTCTAGCAAACTCACAGACATTTTAAAAACGATTAAACATCGTTGTCTGTGGCTTTGAACAATGAATAAAAGTGTTTTAAAAGCTAATGAGTCTTAATTTCTCTGACATTTCAATTTTCCGCGTTGGGCCGGCACGTAAATAATCGTTCGCCTCAACAAAAATCCAGTGAAATGCGAGACGCGCTTTGGTATGAAAGGGATGCCGACACAATGGATTTTAGCAATAGAATTGAACTAGTAACCCGTGTAAAATTTTTTTACAGGTTTTAATCGATGTGAGCTGAACAGAGAGAAAGGCTTAGTATAATGAATTTTAGTATGATAAAGTTTAAGTGTTTAGAATGTAGTATCTCGTTTTGAACAGCGTGTAGAACACGGGTTTTCATTCATCATCAAAAAAAAAAATACGCGCTGTGCTCCACTTTTTTCACTTTTTACATTATAAATTGAAGATGCAATGCAATGGTTCCCCATGATTAAAAATATCTAACGTTAATACAGAAAAACTCTTCACTCTTTTAATTAAAAATCTCCAGGTATTCCGGCTAAAGCATATTTAGTTCAACACTGGAGTTATGAACAGAAAAACTTTTTAACCAGAAGATCTGAAACAAATCAAAATATTCATAATAAATCTTTCACGATACGATATATGCAGTAGCAAAAATAAATTGTGCGTACAGGTAAACAACAAAAAGATTAAAATCGTTGTAACTGTTCATGGAATCCACACCCCAACGTAAATAAAAGCCAAACGCGAAAGTCGTAAAAGTGTCGAAATGTGAATTAAAAACAATTGCGATTTTCTTTACGAACCCAGAGCGTCATGATTAAAAACCATGATATTCATTTCTTCAATAGCGTATTATTTGAAAAGTAATGACGCAGAAACTCTATTCATACTATAAGAAAAACAAACCAAACAAACAAAAAAGTTACCCTAAAAACATTAATAAATCTTCGCGCAATACGATTAAATGCAATGCAATGTTTTCCCCTATACTAATCGTAGAAAAATATTAACCGCCGTGGTCTGACACTCCATTATGAATAAGTGACCGCAAAAACGACCCGAAATTTTAGAGAGTGAAAGCGTGAAAAAAGCGGATGCACACTCGTGATTAGTATATAGACTAGTATCCCGAGTAAAAACTTTTTACCGAACTTAACTTCGAAAAGGATGGGTCAAAATCGCCTTTCCCGTGAACGATCCCCGTGATGAAAATTCAATTTAGGAATTGGAAACGGAAAATGTAACCATGTTGTAGAGCTCGAAAAACTGATCAAAAAAATGTATGGGATCGTTTCGCTACGACCAACCGTTTCGGAGATATCGCTGATCAAAGATTTCGATGACGTCATATCCGCAGTACCAAATAAAATTTAGGCCCAAATAATGCGTCACCCCATCACCCGTATCGCTGACCCCAAAAAACGTCAGTTTTCCCTATTGGTTCTCGAGATATTTCCCCAAAAACGTCGCGTTCGATTAGGGATGCAATGCAATGATTCCCCGTGATTATAAAAAACTGACGTCAAATGATGCCACGTGCTTTTGGAATGATCGTGAAAAAAGTGTCTCTCGCTTCTACGTGGTTTTACGCGCACATAAGAGGACGATGACCGTAAATTAAAACTAAATATGTCACTCTCTAAAATAAAAGTGGTATGCACAAATGCGAATTAGTATAATAAGACTAGTATCCCGGGTAAAAACTTTTTACCGAACTTAACTTTGAAAACATTAGGTCAAATCTGTCATTCCTGTGGTACGTACGCGTCACTCGCCACCCATGTTCAGTATGCGTTGTGTCACAGAATTTAACTCGTGTAAAAGTTTCTTTTCAGGCATTAATTTGTTATTACATTCAGAAAATTAAAAACAGAAACAAATAGCAACATGGCTCAGAATAATATATTTATACGCAGAAGAGAAGTAACTTTAATGTAAAAAAAATGGCAATATATAACACAGAACTGTTTACCCAGACATACGAAACCAAACATTGAATAACATTACAAAATGTGAATTGAAAACAAATTGATACCTTCCAACTGTGTTTCTTTCGTGTGGAAGTTACATCATACAGCAACCATTAATGAATTTTTGAAATGATATATAGTCTATTCTTCCCAAAACCATCAACGTCATGATTAAAACCATGAGTTTCATTTCTTTATAATTTTTTTATTATT
Organism: Turritopsis dohrnii; assembly: GCA_027922465.2. NCBI lineage: Eukaryota > Metazoa > Cnidaria > Hydrozoa > Anthoathecata > Oceaniidae > Turritopsis > Turritopsis dohrnii. The sequence continues at coordinate 5,335 of BQMF02000259.1, read as the reverse complement.
ACCTAAAAAATTAATACTTGAATTGTAATACCGAAAACCTAATCATGCTATAAGAATATTGAAATAAACAACAACAACAAAAAGTGAAATTCACCTACGCATTTATCCTTAAAACAAAAATTTACCCAGAAGATAAAAAGTCACAAATAAAATCATAAAATCATGCCAAACTTATATACCCAGGTACGTAAACGATTACCATAACACAAAATAATGCATAAACATTTCATTGCACAGTAATAACTAATGAACTTCTTAAATACATAATCCATTCACATCTACAGAATTTATATATCTAAAGAGTTTATAAAAAATTGAAAACAACCATATTTTTAATCTGAGTTAAAATCTCCTCTGGCTAATTCACAACAGTTAAACAACCCTTTATTCTTATTTATCCAGCATACCAACTGTGTTATAACTAAATAGATTTATACTATTTTAACTTTAGCTGAACTTCAAACAAAACGGGATACCTTTCACTTCCAATTCACATGTTAGTAAACTGAACTGCTTTGATCATCTTCTGTAGGCATTTTCAAACACTTCTCAACTCTTTACTTCTATATTCATACCTGTAAACAAATTACTAATACTTTATTTACTTTCCAGCACAAACATACATAGGTATTTATAAAACACTTTCACTACCATTTTTTTTAAGTGAAATACATAAAATAAAACTGCTCTCTCTTCGTTTGGAAAAACTGCTAAACTTTCTGTATTTTCCAGTAGATTTTGTACTTTTTGGCAGGCAGACAAAAGCATCAAGCATCGATATAATTAGATACAATAGATACAATCAGACAGCATAACACATTCCCCACTTCCACAGCGTCATGGAGAAATAAAAACATTCATAGCTGCAGGACCATTTTTAATGTAATAATAGCGCGCATTATTACCAAAACAAATTTCTCTCGTCTTCCTTTTGATCCAGCAGCATATACACATACTAAACGACAGAATAACTGAGACATCCACTCAAAGCTAAATCAATTAATCTTTCAAAACTTAAAACCATTCCTTACTGTGTAAATAAACATCAAACTGCATTTCTTCACTTCACTTTCTTCTGTATAGCGATATTTGATAACTAAAACGTAAACAAACATTTAAAAACCTGTTCTTTTATTAATCTAAATTATTAAACAATAAAAGTCTTATCGTTCTGCACAGCCAATTTTTAAAAACTTCACTGCACTTCTTCTGTATAAAAGTTTTATAATAATACCTTTTGTTCGTTCGATCTTTCTGCAGCTAATTTTTAAAAACTTCACTGCACTTCATCTGTATGTATATCTAAATATGATTTTTCATTGTAAACAAACGATAATAAAACGTTTTATAATAATAACAATACCTTCGTGCATACAAACCTGTGTTTCTTCATCAGTTCTTTCGTCGATTTGCTGCCTAAAACAATCAAATTTAAATCAAAATATTCGTATACAAAAAGAAACACGTCTTCTTCGCGAAGTTTCTTGCTCACGAAATGATCGTTGACAAATTTCGAACGATTAACATTGCATTGCTCGCACTCCTCCAAAGACGTTTTTCGGCTGATTTCCACTGCGCAAGCCAAAAATAACAAAACGGAGGAGCATATACTAATCGCGAAAAATCAAAAAAATCACTCTCGCTTTGGCGTGGTTTTACGACGAAAAGGGAAAAAATAAGAAGGATTTGACCGTGAAAAAAAAACAAATATATCACTCTCTAAAATAAAACCGTGATGACACAATCGCGAATTAGTATAATAAGACTAGTATCCCGGGTAAAAACTTTTTACCGAACTTAACTTTGAAAACATTAGGTCAAATCTGCCATTCCTGTGGTACGTACGCGTCACTCGCCACCCATGTTCAGTATGCGTTGTGTCACAGAATTTAACTCGTGTATATAAAAGTTTCTTTTCAGGCATTAATTTGTTATTACATTCAGAAGATTAAAAACAGAAACAAATAGCAACATGGCTCAGAATAATATATTTATACGCAGAAGAGAAGTAACTTTAATGTAAAAAAAATGGCAATATATAACACAGAACTGTTTACCCAGACATACGAAACCAAACATTGAATAACATTACAAAATGTGAATTGAAAACAAATTGATACCTTCCAACTGTGTTTCTTTCGTGCGGAAGTTACATTATACAGCAACCATTAATGAATTTTTGAAACGATATATAGTCTGTTCTTCCCAAAACCATCAACGTCATGATTAAAACCATGAGTTTCATTTCTTTATGCTTTTTTTTATTATTACCTAAAAAATTAATACTTGAATTGTAATACCGAAAACCTAATCATGCTATAAGAATATTGAAATAAACAACAACAACAAAAAGTGAAATTCAACTACGCATTTATCCTTAAAACAAAAATTTACCCAGAAGATAAAAAGTCACAAATAAAATCATAATGCCAAACTTATATATATACCCAGGTACGTAAACGATTACCATAACACAAAATAATGCATAAACATTTCATTGCACAGTAATAACTAATGAACTTCTTAAATACATAATCCATTCACATCTACCTTATGAATAATAATCAAAAACACAAACGTGATGACAGAATTTATATATCTAAAGAGTTTATAAAAAATTGAAAACAACCACATTTTTAATCTGAGTTAAAATCTCCTCTGGCTAATTCACAACAGTTAAACAACCCTTTATTCTTATTTATCCAGCATACCAACTGTGTTATAACTAAATAGATTTATACTATTTTAACTTTAGCTGAACTTTAAACAAAATGGGATACCTTTCACTGCCAATTCACATGTTAGTAAACTAAACAGCATTGATCATCTTCTGTAGACATTTTCAAACACTTCTAAACTCTTTACTTCTATATTCATACCTATAAACAAATTACTAATACTTTATTTACTTTCCAGCACAAACATACATAGGTATTTATAAAACACTTTCGCTACCATTTTTTTTAAGTGAAATACATAAAACTGCTCTCTTCGTTTGGAAAAACTGCTAAACTTTCTGTATTTTCCAGTAGATTTTGTACTTTTTGGCAGGCAGACAAAAGCATCAAGCATCGATATAAATTAGATACAATAGATACAATCAGACAGCATAACACATTCCCCACTTCCACAGCGTCATGAAAATAAAAACATTCATAGCTGTAGGACCATTTTTAATGTAATAATAGCGCGCGTTACCAAAACAAATTTCTCTCGGCTTCCTTTTCATCCAGCAGCATATACACATACTAAACGACAGAATAACTGAGACATCCACTCAAAGCTAAATCAATTAATCTTTCAAAACTAAATTAAAACCATTCCTTACTGTGTAAATAAACATGAAACTGCATTTCTCCACTGCACTTTCTTCTGTATAGCGATATTTGATAACTAAAACGTAAACAAACATTTAAAAACCTGTTCTTTTATTAATCTAAAATATTAAACAATAAAAGTCTTATCGTTCTGCACAGCCAATTTTAAAAACTTCACTGCACTTCTTCTGTATAAAAGTTTTATAATAATACCTTTTGTTCGTTCGATCTTTCTGCAGCTAATTTTTAAAAACTTCACTGCACTTCTTCTGTATATCTAAATATGATTTTTCATTGTAAACAAACGATAATAAAACGTTTTATAATAATAACAATACCTTCGTGCATACAAACCTGTGTTTCTTCATCAGTTCTTTCGTCGATTTGCTGCCTAAAACAATCAAATTTAAATCAAAATATTCAGTATACAAAAAGAAACACGTCTTCTTCGCGAAGTTTCTTGCTCACGAAATGATCGTTGACAAATTTCGAACGATTAACATTGCATTGCTCGCACTCCTCCAAAGACGTTTTTCGGCTGATTTCCACTGCGCAAGCCAAAAATAACAAAACGGAGGAGCATATACTAATCGCGAAAAATCAAAAAAATCACTCTCGCTTTGGCGTGGTTTTACGACGAAAAGGGAAAAAATAAGAAGGTTTAGACCGTGAAAAAAAAGTAAATACGTCACTCTCTAAAATAAAAGTGGGATGCACAATCGCGGATTATTATAATAAGACTAGTATCCCGGGTAAAAACTTTTTACCGAACTTAACTTCGAAAACATTAGGTCAAATCCACCATTCCCGTGTACGTACCCCGTGACGAAAAAATAAATCATAGAATCGCAACTCAAAAACATCCCAGGCGGTGTTGCTCGCCACCCATGTTCAGTATGCGTTGTGTTGTGAAATTTAACTCGTGTAAAAGTTTCTACAGGCATTAATGTTTTAATTCATTTCTTACATTCAGAAGATTAAAAACAGAAACAAATAGCAACATGGCTCAGAATAATATATTTATACGCAGAAGAAAAGTAACTTTAATGTAAAAAAAAAATGGCAATATATAACACAGAACTGTTTACCCAGACATACGAAACCAAACATTACAAAATGTTAATTCAAAACAAATTGATACCTTCCAACTTTTTCTTTTGTTCCAAAGTTACTACTGGACTGCAACCATTAATGAATTTTTGAAATGATATTTAGTCTGTTCTTCCCAAAACCATCAACGTCATGATTAAAACCATGAGTTTCATTTCTTTATGCTTTTTTTATTATTACCTAAAAGCATAATATTTCAATTGTAATACCGAAAACCTAATCATGCTATAAGAATATTGAAATAAACAACAACAAAAAAAAAGAAAAAAAAATTAAATTCAAGTACGCATTTATCCTAAAAACAATAACTAAGAACAAAAATTTACACCCAGAAGTCACAAATAAATAAAATCATAATGCCAAAGTTAATTACCCAGGCATAGTACGTAAACGATTACCATAACACAAAATAATGCATTAACATGAAAAAATAAAAAAATAAGAAAAATTCCATGAATTAGAATGTCGCATAAACAAATACAGGTATATACATCCACTGGGGGAGCATTATCAAAAACAAATTCAAATTATGATGCTGATAATAGTCGGAACGTCAGACAGAGATACATTACACATGAAACAACAGTGAATAATTATTAGCTGGATGACGAAGAAGAACATGATCAAACTAAATACCCAAGTATTCCCAAACTCATAATATAAAGATGATACTTTCCTAAATGACGTTTATTTGTTTTTACTTTCTTTCTTGTGAAAAAGGAACAAATCTAAATGAATAAACCACGCAGAAGAAGACACTATAATCACATTTAAAAAGTAAAAATACGCTTAAATGAATAAAATCTATAAAGATCATGTATGATGTAGCTACAGCCAAAGAGCCTTTCAACAGCAACAGCTTACGCTTGCCTCATGGTCACAACTCTGGAACCATTTTTGTTTTGTAA